>OX637334.1:17015978-17689493 GCA_951799405.1 Agapetus fuscipes
CAGTGTTTTGTTTTGAATTCATTCAAAAAAAATTATAAATTAAACAAAATTTAGTTTTTGTTTGTAGAGGTCTTTCGCTAACTAAGGCTGTAACGTCATCCCACCGAGATAAATTTGGAATGCCCCAACTTCGCTCTCATCTAGGTACTAATAACATTTCTTAAAAGAAAACAGATGTCATTGGGTATTTTTTCGGTAATTTGGGTAATGGTTAATGCTTCGGATTCGTAACTGGAACATGGTGGGTTCGATTTCTAGGGAAGCATAAACAGTAATCATTGAATTTGAAAAATAACTATTCGTTAGAGTGGACATTAAACACCGGTCACAAGGTTCATCCAGCCTTACAAGGATTGGGTCTTGCGTGAAAACTGGTCACTGACTAGCGACGACCGAGCCCACCGAGTACTCTTGAGGTGATTAGCGTAAAAAACAACGCTCACAAAAATGTGCCTAACATATCGATACCTTAAAGGTAAAACTGAATAAGTGACAAATTAAGAAAGCATGGGTTATAAACACACCCTTTTCCTATTTTCTAAGAGAGAACACATAAACAATGAGAAAATCCTGCAGTTTAGAATTTTTTTCGTGCGCACTTTCTTATAATTAGTTCACCTACTGTGAGAAGTTAAACGCAATAAAATATTTTATCCTCGATTTCTCAAATCTGTGGATCGGCACTTATTCAGTTTTACCTTTAAAATGGCGCTATGACAACTTGGAAAGAGGCTGACCACCCGCTATGATAACATATATATATCATATTATGTGTCTAAATCTAAATCTAAGCTGCAAGGATATGTATCATTTGAGTTTCATATTAAATGCATTCCCACAAGCAGACACGCATAATTTCGCGCTCACACATGCCGCATGTTGACCTACAATATAAAAACCCAATTCTCAAATGGACATAAGCCCTGCAACTCTTGCCGACCTTCCCTGAAACAGGGGTGACATTGGCAAAGTGAACCATTTTTTACAGTATGGATGGTCAGCCTCATACCAACCTATAAGTCAAGGAATAAGCATAAGCATGGTAAATTTTAAATTTAGAAATGAATGATGATTTAAATAAATGCACATCTGCAAACTGCACACAATGTCATTCAGTCACGCATTCGTATGCCATGGGTAAGTGGATAACATTGATAATTGAAATAGTTTGTCTTGAGTTGCCGTTGGGTAGCATTGGCTTATGACCAAGGCGGTATGCTTTTGTTAGTATTTACGTGTCCACTTCTGAATTTACATTGATAAACTTCCCGCTGCATGATAATATTATTTATTATTAAATTGAAACACAGAATGACTAGCTGCGTGGAGTTGGTTACGTTTGTGACAGTTTTCTTGAGGAATGCGAGCTAACATTTTGTGTTGTGCTGTTGTGAAATCAAAATTGGGGACGTGTGGAAGAGCTCTACAGTGTTAATCACATACCATTGCCCTCACAGATGATCCACGCACTTGCCTTATAGGTTGGTTTGAGGCTGACCCCACGTATTGTAAAAATAGGTTCACTTCGTCAATGTCCCCCCTGTTTCCGGTAAGGGCGGCAAGATTTATAGGGTTTATTTTTATTTACGATAAAGGCTTTTATTTTGTGAATGTGCAGCTTGTGTAGCGCGAACTTAAACGTGCTTGTGGGCATTCATTGACTATGAATCGTAAAGTTTAATACATCTCTGCAACTTAGAATACAGATAGAGAGATAGATAAAACCTAGATACGTGCATATTGTAAGTCAGTAGACCATCGAGTTGTAATACGAGCCTACATAGAGTCAACATTGGTAAGTATAGCCTATGGTGTTGTAATTAATTATCATCAGCATCAGCGCTCATGTGTAATAATGCTTGTGTGTGTGTGTGTTTCTGTTTACACAAGCAGAAGACTCTTCTATCGCCATCAGTTCACAATATCCCAAGTACACAGCATTACGTTTATACAGTGTTTAGTCAAAACTTAAACACCCAATAGCGGCACTGTTTTAGTTTCCATATACGTTTTTGGTAACGGCTACAGTTGAGTTTAAACGTTGCATATCATGTTTGGGGTAGTGGTCAGTGTTGTCAGCATTAGCAAGTGCCGTATAAGTAGGTATCGTTGATTAATGATGACGAAAGAAACAGCTGTTGCAACATCTCTATAATACAATGGTTAATACAACTACAATGTCTTCTCAATGGAGAGTGTGACTGGAAAATTAAATAATAGGTGCAAAATATAAAACACTTCATCAAGAACCTTTGTTAGGTGAAAACCCATTTCCCAAGCAGAAAATTAAGGCTAACCTGGATCTGCAGAAAATACCCAAGGAATTCATCATTTGAAGTAGCGGTAGAAACACGATTAGATCTATTTAGGAATACCGATCTACTTCCTTATCCTATCATACCAACAGATTCCACATTTCCGTCCTTATCTCCTCATCACAGAACAGGTGCACCCAGGGCACCGTCTTGTCTTGGAGGCAAGAAATCGTTTCCTCAGGCAAGTGAACCACTCTATAAAATGGTCAACGGCATAGGATCAGACATACTATCGAAGAATTCCAAAATCATCACAAGAGTCTTATCGCAATACCATAATATAGAAGAGCCCCAATCTGCGATAGAAGTGCCACTAGAAGAAGTGACGTCCCATCATCTTAATGCGCAAACATACAGGTAGCTAGTTAGATACGCGTAGCATGTTCCCACGCCTCTGGCGCAACAGCTGACTGCTGCTGACTTTCGATATACGAGTTTAACATAACAAATATATTATTTAAGTAAACGCCCACCTGTATCTGACAAGGACGACCTCTCACAACTCGTAAGATGGACAGCGCGAATGCAGTTTCTCATCGCGTTATCCCCGTCGGAATGGTACAAGACTTACGCTAAAAATTGCCATTAGAACCATCGATCCTCACAGAATTTCGACAATATTGCTCGTAGCATCGATCGTAGACGAAGGCCGCATTAGAGAAGACGGAAAGCAGCTGAAATTTGAAGCTAGAGGCAAAACCTCCGCTAAGAGAGAGAGAAGGGCAACAGCGGAGTACGTTTTGTAGGCTTTGGTCATCTGCTGCACTAACAGTATTGTCTAGGAAGACGGAGTCATGGAGGGTTCACACAGCGCAGCAGCTTTGTTGTATGCGCGATGAAAATAGGTATTGCTACCTCGGAAAGCAATAGTTTTAGGAAGACGGGTTAGACAATAGAATTCAGCGGACATCAATGGCTAGACCACATTCAAGGGACGGTCGATCAATGCCTGTAAAAGATATTTAGTGACGGACCCAGAGGGGCGCAGGACAATGGGAAGACCCCCAAAGCAAAGTGACTTTCATGCGGTTCGAGTATGAGACTGGAGGAGAAGCGGCGCTGGCTGCGGTTAATCAAGGAAGTCAAGCCCCATCACGTGTTAGCATACCAGTGATGATGAATAAGTACATAGAGAAGGGATTGTAGTTTCAAGGTACATGTAGAATTCATTTATTTTCAGACAATAAAGTCCGCTTCACACCAAGCATTTAACTGAATTGCTCTTTTAATAGGCTTTGACACTTGAGTGATCCATCGGAGCATATTTTCTCGGGGCTTTAGAAAAGTGACTGATGTGTGGGTTACCTGGGAGCGGAGAGCGTGACCACGGCCACCAGCGAGCTGCTGAAGAGCCTCTCCACCAGGTAGGTGTCCTCACCTCCCTTACTGCAGTATATCTCTACAGAGAAGTGACTGATGTGTGGGTTACCTGGGAGCGGAGAGCGTGACCACGGCCACCAGCGAGCTGCTGAAGAGCCTCTCCACCAGGTAGGTGTCCTCACCTCCCTTACTGCAGTATATCTCTACAGAGAAGTGACTGATGTGTGGGTTACCTGGGAGCGGAGAGCGTGACCACGGCCACCAGCGAGCTGCTGAAGAGCCTCTCCACCAGGTAGGTGTCCTCACCTCCCTTACTGCAGTATATCTCTACAGAGAAGTGACTGATGTGTGGGTTACCTGGGAGCGGAGAGCGTGACCACGGCCACCAGCGAGCTGCTGAAGAGCCTCTCCACCAGGTAGGTGTCCTCACCTCCCTTACTGCAGTATATCTCTACAGAGAAGTGACTGATGTGTGGGTTACCTGGGAGCGGAGAGCGTGACCACGGCCACCAGCGAGCTGCTGAAGAGCCTCTCCACCAGGTAGGTGTCCTCACCTCCCTTACTGCAGTATATCTCTACAGAGAAGTGACTGATGTGTGGGTTACCTGGGAGCGGAGAGCGTGACCACGGCCACCAGCGAGCTGCTGAAGAGCCTCTCCACCAGGTAGGTGTCCTCACCTCCCTTACTGCAGTATATCTCTTCGAGGCCATCGTCGGCGGCCAGCGAGAACAGCCGGTAGCCGCAGCCGCTTCCCACAGCTAATGAACTGCAACAAGCAAACAACAAGCATGAACCTCCAGCGGATTCTCACTAATCCTATTCCCTGACAATTATTTGTTACTTTACTACAAACACAAAACTTTCGGCCCGTGCCTAGTGGTTAACACTTCGGACTCGTTATTGGAAGTTAGTGGGTTCGATTCCCGACGGAGCATAATAAAATATTTAAATTTTCAAATACGCTCTTCGCTGGGTTGAAAAATTAATCTGCCTTTAAACTAGGTCTTGCTTGAGAATTGACGTTTTCTACAGTGACAACCAAGTTTGTAGAGGGCTCTTGAGGCTCTCACACAAAAACAGCGCCCACCAAATAAATAATCCTATTTTTTTTTCAACTCCACAAAAAGTGCTAAACAAAACGTGATTCCTTTGTACAACTAGGGTACGCGCAAGGCTTGACAAGCTTGCTGCTTGCAGGGGCGAGCATACCATACAACCCAGGTAAGCAACATATCTATAATCTAAGTTGCCAGCCCGGTTGATAGCTCAGTTGGTAGAGTGCTTGAATTCCATATCGTGAGCTTGGGTTCGAATCCCACCGAGGGTGTCAGAAATGATTTCCTGTTTCAGTGTTTATTTCAACCCCCAAAATAAAATACCGGCAAGGTTTACTCAGCCTTCACAATAAATGAGTACCAGCTCTCTCGGGAGCAAGAAGTTACAATATGTGTAGCTTAGTTGCGTTTTTTTTTTAAAGATACATATATTAACATCTGAGATTAATATTTAATGCACGCTCAAGCCTCACATGCCAGTTCGCGCTTACACATGCTGCATGAGAACTAACAAAATAAAAATTCAAACCTCAAATGGACATATTTTTTGCAACTCTTACAAACCTGTCCCGAAACAGGAGTGGCATTGTTTTACAGCATGGAGGTCTGCCTAATACCAACTTTTTAGTCAAGGAATTCAGTTTTCGCTGGAAATAAACACCCACACTTTCGCGAAACCTCCCTTCAATGAAGCTGTTGGCGTAGTGCTGTGATTATAAATACGAGGTTCCACACAAAAAAAATGGAATACGTTTGCCATTGTCCCTTTTTTGTAGGAAAAGGCGGAGAGAGTTGCATTTGTCATGTTGATTTGCAAAGAAGTTTTATTTTGTAACTAGACTAGAGCATGAAGAATAGATAAGAATCAAAGGCAGCGATCTAGGATATTTTTCGACAATACGACGAATATATGTAATCCTATGATTATAATCATTATCTCATCACTTCATTATGTTTATCGCATTTTGGAAAACAAAAACCTAGATTGCTGCCTTTGATTCCTTACGTCTCATATATGCAATTTCTTACACGTGCCTCCTATAAATTGCATTTGCATGTATTGTAAATCTGAAAAAATTGTTTTGAAAATTATTTTATAAAAATATTTGTAACCATTCTGCTCCTGAAGATGCCTCATTACTCATTAGGCGAAAATGTTCGAGAACAAAAAAAGAAATAAGTGAATTAAAACTCTGTTTTTATCCTTTTGAATTTTTAAACAATTAAATATGAAATGTTAATTTATCTTTGCAACTTAGATTATAGATTATAGTAGAACACCAAATCGAGGATAAAAGAGATGGAGTTATACGTGCTAGCGAGTAGGTAACACTGAGTAAACGAGTAACCTTGTGAGATTAGCTCAAATCCATCCGCTCCATACAATCACACTATTGCAATCGTATACATGCACAGCCCAATACGTTAACACTTGGTTGCATACAGCTACTCAGGTAGATCAGCTGTTTTTTTATTATGACTTTTAGATCGTGATCTCAACAGACAAAGTGGCTATTTTTTTTGCATCTTCGGCTCGATTTAAAACAAAAAAACTGGTTCGTAAAAAAAACAAAAACATGCAGATCAGCCTACGCGACGAGTTATTATTAAATGTAACAAAATGTATGAAGAATGTTTTTTTTTATATCGTGCAAAAAATATGTAAAATTCCTGGGTAAATGTAATAACAGCAAAATGGATAAAAGTTGATATTTTCATAAAAAGTGTAAACGTAACTGTACTGCAATGCTTTTCCCTATTTTATTCGCATTTGAAAACATCAACTTTCCCAATGGAACATACTCTTTTCACCAGATTGCTTTTGTTACTCATTTTACTTGGAATCTAATCTAATCTAATCTGCAAGGATATATACCATTTAAGATTTATATCAAATGCATTCCCACAAGCAGACATGTATAATTTCGCGCTAACACATGCCGCATGTGGACCTACATTATAAGAACCCATCTCAAATGAACATAAGCCCTGCAACTCTTGCCGTCCTTCCCTGAGACAGGGGTGACATTGGCAAAGTGAACCATTTTTTCACAGTATGGGTGGTCAGCCGCATACCAACCTGTAAGTCAAGGAATGACTTGAAAAACTCTAAATGTTAAGGTCCGTAATGACTGGGTCAATAAAGAGTTACGTATAAACTGGAAGATGAGAGGAAAAGTGCAAGGTAGCACAATGAGATGCTTCGGGCACCTTGGCAGGGACAGATAGACGACAGACAAAGGGAATATCCAAGATAAGCGTGGAAGTGGAAGACCGAGAAATGACTCCATTGATCAAATTACTCTCTAATAGCCAATGCTAATAGCGAATGATTCAGAAAAAGAGAAGAGAGGGATGAACGTCGAGGATTTGAGAGAAGTGTGATACAACGGAACAAAGAGGAGACGCATCTGCAGAGTGACTGGCCACCCCTTGTGGAACGATGGCTGGGTACATAAAAAGCCAAAAGTTTTAGTTGATTTCATTCAGAGTTCGTAAGAATTCAAATTAATTATTTCTTGTAACAAAAATCTAATCGAAGTTTCCCGCCTTTCAGTAACAGCCAATCACAGCAAGAGAGAACAAACATGGCGTCATTGTGCTTGTGTGTGTTGAAAGTAGGATTGCATCAGAAATATATCTTCAATGCCAAATATAAAATGCCAGCCAATCCGAAATATTCCCAAGGCAGCAATTCACAACAAAAATAAATATAATCCACCAAAAACTTGAGAAAAACGTAAATAACAACATTAGCAATTGGACGCCATATTTGTTTACTAGTTCATGTTATGACAAACGTCGCTATGAGTGACAAGTCCAAACAAAACATTGCGAACAATCTACGCAAGATTATTTGTTAGACCATTAAACATTACTAGATTGAGTTATCAAACACTGGATATTCAAAAAAGATTTTCCTTCTGTTCAAGAATTTGATATGAACTGTAATACGCGCTCGAAACAAATCTTAACCATACAATGTCACTATACATATACCAGCCTACTTTTTTAGTATTATCTTTTGTGATGTCAAAGGTGGTTTATTTGGCACAAGGAGGCCACGGGAAAAATACTGCCATAAATAATATTAAGCATTGTAATTGCAGGAATACAAATGCAGGGTTTACTTACGTGCAGTCTTGATTAAAATTAACGAAACAGCCCCCTGCATTCGCTCCCTCTGTGGATTGACTGGCTGGGTTCATTAGGGCGACTCAAAAATATGTTTTTTCGCACTGTGTTTACCACATTGACGTCCAAAAAATAATGTTAAATATATAAATTTATCTATATAATACACACACACCGAGCGTTCAAATTCACTTTACAGTTTTGACACAAAAAAAAAATAATACAGTTCACAATTTGACACAAAGAACGACCTTGGCGATAAAAAGTCCGCTGGTGACTGGCTGTGCTGTGGTCGGTGAACTAAACTCATTGCTTCCCGATAAACAAATGCCAAATTTCCCCACTCTTTATTGACATTGAATAAGAACAACAATCATTGATTATAATATAGTTATTGATTACAACAGACTTACAGACTTAGTAGAAACTTCAACTGAAATTTGAAAATTAAGAGAGCTTAAAACCGCTGGTTGTGATCGGTGGCTTGGAGGGGAGGAGAGGAATAGAATAATCCCCAACCCAATGGACTGATCAAGTAAAGACACAGTAGGCAACTCTGTGGTTGGAGCGCTGCTGTCAATACATAGGAAAAGAAGCAACTGCAGCATGCTGGCACTGCGACTCAGAAAATGATGACGCGGAGCACACGCTACTGTCGTGTCCTGCCTGGGCGGACCACAGGGGGTCATTAATAGCAACCATTGTGGTCGATCGACTAGACCTGGACATGGTAGTACCGTCAATGCTCCAATCAGAAGAGAACTGACGGGCCTGGGATACCTATGCCTCTCGCGTGATCGGAGAGAAGGAGGATGCCGAGCGCGTAAGGCGAAGGTTGAACACGACCCGCCAAAATGTAGTTTCTGTAGATAGTAGCACAATGTAGATAGTGTAGATTTACCAATTGACGCAACTGAAATGTGAAGACATGCTGTGCATGTAAAGACACACCACACTCTGATGTCATGCTTGACGGCAGTTCCAGGGTGTGCCAAGATGCAGAGGGGAGTTTTTAGTGAGTAAAAGTCTTAAATATCCTGCCGTCGGAAACAATGGCAGGAATCTTTTGAAGATTTTCCCCTCTCAATGGAAAAAAAAATACAGTCAAGAGACAGAACTGGAGAAGAGTAGTTGCTTACATAAGGGTTACACCACTCAGCAATAAGGAACAAGATTAAGAAATGTTGCTCGGACTCCACTTTTAATTTCCTCAAATTCTGGGAAAATATTGCCGCTTACAGCACCAGAATGACTATTGAGCGAAACAGCTGTTGTGGGAAACGGATGTCACAACATAAACAACAACATCGCACTTTTATTTTAAACAGTAATAATATTGCTAAAATTATTATTATGACGTAATCGCACGATTGTTGGATATTGCACGCCATCTTATGTTTGTAGAATACATTGAAAAAAAGGGATGGGCAAACGAAAAAAAAATATCGATATTTGTTAACACTATCGATCGGGGGTGGAGAGGAGGGTAGAAACGCGTTTCAAAAAAAAGATCGGTCGCTGGCGAGCAACGTCTCAAAATTTTTTGGCCAAAAATTCCATTGACGGGGGGGGGGGGGGTGGAAACACGAACCCAAATAGAATTTTAAACTTGAATCTGACTTGCAACAAGTTTGATGTGTCAAAAGTGAAGGCTTGCTGCAAGTTCACCATGGCAAGTATATACACTTGAGGCAAGTTTGAATCACACCTTCTACTTTCCCAGCAACAAGCTTGCAAAATGTTTGCTTCTGCAAATTATGTACATTGGTTGATATTATTATTTTTTAATTGTTATAATACTTAAAAAAAAACAAAATTAGAATAAAAAGATGAAACATTTTTATTTTATTTTATTTACAGTTTGCTTATAGTATTAACAAAGTTTTATAAAAGTCACAGTCAGGTACATTATTCCCCTGGCCCCCTTGCTTTGTCTCTCGGCTCTGTAACAAAAAAAACAAGCTATTTTTAGTAATTATGTACTTACAAAACATTTATAATTAAGGATAATTATACATATCTGCTTGTGGGAATGCATTTAGTATAAATCTTAAATGATATATATCTTTGCAGCTTAGATTAGATTAGATTAGATACAATATACGCTAAGTACTGATTTCATTATAAACAGTGTAATTTTCTTTTTAGAAATTTGTTCCATATACATTTTCAAAAACGTTTATCTGAAAAACACCGTTGACGGGGAGAGGGGGGGGGGGAGGGGAACTTGCGAATTGCTACGTAAAAATGTGGGCTTCAAACACAACCCAGATAGCAGGTCAGTTTGCTGCAAGTTTGATTTGTACTTAAATTTATATTGTCATGTCAAATATGACAAAATAAGTTTATTGCAATATTGCTGCAACGTTGTGCTCACAGCATTATATTTTTTCTTTATGTTTCCTGCCTGCATAGTGCATTTTAACCGCCATAACGTCTGTCAACTGTCAAGCCGGCTTGCGTTTCAACTCTGACAATTCTTCCCCTCGAAATCGTCAATTTTCAAGGTAATTATACATTAAATTGAAAAAAAATCATTTTTAGCGTGTTCCTTAGTTCATAAACTATTTAACAGTATATAATTTGTAGCAAGTTCTATGTTTTTTAGTACTTTTTTTTGTATACAAAATAACAATGGTTTGAACATACACAGGATTTTGAGGTCATTTTTAACCGCCTTACTATTTTATTTTTTCAGATGTCTTACTCTATTCAAGAGATTAATATGTGTTTGAATGGAAATGCATCAGATGTAGAACTTGAAGATGAAGATGACGAAATTACAACCTGGTAGGAAACGGTGACCAGGAGATGGCTGCAGACGAGTTGAGCCAGATAATTGGGATGCCCATTGAAATAAACGTTAGTATTTTATTTTTTTATTTATCTATTAAAAAATCCTCATTTTATTCCAAATACATCTCAACAAATTAGCTATAAATCGGTACCTTTAAACTCGTATCTTTATAATTAATCACAGATTGTACTGCATTGACATTGACTGAAGTCCTCTAAAATAGGTTTTCTATGGTTCCAATTTCTATTTTATGTGTGGATGATATTATAAACGTTACTATTTATTTCTTTTCAGGCACTTAGTGATGTTGACCAGGAGGAAGAAGCAAATGCGGTGGAAGTTGATGGACAACATCAGGCCCATTCGTTGTGGACAGAAGTACGCTGGCGACACCGTGACTTGGATATCCCCGACACAACGTGTACTGCCAGTTTTTTACAATCCATTAAAATTTTAACGTCACTGGAATATTTTCAATTATTTGTAGATGACGCAATAATTGAAAATATGGTTCAGCAGCCCAATTTATATTCATCACAATCGGACGGCGGACAGTGAGAAGACCACGTTCAAGATGGCTGGATGGAGTGGTGGCGGATAGCCGTGCAGTGGGAATGTGGGACTGGAGGAGGAAGACGTTGGATAGACAGCGCTGGCAGCTGTTGCTGAGGGAGGTCGTGCCAGTGATGATGATGATGTGACTATTATAAAACTTTGTAACTACTATAAACAAACTGTAAATGAAATAAACTAAAAATATTTCATCTTTTTATTCTAATTTTGTTTTTTTAAATATTATAATAATATCAAAAAATGTATATAATTTGCAGAAGCAAACATTTTGCAAGTTTGTCATGACAACCTTACGGGAACTTTGTTATGACAAAGTTTCTGCAAGCTTGTTGCTGGGAAACTAGAAAGTTTGATTAAAACTTGCCTCAAGTGTATATACTTGCCATGGTGAACTTGCAGCAAGCCTTCACTTTTGACACATCAAACTTGTTGCAAGTCAGATACAAGTTTAAAATGCTATCTGGGAACCACCTATAAAGTGTGGGGGGCAAATCACATTTGCAAAAAAATATCGCTTTTAATACGATTTTGATACTTGCAAAAAAAATATCGAAATATCGATTAATCGATATTTCTAATATCGATATTTAAAAAAAATATATCGGTACTTTTGATATATTGATATATTTTGCCCGTCCCTAATAATAATAATATTAGGATGATTTATTTGGTGAGCGCTGTTTTTGTGTGTATCACACCTCAAGAGCCCTCTGGACGTCATTCAAAAGTTGTATGATCACATCACAGAGGATGTGCAGAGGACATTGGATCACTCCGACTCTGACATTGACTTTGTTTTAATTTTTATTGTTTAGTGTTTGTTTGTTTTATATACTAAAATCTTATTAATTGTTTGTATTCCTTGACTTATAGGTTGGTATGAGGCTGACCACCCATACTGTAAAAAATGTTCACTTTGCCAATGTCACCCCTATTTCAGGAAAGGTCGGCAAAAGTTGCAGGGCTTATGTTCATTTGAGATTGAGTTTTTATATTGTAGGGCCACGCAGATGCGCGTTGGTGGCGAAGACAACGAAAACCGCCACGGCGCTTTGAAAACTCGCCTTGAAGATGCTTTCTGCTCGTGAAAGCGAAACGTCGGTAGATCAGGGAGCTGCAAATATAACTAGGTCAAACTTAAAAGAACACAAAAATGATTTAAGTATTTATTATTAACACTGGCCATGAAAGTACAAGTTTTCAACTTTATTAAATTATGGAAGTTTAATTAAAAGAGAACCCCAGTAAAATTGTAACACTACACATACATATACATGGATTTTTTTTTAAATCGCCATAGTAATTTAATGGCAATAGTAGATAACTAGGTTTTTTAAGTAGCTCTAATTCCAATCCATACAAAACATTAGGCATAATAATTATTCTATAAGAAATGCGGGCCATTGCGTTCCTGCTTTCAATGACATCTTCCAGCACTATTAAATTAAAATACGTCACTGTCCAGCACCCAAACAAGCGAGTAGCGCCCCATTGACTCTTATAAAAACATATCAGAGGAGCAAAGTTTAAAAACCACAAATTAATCACTTTGCCACATCAGAAAGGTTTACATAGCCTGGATCCAGCAAGGCCGTTGCCACTTCTTGCTCCATAGATGGGAATCAACTCCATCTCCAGGATGAGACTGTGGGGCGGACCGTGGAGGACCAGGTTGTCCGACACATATTTGAGGAGTGCCCCATGAGAACCAGTGCATCTTTGTGAAGGACTTGGATCTTTGCCTCAAAAATACCGTCGACGGGGGTTGATACTCCAAAAAGTAATCGAAATTTCGATATTTAAAACAAATATAAATAGGTAGGTATTTTGTATCGATATATTTTGCTCATCCCTATGGTCGAAATGTATCTGATGTATCTCATCCCTAGGTGCTGTCATTTCGTATTTGGAATTGTTTATACAACGTCGTATCTTATTTTTCAAACCAGAAAATGGGAAGAAAAATACCCGGAAAAAAGCACAGAGGTGTCAAAGATCCATACGCTCAGCATGCCCAAAGAAATGCTCTGTAAGAATTCCCAATTGCCGATGCAATTTTGCACATAACCTCGAAAAGTCGCGTGGATGCATTATTTACTTATTTTTTTCAGGTTGAAGACAAAAATTAATAAAACCCCTGTGGACCCAGATGAGCAGCCTATGCCCAAGAAAGTCCGGCATTTAATGGCATGGAAAACGAAGCCTGAGAAGACTTCAAAGCATAAAGACAAAGTTACGAAGGGGAGTGGAGTTAAAAACATAGGAAAAATCACCAAGGCTAAAAGTAAGTGTGTTTAACTGCATGAATATTTATTGAAATGTTATCGTTTCAGTCTTCTATGATGATCATCATTAGCTGCGATCCAATTTGGTTGAGTGGCAAGACTTAACTGAAGGATGACAAAAAATCGGAATTTTTGTAGTTCTGACATTCAGTATTTATTTACTTATATGAGGAAGATTTATTTGTTATTATTTTCTACATGACAAAATAGCGCCGGTTTTGTGTGTCACACCTCAAGGGCCCTCCCAATCATGAATGAGATATTTTATAAAGGTGCCGTTTCATTGCTCCCTTAAAAATGCCAACAGATTCCGAAACCCTCACTCTGGGTAGCAGTCTGTTCAACTTCATCGGTCCCGCAAACCGGAAAGTGCGATCCCCAAAATTAGTGCATATTTGTCGGCGAGGCCGCATCAACCTGACAGCACCACTCCCCGCTGACCTAAGTGTCCATCTCCTCACACTCACCTCAACGGGGGAAAACATGTCTGCCAGATATGATGGAGCCAAACCATTTAGGGCTTTAATTACCATCAAACACACACGGCAGACCACCTTCCAATGTAAGCCAATGTATGTAGTTCTTTCAACAGCAGAGTGATATGAGAGAATTTGGACGTTGCGAAGATTAGTCTTGCGGCCGCATTCAGAACAGACTGAAATCTGTTCAGTTGCTTTTTAGACTGGCCGATGTTTAGTGTGGAACAATAATCAATTCGGGACATCACAAAAACACTCACCAATGTTTTAACCACACCCGGCGGTAGACACCTCCTGATAGCCCTTATTTGGCGTAGGCCAAAAAATGAAGCAGCTATTGTTTTGTCAACCTGCTCCGCCATTGTGAGATTCCGATCCAACATAACTCCCAAAAGTCTCACAGAGCTAGAAGGCTGGATCAAACCTCCCCCAACGAAGAGGAGTAATCCATTCTCCAGGAGGTGATCACGCCTTGATGTGGCCGACCACATAAGTTCAGTTTTGTTGGGATTGAGGATAAGGTCGTTTTCCTTCATCCACCCACCCACCTCCATGATGCAAGCAGACATCCTGCCTTTAAGGTCTTCAGTCTCATTGGGCCGACAGTAGGTTTGGTTACCACTGAACTCCTTAACATCTGTACTTCCTATTCAAATCCTAGTCATCTAGATCTGTAGGTTTTTTATTCAATTTTCCAAGTATACACTCCACTGTGTTGAAAAATTCTGCTTTACCAAAGACCGGTCACCAAAGGTTTAGCCAAGGTAGCCAAGGCTGTAGATCAAATGTAGGGAGGGGGCAGGTTTTGGGGAAATTGAAGATCATCCTCACCATCGTCGAGGGGGGGGGGGGGATGGGTAGACACGCAAATTCACAAAGTTTATTTTGTGTGCAACAACAAATCGCACGTTTAATAATAAAGAGAAATAACTCGAAAATTGGGAAAATCGAGATTTTGTAATAAAACGCAAGAACAATGCGAGAAGAATAGGTAGAATGCGACAGCCGTTCAATTTGGACGAATATGACCGAGATAAAACATCGGCCGCCTTTTTCATCCCATACAAGTTGTACTGGTTGTCTGAACTTCAAACGTGATTTCCCAACATTCATGTTTTTTGAGTTATTGCTCTTTATTATTAAACGTGCGAAATATTGATTGTTGAAGGATAGTAACATCTCAAAATGCCATCCATAAAAATTCTGTCGACGAGGGGTAGGCATGCAAATTATTATTTAGCCTAGAAATGGAAAACAAATATTAACGCAAAATTTGTCGTCGACGGAGGGGGGTTGACATGCAAATTGCAAGATTACTCTGATATTCCCTATCGAAATTTATAATATCGCAAAAAAATATCAGTAGCTTTCATGTGTCCCACATCTCTAGGGGGGGCAAGCCATGATCGAAAAATGGTCATTTCAGTAATTGCAATACAATTTTGGATTATTTAGGTTAATTTTTCTCTTCCAGTTACGCCCATGGGTCTAGCCTCACAGTTACTGTATCTGGCTTAATAATAGGTGTTTTCTAAAGCGACAACCAAGCTTGTAGAGGGCTCTGAAGGTGTGCTTCACACAAATGCAGTGCTTGTCAAATAAATGATCCTAGCATTAATTATTTATTTTTACAATGTTGCTTAGATGTGTTGGGCAACAATCCGGTACAGAAGTTGCAGAAGCTGAAGGGAGAGACCAAGAAGAGCTTCAATGAGCGCATCAACCAGGCCCTGAGAACTCTCAAACATGATAATCCCACATATGATGACATCACCACTGAAGATCCACCACAAAAACAGGTATTTCACACATCATTTTTAGATGATGTCCTTTACAAAAAATCTTATTTTATCATTAATTGATGAGGCATTTACTTTGTAACCTTTCATTGTAAAAAAATTAAAATTAAAAATAAAAAACAAATTGTATTAGGTTACGGGGCGAGTAAAATTCAATAATGTATGACCGGTTTCGGAAACAATGTTTCCATCGTCAGGTACGAAATATTACTGACTAAATAAAATATAAATTAGTGTATAATTCTTTTAAGGGCTGGGAGTAGTGGAGGGTGGGAGGGGTGAGGAAGGGAACAGAGCGCTGGGATTGCTGGTGACAGATTTGAAATAATAATAAATTCAGTTATATTCCAAAATTATTATAGTTTCTACAAATAGGTCATCAGCTACCTTATTCCTACTTTTTTTTTTAATTGTGCACAACAGGTTACCCTAAATACAGTGCACCCTCACAGCTATCAACATGCTGGAAGGAACTCTGTTGCTAGAATTTTAAATCTGAATAAATTACACTCAAAAATGTCTATGTTAGACTTATTTAAGAGCTTTATATTCCGAGTCACAGGGTGTTGCGCCACGACATCAGTACGGCTTTTCGGTGCATGAAAAAGATCATGTCCTCGCCCTCGGGTGTAGTCGTCAGGCACATACAACCTGTAACCCTCCAACAGGGTGGGGATGGTTGGCTCCTCATGATGCATGAATTGTGGATAACTTCCACACAGCCTCATGAAGGGATACCTGAGAAACTTTTTTTGGACCTGTTCTATCATATCTATGTAAGTCCGCTGATAGGGAGTCCAAACCTCGACAGCGTACTCTAATTTGGATCGTACTTCCTCGGTAAAGATTGATGATAAAAAAAAAAAAAATGCAAGTAAGCTACACATATAGTGTAACTTTTTGCCGCGTTATCCCCGAAAGGGTCGCATGTGGCGAGTTGAACCTATTTATTTTTACAGGTAAGGGGGCTGGCCTTACGCCAACCACTTCAGTGAAGTGGGGGGTTTCCCAGCTCCCGAGGGGGCTGGTACTCATTTCTTGTGAAGGCTGAGTAAACCTTGCCGGTATTTTATTTTTGGGTTTGAAATAAACACTGAAACGGGAAATCATTTCTGACACCCTCGGTGGGATTCGAACCCGAACTCACGGCATGGAATGCAAGCACTCTACCAACTGAGCTATCGACCGGACAGATCATCTTAGCAATGTTCACCTTTGCTACTGTTGTATCAAAAAGGTATCTTGTGCTTCTTCCAAAACACAAACTATGTATATCTCTTATGTTCTGAAGCCCGTCATCCCCTTATTCTTCCCTGTATGAGATGTAAAAGCAAATATTTCTCATTTCTTATTATGTGGCCAAAATAAAGCAATTTTTGCCATTCGAAGGACATCAGAAGTTCGGCTCTGGTGTTATACCAATCTTTTATTTCTTCATCACTGGTATGACTAAAAAAGAAGGAGTCTTGGCCTCGTTGTAATTGCAGCTGGCGCTGCTTGCCCAACGGCTATCTCCTCCAGGCCCATACTCCCATCGCATGGCAGCACGCCACCACTCCCAGCCATCTCTGTCTTCCCATTTCTGCCCCACTCTTGAGTCCATTCCCCCTACTATTTTCCAGGCGCCAATGGTCCATTCGCTAAGTGAGTTTGGGGAAATTGCAGCATGAAGTTGTATACTACCAGTGTCAGAAAACATTTAATCCACGGATGGTTGATTTTGTTTTAAAAATTCACTTTAGGCTGAAGATGATTCAAGGATTTTCTTTCTTTGAATAGCGTGGTATATGTGCAGTTCAGTCGCAAATGTAAATTAAACTCTATTTATCAATAAATGTGATAGTTAGCCTTAACCTGTAATTTATGCTGAATTGCTTTAATTTTCTCCAGAAGAAACAAACTGATGATGATGCCCCGACTGAGTACATCCAGAAGCGTGGTAAGAAGAGGAAACCCAAGCCAGGACCCGGAGACGCTCCCGTGATGAACAAGTCACAGCGTAAGACACATCGGGAAAAGGAGAAGAGGGAAAAGGCCAAAGAGGTAATTAACTCCCTCTTGCCCTCTGTTTCAGCCCATATCTCTCTGGCCTCCTTATTCTTCACCTCCAACTCCTGCTGTCCTGCGCAGCCGCCTAATTTGCCACCTCGAGAAGCTGTGGCATCTCTCACTTCATTCTTCCACTGTAGCTTGTATTTCTTCTTTTTTTTAGAAGATTTTTTGAGGTATGATAGTCAAGCATCTTCTTTGCATGCGCGGCCTGTCTTAATTGTACAATTATTTGATCAAAGGCCAACTAATATTATACTTATTAATTGCTAAGGACCCTGTGAAAGTGGACTGCTGTCATAGATTCAAAACAGGAACTTATGTCCTCAGTCAATTCTTGGGTGTTATACGTATCACACATATATTTCATCAGCAAAGTACTCGCAATATTTTATTTCTGTTACACATTATTTATTCTCACAAAAAATGAAATGCATGAAAAGAACAAAAGGAAGTGTTGAAAATTTTTAACATTTTAATAATAATAATAATATTAGGATGATTTATTTGGTGAGCGCTGTTTTTGTATGTATCACACCTCAAGAGCCCTCTGCGAGCTTGGTCGTCGCTGTAGAAAGCGCCAATTCTCAAGCAAGACCCAGTTGTTGTAAGGTTGGATGGACCTTTCAGTGACCGGTCTTTGGTAAAGATTTATGAATTTTTCAACTCAGCGAAGAGCACATTCGAAATATAAATGGTATATTTTGTGTGCTCCGTCGGGATCCGAATCCACAACCTTCCATTTACGAGTCCGAAGTGTCGCCACTACGGACTACGGACCGGTCCAACATTTTGGTCTCGTCTGACACCCATTACATTCTCTTCACCTTGCATTCATCCACAAGAACATTTTTTAAACATAAGTAGACTTTCTCAAATCAAAAGTTTAGCCACCCCTGATATAGAGGGGCTCTTAGTTATTTTTCAGCTTTTATTTCTGGATTCATTTATGTGCATTTAACATACATGGATGCCAAGTTTTATGCTTTTTTGGTCGTACCGTAACCCAAGCTTAGAGATGGTGCTGCAGCCCAGCTTGAGTTTTGGCTTCCTTTAACTCCGCATGTCTTCTAATGCCGTTCTTCAGTTTACTACTCGTAAATCCTTCCCCACTTCGTCCCTTCATCGTCTGAGTCTTGGCACTCTTCTTCGTCATAATTGTTTTGGGAATCATACATCTGGCATCCCATGAATATATTGTCCAGTCCACCTTGACCGTTGCAGTGTTATTTAAAAAAATACTAGGTGTTTCAGATGAAATAATTGTTTGTGTTTTCAGTTGTTGAGGTTTGAGCAGTCGCAGCAGGTGCGGCATGATCAGGTGCAGTTTGGTGAGGTAGTCCATGCCCCCCCAGACCTGCACATCAGGCCTCGCAAGGCACAAGCGCCTGACACAGTACCCAGGGTAACTATACCATACCATTATCAACCTCAGGATGATATTCAAATAGACAACTACAACATGCAAGCTTTATGAGAAGAGAACCAAATGTAAAAAAATTAAACTCATGCTGGAGGAAAGGATGCGTCTTCCATCAGTAATGATGCGAAATCCACTTTCTGGAGGGGACTAATACATAATACATCTTTTACAACCCATTTTCACTTGGCATTTCATTGCCTTTCAGCCGGCCCGCAAGGATCTGCTACTGAACAGTTTATTTGCTGGAACCATCACCAGCAAGAGCACTTGTGGATCTTCAGACCTCACTGGTCCTCGAAGGCTTCTTCCATCTGGAGTTCGGCAGGAATTGGAGACAGCTAGAGCTGAAGCAGTGGACGCCTACAGACAAGCAAGAACCAAGAGCTCACATGAGAGTAGTAGTAAAAAACAGCATTTGAGTGATCGGTAGTTGTAATTCTATCTATCTGATTCAATGTTAGTTTTAAAGGGTGAAGTGAATGCTGGTGTACGTCACTTTGCGGCGTAAAAAAATGATTCGCATTGAATTTTTTCAATGTATACTCTTCTTTTAAAAAGTAACCTTCTTCTTTAGGCAGTTCCTTCACTTCCTGAAGTTCACTACTTTGTTATAAATTTAGTGATATTTTTTTTAAATTTAAATGTACAGAAAAACATTACCTATAAAAAAATTACAATGCTTTTTCCCTTTTTTTACACTCATGCAGTTTTTTTACACTCATTTTACATCAATTAGTAAAGTCCATACAGTAGAAATGGACTATCTAAGAAGTATGATTGGGAAAAAACGAAGTGACAGGGTGAGGAATGATTTTGTAAGAGAAGAATGTGGTGTAAGGGAAAGTGTGAAAGTGAAGATTAAAAGAAGTATGTGTTATGTTATTTTAAATAACATATTATAAAAAAACAATCCCGAAGTGTGCAGTGTGTGTTTGTGGGCCGAACGGAGCCGAACGGTCACGGAAGCGGCCGAACTGCGCCGTGTGAACTAATCGGGCCGTCGGTCATCAGTTCCCGGCGAGATGTGAAGTGAGTCAGACGTTAGCGACCAAGCACCAAGCGGTGCAATAGGGGGCACTACGATGGAGCTCCCTCCCCCCCCCCCCATCTACTTGGATTTCCTGCCAGCAAGGCACCCGCCTTGTGGACCAGAGGCATAGGAGCGCCCACCCAGGGGCTCCAACGTGTGGAGGCGTCCGCCTCGGTAACCGCCGCTAGCCTGGGGCGCTGCCCCAGGCCTTCCGTGGAGCTCCAGCCAACAGAGTAGGGAGTGTTCTGGTGACAACCTGTAGGTCTGGCCAATCCCTTATTTCCCCTTTCCCCCCCATATTAGTACAGTAATAAACCCTTATTTGTTCATGTTAACTTTATCTTTTCATTATAAAAACCTTCCCAAGATATAAGTAAGCAATACCAAAGAAAGAACCCCACGCCCTGAGAGTGATGCTGATGAGAGCTAGCCGGAAGTAAGTATCCTGGAGATACCTTTCAATCTAAACATAACATATGTTAAGATGGTTCGGGCACATGGAGAGAATGAGTGATGAAAGATTGACGAAGAAAGTATATGTTGCTAGAATAGATGGATGTCGTGGAAGAGGAAGACCGAGAAAGGTATGGATGGACCAAATTTTCGAAATAGCGAGTGAATGGGATATCCAGAGTCATAATAAAAGGAGAGCTTGTATGAAAAAGGTTATGACTCTGGATGAAATGAAAGAAGTATGCAAGGACAGGAAGAAGTGGCGGCTAATCTGCAATGCTGATTTGTAATGTTGGTTTATTAGTTTGCTACATTTTTTGCATAAGAAATTTTTGACTTTTTTTGTATAGATTTATTTTTAAGGTTTTGTTGTTATTTTTTGTAAACTTAAATGTCATTTATTACTCGTATTCCTTGACTTATAGGTTGGTATGAGGCTGACCACCCATACTGTAAAAAATGGTTCACTTTGCCAATGTCACCCCTGTTTCAGGGAATGTCGGCAGGAGTTGCAGGGCTTATGTTCATTTGAGTTTGGATTTTATTTGTAAGTACACAATCAGCATTTGTAAGCGCGAACTACACGTGTTTGTTTGTGGCCATACATCTGAGAGCTTTAAATGAATATATCCTTGCAACTTAGATTATAGATTATAGATGCAAAAGCAGATGCTTGTATGCATGCAGGGCCAGATCCTAGCTCTATAGGTATTCTATTTTTTAAATCCATTTCTTAATTAAGTAAATAATAATAAATTAGGCTGATTTATTTGGTGAGCGCTGTTTTTGTGTGTATCACACCTCGAGAGCCTTCTTAGAAACTATTTAAAATCAAATTAAGTAAGAAAAAAAAGAAGGGTTAAAACAAAAAAACATGGAAATAATAGGGGAGTTTTACCTACCATTAAAACTCTTATTATGTTTCTATAGATGTCTGGAGTCCATATTATGAGAGAAACAATCACTTTTCCCCTTTTATGTGGTTTTTTAGTCTATTCCTGGGTCTTTGATTTGCACTTTTTTTACACTTTAGGCACTTTCTACTCTATGGTCGCTTTTTCCCCATTTCCTGTTCCCTATTTCCAGTTTCCCCATAACCCGGTCGCAATTTTTCATAAAGCTCATAATACACCAGGTAGGGGTTACCTGGACTCCAGACATCTATAGAAACATAATAAGAGTTTTAATGGTAGGTAAAACTCCCCTATTATGTGTTCTGAGAGATGTCTGGAGTCCATATTATGAGAGATCTGTCTATTATCTCCTGGTGACCGGGGACGTCTTTATTTGATATTAACTGGTTGAAATAGGGAAAGATCTTCTGGAGCTGTATGTTTCAACATCTCTTTCTGATAGTATTTTCTGAAAGTGTTTTCCTTTTTCCAGTTGCCTCTTTCCAGTATGTTATCTATTGGATTAAGTGATGCGACCGCTGAACGTGTGCTGCCGGGAGTGGCCTCTACTCCTGCTGATTTTAGCGTGTTCTTTACCCATCCTCCTATGATTGTTCTTGCAGCTGCCTTCACTTGTACTCGGGTGCTGATGAACAGGTTATAAAGATTTTGTCCTGATCTCCTTTCGCGTGATAGTTCAATCAGCTTCCTTATCCAGAAGACTGGGTTGACGTTGTGTTCCTTGGATTCCAGAAGTCTCCGATTAGATTGTCGGTGTTTGAGGGTATCTGTTTTTGATCTAAAGAATGGAATTAACACAATTGATGTGCCTTCGTCGAGAATGTTTCCTTCTGTGATATTTAGCAAGGTCAGATCGTGTACTCTTCTTCCTGAAGATAACAGAAGTAAGATTGCCGTTCTACACGCAACTTCATAGAGAGAATCTGATCGAGGAGTGTTCCTGACTAGCCAGTCTCTCACTATCTGCCGATTCCACACAGGGGACTTAGGAGGGTTGATCTTTACCATTGCTAGTGCTTTTAATGTTTTTAAATTTAATTTCACTAGGAAATCTGAGCTGAGATTATTTTCCATCATTGCGTTGCAGAAGGTTACGATGGCTGACTTGTGTACCAGCATAGTCCTGTATGATAGTTTTTCGTTAATGAACAGTTGCGCTAGATACCTTGCCAATTGATTAGGAGATGGTGTGTTGGGATGGGTATTATTCGCCAGTATCCAGCGGCACCATCTTTGCCAAGCAGGTTTATATGTGTTGAGTGGGGAAGCTCGCCATCCTGACAGGAACAGTCTTTTCTCTTCCGCGTTCCAGGAATTTAAGATACTGTCCCCAGTCCCAATTTTCCACACTTCCATTTCCAGATCCTGAATCCTGGGTGGTGGATTGCCTGTTGATGTGTTGATTAGTACTGACACCAGGTTCGGTATTTGCATCGGAGGTACGAGTGATCGACGAATTAAGTCTGGACGCCAGAAGACCCTCTGCCACCTCGGGACCACGAGTAGGTAAGTTCCGGTCGCCCCGTTTAGGTGCCTCAGGATCCTCGGTATAAGGTTTGGCGGAGGAAATATCCGACCCACATTGTAGAGCCAGTGCCGACTGAAGGCGTTTTGAAAGATTGCGCATGAGTCTGTGGAGTCTCTGGACACGTAAGTTGAACTCATGTGTGCCATGGTGGATGCGAACAGGTCTATATCTGGTACTCCGAAATGATTGAAAATGGCCTTCGTTGCTGTTGGTAAGAGATGCCACTCTGGAGGGGATCTTCCTCTTGATAGGTGATCCGCGTCTCCGTATCTTCCCGGTAGGTACTGCGCTGTTAGCGAGATTTCCCATTGGTCTGCCAGAGTCAACAGATCTCGAGTAAGATTTAGGAGTGTTTTGGATCTGGTGCCCCCTTCCTTGCGGATGTAGGCGACTACTGTCGTGTTGTCTGATTGTACCAGAATTTCGGAGCCGGAAAGGTCGTGCGCTGTGCGTTGCAGGGTTGCAAAAACAGCGAACAACTCTTTTCGGTTGGAGTGCTACTTCTTTTGTTGAACGGTCCACTGTCCTGACAGCATCAAGTCGTCCAGAGTTGCTCCCCAAGCTAAGTCTGACGCATCTGTTGTCAAGAAATGTCCGAAGGTTTCCCTGTGGATGGAACTTGATTCGTTCGCATTCCCTATCCACCACTCTATTTCTTGTAAGCTGTCCTCGGTCATTTGTATGGACCCTCTTGGTGACAGGTGCTTCAGTGGCTTGCTCGCTATCTGCAATTGTCTGCAGTGGAGGCGACCATGAAGCTGGCAAAGTTTAGTCTTCCTAGGAGACTTTCCGCCAGTTTTAAGGACCATTTTCGAGAAGTCAGTATTGCTCGAAGTGAGTGGCACAATGCCTCTTGCTTCCGGTAAGAAAGACCTACTTGGTGACAGGTGCTTCAGTGGCCTGCTCGCTATCTGCAATTGTCTGCAGTGGAGGCGACCATGAAGCTGGCAAAGTTTAGTCTTCCTAGGAGACTTTCCGCCAGTTTTAAGGACCATTTTCGAGAAGTCAGTATTGCTCGAAGTGAGTGGCACAATGCCTCTTGCTTCCGGTAAGAAAGACCTACTTGGTGACAGGTGCTTCAGTGGCCTGCTCGCTATCTGCAATTGTCTGCAGTGGAGGCGACCATGAAGCTGGCAAAGTTTAGTCTTCCTGGGAGACTTTCCGCCAGTTTTAAGGACCATTTTCGAGAAGTCAGTATTGCTCGAAGTGAGTGGCACAATGCCTCTTGCTTCCGGTAAGAAAGGAATTTGCAATTGTTGTGCGTGTCCCAAACGATTCCCAAGTACTCTAATTGTTGAGTGGGGAAGAGCACTGACTTCTGGAGATTTACATACCACCCCAGAGATTGTAGGATATCTACTGCTAGATGCGATTGCCGACAAAGATCGTCCTTGGATTGGCTCGCAAGGAGGAAGTCGTCGAGATAAACGATTGTCCGAATACCTCGTCGCCTCAGTAGTTGGGCTACCCAATTTGTAAGGGTTGCAAACATTCTGGGGGCAGATGAAAGGCCAAAGGGCAGACTTGTCATCTGAAGTAATTCTCCTCGATAGACCAGTCGCAAAAATCTCCAATGTTTCTGTGCACTTGGGAGATGAAAGAAGGCTTGCGATAGGTCTATTTTCGACAACCAATTGTTTGGCTGCAGAAACTCTGGCACTTTGTAGTGGCTATGAGTTTGAACGGAACCGGGTCCAGGAAGAAGTTTAACGATTTCAGGTTGAAAATCATTCTCGAGGAACGGTCCGATTTGGGTGTTAGGAACATTTTTGATAAGAAGCTGGGAGATGACTCCGCGGCCTCTATAACGCCGAATTCGGTCATTTCCTTTATTTGAGAGTCCATTTCGGGTGAAGGACTCGTCTGGTATAGCATTAAGGTCTTTTTGTGTGGTAATATCAGAGGGGGAATTGAGATGAAAGGTATTCTTACTCCGATTATCATCTTCAGGATGTGGTTTGGTGCTCCGAGTGACGTCCAAACCTGTAGGGAGGACTTCAAGCATCCTCTGCGAAATGGTTTCTTGTCATTTTCGTGGATGCCTCCGTCTGTCTCCTTTGAGATTTCCTGACCGTGTGTTATTCCCTGCCCTTTTTTCTCTTGAAGAGAAATTTGGAGCGTCTCTAAGGCCTCGATTGCTTTCCGCAGTGGGTCGTTGCTGCCCTCTAAAAAACTGATTCCTTTTCTGTACTGGAACGTGCGGTTTCGATGAGGTGCTGGGTTGAGGGCACTGGGTCTTCACTGACAATTTGTCGGTGGTCCCCACTCTAGAGAAAAAAGACGTGAGACTGTCTTTGCCAAACAAGTGTTCGGTACTCGGCGGGAATTTGTTTAACCCCTCTCACATGCTCTTCCTTAACATGCCCTAGCACAGCTTTCCTGCGGAACTGGAGGGCCTCTGTCCGCCTCCCCCATACCGTCTGGAGGATGTCTTCCGAGACTTTCTGGTATGGCGAGTCCAGAGCGAACAGCGTTTTGACTTTTTCGAAAAGGGCTTTCCTCGCCAAAGTCGTGTCGCTCCGGGCTCCCCAGTTGACCAAGGTCTGAAGCCCAGACTGGAACTCCTCTTTCTGGATGAGGAGGGCGTGGGACATGGCTGCAAACGACCGCTCGCCTGAATAGGGGAGCTTACGTCGCACTGGCGAAGTTCATCGTTCACTGCCAGGTCGACGAACGCCGGTTCTGCCAGGTACTTTTTCTGTACCTCGGCGTACCTTACTCCGGCCCAGTTTTCACTGTCGAAGTGCTGGAGCCTTTGGAGCGCTTCGACCCTGTTGCTCTTGGCCTTGGGGTGAGCTGGTTCTTCCACCGTTGTGGCGGCTTCCTGGAAGCTCAGCAGTAGCTCTTCCTGGGCCTCCTCATTCTCTTCCAGTCCCGAAGGTTGTTAGAGGAAGTTGCTGGAAGAGTTTCCTGCCGCCGATTCAACGAGATTTTCCATAGAACTGGCGGGCCAGTCACCGAAAACTGCGTTCGTCAGCATCACGATGTGGGAAACCAGATAATCTATCCTTGGGTCCAAGACAACCCTCAGCCGTTTCTGACGCCGCGGCGGTGGACCTGATTCCGAAGTGTCGTATCCGCGTTTTAGTGACGCATCACCTGAATCCTGTGAGATTTCGTCGAGAGGTTGCCCTTTATTGTTATCACAACTCATAACATTGATTTTGATGTTATATAAAGTAAAAACTCCGTTAAAATAACGAAAAACGTTTTTCGTAAATATGACAGCGTGGCATAACCAACAAAAATATGTATGCGAACTTTTAACCACCACAATATCACCTGTTTTAGTTTTTAATTGTTCACAAGGACACAAGATGGTAAAATAACACTCTTTTAAATGTTTTTGCCCAGGAATATTGTCAATTCACTCAAATTTTCGAAGGTAAAATCAACTGACATGTGACCACAAGGGGAAAATGACGCTTTATGAAAAATTGCGACCGGGTTATGGGGAAACTGGAAATAGGGAACAGGAAATGGGGAAAAAGCGACCATAGAGTAGAAAGTGCCTAAAGTGTAAAAAAAGTGCAAATCAAAGACCCAGGAATAGACTAAAAAACCACATAAAAGGGGAAAAGTGATTGTTTCTCTCATAATATGGACTCCAGACATCTCTCAGAACACATAATAGAAATTAACTCTAGTCAAAAAAATCTTAACGGAGTAGACACTCAAAGATATCACAAAACAGCAAAAAAAAACAATAATATATTCATATTTTATTGATACATCAAAATTGACACCTTCAGAACACATATTCATGAGCCATTGTTCCGATGGTATCCTGAGTCATCTATGCAATACATTGTTATCTCACATAAAGATGTAGTTCCAAATGTAATTGATTTTTTTTTATAAATTCAGTAGGAAAAACAAACTTTCAATTCACTTTTAATTATTTTTTTGCTCAATCGTTTTCACCTAATAAGGCATCTTCAGGAGCATAATTGCACCGCTGCTGAACATGAATGTCTTCAATTTCTTTGAGTTCTTAGTCCTGACATCCACAGGCAGTCTGTCCCACACCAAGGTTTCACCATTGCGGAACCCTCGGTCGCCAAAGCATGTCGCACAGGATCTATATGGTTCGTTCAGTCTAACTCCGCCAGACACAGTAGATCTCAGCACCAGCTTACTTGTGCTGGACTGCTGGGGTAGTATGGAGGAGCCGCACCATTGAGAACTTGTACACCATGACACACCTTGAATTTCAGCCAGTGTAAGTTCTTCAAAATGCGTGGAATGTGGAAGTAGATCGCACTGCAATAATCTACCTGGGATCAGACAAAAGCATAGATGAGTGTCTTCAATGCATCTGGCCTAAGGCATCTGCGAATCGCCTTAATTTGGCGCAGCCAAAGAAAGATGCTGATGCAGCTTTATTCAGCTGCGAGCTCAGTGACAAATCTTTACCCAGTCGCACTCCTTTAGTCTACTGTTTTGGAAGGGTAGATATCTCCTCCTGATAGGGATAGTAGTATGTTCATGTCTATAAGATTTGGCTGTTTTGCTATCGCAACAGAGAATTACAGTCTTCTTGGGGTTCAGCACTAGCCTATTTGTTCTTAAATACTACTCTTTAAATTGTCACGTAAATGCAAAAAAATATATTAGTAAGCTTTTTCCTCAGTTCCTAGGCCATGTGACCTCATCATTTTTTTGCCTT
The DNA here is from genome assembly GCA_951799405.1 of Agapetus fuscipes. NCBI lineage: Eukaryota > Metazoa > Arthropoda > Insecta > Trichoptera > Glossosomatidae > Agapetus > Agapetus fuscipes. The sequence continues at coordinate 17,043,804 of OX637334.1, forward strand.
GTCCTTTGTGCGGACTTCATTATAAAAAGTTAAGTTTTTTGTTATGTGAAAGTCGAAAAAAATAAAATGTTAATATGCTTGTGATTTTTTGTAATAAAAATATTTTTTACATTTAAGTATTTTATTTGCCTTTTACTCAATTAATTGATGTCAATTTTAAGTATTGTCTAGTGATCCAGACAAAAGTGAGATTCCAAATTTATTCATCCCTTTGATTTCTCACTAGCATTTCTAATTAGTTTTTGAAATGCCAAATCCAAATGATCTCTTCTGGAACGGATATTGCTCGGTCTATACTCTATAACAAAAAATATATCTTGAACAGATTGATGAAGTTCCTGAAATCTTAGGCTAAACTGACTGAATGTAAAAGAAGGAAATGTCTGAAATAGGTAATGGATTTGAATGAATTGAGAGTGGTTTGCGAAAATAGAAAAAAGTGAAGGCAACTCTTTAGAGGCTCTGCCCACCCCTAGCGTGTGGCGACCAGGGCTGGAATGCAGCACATGTGCTTGGTTAAAAGGGTATTTGAACGTCACAATGACTATCTTCCGGGTTGACAGATGTGTTGATAGGGTTGCATAAAACAAGGCGCTACAACTATATTCAACCATCCAACTAATAGATAATAAATTGTAGAAAAACATATTATGTAAAGTAAATCACTCACTAGGGCAGCGGTCGCGGAACCGGAGTAAATTCAAATCACCCCAAATGGGGTAATTTGATCCAATTTGAGAATGTTATTTTTTGTTTGTCCATATACTTACTATTTTATTACTAACTAACTTTTTTTATTTTCCGGGTAAATTAATTCAATACATCGCACGTTTAATAATAAAGAGAAATAACTCAAAAATTGGGAAAATCGAGATTTTGTAATAAAACGCAAGAACAATGCGAGAAGAATAGGTAGAATGCGACAGCCGTTCAATTTGGACGAATATGACCGAGATAAAACATCGGTCGCCTTTTTCATCCCATACAAGTTGTACTGGTTGTCTGAACTTCAAACGTGATTTCCCACCATTTATGTTTTTTGAGTTATTGCTCTTTATTATTAAACGTGCGACATAATGTTTATTTAAATACACATTGATTATCTTCTTTTCAAAATGGGGAGAAGCGATAATACGATATCGACTTATGCAAAAATATTTTGGGGTACCTAATGGTTAAAAAAAGTTCCCCGACCGCTGCACTAGGGCTCTATCGTATCTTCAATTTATTTTTCTGTTTACGCGATGTTTTGAGTAAGTAATTACGAAACTCTCCTTGATCGTGTAAATGGAAAATGTATCGATTATACCACAGAACCCCTAGTGAATGATTTAGTTCTCATACATTTTTTTTGTATTCACGCGATCGAGGGAAAATGCAAACTTTTTATACTTAGAGGCTGGCTCTTATTTTCAGTAATGAATGATGGCTAGTCATTAGTTGCTGAAAAAAACAGTGACTTATTTTTTTTTAATTTGCACAATAATAATTTTAAAAAGTTTGACTTTGCTTAATGATTCCTGACATTTTGAATGATCTTGAACATTTTTCCGACATTGTTTTTAACTGGAGTCAAAATTTAGCGAGAAATAAGATCAATGACTGCTCTCCGGGTATTTTACATAATATATCAATCAACAATTTGTAACAATTAACTAACGAGGAGAAAATTTGAATAATTGGCAAATCAAGAGACAAACAAGTGATAGGTTGCTTTTGAGAAACAATAAATTAGGTATTTTTGGACGAATGTTGTTTTTGCATTCATTCAAATAATCATGAACAAAATATTAAATAAACGTAATACAATCAGCATAATGTTGTAAACCCATATTTTATTTAGATCAATGTGTAAACCAGTGTTTTTCAATGCGTAGGTCGTAAGCAAATCGCTGGCAAAACGAAAAAAGGCATTTCGAGATATTGTAAAATACCGACAAGGCTTACTCGGCCTTTACAAAAAATTAGTACCAGCCCCCTCGGAAGCTGAAAAACCCCTACCTCAACTAAAGTGGGTGGTGTAAGGCTGGCCCCCTTACCTGTACAAATGAATGGGTTCCAATCGCCACATGCGACGCTTTCGGAGAAAACGCGGCAAAAAGTATGTGTAGCTTAGTAGCGTCACTCCAAGACCCCGCCAAAAGTATGTGTAGCTTAGTAGCGTAGCGTCACTCCAAGACCCCGCCAAAAGAATTAACAGGTCGGTCTTGAGACGTCTCTTGGAGCCGCAACTTCAAAAGCACGACCACCAAACACTGTTGCAGACTCATGGCTCTTTTGTCTTCAATTTCCGCAGAGCGCATAGCAAAAGTGTCTGCTATTCTCGTAAATCACAGGTAGGTACAATCGGTTACATGCAATTGGAGCCGATACTGAAAAGCACGGTCACTAATCACTGTTGCAAACTTGCTCAAAAGCTCATCAACCAATGTTCTGGATACACTTTCCAGAGCACAAAATAATTGAGACTGCAACTGAGGCCTGGGAACTGCTGGATGGGGATGGCTGAAAATAGTAGCAGCTGATACTAGAAAGGCATGAAGAAGATTGGAGGAGTCCTACATCCGGGAGGCGCCCTTCCTTCCACTCCGTCAAATCGACGGACCACTCATACCCTACACATGCCCACGAAAATGTCCGTTAATTGTTAAGTTAATATTTTTTATATAACTTAAAAAATGACGCTACAAAAAATATAAAGAAACTCGTTTTTTCACATTTTTTTCTTCTAATTTTGTTGTTTTATCTTCTTTATACATATTTTTATTCTTCATACTTATAGAATGATACAATATCGAGGGTGATCTGGCATTAAGTCCTATCTCGAAAATGCCAACTTTACAGGAGAGACTAAAATGTGCTTAATAAATAATGTCTCAGTCACATGATTATAAAAAAAAAAAATGTACTTAAATGTTTATTTACTCAATGTTTGTTGTGTATTTTGACAAAATATGAAAATTGTTACTATAATCTATAATCTAAGCTGCAAGGATATGTAAGCATTTAAGGCTCATATGAAATGCATGCCTACAGACAGGCACATGTAGGTTCGCGCCTACACATTCTGCATGTGTGCATACAAATAAAGAAAACCTCACATGGACATAAACTTGCAACTCCTGCCGCCGTTCCCTGAACCGGGGTGGCATTGGCAAAAGTGAACCGATTTTTACAGCACGGGTGGTCAGCCTCGTACCAACCTATCAGTCAAGGAGCTAGTTTTGTTATAATAAAACATAGAACAAAATCGCACATGAAAAACACCAAAAAAATAGATAGGACTTATTGCCAGATCCCCCTCGATATGTAGAAAGTCTATGAAAAATATTCTATGTAATGTGAACAGTTTTCGAGATAATATGAAAAAAACTGAAACAATTTAATGCGCGGCAATACTTCCGCGTGTATATGCGTGAGCGGTTCCCCCACTCAACAGAATGGAAGGGTAGGCGTATCCGGGAGTGGACTAAGAAAAACTGAAGAACAAGAAAACACACAAGTTGTGCGGAATTGAGTTTCCGACTTTTGCTTTCAGGTACAAAATTTATCATTATATTATGTTTTTCAATAAAACAAAATTAAATATTCCGTAATAGTGATTGACGCTTCATTTTTAAATGTGTTACGCATTTTCTGCTTTGAGTAGGTATTCTTGAAAAGAACAAGATCGCACATTTACACAACAAAGTGTATGTTGTTTCAGGTTGATGGGACGCTTCCTCTTCCATGACGTCATCATCAACTGACGTCCCATTGTATCAACTTCTTCTGCCGCGACAGCCATGACTGCCTTATTGTACTGGAGATAAACTGATTGGACACACGCGCTATCAACCTCTGTTGATCGGCCGCGTCAAAGAAATAAAGTGCGGAGATGGCGAATGTTCATATCAGGGTCGGTTGCATAAAAGGGACAGAAAGTTATGCTCCCACAAGATAAAAATATAGGATATTAACTATTGACAGCAATCAAATAAGTGACATAGACCTCAAAATTATATAAAATCTGAACAGTCTCCTGTACAATGTAACTTTTTATTGCTTCATCTTGATAGAGTAGCATTGGCGTGTGGTAGGGGCGTGCATCCCCAACAGGCACATGCGCCTAATATGTAGGCAATATATTAAAAAATAAATTATTTAAGCTTGATATTTCGATTTGAAATTCAAAATTTAATTTCGATTGGAGCCAGCGTTTGCACTTCAATCAATTTACAAAGAGTTATTTTAAAGGAATGGAGGAAAATATTTATTCAGAAATTTATTTGCTTATACCATATGCACGCGCCTGGCGTGTGGATCTATATATTTCAATAGATCAAAGGCCAGTCTTACGCCAACCAATCAACAAAAGACCAGTCTTCATTTAGGTATTGGCTGAATACCCCGTTTCAGAACTGACTTGTATAATAAAGGAAACATTTAATTGAAATACATCTGATACTTTAATAACGCTCTTATTAAGATCATTTCAGCGATTAGTGAATGCTATTTTTACATGAACCACACCTCAAGATACCTGTACGAGCTTGGTCGTCGCTAAACCCCAATTCTCAAGCAAGATTCAGTTCAAGATATAAGGCTGGATGTACCCCGTGTAACTGTTTTTTGATAACTGAGCCAGCGAAGAGTAGATATTTAAAAAATATATCTAATGTTTTTTATTGTTCTCCGCTGGAAATTGAACCCGCTCCGATTATGAGACCGAAGTTTTAACAAGTGATCTACGGACCGCATAATATTACTAGTGTTTGTGGAGTTTACATACCTTTAGAAGTACAAGGCCGTAAGTTATTGTCACAGTCGAGAACGTCTTTTTTCATGAGATGCAAATATAACTCACCTTAGTACCAGGAAGTGACTAAATACCTACTTACTTAGGTACAATACTGAAAAATACTTTGAGTCGTGATGGTATTTTCCTGAAAATAGAAAAGTGTAATTGTAAGGAATTAGCGTGTATTCCAATTACCCAGATGTGGCGTAATATTTTATTAAAAGATATTTTTTAACAATAGTACCTGGAAATTCTGGAAAATCCCCGTATTAAAAAAAATAAAGTCCACAACGCTTTACTTGGAAACCACCCTGTTATAATTGAATTGGTCGAGTGATTAATTTAATACAAAAAACGATGATAACTGAATTTGAAATGGATTTATTGACAAGAGTTTCGACCCTGAATCTGAATAGTCTACGGACAGAAGATGCTGAAGGCAAGATGGTTAAGGTTCAACTGTAGCCCTCCTTCCCTCGTGGGGGCTATTTATCCACTTTTGGGTGAAGCCAATATCAATTTGAAAACAGGATCCTTATTGGTTGGATCCTTGAGGAGGAGGGCTTGGCTAGCTAGATATAAAAAAAAATTGGAGCGTACGCTGTGAGCGTACGATTCTAGACCCAGCAGATGGTAAATGTCATGTCACACCTCATGTGACAGGGTGTTCGAACCGCAACACACCCCTCTGAAAAATGGTTCATTTTGCTAGATCGTTACTATAGAAGCGACTTTTTTTTATTGTTCACCTTATCAAGTAAAGTTGGGTAAAGAAGCGATTTGACACGATTCCAGTGCTTTGACACAATAATGGTTAATTTTGCCAATGTCACCCTTGTTTCAAAGAAGGTCAGCAAAAGATGCAGGGCTTATGTTCATTTGAGATTTGAATTTTAATTTGTAAGCACACATGCAGCATCTGTAAGCGCGAACTTACATGTACCTACTTGAGGGCAATGGGCATGCATTAAATATGAATCTAACATGTCAACATGTCTTCGCAACTTAGATTAAAGATAAATGGTAATTGTTTCTCAAGCTTGCCATCTGCCATCTGCAGCAGCCGCGGGGGACGCTGGCCGAGGACAGAGACGGATGGAGGCTGAGGTAACGGAGGCCAAGGAGAGATATGGATATGTAGAGTCATTGAAGACGAAGAAGAAGATAATGAAATTTATTCATTAAAATTATGAATGGCAAGTGCATTTTATTTCCTGTACGCCAAAAGATTTGAAAATATATACTTAACACCGATAAGATCTTATAAAACATAGCATCAAAACTAAACAAAGTTATCTTCCCAAATATGTTTTTAATAACATAACCAGTTTTTATATCTAAGTAAATATTTACCTATGTACTATAGCGTCACAAAAGTAGGTACGTCAAAAATCTGAAAACTAAAACTAATCATCGTCTTGGAAAGATAGTGCCATGTCGTACTAGCTATTTGTCTCTGGTCGCCATCCTCTGAGTTGTGAATTGGAGACATCCACGCGTCGCTTCTAAGCCTTGATGTGAAAATTTCCTTGACGACCTTTCTGTAAATTATATTTTGTTCAAATATGTCATTGAACGTTACCTAGTCTATCTTGTCTTTTATTGACCGGAAAACATTGAAAATCTAACACCGTAGAACTTATTCAGAGCGATAATAAAGGAGAAGATTACAGGGCTTGACAACAAAGTAAAAATCTTCATAAATATTTGCTGTTCAACAATAGAGGATTATTTCACAAGGCATCCAGAGTACCTAATTGAGTTGTTTTTGTCAGTTAATCTTGTAAACAGCGATCTGTGGATTTTATTGACAATCAACTGTTTATGATGGCAATCTAAAACGTTATGGAGGGATTAGCAATTTTGCTATCAATGAAGATTTTAAAAGTAAACGCAGCTGATAAGGCGTGCATCCATGCACATGAATTATGGCTACATTGTGATATAATTTTAAACAAAAAAGAAGATTAGAGAGCTACACCTAAAATATTCGTTATGAAGACTACGATATGTAAAACCTATAATTCGGCGCAATATTTATGTACATAGGTATAATACTCGTATGTCTTTAAATTTAGTTAAAACTGCTCAGTTGGTAGAATGCTTATGTTCCGTGACAGAGGGCTTGATCAGATTGGTGAAACTGAGAAAGAATAGAATATAAAGAGTGAATGTAAAGGAAAGGAAAATATCAAGTCCACTCTGCAGAGTCGCTGGCCATCCCTACTAAAATGGTGACAGAGTTGCAGTTACATAGAGTCGTAACTTGATTGAAAAATGACATTTCGTAAAATGGAATACCGGGTACTCATCTTTAAACTCTTCACGGATTCAGGGGAGACCACATGCGCAGAATTAATAGGAGCACGATGTGAGGTAATGATAGAACATCGCGGGGAATTCTTGTGTCATAAACATTCACAGCACCTCATGTACATATATGTAGGTATGTGTGTGGGTGATAAATATGATTTATGGGGAGTGTGAAAAGCACGTGCTCGTGACGTCATCACATAATCTATAAATTATTTATCAAATATTAGACCGGTCGTAGTCTAATGGTTAACGCTTCAGACTCGTTATAGTGAGGTCATGGGATTGATTCCCAAAAAACAGGCTAAATTAAAAAAATGCGTGAATGCAACCTTACAGCAACTGGGTGTTGCTTAACATGTGATTTTGTGGACTAGAATACAAAATTCGAGTATCAGACACACCGTCATTGGAGAACTTAACTTTGTTCACGACGTTTCGCTGGTGTCGTAACCAACGTGCTCATGTGACACCCTTGTTGTGCAGTGAGCAAAATTTTGTTATAAATAAAATAAAAAACTTACATATTTTTGATTCCGTAAACTTTATTTGAAAACAAAGTTTGCTTTTAGTTTTTCCTTATATTTTTCCAGTGAGTTTCTTGTTGTTAGTCAGTATTTTTCCACCACAAACATTTGCTTAAATAAGTACTCTATAAGTCTTACAATACTCCAACATGATCCTTCACAACATTATTGTAAAACATGTGACTGTTTTCTGAAAAACAATAAATTCCACATTACGAACTAACACATCGCACGTTTAATAATAAAGAGCAATAACTCAAAAAATAAGAATGTTGGGAAATCACGTTTGAAGTTAAGACAACCAGAACAACTTGTATGGGATGAAAAAGGCGACTGATGTTTTATCTCGGTCATATTCGTCCAAATTGAACGGCTGTCGCATTCTACCTATTCTCCTCGCATTGTTCTTGCGTTTTATTACAAAATCTCGATTTTCTCAATTTTGACTTATTTCTCTTTATTATTAAACGTGCGACATCTTCAAACATATTCTGTAACATCACTCGAGATAATATTATCTTACGAATGGATCTGTACACCAAGTACAGAATTTCACTTTTGAACTCAACCAAATCTTGCTTAAATTTTTGGGCATGCTTTACGAGTATGAGGACACAAATACATTGCAGGCAAAACACTGAAGGACAAAATAAGGAGTGACCGTATGGAGTGATCAATCACCATTGCCAACAGCTGACTCCGATTCTTTACATCTCCGTAGATTTTGGCGCATGGATGCAGAAAGGATGAACAGTCACAGACTTCTACATATTTCCATTTACGAAAAACCATCTGAGGGAAAAAAACACCTATAAGATGAAAAGACAACTGGGAGTCAACATTACAGGAGAGAGGCAACTCGGGACAAATAGGCCAGTAGATCTTCCTAAAAAAAAATTAATGTTATGTTCTTTATTGTTCATACCTCTTCTTTCTTAGCTGAAATTCATACCTGCTATACAGCACATCCTCTCCCAAGTGATAATCCTGAAATTACAATAACAAGATAAGGTGTGCTCAAGGCATCAGCGACAGTGGAACCAACAGTTCATACAGCTCAATAACAGAGTGTGCCTGCAACAGACGGAATCAGTGAACAAGTAGCTCACGACACGTAGCAAGCTGCATAAAACGTCCAGGTGTATAGTAGAAGCTAGACATTGTGCTTGTCGCATTATACCGTTTCGTTCTTTGACTTCGTTGTGCATTGTTGGCTGTAATGTCCCCCCGATGTTGGCGATCACCATGGCAAAGACTTTGTGGTTCTGCGTTATCCGAAACAACTCGTCCAAATTTTTCATTCCGGTCCGGTCTTGCACATTAAGCAGCCACGACGTCTGCCTTCTACCAGCGCCCCGGCGCGGCGTCCCTCTATCTTGCCTGAAATTATCAATTTCATAAGGTGTTACCTTGCCCCGCGCAATATAACGTTAGGTATGATTTGATTTTGGCAGGTTAACATCGTGGTTTCGCTGGGCTAATTTTTTTTCAATGTTCAATCCGTCATCGCCACAAAAAGAGTTATTACAAATTCCTCGTTCTTTTGCAGCTTAGATGCAAGGCGATTTAACAAAAGTTCAATGTGCTTCTCAATGACAATACTTGATTAAGAACAGTAAGTAAAACAGCTACATTTACTATCCCCGTTTGAATTCCGCTGAAGTTCCAAAGCAAATACTCTGCTATCTCATGTGCATTCTAATTTTAGAGAAGAAAACATCATAAACTTAAACAACAGGTTAAAAATAGCTTCGGCCTACAAAAATAAAACTTCTTTTCATGGCCTTACTATGTAGTTTTACACATCGAAGTATTTTTAAGGACATTTTAAAGAGGACTTTGACAAATGCAGTCGGAACATTCCAAATTTCCTCGAGCGGGAGGACGCCACCGATGTTATTCTGGTAACCAAAACATAAGCTGCCTAGCTTTAGCTTAGCTGTGACTTTATAATTTACCTTACATTATTCTGTTTCGGCTCCATTTGATTTTAGTACACCTATAAACTTCAGTTCCTTAACTTGTAGGTTGGTATGTGGCTGACCATATTTATTTAAAAAAAAGGTTTATTTTGCCAATGTGCCCCCTGTTTCAGGCAAGGTCAGCAAGAGTTGCAAGACTAAATTTTGACGACTGTATTGTCAACTTATGTCAAATATATGTCAAAGCCTTGTCAAATTAGGGCTAAGATTTTCTTCTCGTCTATACTATTTTATTAGTCAACTGCATAAACTGAATCAAACAAGTGACAAACAAATTTGCGAATGGTTAAATTTTCACTTGCTTGGATGGTCGCTGTATAAATAATCTAAGTTGCAAAGATACATTTACAAATGTTAATATTCATTCACGCATGCACGTACGTTGTGCAACTTACACATACAGCATGAGTATTAATTAAAAGAGAAAACCCAAATCTCAAATGAACAATGTTAAAGGTTCATTTGAGATTTGGATTTTCATGTTGTAACTGTAAGTTCACATGCGGCATATGTAAATGTGTGTTTGCTTGTGGGCATGCATTTATTTTTTGCAACTGAGATTAAAAATTTTAGAAGAAATAATGAGGTTGACTATCCGTGCTGTATAAAAATGGTTCAATTTTGCAGATACCACCCCTGTTGGCTGTTTCAGACGGCAAGAAGGGCAGAGTTAGTATTCATTTGAGATTTGGGTTTTCTCTTTTGATTAATACTCATGCTGTATGTATAAGTTGCACAACGTACGTGTACCTATGTGTGAATGAATATTAACATTTGTAAATGTATCTTTGCAACTTAGATTATTTATACAGTGACCATCCAAGCAAGTGAAAATTTAACCATTCGCAAATTTGGTTGTAACTTGTTTGATTCAGTTTATACAGTTGACTAATAAAATAGTATAGACGAGAAGAAAATCTTAGCTCTAATTTGACAAGGTTTTGACATATATTTGACATAAGTTGACCATACAGTCGTTAAAGAATAGTAGCAAAATTTATAGCTGTAAAAGAAGAAAATTAATTGTTTGTGTTAGAAATTATGATAAAATTTTAATACATATTAAATGTGTTTGTAAGTATATTGTATATCTCTACAACTAAGATAGTACATTTATTTGATTAAGTACATAGTTTACTCTTTCAATGTCACCCTTGATTCAGGGAAGGGTGGTAAAATTTGCAGGGTGTATCTTTATTTGGATTTATTTTTAATTTAAGTACCTACACGAGTTTTGTAGGCATGCATTTTATATGAATCAAATTTTTAAATATCTTTGAAACTTATATTAACGATTTTATATTATTATGAAGTAATCCTTCGCTTATAGGTTAGCATAAAGCTAATCCCCCAAACTGTAAAAAATGGTTCACTTTGTCACCCTTGTTTCAGGGAAGTTCGGTAAAAGTTGCAGGGTTCATGTTCATTCGAAATTTGTATTTTAATTTGTAGGTAGGTACACGTGTAGAATAAATAAGCGTGAACTTACACCTGTCTGCTTGTGGGCATGCATTTAATATGAATCGTACATTTTAATATATCTTTGCAAATTACATTATGAATTTAATCAATTAAACGAAGTATACGTACAAACTAAAAATTAGAGTCGTCTCGCTCGCAGCCATTTTGAATTCTTAGCTTATTTCATTTCCAAAGTGTGCATGTAAGTCCATTATTAACAGTCCCTAGCCAAGTAATTATGAGCAATGCAACATTTTATTGATTTGTTTACTGTCTCGGAATTGGGCGAGCCTCATATCTCTGTCCTTGTCTATCTTAATACAGTCCCGCAAGTGTGAAACTTTCGTTATACCAAAAATGTATGGGAACTAAGGCGCGCTCAAGAGGCGCTGTTTCAATTTATATACATTTTTTGATAAACGCAATGGTTTGTTTTAAGCGTAATATTTTGTACCGGGGTACAAGACTGAGACAGAAGGTTTACTTTTTATGGACCAATTTATTTTGTTGCGAATTAATAAAAAAACCTTCGTCACATGATCGGCTGTTGACTGTGGTCACGTGATGTTACTACACACGCAAAATAAGTTCTTACATAAATTAATCATTATTATATACAAAGGTATACAGATGGTTTTATTGATGATGATGATGACTTGGTATAGCACCGTTTCGTGAAGATTGTCACTCCAAGGGCGCTTTTTGTGTTATCGCGGCAAAGTAGTTTATTGAGGCTAATCGAAAAAAAGAGTCGGAACCAAAAAGACGGGAAAAATTGTAGGGGAGACTGGTACAAAATGATCCCTTTAACAAAAAATGAAATTCATTTAAAATTTAAAGGACTATTGTTTATTTCTTTAATGTGTAATGAAACTATGGCCCTTTTTCTACAACTGCTAGAATAAAATATTTGAGTAAAGCTGCTTTAAGCATTTTTTGGAAGTAATATTGTTAAACAATAGAAAAGGATCATTTTATACACACCTGTGTTTAAAATGATCCCAAGTGAAATACGATAATTTTTTTTTTAATAACTTTATTATGTGGTAGTCACGAATGCTCCTATTTACGTACAATTTAGATCACATACATAAGAATCTGTACCGTTTTCGTCTACGCCAGCGCATAGTTCATGAGCCCAATTTTTACATTGGTAGCACTGTATCCATCCTTCCCCACTTTAAGACTTTGAATATCGTGAGCAGCAATACATGCACAGAACATCATTTTCAGCATCTTCGTCCGTATCAGAAAGGTCATGCTGTGGTATCTTCCTTTTCTTGTCCTGCTATCTAATACTTTTCCACTTCCAGTAGCGCTTTTATTAGTTCATTTTGCTCTTCTTTTTAGAGCCATGACTGGCACCGCATGGACTCTAGCTGCCGTTTTATATGGTGTCCCTTTTTCTACATCTGACAAAGCCGCTGCCATCGCTTCAACTGCCCAATTCTGACGGTTTGTCTTACGTTTGTATGTACCTACGTGGCATCTAAAACAACAACAAAAAAAGTGTTGAGGTAAAATGATCCCCGGGTCGTTTTATACACACTACGGAATCGTTTTACCCCAAACGATATTTTTATATTTCAAATCAAAAAATTACCTCACACGAAACAATTCGAACCGATTCAATGTGAATTTCAATAGTTGAATGGCAGAGAAATGCTAATATACCACAGGAAATACGAACACACACATCTTCATTTATATAACAGCTCTCAAAAAGACCCTTACCTTAGAAAAAAACAACGGATTCCAATGTTTCGTTAACAATTCGCTGACAACGCTAGCACTCGATCCGCCATAACTACCTGTGCGAACTTGACACATGTCAGACGTAATGCATTCATTGTTTTCTAGATGGCGTTAGTAGATTCGTGGAAACTTGAAGGGATCATTTTACTCTGAGGGATCATTTTATACCAGTCTACATTTTGTTTGTCTACATGCTGACTTCCAAAACTGTTTTATTTTTTCACTTTTACAAATACCAGTCCTGTTTCAGGGAAATTCGGCAAGTTTATCAGGCTATACCCATGTATGCTAATTTGAGGTTTGGGTGATATTTTTTGTATACACTTACAGAAGCACACTACATTTTTTGTATACACTACTGACTACAGCAAATGTGATAGATATTAACGTTCTACAATGTTCTGCAAATAAAGCGTACGACTTCTTCAATCAACTTTAAGTTTTGTTTAAAGTAAATTTCTGCCTAATGGCTATTATACATTTTATTTCCTTATTTAATATTACTCAGGATTTTTTTAAATACTTATTTTAAAACTAAATAGTCAAGTGCTTGAATCAATAAGAGTAAAAAATATTTAATTGCCCTCCTGAATATTTTCTTTCTTTATTAGTTGGTGTCTTCTTTCCGTGCCAAAATAGTTATTTATGCCACTGCCTAGTAATGAGCCTTTGTAACACGAGTGCTAGTTTGTGCCATGAGACGCAGCCGAATGGCACAATAGACAGCACAAGTGTTACAAAGGCTAATTATGTGCAGTGGCATACAATACTTTTTCTACGACCATGAAATAAATAACAAAATAGTAAATACTAGTCCTTATAATGTACTCGTCCATTTGAAGTAATTAAAACCTTAATTTTGTCAAAACGTGAAATTTATCATTCCCTTCAATATATCTCAGTTGCAAAGATATATTACATTTAGGATTCATATTAAATTCATGCCCATAAGCAGACACATATAAGGTCACGCTTATACATGCCGCATACAAGCTTAAACATTCAAACCCAAAACTCAAATAAACATATGCCCTGCAACTGTATTGGCAAATTGATCCAAGTTTTTACAGTATAGGTGGTCAACCTCATACCCACCTAAGCCAAGTAACTGTTTGAGTTTGTTTATTTTTTGCGGTGAAAATATCTTGTATTATTTTCCTTTCAAGCCTTTTGTTTTCTTTTGAAAAAAGGAAAGCTATAATTTGGAGTATTTCGATAAATAAATTCGATGAATTTTGGCACTATTAACAATTTTTATTTGACTCTACACATAAAATATATTTATTTTCATCTGAACAGGGCTGGAAGTCTCATCCCCACGGTAGTTCCTACCTACCGAATATCGGTAATATTTGTATGAAGACTAATCAGCTGTTCCCATGCGGCCATCTTGGATTGACAGGTCTTCATACCCCCACTTCTACCTACAAGGTTGATATTTGAAATCAAAAATGAATCCATTTCTGACAATGCGCATGCGCACATTCTCATTTCAACACGGTTACCCGTTGCGTAATGACCATTACTGTAGAAAATGACCATTGCTGTAGAAATGTATGGCATTGTGATTGCGTTAGCCGTTTTGTATTTAGTAAATTACCAAATGGGAGTAGAAAAAGGTATTTTTGTTATGTTATGCTTCTCATAATACGTCTAGGCACAGTTATTCCACTCTTTTTATGCTTTCTCTTATATCGGAGGTCGGCCCCTTAATTTTGCATTTCTTCTGATCTCTGAGACTGTGTGTGTGATTGAGTGTGAGCATTTGTGTTTGTATACGTGTGACCTACTTTTAGAATAAAATTTAATACATTAATAAATTAGCAAAAACATACATAATCAATTATTTAAAAAGTCAATGACAGAATTATAAGCAAAAAGAAAACTGTTACGATTTTAATAAAAGGTTATTAAATATTATTTCAATACAAAAAAAAAAAACACTGGAGCTTAATTTAAATTCACAGATGCTTACTGGCATCAACATTGAAGAACCAAATAATCATCAACTTTATCAAATAAATCATGCCAACCATCAAAAAGATAAAAGCTGAAGTGCCTTGGTACTTCCGCAGATGCGTCTCCATTGTGTCATGTATGTTGCACTCTTCTTTCTTCCCCTGATCATTCATCATTCTCTTCATGCATGCTCTTTACTTTTTTCACTCTTCAGATTCTACTGATTTGCCATCTCGTTTATTTGATCAATCCATTCTTTCCTTGGTCTTCCCCTTCCACGCTGCGCCTTCAAGCTATCCATCCAGTGCCGGTTTTAGCACTACCAGCGCCCTGGGCGAGATTTTTTAAGGCGCCCCCCCCCCTCCCCCCCCCCCCTATTCGCCATTCGAAAATTCAAATTCATACGAAAAAAAGGAACGTCTATAATCTATAATCTATAATCTATAATCTAAGTTGCAAGGATATATTCATTTAAAGCTCTCAGATGTAAGCCCACAAACCAACAAGTGTAGTTCGCGCTTACAAATGCTGAATGTGTACTTACAAATAAAATCCAAACCTCAAATGAACATAAGCCCCACAACTTTTGCCGACCTTCCCTGAAACAGGGGTAACATTGGCAAAGTGAACCATTTTTTACAGTATGGGTGGTCAGCCTCATACCAACCTATAAGTCAAGGAATATGAATAAAAAATTACATTTAAATATATAAAAGAACAAAACCTTACAAAGAAATCTATACAAAAAAAGTCAGAAATTTCCTATGCAAAAAATGTAGCAAATGAATACACCAACATTAAAAATCACCATTGCAGATTAGCCGCCACTTCTTCCTGTCCTTGCACACTTCTTTCATTTCATCCAGAGTCATAACCTTTTTCATGCAAGTCCTCCTTTTATTATGACTCTGGATATCCCATTCATTCGCTATTTCAGAAATTTGATCCATCCATACTTTTCTCGGTCTTCCTCTACCACGACATCCATCTATTTTAGCAACATATACTTTCTTCGTCAATCTTTCATCACTCATTCTCTCCATATGCCCGAACCATCTTAACATACTTCTTTTAATCTTCACTTTCACACTTTCCCTTACACCACATTCTTCTCTTACAAAATCATTCCTCACTCTGTCACTTCGTTTTTTCCCAATCATACTTCTTAGATAGTCCATTTCTACTGTATGGACTTTACTAATTTCCCTTTCACTCACCGTCCAGGCTTCACTTCCATACATCAAGGTTGGCACTAGTATACCACCGTGCACCGCCAATCTAACATTTTTTGAGAGATTCTGGTTCCTGGCGATGCTAGCGGTAGCACCCAGTACGCACCTGCCTTTCATTATTCTTCTTTCAAATTCACCGGTCATTCTTCCATCTTTTTCAAACTTACTTCCCAGGTATACAAACTCATTTACGACATCAACATTCATTCCATTAATTTTAAATTCATAATTCATACTTTCATCATCTCTTTCAAAAATCAATACTTTCGTCTTACTTGCATTCAACTTCAAATGGTTACCTTTCAAAGCTTCATTCAATCTAGAGAGCATTGTTTGCAATTCTACTGCTGAATCAGATACAAGAACTGCATCATCTGCATACAGTAGAACACTCACTTTGCTCTCTCCTATCATCAATCCACAATCATTAAGTCGAGCATCTCTGACACACTTGTCCATGACTATGTTAAATAGCCATGGACTCATCACACATCCTTGCCTCACACCCTTATAAACTTCAAACCACTCACTATACTCACCATCAATACGGACACATGCCTTACTATTTTCATAGTTTGCATGCACCGCACCTAGGAGAGCCCCATTCACTCCGTATGCTTTCAAAACATCCCATAACATACCTCTGTCTACTGAGTCAAAAGCCTTTTCCAGATCTACAAAGGCCGTGAACAGCTTCCGCCTCACCGACAATTGTTTTTCAACAAGTTGTCGTAGAGTAAAAATCTGATCAACACAGCCTCTACCGGCCATAAAGCCGGACTGTACATCGGAAATCCTTTCACTAGTAGTCAGAATCACATTTTTTATAATCACCTTACAGAAGACTTTTCCTGGTATACTGAGTAGACTGATTGGTCTGAAGTTCTGACAGTCTTTTTTGTCCCCTTTACCTTTGTAAATGGGAACAATGACTGCCTTCCTCCAATCCATCGGTACTACTCCTGCATTCACACAGAGCTTACATAATTCGTACATCCAATCTATCACACATTCACCTCCTGCTTTCAACATTTCACCATTTATACCATCAAACCCAGGAGACTTCCCATTCTTCAGACGTGAAATAGACACTTTCATTTCTTCTTTCATAATATTCAATTCATTCGCTTCATCTATCTGTTCATAAATTCTTCTTTCACCCTGACCAAAAATTTCTTGAAAATAGTTCTTCCATCTCTTGCACACTTCTTCATTCTCCCATACCATCTCACCGGCAGCACTTTTGACTCCCGGAGTGGTCAATGCAGAAGATTTATTTCTATCCGCATTGATCCACCTCCAAAATTCCTTCTTACTGTCGGTGAAACTTTTGTTAATCCTTTCATCAATCTTTCTTTGTTCATTCATCTTGCTTTCATAAATTATATTCTTCGCCATTCTCTTAGCTATCTTATATTCCTCTTCTAGCTTTCTATCATTTCTATCATTCAACCAATTTTCGTAACACTTTTTCTTAACTTTCACAGCTTCCTTCACTCTATCATTCCACCAGGCATCTCCTTTCAATCTTCCACCTTTCGTTACCCCACATGCTTTTTTAGCGCATTCAGTCATTCCTTCTTTCAGATCTTTCCACATACTTTTAATATCTTTTCCACACACACTCTTCTCAAGTTCACTCACACTTAAAATTTTGTGGAGCTCTGATACGTACTTCTCTTGCACATTTTCTTCATTCAGCCTTTCTACTTTTATTCTAGGCAATCTTACTTTCCTCTTGCGTTTCTTCTTTCTTACTTCACCAATCATTATTTTGGCACATAAGAGATAGTGGTCACTGCCTATTTCAGGCCCCCGGTAGACACGGCTATCTCTTACGGCTCCTCTCAATTTTTCATCCACACAGATGTAGTCAATGATTGTGCGACTTCCCACAATCTGCCTCGTGTACAGATGCACATCCTTATGCCGAAACCAAGTATTCGATGCAAAAAGACTGTGCTCCGCACACAAAGCAATCAGATGTCGCCCATTATCATTGACTACACCTCTCCCACCAGGACCAATTATTTTCAAACATTCATCCCTCTGTGCACCTATCCATCCATTCATATCACCTAAAATTACAATGTTTTCATTATTTTTCCTTTCATGCACAACCGCATTCAATTCATTCCAAAAACTCATTCTCACCTCCATACACTCTGAATCAACAGGAGCATAACAGGCAACCAAGAAAAGTCTCAAACTGTTAATTTTGAATTTAACAACCAAAATCCTAGGAGAAACTCTTCGATAACCCGTTATACATCCTTTTACACACTCACTCACAATCACACCTACACCTTGCCTTTCATTCCCATCTTCCACACCTGACCAAATATACAATTCACCGTTCACTAATACTTTCTCACCATTTCCTTTCATTTTTGTTTCAGTCACACCCATTACTTTTATTCGTTTATCTTTCATTACATTCATAATTTCTTTCTCCTTGCAATCATTCATCTTCCTTACATTCCATGTCCCGAAAACCCATTCATTCTTTCTATGAAAATACGTAGTAACCATTTATTAAAAAAAATATATGACAATACAGTTGACAGCTAATCAAATGGTGGAAAATATAAACTTAGAGAAGGGATACATGTCCAAAAAATTTTTTTGAAAAATAATACATTTGTTAATAAATTTCATAAAAAATAAAAAATGGACAAAAATGAAAATTTGACAAGAGTACAAAAAATTAAACTATAAAAAAATATACGAATGTAGAATAATTTGAAATTCAATATTTAGAAAGCACAAATTAAAAAAATAATGGAAAAGACAGAAATAGTCTTACAACATAAAAATTTAAGAAAAAAAATTAAATAAAAAATATGAAAGCTAAAATTAAACAAAGAAAAATTAAAAAAGAAAACAAAAACGAAAACGGAAAAAAGTCTAGACAAAAAAGTATTAACTTTAAAAAAAATATGAAAAAAAATTAAAATAGAAAGAATTTAATAATTTAAAACAAGCATTCAAAAATGAAAAACAAAATTCAAAAGGCAATAAAAAATTACACATAAAAATTAACAACTATTGCATAGAACAAACCATGAAATCAACAAAAATTTGAAAACATAGAATGACAGAAAAAAATAACGCATATAAAAATTAAAAACTATTACATAAAACAAACCATGAAATCAAAAATTGAAAAAAACATATTAAAAACTAATTAAACAACAAAAATTTGAAAACTTAGAATGACAGAACAAAATTAAAACATAAAAATGGAAAAAAAAAATGGAAAGACAAAAAAAAAACACATTTAAAAATTAAAAACTATTGCATAGAACAAACCATGAAATCAAAAACTGAAAAAAAACATATTAAGAAATAATTTATCAACAAAAAATTGAAAACTTAGAATTACAGAACAAAAATAAAATATAAAATTTGAAAAAAAAAGAAAATGGAAAGAATATAAAATTAAAAAACGTGTACATTTATAAAAAAAACAAATTATGAATAACTGATTTCCATACAAAAGTCAGCTGCATAAATATAAAAATCAACTGTCTTCATGCTTAACTTGAGGTCTAATTTTGTACAATGTAATGATATGTAAGAGGACAATCACGCCGAGTGTATATTTCGCATACCCGAAATACAAACCAAAAACTTACATCGTTCCGCACATCGATTTATAGAACTGGATGGGCTAGGAAATCAATCCTTTGAGAATTAGAAATATGCTACCCCACTCATCATACAAAAATCCAAATTCAGTCTATTGGTAACCTTTTAACTGTCAACAGTGTGTTACCTAATTGGAAAAAAAATCCATGTAAATGCCAAACTGGGTAATTTCTAAACGCGCCAACAAAAGAAAATAAATGTGTTATAGAATATAGAATAATATTTCACTTTAATCACTATTCTATATGATTACGTTGATAAAATTTATTTTTCGTTTGTCGAAATATTTTGTTCGCGAAAGTGAAGGCCATTTCTAGAACTAGTGATATTCAAATAGCAGGCGCGTGCATAGGGTGTAGGCAAATACATTTCATAGTAAATATTTTCTCACATTCCTTCAAAATAACTCATTTGAATTTGGCTGAAGTGGTAACGATGGCTCCAATCAAACTTAAATCTTGAATTTTAAATCTCAATATCAACCTCAATCGCGTTTTTACCATATTTTGCCTACGTATTAGGCGCATGTGCCTGTATGGGATGCACGCCCCTGTCAAATAGGTATATAGGTACTTGTTTTTTTCAAGTATGTAACTTCTATGCTCGCGGTAATAGATACTTGTGAAAATCATCCCGTACGCAATGTGGTGGAAACATTTTTGAATTGGGAATTTATCAGATATTTTCATACTTTCAACAACACTCGTAACAAAAACCGTTACCATAGTGATTTCATGGGTTTCCATGGTAATTTGTACATAGATTGAAGACGGGTTAGAGACACGTTGCTTACATAGAAAATAACAAAAGCATTTCATATGTCGTGAGCGAGACAGCACTATTTAAAATGTATGGTGTCAAAGACGTTGCATCGTGCCGATTGATACTAAATCCCATTTATAGACCCTCCATTGAATATACCTCCATGGTTTCACAGGCGGTTATGTTGAATTTATGGGCCTCATACTAGAATTAAAAAATGTTTTAGTTATACCAATAAATGTTGAAGAAACTATATAGGTGGTGAACAAATCGATCAAGCTTCAGACACTAGCACCATCAAAATAAAGGGGAGAAGGATGGAGACTCTAACTATACGATAGAAAGTTGCACAGGCTGGCCTAAGATTCTGGCATAATAATTTCCATTTTATGTAACAGAATTCAATATTGCAAGTATAACAATGAGGTCCGCATATTTGAAGAAGACATTCAACTTATAAGCTGGAACTGTGAATTATGAAGATTTTCGGCAGTAACTTTGTGAAAGTCCATTTTAACAGAAAATGCAAATTTGGAACATCCTTCGAAAAATAATTTCCGATATTTTGCTACTGCGGATAAACCTCAGCTAACAATGGCACATAATGTCATTGTTATTTGACTCTTATCCGCCGAGACGAAAATGTATTTTTTAACTTCCTTTATAACTTGAATTATTTACAACTTTTCAAATGAATTACCAATTACCATAATATATTCATTTAAAGCTCTCAGATGCATGCCCACAAACAAACACGTGTAGTTCGCGCGTACAAATGCTGAATGTGTTCTTACAAATAAAATCCAAACCTCAAATGAACATAAGCGCTACAACTTTTTCCGACCTTTCCTAACACAGGGGTGACATTGGCAAAGTGAACCATTTTTTACAGTATGAGTGGTCAGTCTCATACTAACCTATAAGTCAAGGAATACAAATAATAAATAACGTTTAAGTATAAAAAAAGAACAAAACCATAAAAAGAAATCTATACAAAAAAGTCAATAATTTCCTATCCAAAAAATGTAACAAATTAATAAACCAACATTACAAATCAACATTGCAGGTTAGCCGCCACTTCTTCCTGTCGTTGCATACTTCTTTCATTTCATCCAGAGTCATTACCTTTTTCATACAAGCCCTCCTCTTATTATGACTCTGGAAATCCCATTCATTCGCTATTTCAAAAATTTGATCCATCTATACTTTTCTCGGTCTTCCTCTACCACGACATCCATCTATTCTTGCAACATATACTTTCTTCGTCAGTCTTTCATCACTCATTCTCTCCATATGCCCGAACCATCTTAGCAAACTTCTTTTAATCTTCAATTTCACACTTTTTCTTACACCACATTCTGCTCTTACAAGATCATTCCTCACCCTGTCACTTCGTTTTTTTCCCAATCATACTTCTTAGATAGTCCATTTCTGAAATCATCTTCCTTAAAATAATTTCAGTCATTCATAATTACAACATTTAACGAAATAAAAAACAAGGTCGCGAAATAAATATGTACCTTTGTAAAGTAAAAAGTAAAAAGAAATATACCTAGCAATAACAAAATAAAAAAAAAATTATAATTGTTTTCATTTCTCTTTCTAAGAATGAAACAATTATTTTACAGGTTCAATTTTTACTATTTACGAAAAATAAATATTTTCGAGTTTTAATGCCACAAAAATTTCAAAATTACTAAAAAATATAAAGGGGCGCCTGCGGCGCCCCTTCACACCTGGCGCCCTGGGCGGTCGCCCGACCGCGCCCAACCCTAGCGCCGGCCCTGCATCCATCCATCCATACCATGAAAATGTCAATAGGAATGATTTGATCTTCGCTGCCTGGCCATAAAAATTCCTATAATTCAAGCAGTTTTTGTACTTTTGAATATATAAAAATATAACGATAAACGAGTCACCTATTAAAAACCTTCTATTTATTTCATGATTTATGTAAAAAAAATAACTCAGTTGAGTTTCTTTAAAACTGGCCCGAATTAACTAATTATATTTTTAATCATTTTCTTGTGACCCGTTTACATAAAATTAAATGAAGTGTATGTTTTCACATAAATCATTTGATAATAAAGACGGTTATTCATTTATTTAAAGTACAAAAGCTTTGTTAAAAACTTAATAGGATTTTTAAGGCCAAGTAGTGAAAATCACATCATTTCTTTCTACATTTTTTAAATCTTGATTCAACAATACAGGAAAATACATTAAACATAAAATAATAATACTAATATACAATTGTTGTGGTATTTTCCCAATTACATTGTTGAAAATAATAAATAAGTATTAGAATATGAACCGGTCCGTAGACCGTAGTCCAGTGGTAACGCTGCGGATTCGTAAAATAAGACTCGTAAATGGAAGGTTGTGGGTTCGAATCCCGGTGGAGCGAAAAAAAAAATCGATATATAAATTATATACCAAAAATATATTTTCAAATGTGCTCTTTGCTTGGTGAAAAATTGATATACCTGTACCAAAGACCGGTCACTAAAGGTCCATCCGCCTTACAGTAACTGGATCTTGCTTGAGAATTGGCGCTTTCTACAGCGACGACCAAGCTCGCAGAGGGCTCTTGAGGTGTGATACACACCAAAACAGCGCTCACCAAATAAATCAGCCAACTTTATTGATGGTAAAGGCATTTACACGTTTACCTTAGATATTCTCTCTGTATACTCTTTTGTTTTGTAATTCGCTCATCGTTAATATCCTCTAGATGCCCGAACAATATGATTGTAGAAGTACATAGATAGATGCTCTTTAGGTGAAATCAACTTTAAATGAAGAAGATAAAACATTGTTTGCACACCTTTTTTAATTTCATTATTTTCCAGTTCTATATTTGTACCGTTGCCCTCGGATTCGTAGTTAATAAAATAAACATATATTTTTAAAATAAATATTTAAAAATATAAATGGTAAAACATTGCTTTAATTCACTTTATTATTTTTTTTCGCTCGAATATTTTCGCCTAATGAGGCATCTTCAAGAGCAGAATGGTTGCAAATATATTTTTAGGCGAAAATATTCGAGCAAAAAAAAAAAGAATAAAGTGAATTAAAACAATGTTTAACATTTATATTTTTAAATATTTATAAAAATGGACTTTCACTGTGTTAACAGATCAACACTAAAAAATATTATATATTTTTAAAATTCGAGCAAGACAAAATGGCCAAACATCAATTGTCCCAATATAAATTGGTAGCTACAACCCATATTTTGTCAATTTTTTATTGCTTCAATTTATCTGTCCTCGAATGGAACGAAAAAAAAAATAATCATAAGCTTATAACACTATTTAGACAATTATTCATGCGTGACATTTTTAATTGATTAAACGTGATTTTTATGTACAATCCTAAAGATTCATTAAGCATGCGAACGTTCAATCAATTCAGCTACCAGTTTATAGAAATAATTTATTTGATGAGCATCATTATCTGTCAGGCTAGCTGTCACTAAAAAGCACAAATTTCCCAAGTAACACCCAGTTGTTGTACGCCAGGATGAACCTTTATCTTTGACACACGTTGAAAAAATTTCAGCAACAACGAACAGGAGGTTTTTGCTCTGCTTATAATTGAACCTACAACCTTCTGCTTATGAAACTGCGTTAAACATTATGTAGTACGAGTTTTTTTCACAATACTCGAAGTATCAAGTATTCGAGTATTTTGAAAAAACTCGTATTACGGGTACAGATAATGCCATTATTCTTGCTCCCATGTATTAATCTCATTGTTGAAAAATCCATTCATGCTACCTTTGTTTCTATACGAATCATAATTTTTTGGCAAATAGCCGCGGCAAAATCTTTTTACATTTTTAAGGGGGAATATTTATTTAGGTAGGGAATCATGCAGAAATCACAAACAACAATGACTGTTTGCACCGGTTATTACGTCACGGACTAGACACGGAAGAAGGCGTGTCAAAATGAAAAAAGGTTGATGTAATCTAAGTTGCAGAGATAGTTCCTCCCACCCCTAGTATACAACGTCTATTTGTCAACGACGTTAGCCATGTTGAAAGCACCGGTTCCCATAGATCACCGAAGTTAAGCAACATTGGGCGTGGTCAGTGCTTGGATGGGTAACCGCTCAGGTACACCGCGTGTCGTTGGCACCTTGGACCGGTCCGTAGTCCGTAGTGGCAACACTTCGGACTCGTAAATGGAAGGTTGTGGATTCGGATCCCGGCGAAGCACAAAAAAATACCATTTATATTTCGAATGTGCTCTTCGCTGGGTTGAAAAATTCATAAATCTTTACCAATGACCGGTCACCAAGGGTCCATCCAGCCTTACAGAAACTGGGTCTTGCTTGAGTATTGGCGCTCTGTAGCGACGACCAAGCTCGTACACCTCTGCGGCACTACAACAAGTGTCATAGACCCCTAGAGTCTTTAGAATCTAGGGAGTCTCCCGCACAGGGTTTCTTAAAAAAAAAAAAAAACGTCACGTAAATAGAAAAATCTATGGAAAGCACATCAACGCCGCCCGCTAGGGAGTGATTTAGTTTTATTTTCTTCCTTCGCAATAGTGTGTAATTTACTCAAAGTTCTATACTACACTGAAAAGGTGTGTAATATTTGATAGTAGGTACATATGTATGTATATCATATTCGAAAATATTAAGGGGAGAAGGACTCAGAGACAATAAGCATATTATGGCTGAAGAACTTATAACAATGGTTTTACAAACTCACAAGATTTATTTTTAAAGCCACAACATCTAAAGTAAAAAATAGCCACGATCGCTTTTAGCTTATATGTTGGTGTGAGGCTGACCGCACATACTGTTAAAAATGGTTCACTCTGCTAATGCCACCTCTCTGTTAAATAACGGTTTAACGGTTAGGAAAGGTTGATGTTCATTTAAGGTTTTTTTTGCAAGGACTCATACAGCATGTGCTGCTACAAGTGAGTAACATTCCTTTTCACGATTTCTTTAAAAAAATAACATGATGGGGAATTTCCATTCCAAAAATGTTGATAGACGATCTATAGTTGGTCACATTTGATCAGTGTCTGGTCTAGGAGGCATATGTATGTGAGGGCAGGTACCCAGGGATTGTAGAATAAAAAAAACATCTACGTAAGTTTGCTGATAAAATTGCAAGCTAATATTGATTTCGCCATGTATTAATAAAGGATTTTGGCAAATTATTAAAATTTATGTAGGTATGTACACTGTGTAAGGAGGCCAAGACCGAAAAGTACCATTTTGTCAAGTTGATTGTCCGGTTTTCGCTTTTTTATTCACAACAAAACAAATGTAAATACTGCTTGCCAAAATTATATGTACGTCTTTTTTATATTTTTAACTCATTTCATTTGCATAATAAAAGTCAGAATTTTTGTCAGTAAGATATGAATTTATGAATGACATTTCATGAAGGTGAAATCAGTCGCATTTATTTGAAAAAGTTATTTTTGACTATTTGACATTGCATTTATGGAATGCGGGTCTGAATTTTTTTTTAAAAGAGTGTACACGTGGAACTGTAAGATTTTCAATGTTAAAAATAACCGTGTGTGTATTTACTTACTTACTTTACGTGTCCAGTAAAACCGTCTGTGTACTTACTTACTTTACGTGTCCAGAAAACCCGTCTGTGTACTTACTTACTTTACGTGTCCAGAAAACCCGTCTGTGTATTGTTAATAGGAGAGTATAAACGGTTGATTACCTCTTTTGCACTTTTGTTGTTGATTATTTTCTTCGTATATTTTTAGCGCTCTGCTGGGAATAGAATCAATCACCTTCCGATTGAGAGTCTGGGGCGTTAAGCACTCGACTTCGACTGGTTTTTAACTTGGAATTGGTATTTTGAGAGTTAAAGATGACCATCTTCATTTTGCCTACATGATGGGCACATTTGATAGTTGTTAGTTGTTATTCCTGAATTACGATATATAATATACAATAGAAATGAAATGCTGTTAGTTAGTAGGTGCATCACTCGAGAACGGGGGAACCGAATTAGCTAGAAAAATGGGAAAGGTTAGGTTGAGTTATAGCATAAAATTTTTACAAAAAAATTGTAAATTTCCCAAAATCTTAATATTCTTATTTAATGTTTTTTTCTTATTTTCTTAGAACTTTTTCTTAAAAAATTTTGGGCATCTATCACTATCAAAATGATTTCCATTTGTCTTCTTCTCAATCTTGTTCCTCATTGCTGAGAGTTGAGACCCGTGTGGAAACAACTACTGTTCACCAGTTCTCTCTTGATTGCGCTGCCCGCAGCGCTTCAACCACCCAGGTGCCTGCTGTTGTCTTCACTTGATCGGTCCATCGTGTGGTGAATCTTCCTCTTTATCTCTTCTCCTCCAAGCTACCGATCACAACCAGTCATTCCAGGCTATCCTCATAGCCACGGACAACGTGCCCGAAAAACTGAAGAATATGGCGTGTGATTAAAATTGTAGGAGTCATATCTGTCGGGTAGCTAGTTAAAGTTGAAACGCAAATCTAACTTATAATCACTAATCAGGATAATAATAAAACAGACGTTATTTTTTTTATAATTTGCTTTTAATCTGTAATAATAGCCACGATTTAATTTGCGAAAATGCGAACAAAAAATAAGTTTCCGCCTTTGGATCGATTAAGTGTAACTGAGCAGTTTTTATGGTTGATCGTAAAATTGGCAATTGTCAAGTCATCATGTCTTAAAACATTACTAATTGTTACCAGGTTAGATCTTTACGATATTATAATTGTAGCAATTGAAAGTTCTGAGTTCTTTCTTTCGTGCTTGGCAATAATTCACACGAGAAAAGTGGCTTAAGGGCCAGTGAAGTTTCAGCATTATTGATGTTTTTTTAAGTGCTACTTACATCGAAGATCAGACATAAACATCAAATTTGTGGCCAGTTCGCCTTTTGAGGATAATCTAAATATTTTAATCGGGGGGTTTCCCGTAGTCTTCTGATCAGTGCCGTTAATCATTCTATTCATCCGCTTTCATTTCATATTGTTGTATTTTTAAGGCTCAAAAGTCTTTAAATTTAAAAAAACTGGTCTTCTTTCATGGATATTTATTTTATACTTAAATTAATTTAACAATTTATATTTATTTTTAACAATTCACATTTATGGTTTAGCACTTTACAATATAGTTGGTCTTCACTTACAATGTCTTTATTGTTCAAAAGCAGAGCGTCGTATCAAGACTGATTCTTGCGAGCCGCATGCAGCCCTTTTTACTCCCAAAGACAGTAGTTACTAGAAGCCAATTTTGCTGGAACTCTCCAGAACATAAAGCTTCCAGTAGGTACATAATTGAATGTCTCTTTCCTAGATACCTATAATAATTACTCCAACTCTCATCGGCTATAACTAATACACCTACCTACCTACCTAACATTTATATGTATTCGTTATTTACATAACAATATTATTCAATCGGTTCATCCCCCTTTGGAGGTGATACCGTCTCCAGGACCAGATAGGTATGGTTAAATATTACTGGTTAGTTGCTTATACCAGCAACTGTTATGAGTATAAGGATAAGAAAGAGGAATTGTGTTCACCGGTAAAGAGCGGGAGATATACAATAGGTTGCGGAGGCAGGATCACTATTCGCTATCATGTCTATCTTTACCCAACTTGTGCCTAACACGACCTTAACCTATGTTCTTGTGTACCCTCAACAATGCCTATTATTTTTATGTACCTTAGTAGGTAAATATTTTAGATTCTTCCGTAAATACAAAAATGTTGTATTTTTTATTGTAATTGAATTGTTTCAGTTCCCATTCACGAACCGCATTGACACTAAAAAATATGCGCAACAAAAAACAAATTGCAAAAACAATAGTAAATACACAAATACCTTGATTACTTAGCCTATGTCAGAGAAATTCAATACAAAGTATGACGAAGTCGCGGGGTTACACTGCGGATTTTACATTGAAACGAAGTGGGTTTAAGTCTTCAGCTGAGCATCTTAATGTATCGTTTAATTTTTTAAATCTTAATACTGTAATCATACAAAACACGGGCTACGGTCCTGTCCGGAAAGAAAGCAATAAACTTACCAAGTACCCACGGGGCTTTCTATATATTTAAAAACACGTCGAGGAATGACAGCTCTTGATTTGATGAACTTCTTAGTGGCCTTGAACCATGGCAAGCTCTCCCAAGATCTTTGAAAGGAAATCTCTCCGACGAAATTATGACCCATCAAAAGATGGGAACTTATAGCGTAGAAGCTAAACTCTGAACATGCACCACACGTTGATGTGGTCCTGTCAATAAAATTTAGCAGATTGCATTGGCTGGATCACATCTAATTTAAAACAACAGGACCTGAAAAAGATTATGACGATGGCGGACCCAAAGTGGCGCAGGGTGGGAAGACCCAGGTAAAGGTGGCTTTATGGCGTAGTGGTGGACTCTAGTGCGTTAGGAGCATGGGACTGGAGGAACAATGCGTTGGATAAACAGCGGTGTCTGTGGTTGATCAAGGAGGCTAAAAAACAACCCTGGGCATTTGTTGCATTGATGATGATGATGATGTCTACGACTGACTCTGTTTTTCAAGTATGAAACTTTACAAAGATCACGAATATGGCTCTCCAAAAATGTATGGAAACTTTTATACTTGGGCCATTGAATAGCATTTGAGTTCCCCTGTCTAGTTTGAGTCAATGTCTCTAGTGTGAGTTTTTACATCAACATTTTGGTTGGACGGCTCACTGAGCATCACCCACATAAGCATCACTTATACAAAGTTGTATAATACAGACACTTGTCAGCTGATTTTCTGTCTATCGGTATTTGTTAGTTATTGATTGGAATGCATAGTTATTGTACTGTGAACATAGGCTCAATGTGAATTTTATTGGCAAGCCTCCAAGCCAGAAGTATTCAATGATTTATGGCGGGTACTGATTTCATCTTATAAAACATGTCGTATAGAGACCAGAGCGGCAATCTAGGATCTTTTGAGATGAGATAAGTATACGCAACGGATGAGAAAATCTCATGTATAATGCATTTCAGTTTAAAAAAACAAATCTAGATTACCGCTTTCGGTTCTATACGACTGAAATGCAAAATTAAACATTTTTATATCAAGTAACGGTCTAGCAAATAAATTCTATCTGATAAAAATACAGAAAATCAAAATAATTTATCTGCACACAACTTGTGAAGCGAGCGTGGTTGTCACTAGATGACGCCAATTTTTC
This sequence comes from Agapetus fuscipes, assembly GCA_951799405.1. NCBI lineage: Eukaryota > Metazoa > Arthropoda > Insecta > Trichoptera > Glossosomatidae > Agapetus > Agapetus fuscipes. The sequence goes on from OX637334.1 coordinate 17,073,450, forward strand.
AAGTAGGTACGGCGCAGTTGCTGTAAGGCTATAATTTATGAACTTTTGTGACGGCTCTTGATCTACGCTAGTATAGAGTACTTTTTTCTATTTCGCTTGGAAACAAATCCGTTTCCTTCCGATTTAGAGCCTGATACGCTAACGCTTTAGGATGGATTGCCTGGTTGTATACCTCTGGCTCGCCCCTGAACTGTCCCCACCATGAACTTGTTTTTGTTTTCAATCAGCTTAACAATGTTTACAATGCCTACTCCAATAAAAAAATAATAGCTAGTTGACAGTCACAATACTTACCTAATACTTCAAAGGATTACATAACATTTTATTCTTTTTTATTTACGTGGGTACAATACAAAGTTAAGCCTATCCTCACATCTGCCTCTGAAGCCTGAAGGCTCACCAAGCATGGCCAAAGCTCTCTCAACGTCTTTGAGAGGAAAATATTCCCCCATAATCAAGGCCTAGTAAAGAATGGCAACGTATCGCATCCCTAGATCTAGGGTACCGCCAGTGGCAATTGTGTCAAAGGAGGCTGAATTTTTTCACACACAATATTTTAACAAAATGGGGCGTGTATACCTCTATAATCTATAATCTAAGTTGCAAGGATATATTCATTCAAAGCTCTCAGATGTATGCCCACAAACAAACACGTGTAGTTCGCGCTTACAAATGCTGATTGTGTACTTACAAATAAAATCCAAACTCAAATGAACATAAGCCCTGCAACTCTTGCCGACATTCCCTGAAACAGAAGTGACATTGGCAAAGTGAACCATTTTTTACAGTATGGGTGGTCAGCCTCATACCAACCTATAAGTCAAGGAATGATTGCTTTATTAAAAATATTTTTGTTTAAGCTATGGCAGCTTATCAACACGTAGGTAGCACGTACGGAATATTATCCAAATGTCCGGTCGATGGCTCAGTTGGTAGAGTGCTTGCATTCGATGCCGAGAGCTCAGGTTCGAATCCCACTGATCTAATCTAATCTAATCTAATCTAATCTAATCTAATCTAAGTTGCAAAGATATGTTACATTGGAGATTCACATTACATGCATTCTCACAACCAGACACGTACAAGTTCGCGCTTGCACATGCCTCATGTGAACCTACAACATAAAAACCAAATCTCAAATGGACATACACCCTGCAACTCTTGCCGTCCTTCCCTGAGACAGGGGTGACATTGGCAAAGTGAACCATTTTTACAGCATGGGTGGTCAGCCGCATACCAACCTATAAGTAGGGACTGGAAAATTTCGCGATCGCGATAAAACGAATTTATTCGCGAATTTTGATGTTTTTACGCGAATAACGCGAAATTTGAGGTTTTACGCAAATATCGCGAATTTTCGTACTTTTGGTAGAAATTGTGCGAAAAAGTTGTCATGTATCGCTTTTGCAACGCAACGATTTTGTAGGAAAGGAAAAAATCATGCGAAAACCCTTTGCAAGGTGCAAAGTACAGGAAAATTGGTCGGTGCTATGACCGAGAGGGCCAAGTGGGCTGATCTTTCAACGTTTAAAAACACGCTAGAACGCTAGACGCGGGGTTTGATCCCCGCCTGGGTCATTTGACCATAAATTTGACCCTGGTTCAACAGATGTAATTGGGTAATTATAAATGAATCTAATCTAATCTAATCTAAGCTGCAAAGATATATATCATTTAAGATTTATATTAAATGCATTCCCACAAGCAGATATGTATAATTTCGCGCTAACACATGCCGCATGTGGACCTACAATATAAAAACCCAATCTCAAATGAACATAAGCCTTGCAACTCTTCATTAAAATAAACAAAAAGGAATTATTAATTAATGATATTAATACCTGTATCTGGTCAGGCAGAGTAGGTTGGTGAATTGCATTCCTATTCACTAATCTATTTTTTTTTTTAATTAATGATAAGCAGAACTGTCCTGGATCATCCAAGCAGACTTGAATCGTGACATCAATGAAGGAAAATACTTCAAGGAGTGAAGCTGTTGCTGGATTAGCCAAGAGCACAACTTGAAGCTTTCATAAAAGCCAACATCCCTTGAAAAATTAGATAACCCTCATCTAGACACTAAATGCACAAAAATTAAATATTTTAAAAGGATATTTGCAGGGTATTCGGAGTGTCATTGAAATATTAATACTTTTTTCAATCAATGGTTTTTTTTTTGTAAAAAAGGATTATTTAAAAAAATAATATACCTACCTACATTTTTTTAAAGAAACTAAAATTAAAAAACATTGTTTTTTACCTACCACTTCAGTATTTTTTATTGCAAAAACGTTTTCGGTGGGTCCTTCCATCTTCGGTTGCAGATACTCGTATTGATTCAGATTTTGTTTATTCATTGTTTTTGAAGGTACATAATGTTGTTTATATAATAAATTGTAAATATTAGTAATATATTTTGTTTTGCAATTATATAAACCTTTATTTTGATCAAATCAACCCTAAAAATTATACCGAATCTCCCCGTTTATCATGAAAAATAACGCGAATTTCCCTGTTTTTGATCAAAAATAACGCGAATTTCACAAAAAAATAACGCGAATTTCCTAAAAAATAACACCACTATTTTCCAGTCCCTACCTATAAGTCAAGGAACACACACACACGACAAATTACATTTTATACATCACTAAATAATAATATCCAAATACAAAATATCCATTTACAAATAAAACAAATTCCAATTTAATAAACCCTAGCCGCCAACATTACAGATCAACCGCCATTTCTTTCTGTCCTTACATACTTCTTTCATTTCCTCCAGAGTCATAATTTTCTTCATACAGGCTCTTCTTTTATTATGACTCTGGATATTCCATTCATTCGCAATTTCGGATATTTGGTCCATCCATACCTTTCTCGGTCTTCCTCTACCACGACATCCATCTATTCTACCAACATATACTTTCTTCGTCAGTCTTTCCTCATTCATTCTCTCCATATGCCCAAACCATCTTAACAAACTTCTTTTAATCTTCACTTTCACACTTTCTCTTGCACCACATTCTTCTCTTACAAAATCATTCCTCACCCTGTCACTCCGTTTTTTCCCAATCATACTTCTTAGAAAGTCCATTTCAACAGTATGGACTTTACTAATTTCACTTTCATTCACCGTCCAGGCCTCGCTTCCATACATCAAGGTGGGTAAAAGTATGCCACTGCGTACCGCCAATCGAGCATTTTTAGATATGTTTTGATTTTTGGCGATACAAGCTGTGGCACCCAGTACACACCTGCCCTTCATTACTCTTCTTTCAAATTCACCGGTCATTCTTCCATCTTTTTCAAACTTACTTCCCAGGTATACAAACTCATTTACGACATCAACATTCATTCCATTAATTTTAAATTCATAATTCATACTTTCATCATCTCTTTCAAAAATCAATACTTTCGTCTTACTTGCATTCAACTTCAGATGGTTACCTAACAAAGCTTCATTCAATCTAGAGAGCATTGTTTGCAATTCCACTGCTGAATCAGATACAAGAACTGCATCATTTGCATACAGTAGAACACTCACTTTGCTCTCTCCTATCATCAATCCACAATCATTAAGTCTAGCATCTCTGACACACTTGTCCATGACTATGTTAAATAGCCATGGACTCTTCACACATCCTTGCCTCACACCCTTATAAACTTCAAACCACTCGCTATACTCACCATCAATACGAACACATGCCTTACTATTTTCATAGTTGGCATGCACCGCACCTAGGTGAGCCCCATTCACTCCGTATGCTTTCAAAACATCCCATAACATATCTCTGTCTACTGAGTCAAAAGCCTTTTCCAGATCTACAAAGGCCGTGAACAGCTTCCGCCTCACCGACAATTGTTTTTCAACAAGTTGTCGTAGAGTAAAAATCTGATCAACACAGCCTCTACCGGCCATAAAGCCGGACTGTATATCGGAAATCCTTTCACTAGTAGTCAGAATCACATTTTTTATAATCACCTTACAGAAGACTTTTCCTGGTATACTGAGTAGACTGATTGGTCTGAAGTTCTGACAGTCTTTTTTGTCCCCTTTACCTTTGTAAATGGGAACAATGACTGCCTTCCTCCAATCCATCGGTACTACTCCTGCATTCACACAAAGCTTACATAATTTGTACATCCAATCTATCACGCATTCACCTCCTGCTTTCAACGTTTCACCATTTATTCCATCAAACCCAGCAGACTTTCCATTCTTCAAACATTCAATAGATACTTTTATTTCTTCTTTCAAAATCCTAAATTCATTCTCTTCTGTCATTTTTCTAAACAAATTTCTTTCGCCCCGACCAAAAATCCCTTCAAAATATTCTTTCCATCTCTTACATACTTCATCATTCTCCCATACCATCTCACCAACAGCACTTTTGATTCCTGGGGTGGTCAATGCAGAATCTTTATTCCTAATGGCACCGACCCATCTCCAGAATTCCTTCCTACTGTCGGTGAAACTTCTGTTCATTTTTTCATCAATCTTTCTCTGTTCATTCGCTTTGCTTTCATAAACTACATTCTTCGCCATTTGCTTGGCTATCTTATATTCATCTTCTAGCTTTCTATCATTCCTGTCGTTCAGCCACTTTTTGTAACATTCCTTCTTCACTTTCACAGCCTCTTTTATTTTAGCATTCCACCAGGCATCCCCTTTCAATCTTCCACCTTTCGTTTCTCCACATACTTTTCGAGCACATTCAATCATTCCTTCTTTCATAAACTTCCACATGCTTTCAATATCTTTTTCATTCACATTCTTTTCAAGTTCATTCACACTTAACTTTTTTTGCATTTCTGATTTATACTTCACTTTCACGTTTTCATCACTCAGACTTTCTACTTTTATTCTTGGCTTTCTTACTTTCTTCTTACGTTTCTTCTTTCTTACTTCTCCAATCATTATTTTAGCGCATAAGAGATAGTGGTCACTGCCTATTTCAGGCCCACGATAGACACGGCTATCTCTTACGGCTCCTCTCAGTCTTTCATCCACACAGATGTAGTCAATGATTGTGCGACTTCCCACAATCTGCCTTGTGTACAGATGCACATCCTTATGTCGAAACCATGTGTTTGATGCAAAAAGGCTGTGCTCTGCACACAAAGCTATCAGGTGTCGCCCATTATCATTGACTACACCTCGTCCACTAGGACCAACAATTTTCACACACTCATCTCTTTGCGTACCTACCCATCCATTCATATCTCCCAAAATTATAATGTATTCATTCTTCTTGCTTTCGCGCACAACTGCATTCAACTCATTCCAGAATCTCATTTTCACGTCCATACACTCTGAATCTACAGGTGCATAACAGGCCACCAAGAAAATTTTCATCCTGTTTGTTTTGAGTTTAACAGTCAAAACTCTTGGAGAGATTCTTTGGTAGCCCGTTATGCATCCTTTTACATTCTCACTTATAACCACACCCACACCCTGTCTTTCATTCCCATCTTCCACACCTGACCAGATATACAGTTCACCATTCATTAATACTTTTTCACCATTCCCTTTCATTTTTGTCTCTGTCACACCCATCACTTGTATTCTTTTTTCATTCATCACATTCACAATTTCTTTCTCCTTACACTCATTCATTCTTCTGACATTCCAAGTTCCAAACACCCATTCATTCTCTCTGAGCAAGTTTCTGGCGGTTTCTCTGCAGAGTGGAACTGAGTTTATGTTGGCGAACATGGGGTTTATTAATTACAAAAATAAATAAATTAAATCAAACAATAACAATTATTAAATAAAATGTACATAAAAATGTCAAAAATAAAAATGTAAATGTCAAAAATAAAAATGTCAAAAATTCAAAAAATAATCAAAACATTACAACAATCGTTAAGATATTAAAAAAACTGAGAGTGTCAGTAATATTTCCCGTCTTCGTGTTTATTTCAAATCCAAAATAAAATACCGGTATGGTTTACTCAGCCTTCACAATAAATGGGTAATCAGCTTTCCCGCACCCTCGGGGGCTGGGAAACCTCCACTTCAAATGAAGTGGTTGGCGTAAGGCCAGCCCCCTTATCTGTAAAAAATAAATTGGTTCCACTCGACACATCGGGGAGAACGTGGAAAGAATTAACACTATATGTGTAGCGTAGTAGCGTTTGCGGCATATTTATTTTAAAACACCGTGTTTTCGACAACTCTGAACTAGACGATCTTAGGTACTACCTTCTGCAGGTCTTTGAAATGGTCCGATCAAAAAAAGTCAGCAGGCTGCATTGGCTTGATCCCATCCAGCGAATGGATCATCAGAGCTTGGGGAAGATGGTTTTGGTGACGGACCCAGAGGGGCGCGGGGCAGTGGGAAGACCCAGATCATGGGTCTAGCGGTAGGAGTATGAGGCTGGAGTAGGAAAGCGTTGGACAGCGTTGGCTTCTGTTGATCAAAGAGGCCAAATTCCACCCAATGTTATCGTACCAGTGACGATGGAGGCGATGTTTCACACAGACAATAATACTTTTATGAAAATTTCTATCTTGCAAAATATAAGTCGTAGAGAATCAAAGGTGGGAATGAAGGATTTTTATAAAGGAGATAAATGTATGAAAACACGGAAAATCATTTAAGTACTTATAATTTCCATACATTAAAATCATTTTCAGAATAAATCCTACATTTCCGTATTTGAATTCTTAGATATCAGTTGGAAATATGTAGTCTCAGATTGCGCATACAACGCCGACTTATCTAAGTTTGTCATTAACAATATTAATAAGCAATTAAACTTGATCCCTTTAAGCTCCACCATCATCATCATTATCACCATCATCATCATCTCGTGACTTGCTTACACGTGACAAATTTAGCTTACACAATAATTACATGAATCTTTAAACAAATATGACGCATTGATAAGGGTACTTTTCACATTCATATGAAATCAAAATAATATACAACTTTTTTATTTCTTCTTGACCTACAACCGCCTACAACTGATAATATGATCAAGTCGTTATGGTTCTGACCACACTTTTAAAAAAATAGATTTGTGAAGAGGAATGAAATTCACCAACCTATTCTGCCTGGCCAGAAACAGGTATTCATATCATGAATTACCCAATGGCATCTGTTGAACCAGGATCAAAGTTATGGTCAAATGACCTAAGCGGGAGACAAGGCCAATTTTATTCCATTCCAAATACACTAGAAAGATTAACCACTTGACTCCCTCGGCCATAACACCGATGCACGATCATATACTGTAAAAAAAGGTTAGCTTTTGAAAATGCAGCCCCTGTTTACGGTAAAGGTACCTACCGTAGATTTTTCTTACGTCAAAAATAATGACGTATAATCTGTAGACAAATTGAGCCCACGCTACCTAAAAAATAGATGACACTTAAGTTGTAAAAATAAAATCTTATAGGCGGATAGCACGAGTTGTAATTTTGTTTCACGTTAACTAATTTCACCCCTGTTTCAAGAGAGGTAGAAATTGGATAGCGTACGTTTATTTGCGGTTTGGATTTTCTTTTGTAAGTACGCATGCAGCATGAACAAGCGGGCGTAAAGTGTGACTCTAATGTGCGAATATATTTGCAAATGATATTAAAGATTAATTACGTTTTTTTGCTGTGTATTTTAATTGCGTATTTAATGATGTAATTTAATGGCAGCGCCCATCATCATTTTTAGATTCTTTTTTTAAGAAGTAAATTCCAATCGAGTTTTTTTGAGACAAAAAAGGTCATTGCTTGTTTTTAATGATAATAGTTATAATATTAGGATTATTTATTTGTTAAGCGCCGTTTTTGTGTGAATCACACCTCAAGAGCCCTCTGCAAGCTTGGTCGTCGCTGTAGAAAACGCCAATTTTCAAGCAAGACCCAGTTGCTATAATGCTGGATGGACCTTCAGTGACCTGTCTTTTGTACAGGTACTAATATGAATTTTTCACCCAGCGAAGAGCATATTTGAAAATGAAAAAATGATAGATTTGTTGTGCTCCGCCGGGATTCGAACCCAAAACCTTCCATTTACGAGTCAGAAGTTTTAACCACTGAACTGCAGACCGGTCAAGCTATTATCTGAATATACTCGTACATACATACGCTTGATATTTCACCTAAATGGAAGAAATAAGTCTCATGATTATTTATTTGGTTTGTGAAAAGGACCCTTTTTTGAGTCATTAAAAAACGAAAAAAAAACAGCCAATAAAAAATATATTAATTTGTTATAACATATATATATTCGCATAAGTACTTTTGATATTTACCTCGTACTTTTTATCTTTTTCGTATTTTTTTATTATAATAAAAAACTGTAGGTGTTTGTGTATGACTGTGTATACATAAAAAGAGGTTAGGTAGGTACTTACTTTTGGTAATAATTTTTTTGAACAAAAAAATATTTTTCGAGTATTATTTTTATCGGAATTTTTAATGATAATGATAACCTTTTGGTTGAACAAGATAAATCCACATGACCAGTTTTAAAAATGGAAAATTTATAAAACTGGTAGATACTTCAAAATATATTTTTATTTATTCATTTTAAATATCAAGCAAAACATTACATACAAAAAAATCACTAGATTCTCTGCTTTTTTTACCTTCATGCAAAAGAAGATGCTTGTGTGTGTGATGGGCAAGATCCTGGTTTAATATTTTTAGTTAAAATTACTATTTATCATCAAATCAGGCAAGAAAAAAAGCAAAATTCAAACAAAAAACATGGAAATAATAAAAATTAAAACAAAATAAAAACAGTAAAAATACAAGTATATGCAAACAAAACATCATAAACCTATTTAATTATTGAACAGGATGCAAGTTTTTTGTTCCAACAAATGTGATTATTGATTATCTGGCATTGTAAATTATTATTGATTATCTGCTAAGTGAATGGGATATCCAGAGTCATAATAAAAGGAAAGCTTGTATGAAAAAGGTTATGACTCTGGATGAAATGAAAGAAGTATGCAAGGACAGGAAGAAGTGGCGGCTAATCTGCAATGCTGATTTGTAATGTTGGTTTATTAGTTTGCTACATTTTTTGCATAAGAAATTTTTGACTTTTTTTGTATAGATTTTTTTTTTTAAGGTTTTGTTGTTGTTTTTTTTTTATACTTAAATGTTATTTATTACTCGTATTCCTTGACTTAAAGGTTGGTATGAGATTGACCACCCATACTGGGGTTTCCCTGTTTCAGGGAATGTCGGCAAGAGTTGCAGGGCTTATGTTCATTTGAGTTTGGATTTTATTTGTAAGTACACAATCAGCATTTGTAAGCGCGAACTACACGTGTTTGTTTGTGGGCATACATCTGATAGCTTTGAATGAATATATCCTTGCAACTTAGATTATAGATTATTATAGTACTAATGTAGTAGAGGTCTATAGAAAAATCGAAATGATATTCAATCGCGAAAATATTGAAAAATAAAATTAAAAAACAATTAGGCTCGGTCGATAGCTTAGTTGGTAGCGTGCTTGCATTCTATGACAAGAGCTCGGGTTCGAATCCCGCCAAGGGTTGCAGAAATGATTTCCCGTTTCGTTGTTTATTTCAAACCTTAAATAAAATAAAAATCGGCAAGGTTTACTCAGTCTTGACAAGAAATGAGTACCAACCCCCACGGGAGCTCGGAAACCCCCCACTTCACTGAAGTGGTTGGCGGAAGGCCGGCCCCCTTACCTGTAAAAATAAATAGGTTCACTCGCCACATACGACCCCTTCGGAGATAACACGGCAAGAAGTTACACTATATGTGTAGCTTAATTGCGTTGTTTTAGGGTAGGTACAGCTGACTGCACACAAGATAGAGGAACGATAAAATGACCCTCCTGAGCACTTTTTTAAAAGTTAGTCACTTTTTCTTGACAACCTATTTATTCGCAAACATAGCAGCCGGCCTTACATCGGACATTTGTTTTTAACGGGAATTTCCCTGTCTCCGAGAGGGAAGGTTTTTATTTCCTGTTCACACTTTATAAGCTTTTACGGTAATATGAGTTTAGGTTTAAAAAAACACTGAAATGACATTTACGACACTTCGAAATTTTTTCACTCCCTTGTATGCAATATAAAGATGATCATTTTAAACAAACAAAGTCTTTTCTTCCAAATCTAAAATACCTATGAAATAGTACAATATAAAAAGAAAAAAAGCAGATACAAAAAGTATTCCTTAGTTTTTATTCTTGTATATTATTTGATAATGACGGAATGATGACTTGAATAGAGTTCAACGACTTTTTTATGATGATGATGATGAACCATCAATCAATGATTCGGCATGTCTGTATTATTGGCAGATTTTTTGTGCAACTTTTATTCAACGTTGCGAAAATTAACCAAAAGTCTTACAAACCCACTCGGTTATAATTCCTTAATAACACGAAGAGAAAGTCTTAATTTACTTCATTGATTGTAAGATAAATAAATCACTATGGTAGGTAATTTATAACACTTGAATGAAATAAATCATTCATTAACATTTTTTTTTATATTTTGTATTGTTTGTGTATTAACACTGTGAAAATTCATACTGTAATAGTTTAAAATTTTGAAGGAATTCAAAAACACTGTTTATTTTCACACTAATATATTTAAAAAGATTACAATCTTTAGAGTAAGTTACAAACGCGTTTTCGACCTAGAAGGTCATCATCAGGTATGATACCTGATGTATCATACCTGTATCATACCTGATGATGACCTTCTAGGTCGAAAACGCGTTTGTAACTTACTCTAAAGATTGTAATCTTTTTAAATATATTAGTGCGAAAATAAACAGTGTTTTTGAATTCCTTCAAAATTTTAAACTATAACATTTTTTTTTAATAGAAAAACAACAAATCACACATACAGCATGTGTGAGTGACAACATGCCAATTTTTGGTTGTGAAGCTGCATTGAGATGGTCCTGGACCATTAAATGGCGCCACAGGAAAGAAATCATCCATCATCATCATCATCATTGAATATAACTGAATGTTTGATTGAAATAAGGCACTTAGTACCATAATACTCCATTTCAAACTAATTGTGCAGTGTAGTTTTATATGCAAAAGCAAATAACATAGATATGGCCAGAAACCATTTTGCGTTTAAATACCGAACTGGTAAAGCTGCGAGATGGATTTTGCAAATTTAAATAAGGCACAGTACCTATTACCTACCACAGATCACGGAACATAAAGTACCTACAATATTTTTTCAGTAATTTCGATCCTGTATTGCGTAAGCTTAATGCACGGTAAGAACACAACACCAGGTAAATTGAAAAAATAACCTATGACCGGTCGTAGCCTGGTGGTTAACGCTACGGACTCGCAATCAAAACGTAGTAGGTTTGATTCGCAGCGAAGAACAAAAAATAACATTTAATTTTTAAAATGCTCGTCGCTAGATCGAAATGAAATCTACATACCTTCATTCAAGACCGGTCACAAAACATTCATCTATCATACAGCCTTGAATCTTTCTTTAGAAATTGGCGCTTACTACACCGAAGATCAAATTTGCACAGAGCTCTTTAGGTGTGATTCACAAAATAAACATCGTTCCCCAAAGGATTGAAGTTCAAATTTATTTTACATTTTATTCAAATAACGTCACAGTATTTAAAGTACTAGTTTATCACATAGATAGGTTATGACTCTGGATGAAATGAAAGAAGTGTGCAAGGACAGGAAGAAGTGGCGGCTAATCTGCAATGGTGATTTCTAATGTTGGTGTATTAATTTGCTACATTTTTTGCATAGGAAATTTCTGACTTTTTTTGTATAGATTTCTTTGTAAGGTTTTGTTCTTTTATATATTTAAATGTAATTTTTTATTCATATTCCTTGACTTATAGGTTGGTATGAGGCTGACCACCCATACTGTAAAAAATGGTTCACTTTGCCAATGTCACCCCTGTCTCAGGGAAGGTCGGCAAAAGTTGTGGGGCTTATGTTCATTTGAGGTTTGGATTTTATTTGTAAGTACACATTCAGCATTTGTAAGCGCGAACTACACTTGTTGGTTTGTGGGCTTACATCTGAGAGCTTTAAATGAATATATCCTTGCAACTTAGATTAGATTAGATTAGATACCTACTCGTGTTTATGAATGAAAACGTTATCTATAATCTATATATTCCACTACGAAGTATACATATAAGTGTCAATTATACACAATATCGCAAGCACATATAAACTAGTTGTACTTAGATATATCTAACGCATGCGTAGAATTAAAATTATTACTTATTTATTGTCATTGATAAAAACAATAGCTACGTACCTTCTTTACATTAGAATCATCTTGTAAAGGCAGTGCTTTGTTGTGTCAGCCATGTTTTGCCTATGCTGGTCTCCACCCTCTCGGGTTGTGTATAGGAGGTGACATCCATAGATCGTTTGTAGTATTTCATGGAAGTATGGGAGCCTTGGGCAACCTATTCTTCTTCCTTCAAAGATGTTGTAAAGGAAGGTCTATGTCTGATCGAGTGCCCTATTCATTTTGCTTTTCCATTTTACATGTGACTTATAAGCCCTCCTCTCTCTTCTAGGTCATGAAGTTCCCTTCTGGTTGGATTTCCCTTACACCCATTATATTAACAGGACAAAAGATCAAAGAAATATGAGTACTGAATGATCTGGATTTTGTTGATTCTTTATTTGATATGCGGACAGAGCAGGAACTTGGTAAACAAAATAAATTGGGTCTAATTAGTTGGCAACAAAAATGGACTAATCATTTTGTTTATTTGTGTATAATAATCAACAACAACAAAAACATTTAAAATGTTGTAACGATTATATTTTTTATTCTTTAAATTAGAAATTTGTACGGTTTTTTCAATATTTTATACATAACCTATTTATGGTTTTTCTATCTTTTAGGTACAGCATCTATCTATAATCTAAGTTGCAAGGATATATTCATTCAAAGCTCTCAAATGTATGCCCACAAACAAACACGTGTAGTATGGGTAGCATGGGTAGTTAAAAATACTTCATATAGGAATTGGTTTACTTATGCCAATGCCACTTCTGTTTCAGGGAATGGCAGCATGAATTGATCGATTTGTGTTAATTTCAAGTAGGTATGTGTTTTTTTTATATTTACAAATACAATATGTGTAAGTGCCAACTTACACAAGTTCGCTTGTGGAGTTCATTTTGGGTGAATTTTAAATGTATATATTTGTAGCTTAGATTAAAAATGCTCTTTACAGGAAATTTTTATAAACCGTTTGTGATCTATATAGTAGTTAACGCTTCAAACTTGTATTTGGAAGATAGTGAAACTTGCAAAGGGCTTTTGATGTGTGATACCCACATAAATAGCGCTTACTAAATGATTCAGCCAAATTAATTAAATTTTGTATTTTTAGACACATTGACCTTGAATTTTTTTATCTTCCCTCCCACTGATGATGATGATGATGTGAAAGTAGAACCATATGTTGCTTGACGTCATCATTTTATCAGTAACACAGAGATGATTCACACTTTACGAATGATTTGCAAGCAATTAAACTAATGATCTGGGTTCTCTAATAAAATATACCATTATACCATGTGTCATATTTTTATTTCTTTTCCTATTTACCTACTACGAGCAGAGCCCCCGCTTCATCTTCCTTCAGAGCAGGTAGAATCGGTACAAAAATCCAGGAAAAAATGTGACGTACCTACGGGTTTTCAAACAAATTTCGTTTTAGTTTGCTGTTTTAGTTTCCGTAAACTTGTATATAGTACTCGTAAATGCTGCAGTGATTTCTAGAATGGAAACAAAATTTGATTTTGATTTTTTCTTGATGTACAATTGTCACACATCTACGGAACTAGGGTCTAGGTAATCTAAGTTTTTAAGATATGTTAAACAGACACGAGTAAGTTCGCGCGTATAAATGCAGCATGTATACTTACAAATTAAAATCCAAACCACAAATGAGCATAAGCCGTGCAACTTTTGCTGACCTTCCCTGAAACAGGGGTGACATTGGCAAAGTGAATCACTTTTTACAGTAATGCCATGCCAACCTATAAGTCGAGGAATTGACAACTAAATAGTCCATTACAACTAATAAAATAATATTAGTTTGTCTATTTCTAGCAACCCGGCCGTGTGAAATCACATTTTTTGTCCTTGGACTTAGTGCCGAGTCCAATATTGATAAGTTTGAAATCATGTTTTGAATAGTTTGTGTGTTAAAACTGTGAACATGATTTTGATTTCTAAGAATTAGAACAAATCCTTCAATGCTGTTTTTAACGCTGTTCATTTAGGAAAACAAAGTTGTAGCGACGGACTCAGAGGGGTGCAGAACAGTGCAAAGACCCAGAGCGAAATGGCTGGATGGAGTGGTGAAAGACTGTCGTACGGCAGGAGTATGGGACTGGAGGAGGAGGCCTTGGACAGGCAACGCTGTCTGCGATTGATCAAGAAGATCCATCCTGGTTTGTCAAGACGTGGTCAAGACAGTGTCTAGGACGTCGCTGCGGGAGCTGCACTGGCTGAGGGCCCGTGAGAGGGTCGAGTTCAAGCTATGTCTCACAGTCCACAAGGCCTTAAAGGGTACGGCACCCCCATGCCTCGCTGACCTATGTCCTGTTGACGTCACTACAAGGCGACCACTGCGCTCTGCCTCTACTGCTGTCAACAGGATCAAATAACTCATAAGAGCAAATACCTCTAATTTTGCGGACAGGAGCTTTGGGGTAGCTGGGCCAGTTGCCTGGAACAAGCTGCCTGTCGACCTTCGCTCTGACTAGCCCAGCATCGCCTTAAGAAGAGGACTTAAGAAAACGCTGTTTTCGAAGAGCCACGGCGCCCTTGAGATGGCCTGTGATCATTAAACAGCGCCACCGGAAATAAATCATCCATCATCATCATCAGTGGTGATGTTAGTGGGTCAATTCTTCCTTTATGATGACACATTTTAATCAGGCATATGTTTTCCTCCATGAAATGCATATTGTGTTAACATTTTATGAATAATTTATAAAACTAGTTATTATGAAATATATAAGGTAACAATTACGGGTTATACCTTAAACAAGTAGGGAATCCCAATCGTAGTATGTAAATAACAAAATACATGAGTAGGTACATCATTGAATTGTTCATGAACAGAAGGCACTAAGTACAACAGTGATCAAAATGGATAAGTGGAAAATGTATTTGAAAACCGTTTGAAATATTGTTAGAATTTTATGTGGAAAAATCAATAGAGTAATTTTTATATGCAGTTCCCATCTTATATTATACTCGTACCTACCTAACAATGACACACTTGACGCCCCCACATCAGCCATGCATTTTCTTACAAATTGTTGTTTAGCGTGAAAGGTAATAAATGACTTTTTAAATTTGAAAAATTCAACTCCCAGCGTAAGTTAGTTTTGTAACCAATAAGATGATTTTTCAGGAACGGCCAAATTTATGTTATTTTCCTTGGTATAAAGAACCAAAGGGAAGTATCACATATTTTTTTCATCGTATAAAATGGTAGAATACATTTTTAAAAATGCATCTGCGTTTTTAAAAAAAAATATCTTGATTAGTTTTTAAACTAAAGCTCTTTAAAATTAGCGTATTCTCGATTTCCGGAAAAAAGGTAATTTTGTTTATTTAGGCAGATATGACGGCTATGTATCTTCGGAGTGTAGGTATCGGCGGGCCCAGTGGAGAGTCTTGACGTCATTTTAACGTCAAGATTCGCGAAGTCGAACGCGCTGCGTTTTGGCGCGACTAAATTCTCCGCATTTTATTTTTGGAAATTATCAATGAAATTTTTGTTTTCACTACACACAAAATATATGGTTGTGATCCTTTAAATGTACTCATACAAAATAAAAAAAATATTCAGCCCAATGGCGTGCAAAGGTTTGCAGTTGTATGCGGAGCAAGTGTTAAACAGAACAGATCTTTGCACTACATTGCATTGTGAGAACTAACATCACTGAGTGAGGTCGTTCTCTACAGAACCATACATACTCTACAGAACCATATTATTTTCAACCGTTTCCCCTACCACTGCAACTACCCTAATCGCGCCTACACATTCTGCATGTGTGCATACAAATAAAAAACCTAACATGAACATAAACCTTGCAACTCCTGCCGCCTTTCCCGGAAACCGGGGTGGCATTGGGCAAAAGTTAACCAATTTTTACAGCACGGAGAGTCAGCTTCATACCAACATATCAGTCAAAGCCTGAGGAGTTTGAAATTGAATATTTTGGTACTTAGTGCATCAATTACATCAACCACACATTTACTACGTGATCCTACGTAGTGTATGTTATGTATGTATACTTATAGTAGATTTTAATAGATTTTTCCTATCATTTTAAGTGGTTTCTAAGTAGTGTTCAAGGATTGAAGATTAGCTTTGTAACAATCAGGTATTATGTCCAGTCCTAAGGGATAAACAAACGCATTTATGTTTTCACTGTTAGTTGAGGCTGGATCAATCACTGTTTTTTTATTCACGCAAAAACAATACTTTATTCAAAATTTCAGCGAAATGAAAGTTTACGAAACAAATTGATTCGCTTTTTCATTGCCCCCCTATTTTTAGAAAAATACTGAATGAATTACGGAATTTATGTTCATTTAAGTTTGTGTTTATTTTGTGAGTGCACTAAAAAACATGTGTAATATCGCGTTTACACATGCTGCATAAACGCGATTTTACACGGGTTTGTTTGTGCACACACATAAAATGTGAATCCTATATGTTTTTACATGATCCTCCATGTTGATTCTGAGCAAACAAAAGCTCAGCGACTTCATATGTAAATGTAAAGCGCAAAACTTATAACATTCGTGCGATCGTATTTCTTAGTTCAAAATCACATACACTAACATTGTATAAACATTCCCAAAGCCACATTCAATAATCTAATCTAATCTAAGCTACAAAATATAAGTAACATTAGAGATTCACATCATATGCATTTTCACAAAACACACATGTTTAAGTTCGCGCTTAAACATGCCGCATGTAGTCCTACAATATAAAAACCCGAATCTCAAATGAACATACACTCGCAACTTCTGCCGACCTTACCTGAAACAGGGATGACATTGGCAAAGTGAACCATTTTCTACAGCATGGGTGGTCAGCCGCATACCAACCTATAAGTCAAGGAAGATACACAACAAATAACATTTTTAAAATCAACAAACTACAACATGTATGGACATCAAAAACTAACAGAAAACAAATTTTAATTTAAAAAACCCTAGCCGCCAACATCACAGATTAACCGCCATTTCTTTTTGTCCTTACACACTTATTTCATTTCCTCCAGAGTCATAACCTTTTTCATACAGACTCGCCTTTCCAATACAAAAAAGTTTATTTTTTTTAAATTGAGAGTGGTTCCCTTGGGGGTGGCTATATAGTGCCACTAAACGGCGCTAAATAAAAATTGGCCAATTATTATTATTGGGGTTCTTTGAAATGTCGGTCCTTAATGGGTTAAGTACCTACTGGTGTAATCCTAAAAGACAATAATCCTGAAACAGCCAATAATGCAAGACGTTATTGCAAGACGCATTGTTCACCTTGTAAGTATAGTTTTATCAGTGGTTGACATATTGTCCTACATTTAATTTAAAAATTCAGGTTTAATTACGCATTGAGAATCGTTTCACAATCAACAGTGTTGTAATATTTACATTATCTGCTCAATACAAAATTCAAAATAAATAAATCGATTTTCTTTTATGATTCATCATCATCTTCGTAGGCACGACAACGCGGAATGATTGTTGGCCTCCTTGATTAACCGATTCCAAAAATGCCTGTCCAACGCCTTTCTCCTTTAGTGCTTTACTCCACTGCACGACATGCAGTCAAGCCACCTTGTTCTGGGACTTTCCACTGTCATGCGCCTCTCTGGGTTTTTTTTATTTTAATAAATCCTGTGCGGGAGACTCCAGGGGTCGATGACACTTGTTGTAGTGCTTTGTTAGTGTAGATGGACCTTTTGATGACCGGTCTTTGGTAAAGGTTTATGAATTTTTCAACCCAGCAAAGAGCAAATTTGAAAATATAAATGGTATATTTTTTGCGCTCCGCCGGGATTCGAACCCACAACCTTCCATTTACGAGTCAGAAGTGTTAACTACTAGACTACGGACCGGGTCTGTCACCATAACCATATTCTTTGCCAGGCACCCATTCGCTGGACAATGAATTTGCTGACTTTGTTTTTACCTGATCCCATCGACGTCGTGGTACAATGCTTTTTTTTTTTAAGGAATCCTGTGCGGGAGGCTCCCCAATTCTTGGAAGTCTTGGGGGTCTATGTCAAATATGGTCTTGGCCATATTTTACAGCTTTTGTGGTCAGCCTCATACCACCATATTAATAAATAAATTATAATTAATAAAATAGTGCTGTATTTTTTACAATCTCTATGCATTTTGATACACGAGTCCGGTCAATAGCTCAGTTAGTAAAATGCTTTCGTTCAAAACGAGAGGGAGATCGAGTTCGATCCCTATCAAGGGTGTCAGAAAATGATTTCCCGTTTCCGCGTTTTCTTCAAACCCAAATTATAGCACCGGCAATGTTAACTCAGCCTTTCTAAGAAAAGCGAACCAATTCCCTCAAAAGTAAACAAAGCTCTACTTTAATTTCCGTCGTTGACGTTAGGATGACCGCAGTACCTGAGAAAGTAAATGGGTTTCACTCGCCATATTTGAGTCCTTCGTGGGCAGGACGGCAAGATGCTGCGTGCCAGAAATGCACAGCGCTTCTTTATTGACCCCAAGAAGATGATCTTACATGTCAAAGACTGTTCATTACACACTTGAAATGTTACCGTCACCGTCAACAATCTGAAAGTCACGGTAACCAAGGCAACGCTTGCTGAGGTGAAGTTCACTAACACGGGAGCATTTAAACAATGCTAGGTCAGCTGTTTAACATAAAGAAATAGCCGCGAAACCTTTTGCCATATAAATAGTTGCGCGAAGGATGATTGCGTGATGAAAACATTGTTCAACAATCGTTGAACCGTGTCGGTAGACTTATTGAGAATTTCAATACGTACCTACTAAATACAAAAAAAAAGTGAGCTCTGCTTGATGCCAAAAAAATGTTTCATTGTATGCGAAGGATCTAATATGGTAAAGACTACTTAAGCTACGAATTTGAATGAATTTACTAACAGCTACAGTGTGTTCCTAGAGATCGGGAAATGTGAATGTTTCGAAAAGGGCAACATCCGGTAGTGGAGTAAAGAAAGATAGTAGGGACGGAGTGGTATTAAAGTAATATATATATCATACCAACTTCTTGTCAGAAACATTTTTGTTGTACATTTACTAGTACCCTATTACCTATTTTATTCAGTTTTTCTTAAGTTATAGGTTGTTATTTGGCTGACCATCACTAGGTAATGTTTAAATTTGCCAATGTCACCCCTGTTCCGTCGGTCACAATTTCAGGGCTGATGTTCACTTGAGATATGGGTTTTTATGTTGTTAGTTCACATGCGGCATGTATAAGCATGAACTTATACTTGATTTCTTGTGGGCATGCATTTGACATGCATCCTAAATGTAACATATCTTTGCAACATTGCTTATATATTATTATAGACTAGTTTAACTTTCACTTAGTTTTGTATTTTTGTTTTATCTTTCTTTTTGATTTTTTTTGTATGTTAAGTTGGTTGGTTTTTATTATTTATTGAAAATAAAAAATAAAATTATAAAAAAAGTGAAACGCAGAAATTATCAATAATTTGTTAATGCTTTCACGCCCAGATTCAGATACCAAATCGCTCTTCCGATCTTAGATCGTGGGATCATAAGGGAGCATGGCACTGAAGAAGTTACACACAGTTGTAACGAAACGTAAGGAAAAAGAAAGAAGAAAGAAGAAGGAAACTATGGATCACGGTCTAAGTCTGGAAGAGCAATACCAAGAAATTATGAATATTATCTTTGAAAATGAAAAACTGTGAGATAAAATACAGAATTAGGAAAGGTATAGGTACGACATTCCGTGTGTTACTATATTGAATTACCAATCTAAATCTAAATCTAAGCTGCAAAGATATGTATCATATTAAATGCATACTCACAAGCAGACACGCATAATTTCGCGCTTACACATGCCGCATGTGGACCTACAATATAAAAAACCCAATCTCAGATGAACATAAGCCCTGCACCTCTTGCCGACCTTCCCTGAAGCAGGGGTAACATTGGCAAAGTGAACCATTTTTTACAGTATGGGTGGTCAGCCGCATACCAACCTATCAGTCAAGGAATATGCCAATACAAATACAAATCATGATTCAATATTACTTTGAGTAAAACGTCATCTGTACCCTTAGTACGAGTTGCAAAACTTGAGTAATGTAAAGTTTACAGCAATTATTAAAGAGTGATTTCCCTCAAAATCTGCCGTTTTTGTTTGTTTGAACTTGATTTTCTTCATTACCTACTGTAACTCTTTTGCTAAGACCATACAAAGTAAGAAACAAAAACGGCAGATTTTAGGAGAAATCAGTCTTTAATATTTTCCATACACTTTAGTTTTCTCAAGTTTTGCACTCGTACTAAGGGTACTGCTCGACAAAACTTCAAGTTCCGACAAGCCTTCAATTTAGATTCTAGACTTAACAAACGTTATCTTCGTTTCATAGTATTATTATAGAAAACCAACCTTGACCCCAGCGAGTCCGCCATCTTTAATATTGCCAAAAAATTGCGGTTTATTGACCGCAATATTTCAAAAGATATTTTAAAATTATTTTGAGTTATCCAATAAAGTATGATGAATTGTACTGTGAACTCAAAACACGTGAAGTTGTCTCGGGGAGAAGATAAATAGCTTAATTGCGATCTGAGAGTCTTCTTTATAAACGAGAAGCCTGTGTTTGAACACGAGGTTGTCAGACATGTTTCATTCAGCTTGCACTATATCTATAATAATCTAAGGTGCAAGGAAATATTGATATTTATGCCTTAATTCCCGCTCACAAGCAGACACGTGTAAGTTCGCGCTTACCTGTGTCCCTACCTGTTCTTACCTGTGTAAAAAAGGGTCTGACTCGCTAAGAAAAATTTCGCCGTCTTGGCTTCGTCATCCGCATAAAATACAGCACCAGAGATGGACTAGAAGACATACAGTTATATTCCAATAAAATATTAAATGAGTAGATTTGTACTGTATTAATTACGTCTATGTATGTCTACGTATATATTTTGCAGCTTAGATTAGATATGTCTATATTCGTCTACGTAAGTCGCCGTAAAATAAATAAAATCCTGATTTTTGGAAACCCATTTTTACTTTCTTGCTATAGCCGAAGGCTATAAAGAAACTTATGATTTGGTGTGAAAAAAAAATTCGAGGTTTTCACGGAAATGAGTTGTCCTGGTGCAGGACATGCCAAAAAACACTATCTTTCAAAAACGTCCGTCTGTATGTGTGTGTGTGTGTGTGTGTCACTTTCCAAAGTATAAGACCTAGAGATACCAAATTTTGGCTACATCAACTTTTTTGGACATATATTAAGTATGAATAACATGGCATTACACCAACTTGAAAATTCAAGATGGCTGCCATACAAAAAAAACATAAAATTGCACTTTTCTCAAAAACGGCTCCAAGAATTTTTCTTAAATTTTCAGAATTGCCACTAATTAATTTTTAACTTAATAAATTAGTTATGACAACACTCTTACTAATCTGTGTCTATAGGCTTCCATATGAAAAAAACAAACGATTGTGATTTTCTCGAAAGTTAAGGGGTCAACAAAAATATAATGTTCTACAATATTATGGACAACATAAATTTTTACAAATTTACAAAAAAAATATTTTTGAAAAAATAAATTTAATTTAAATTTAAATAAAGGTTATTTACTCGATATTGTAAGATTAAAAAAAAACACCATTACAGATCTACCAATTACAACAGATATTGTCTCAGCAATTTCAACACACATTGTTTCAATCATTACAACACACGTTGTCGGAGCAATATCAATGATGTTGAAATGTTGCAACAATATTCAATTGCAAATATCGGAAATTAAAAATTGTTATTGCATGCAAGATCATGAAGAAATTTGTAGCTTATTTTTATAATCAATGGAAGAGTTTAACCGTGAATATGAAACAAAAGACCGGTAGTCGTCCAGTGTTTTCAGTTTTTTTTTTTTTCATAAAACGGAGTGATAAGGTGAGGAATGATTTTGTGAGAGAAGGATGTGGTTTAAGAGAAAGTGTACAAGTAAAGATCAATCCATCCTCAAGCTCCCTGCCGACAGGCAGCGGAGGAAGACATCAGGAAACTCTGGAGAGGAAGGTCAAATTGGGATGCTGGAATGCACGTTCCATAGCCAATAAAATTTGCGAGATTAATGATGTATGTAAAAGTCATGACCTTGACATCCTTGCACTGTCGGAGACATGGCATGAGAGTCACGACTCAGCCTCACTGCGGGCATTGCGCGCGCTAGGATACGCGATGCTAGAGGAAGCACGGGCAAGGCCGCGCCGTGGAAAAGGAACAGAGAGCATCTCTTGGTCCAATCACGGCGGTGCTGTCTTGTTGGTGCGTTCGGGATTTCGTGTGGAGAAGATCAAAATTTTCCCCACAAAGTCTTTTGAGTGCCTTGTGTGTCGTGTGTCTTCGAGTGCGGCTCTCACTGTTGCTGTAGTCTATCGCCCGGGCTCCAAGCCTGTAACGGCTGAATTTTTCAGGGAGTTTCGGGAACTATTTGAGACTCTGGTGACTCGCAATGAGATGTTTCTGGTAGTCGGGGATGTCAACGTCAGGCTTGAGCGCGGAGACGACACAAACAGTGTGGCTCTCACCGCCTTGTTAGCGGATTATGGCTGCAGACAGTGGGTCGGCGCACCAACTCATGATGCGGGTGGCCTGCTGGATGTAGTTATAGCCAGAGAGGAGGACGCACCTTCAGAGACGAAGGTAGTAGATATAGGTTTGTCGGACCATAGATTGGTGACATCTAGCCTTAATGTGGGACGGCCTATTCCGGTTTATAAGAGGATAACCTCTAGGTGCTGGAATGGGTTCGATCTTGAGATCTTTAAAAAAGATCTCTCTGTGTCGCCTGTCTGCTGTCCGGAAACCTATGTCTCGATGCAACCGGATGAGCTAGTAGACTTGTATAATAAAACCTTGAAGGAATTAATCGGTCTGCATGCTCCGATAAAATGTAAAATAGTCAAAGTACGGAACAGTGCTATCTGGTTTGACAATGAATGCCGTATGCTGAAACGCAATATGCGAAAACTAGAGCGAAATTTTAAGAACGGTAAGCCAGGTAGCACTAGGCAATTATGGATTGACGCTCAGGGTATGTACAGGTCTGCTATTCTCCAGAAGAAATCCGATTTTTATTGTACAAAGATTGCTGAGGCAAAATCTCCTCAGCAGGTGTGGAAACTTCTGGAGAGCTTGTCTGGGAGCACTCGGGCTGGTGTAGGTTCGACGTCGACTGCTTGTGATTTTGCCACGTATTTCGAAAATAAAATACCTCAGTTGCGCTCTTCTCGGGTCGAGGGTACTTCTGTCTCAAGGGTTAGAAGTGCTTCGCGACTCGAGGTGCTTGATACAACTAACATCGATGAGGTGTGTCAGATCGTGGTAGGATCGCCGAACAAGCAGTGTGACCTTGACCCTGTACCGGTCTGGGTGCTCAAAGAATGCATTTCACAGCTGGCTCCATTTATTGTTAAGGTTATCAATGGATGCCTGATGGATGCCACTGTTCCTCCGTCTTTGAAGGTAGCCCACATCACGCCAATCCTAAAAAAGCCACAATTGGATCCTGGTGAACCCTCAAATTTTAGACCTGTGTCGAATCTGCCATTCTTGTCAAAGGTGCTGGAGCGGATTGTCTCGCGGCGGTTGGTATCCTATCTGGATGCAAATAGCTTAATGCCGAGGAGGCAATCTGCATACCGAAAGTTTCATTCAACAGAAACCGGTATGCTCAAGCTTGTATCGGATATGGTATCTGCTGTAGAGTGTGGTGATCTGGCTCTACTGGCGCTTCTTGACATGAGTGCGGCATTCGACACAGTAAATCACTCGATCCTTATTGAGAGGTTGGAGGTGTCTTACGGTTTGACCAACGGGGCTTTGGCGTGGTTCTCCTCCTATCTGGTGGAACGCAGGCAGGCGGTGCGTGTTTGTGACGGTGTCTCACCTACCTACTCGCTGTCTTCTGGGGTCCCACAGGGCTCTGTGTTGGGTCCGATCCTTTTTATTTTGTATACTGCTGACATTGAGAGTATTGTTGAAAAATGGGGCCTCATCTCACACTCATATGCAGATGACTGGCAAATATACTCTCACTGTCGGCCAGACATGGCTGAGGACCTCAGTTGCAGGGTCTCTGGGTGTATCGCGGAGGTCGGTGGGTGGATGGTGAACAATGGCCTAATCTTGAACATGGATAAGACGGAGATAATGTGGGCAGTCACATCTAGGCGTGATCACCTATTAGTGAACGGAGTACCACTCTCCATAGGAGGTAAGCTAATCCAGCCTTCTGATTCAGTGAGACTTCTAGGAGTCTTACTGGATCGGAATCTGACACTGGAGAGGCAAATAGATGCCACAATAGCTTCTTCTTTTTTTTCACTACGCCAAATTAAGGCTATTAGAAAGTGTTTACCGTCAGATGCAGTCAAGACCCTAGTGAGCGCGTTTGTGGTGTCTCGGATTGACTATTGTTCGACGCTTTATAGTGGTCAGCCAAAGAAGCAGTTCAATCGCTTTCAATCTGTGTTGAATTCGGCAGCAAGACTCATATTCGGGATACCCAAATTTGCTCACATCACTCCGCTGTTAAAAACACTACATTGGCTTCGTTTCCCGGAGAGGGTGGTCTACCGTGTTTGTGTGATGGTATATAAAGCCATCAATGGCTTGGCTCCACCTTATTTGACTGACATGATGTTGCCTGTTGAGATGGGTGTAAGGAGGCAGACACTCAGATCCGCGGGCGATGAAGTAGTCAATTTGGTTCAGCCACGCCGTCAGATTCGTACAAATTTCGGAGACCGCGCTTTCCGTGTTGCGGGTCCGGTGGAGTGGAACAGACTGCCACCCGGAGTGAAGAACTCCAAATCTATGGATGTATTTCGCGGAGCACTCAAGACACACCTATTTAGAAAGTCTTATCCATGATCGGAGAGGGCCCTTGAGGTGTGACACACACAAAAACGGCGCTCTCTTATCATTTGTAATTTAAAATAAATTAGCCTGATATTATTATTATTATTATTAAAAGAAATTGATTGAAATGTAGTAGGTTCGAATCCCAGTGAAGCCGGAAATTGGAAAAATCTCATATGTGACCGGTCCGTAGTCCAGGTGGTAACACTTCGGATTCGTAACTGGAAGGTCATGGGTTCGAATCCCGGCGTTTATATTTACCATTATTATATTGACCATTTATATTTTCAAATTTGCTCTATGCTGGGTTGAAAAATTCATAAACCTTTACCCAAGACCGGTCATCAAAAGGTCCATCCAGCCTTACAACAACTGGGTCTTGCTTGAGAATTGGCGCTTTCTACAGCGACGACCAAGCTCGCAGAGGGCTCTTGAGGTGTGATACACATAAAAACAGCGCTCACCAAATAAATCAGCCTATTTTATTATTTTATTTTTATTTATGTTACCTACCCCCTCCCCTGTTGAAATACTGTGCTCGTCCCTATTCCACATGCATTTCGTCTTCAACGGAAAATATCATTTGCAAATCAGATTTTGTTATAAATCCACCTGCAACGTGTTTAAAAAAACTTACACGTGCCAAAAAGGGATTTGTTCAGTTTTTTTTCAGTATCGTTGTAAAATGACTTCCTCAACGTAAACAATTAAAATGGACGAACTAATCAAGTAACTTAAATAACTTCTGGATCGTAAAAAACATTTTCAATGTCATCTACAGATTATGAATAATATAAGTAGGAGGTATTAAACAATTTATAACAATATCCTTTATTGTTGTTAATTAATATTGACCATTAGGATGATTTGAATTGAGAAAACGACAATTAACAAATATAGCACGTACATACAAAACATAGGTTCCAGTAATAACTGGTCGGGACACCCTTTTGTCCTGGAGGCGAGAAATCATCTCCAATGGTGGGCGAACCAATCCACATGCCACTCAATGGCATATGTAGGATCAGTGAGGCCACGGGAAACAACAGTTAAAAATACTCCTTGACTTATAGCCAGGTTATAGACATAAGGAAAAGTGCGCCTTATGGCACGAGGCGCACTTTTACAATGTCACCCCTGTTTCAGGTAAGGTCGGCAAAAGTTCCAGGGTTTATGTTCATTTTAGGCTTGGATCTTAATTTGTTAGTACACATGCAGCACTTGTAAGTGCAAACTTACACGTGTTTGTTACACGTGTGGAAATGCATTTACCATGAATTTTAAATGTTAATGAATTTTTTAAATTTAGATTATAGACTATTCTATATGGACTATAGACTATATTATATGGTCCCAAAATTTGTTTACGATGGGTTATAAATTATAATCACCAATAGTTAGTAGCAAAGGACTATACTGAGGCAAAATGCACGAATATATATTCGAACGTCATGGGGATATATTTTATTTTAAAAAAAGGTCTGTGGTTCATACTGGATAATTTCTTGTTCAACGAGGTTTGAAATTTGCAATCACCATCAACCCTACGACGTTCAGGTGAAAAAAAGTGTGAAAAAAAAATGCACTCATGATAATCTTTTCATGTTTGATAGATTTTAGCATTCCAGCCTGCAAATTGGGTCAAAATGAAGGCTGTGGTACTAAAATCTGTAAAAACATACCTACAAAGGTTTAGCACTTCTACTCGTAAGATTGAAAAAAACGGCAAGAGCAATGTGATTCACCGAACCATTTTTCCTGTGTAAGAAACAGGTATATTAATTTACAATAAGGAATTCAAAGATAGCGGAACGGGGTCCAAACCGGTACTGTTTTATTTCAAATGAACGTCCATCAAAATGGGATTACCTTAATACTGGCTTGTTTTAGTTGTCGGGCAAATGAGGTAAAAAAAGACAGATGAACCAATTTTTTGCACAAAAAAGGATTGTTCAACAGAATTTTCCGAAAATAGCTAAACTTTACGATATAAGGACCATGTAGTAAAAACTACTGCTTTTTTCACGTTGGGTCAACGAAACATTTCACTCCATAACGCAAACGAAAAACCTGTTTTTGTCAAAAGTCTGGGCAGTCCTGCTTGAACTTCGAAGAGTAAAAATATATAAATATTTTTCATTATCATGTCTCACTGAAAATTATTCACACATTTTTCTTAGAGAAATTGTCTAAGAAAAACATGTTTTTTGTTTAAAAAAAACCTACGTAGGAAATGTTTAATAGGTAAATAACTTGTTTTACTGAGAACAAAGATAAAAAATATGTATTTTTTACTTTTCTTCGTAAGGTTTTGTTTTTTAGAGAAATACCTGTGTGGAAATTTTCATTAAAAATAAGTTAGTTTTTACAAACTTACTTTAAAAAAAATTAAAACAGCAATGAATTTCTCAGCTTTCAAAAAATAAGAAATTCATTAAAACATGCGATGATCATTGCAAAGAAAATACTCGTGGAATCATTTTTGACACTATTGATGAGAATCGAACCCTAGATCTTTAGCTTTGAACGTAAGCGTTATACCAGATGAGCTTTCAACCGGATTCATAAAATTATATAAATACATCGGAGTCAGCACGACATTTAATTTATTTATTTCTTCTCGGCGAGCAAACGTCACACTTCGATGGAATTACGGTCCTTAGCAACCAATTAATAATATTTG
Source organism: Agapetus fuscipes (assembly GCA_951799405.1). Taxonomy (NCBI): domain Eukaryota; kingdom Metazoa; phylum Arthropoda; class Insecta; order Trichoptera; family Glossosomatidae; genus Agapetus; species Agapetus fuscipes. The sequence continues at coordinate 17,101,308 of OX637334.1, forward strand.
TTTGTTATTTCTCGAGCCAGCCGGCAGTGTAACATCACAATAATAATAATATTAGGCTTATTTACGTGGTGAGCGCTATTTTTGTGTGGATCACACCTCAAGAGCCCTCTGCGAGCTTGTTTTTCGCTGGCTGTAGAAAGCGCCAATTCTTATGCAAGACCCAGTTGCTGTCAGGCTGGATGGACCTATGGTGACCGGTCTTTGGTAAAGATAGATTAATTTTTAAGCCCAGTAAAGAGCAAATTGGAAAAAAAAAAAAAAATTGTGCTTTGCCGGGGTTCAAACCCACTACCTTCCAATCACGAGTCCGAAGTGATAACCACTAGACTATGGACCGGTCAAATCCTCAACCTCAAGAGGTCTTTTTAATTTATAATGATTTGGGTCCTTACATGTTGGCATGACTTTGTTGATCATCGTCTGTCCCAATATAATATTTGGGTTTATGTCTGTTGATGCGATGACGTCACGTGTGGATGATTTTTTAATGGAAGGCGCGTGACTGCAAAGCTCATATGACTCCAGACTGGTGGACGAAAGTTCTCGATTCAAATATCATTATGATATAGCTCTTAATTGATAATTTATTAGTACAATAACTTCCGATCATTGTTCATATTAACTAAATTATAATGTAAATGTGAAAATAGCAGTTGTGAATTTCACTGATTTGAATATATTTCCGACGAAATATCTATCCTACTTGTTTTTGAAAAGGCTGAAAATGGAATTTGTAAATTCATGAATCTCTCATTAAAAATTGTGGATATTTGAAAAAGTTAAATTACATAAAACCAGAAAAGGTATCAAAAAAAGATCGAAAACCTATAATCTATTTGTATTCTTACTATGAATTAAATATATAAATTGAAAAAAATCAAGAAGTGTTTCAAAATATAAACCCGTTGACACTATACGTAGAGCGTAAAGCTACCATAAAACATTTGAGTCTTTAAAAAGTCAATGAAATATGTACACAAAAACATATTTTTATATATTTCTTTGATAGTCAATTAATTTGTTGCTAAAATTAATATATGTTTTTTATTTTTAATGTATTACCTACTAACATTTATGACGCCAGGACACTTATATTCAAAGTTCTCAAAGAAAAGAACCTGCAAAATTATATCTACGCTTAAAAATAAATAATCTTGTAAATCGTAGAGATATAAACAAAACACTCGCTAATTAATTATTTTCAGTCGACAGCAATCTATACCTTTCTAGCTCGTAGAGTGCGAAGCGTCCCGACGCCCAAGGGTGAAAATGCAGCGTTCTGATTGGTCGTCATTCGTCACGTGACACACGCCTACTGTAAGCGACAAAACCGGCTGCCGCCAAGGCAGAAACTTCAGTCTTCAGGCAACTTGCGTAGTGACAACATATCGTCAGCAGTGAAAGTTAAAAAAATAAACATTTTTTTTGCGAGTAAAAATGGAAATTTTCGTGCGGCCCGATTTAAATCACTACATAATTAGTGGATAAAAAAACTGATAAAAGCAGTAATTGACCTCTGTTATTTACTTTTATAACTCTGTGATATAAATTTTAAGATATTTAAAAAATAATTGTCTTTTTTATGTTCCTATTTTTTATGTAAAGTGATATTTAAAAAGTCATCGATAAGCGTGTTGTTTTCTTCTTTATTTTAATACGGTGAGTAAAAAAAATATTTATTTTCTTACATTAATTTTTCTCAAATCTAATTAGGAAATAAAAAATAAATCTCAAATGCCATTGGGTGTTTCTTTAAATAAAAAAATCTAGCAATAAATGATACAAATAGGTACCTACTTTATTTTGTGAACTTCATTCCGTTTTGAAAATTTGCTCAAAACATAAATAGAGTAGTCCACTTATTTACAGGCTTAAAAAAATGTCCTTTTAAAACTTTTGTTTTCTATTTTTTTAATTTTGTTTCGAGAGTAAAGTTACTTTGACATTTATATTCGCCTACGTTTATGAAGAAGCCCTTCGTAGACAGGATCAAAACGCACGGAAGCTCCTGCTCCGATGGACCACAACAGATCTATAAAGTCTCCCTCAAGCAGGTTGAGGGATACTTTCTGTGTATTCTTCATCCACGGTGTCCTTGAGTCATGATACTTTAAATACCTTAATGTCGCTAACTGGATTAGCTTGATACTTGTACCATTTCGTAATTTGTGTGGTAATAAACCAATAGGTAGAAGATTATTAAATTCTGTTGGATAAGCAAATGAGTATGTGGTATTTACCAAAAATATATTATACTAGTTACAAATAAATACAACCACAAAGCCAATTAAGTTCTTGCAAAAATACTACTATGTAAGGCATACGTGGGCAACCACAGGCACGCGGACTTGATTCTGCCCACTAAGTTATTTTATCCAAACCCTGATTCATCTCGGCGAAAAATAAATAAATTAATGGGTCCAGGAATCATTTGTGTTTTTGGCAGCACATATATATAATTATAAAGGTTTTTTTTTGAGGATGAAGCACACTAAATCAATACGAGGATAAAATATTAAATCTCGTAAATTTTATGCGATGAAATAAATCAATATTTGGATGATTTATTTGGTAAAATTTGTTTTGTGTGTATCACACTTCAAGAGTCGCGATCTTCAAAGGATTCACCTTTGGTGACCGGTCTTTTATAAAGGTACATGCATTTTTCAACTGAGCAAAAGCCATAATTTGAAAGTAAGATGATAATTTTCTTGCACTTCATTGGAAACCAAACCCATGAACTTCCGATTTCGAGTCCGTAGCGTTAACCCCATTAGGATCGAACCAATATTGATATTCTCCTGACGCAATAAGGTACAATACACACACTAAATCTTTGTATTTTATTATTATTTTATATAATATTACATCGTGTATAAATAATTAAAAAATAAGAAGATGCAACGTGTTTTCTTCAAAAAAAAAAAAAGTTTTACTTAAATTGAATCATTTGGTGCGGCCATTGACTTGGATAAATTCTGTATCCCAGTCAAGGCCAAGGTCAATTATATAGTCCCAGACCTAAAAAAAGGTTGCCCATGCCTGATGTAAGGGATATTAATGTTATAAGGGAAATCTTACAAAGAAAATATATAAGTCAAAATGAATTTACAGAAACTAGTCAAGTGATCGCTCATTAGGTGGAGCGTTCGCGTTCCAAGCTGGAGACTTGAGTTTGAACCAGAGAGTGTCAAACCTGATTTGGTGATAACTTAAAGGCATAAGTATAATGAGTCATATAGAACCAAAGACGGCAATCAAGCATTTCTTAGGAAAATATATAAATATGTAGAAATGATGGGAAATGATTTCCTGCATTTTCATATTATATTTATCTCATTTTCGAAGAAAAAACCTACATTGCTGTTTTTGATTCTATAATGGCTCGTATAAAAACCTGATTTAACAATCCATACAAATAACCCAGCCGGCACATGTAAGTTCACGCTTGCACAAGCTGTATGCGTACCTACAACATTGTTTCAGAAACAGAAACATTTTTTAACAAAAATCAACATTTCATAAAGTGTTTTTGTATCTAAGTTGCAAAGATATATTACATATAAGATTCATATAACCTCTATTCCCACAAGCAGAGACGTATGACTTCGCGCTTACACATGCCGCATGTGGACTTACAACATAAAACCCAATCTAAAATGAACATAAGCCCTGCAACTCTTGCCGACCATCCCTGAAACAGGTCTGACATTGGCAAAGTGAACCATTTTTTACAGTAGGTATGGATGGACAATCTAATACGGAGGTGTAAATAGGAAAAAAAATCACAAAATATAAAAAGTGATTCGATTATAATATACTAGCAGTACCCAGCGTTATTCACTACTCTACTTGGACATGTGGAATCATTTTTCTACAGGTAAGAAGGGAAACCTTTTGAAGCAGGCCGATTTTTTTTTGTAATCCGATCGACATCTAAAAATGTAAAAATAAATAGGTTGCACTCGCCACGTGTGACCCCTCCGGAGAATACGCCGAAAGACATTAGATAGTACACTAGTTCCATTATAAGCCGTGTCGATATGTATGAAAACTTCCTTACGGTTTGTCCAGCGAACCCATCCGAAACCATAAGCAAACCGGAAAGAATTCCGGCCTACATACTGTGTGAAAAGTTAGTAAGGCTGGTATGCCACAGGGAAGAGCGGTAGCTAAATAAGCGAGAAAACCGCGATCGGTTGTGGCTGACCACCCACCCATATTGAAAATTGTTTCACTTTTACTAATGTTACCCATATGTTTCGAGAAAGGTCGGCAAGATTTGCATGTCTTATGTTCATTTGAGGTTAGGTATGTTAAGGGTAAGTATGTTGTAAGAACACATGCAGTATGTGTATGCGCGAGCTTGTATTTGATACTTGTGAGAGCGCATTAAATATGAATCTTAAATGTTTATCTAGCTTTACAACTAAAGATTTTACATTACCTACATATGTAGATAGATAGATTACCCCTGTTTCAGACAAGTAAAATTGAGAGTGAAACTCTAATGATTTATATTTTAGTCTCCGCAACTTAGATTATAGATTAGATAATCAATTAGCTTAATGAGTTGGTTAGAATTTAAAGTGACTAATTTGTTGATTAGTTTGCAACATTTAGGAGTTCCATAAACAATAATTATAATTTTCCCGCCAAGAATGTGATTTCCGGTTTTTCTCACAAACAGGAAGTGAGTACTAATCGGTACGTAACCAATTTACAACATTCTGTGAAGATTGAGTCAACCTTATGGAATGATCAAGAAAGGGTTATGGAATGAGCTCGATCCATCTATAACCTATTATCCAAGTTGCAAACATAAACTAACATTGAAGATTCATATTAAATTAATGCTCACATGCAGACACTAGTTAACGCTTAGACAATACACAACCCGTATGTGTCTTAACAAATTAAAATGAAAACAAATATCAAATGCACACACCCTGAAACTTTTGCAGCCCTTGATCGTGTCACGACAAATCGGTCAAGGAAAACGCGTCCACAGACAATTCGTCCACACGACTTTTTGATCAACGACATTTTGGTCACGTACAATATAGGTCGATAGACGGCTCCATCACAAAAAACATGCTCTCCAAATATCATTTGTAATTACAGTTTTCTGTGATGGAGCTGTCTGTGGATCTCTATCGTATGTGACCGAAATGTCGTTGACCGAAAAGTCGTGTGGACGAACTATCGTGTGACGGATTTGTTCATGGTCACGCTGTCTATTGCCGAGTTGTCTGTTACCGATTTGTCGTGAAACCGCCGTTGTCAGGGAATCGGCTAAATTGACTAATTTTTACAGAATGTGAGCCTGAAAAATTTTTCAGCCTGTTTTCATTTCTAATAAATATTTCTACCCTTATTATAATATATATATACGTTTTTCTCTCTTTGCCAGTTTAACCGCTAAGTTAACAAGCGCTTTGTATCTGGTATTTATTTAACATAATCCTGAAACAGTAAGTTTTTGCGGTTTTGCTATACAATACTATTCCGTGATTTTCCGCTTAACTAATAAATATGACACGTAAATATTTATGTAGGTACTTAGTGATGTTAAAATTTATGATCATTTATTTATTTAATTCTATAGTGTGTGCGGTTGACGCGAAATATTAAAAAAAAAATATCTTCAAAGTTGAAAGGGCCATACACTTCAATATGTTTTAGATCTTAGATCTACATCTAACAGACCAAATAATTTCCTGGTTAATTAATTGGAATTTGCTTTTTAAAATATATCAATAATTTAATTAAAAAATATCTAAAATCCTGTTTTGTAAAATATACCACGAGAGCACTGAATGAGCAGTCTTGTCTTTTCTAGAGATCGTAAATGTCGATAGCAAGCGATAAAACAGCTGATTCGGCAGTCAAATGCTCTCCTTACAAATGTATCATAATATGTTCACGCGTATCCATGCTCGCTTGCCATTTACCAATACGATCCTTGCAGCTTAGATTATAGATTATAGATCGCTAGGCACCATGAGATTGTTCACCCTGGATAATTTATTTGCGCAATCATCTGTCAGACTCTCTGTGAGCATGGTTGACGTCATAGAAATCGTCCATTCTCAAGCAAGACCCAGTTTCTGTCTTCTTCTCCTTCTTTCTCAGCCTTTCTCAGTTCACTCCTGGACGTAGGCTTCCTCCAATCTTCTCCATTCCTGTCTATTGGCTGCTGTGTTCAGCCATCCCAGCCTGTGGTTCTCTTGATGTCGTCCAGCCACCTGGGGTCTCCCCGCTTGAACATCCTGGGTCACCTCTAGACGATCCTTTTCGGCCGCCTGTCATGGTCTTGCCTTGTGACGTGACCAGCCCAGCGTCATTTTAAGCAGGCCACTCACTGTATGATATCAGTGACACCAGTGCGTCTACGGATCTCCTGGTTTTGAACCCTGTCTCTGAGGCTGATTCCCAGCATCTTCATTTCAATAGCTCTTTGGCACGTCCTCAGTCTGTTGGGGCTATACTGAGTGAGCTCTTTGTTTCCAAGCCATAGATGGATATTGGAAGCACGCAGTTGCTGTAAGGCTGGATAACCTTGTGACCTTGTGTTCCGAAGTTTTAACCCCAGTATAGTTCTTTATAAAGTCATCGGTATTTTTTTTTGCTTCCCTGAATTAGGATAGAAAAATTAAAATACCCTCGTAACGAGTCTAAAGCGCCAACCATTAGACTATGACGGCTTAATGTTTACTTATAGGTCTTTGTTTGTATTTTTGAACTATTAATTATATATTAATTGAATTCAGTCTAAGAATAAACAAAAAATTATAAAAATCAAATATAAAATGTAGAAATCATGGTTTGACCCCAAAAAATCTTTTGAGAAATGAACGAAAAGAACACTAAAAGTTGAATGAATTTAGTTAGTGAATCTTTTGATATAATTCATTCGTAATAAAACTCTCATATAAAACGAAGAAAATAATTAATTGAACATATAAATCCGTTCAGATCCGTATGAACAGAAAGAAAATAAATAATGTAAAATTAAACTCAAAAAACGGGGCTATTCTTAGACATTTTAGTCGTCGGTTGAGCCCTAATGATGCATTTGTACGAAGACCTGTCAATCCAAGATGGCCGCAAGTGAACAGCTGATTTGTTTTCATACAAATATTACAAAATTCGGTAGGTAAGAATGACCGTGCTGATGAAACTTCAAGCGCAGGCACCATTAGTTTGTCAAAGCGTGGGCTCAACCGACGACTAAAATGTCTAAGAAGAGCCCCGTGAGAATACATCTAATATGAATCTTAGATTAAATGTATCTTCGCGACTTAGATTATAGACTATAGAAAGGTTTTTATAATCGTACATTTTCACTAACAATGTTTTTCGAATATATTCAATCCAGAGAAGATTCAAGGATGATTGTTTTTCCGTATGTTAAATTCACTTAAGACGGCAGATTAGCCATGAATTAGCTGTCTCTGAATAACATTGTGTGTGTACTGTGTATGTGTATTGTGATACATAAATTGTCACGGTTCATGAACGATAACAAAGTAAAAATACAAATAAAAAACTGTCAAATAAACAAAAACCCAAACTGCTGTAACTGTAACTGTAACTCTGTCGCCATTCCGCTAGGGGTGGCCAGAGCCTCTGCAGAGTTGCCTCCATTTTTTCCTATCCTTACATACCTCTTTCAATTCATTCATATCCATCACCTTTTTCATGCATTTTCTTCTTTTACGCTCACTTTGTATATCCCATTCTTTCACAATCTCCTCAATCTGATCACTCCATACTTTTCTCGGTCGTCCCTTCCCTCTTTTTCCTTTCACACTTTCTTTGTATACATACTTTGTCAGTCTATCATCATTCATTCTTTCCACATGTCCAAACCATCTCATCACATTCTTTTGTACCTTAACTTTCACATCCTCTTTCAAATTACATTCTTTTTTTACCCATTCATTCCTAACCCTAAATTGATAAAAAATAATAAGCCGGCTTTTATTTCAGTATTTGTGCTTTTAAAAGACGGAAAATTAGCATAATTTTATTGAACAATTATGAAGCAATTAGAGTTAAAAAAGATTTCCATAATAGACAAGAATTTACATGTCTCATGACGTCCTTAACATTTTTCAAAACCTCTTTTCTAATCAATATCAGCTATCTTTTCAGGGATATACATATTAACACATGCTTGCTCATAAGCATACACCTGTAAACTCGTACTCAGTCATGCTGCATGCGCACTCATTGAAGAAAACCCAAACCTCATATGACCATAAACTCTGCAACTCCACGGTATCTAAAACTGTCGTGGTATTGACAAAAGTGAACCAAGTTATACAGCATCCTCAGCAACATAACCTCTTAGTCAAGGAAACCAATAGCTACTGATACTGTAAAAATTGATCACTTTTGCCAACGACAACCCTGTTTCAGGGAAATGTGGCAATACTACTTTTGCCAGTTTTGTTTTATTACTTTTTGACTGGTCTTGCATTATTCTAGTGTATATACACACACCTTTCGATCAGAAATCAGAGAAAATAACCACTAGACTACGGTTGCTTAGCAGTGGTGCCATATAAAATAAATATGTTCTGTATCAGGTCTATTAAAATATAATTTATATTTAAAGAAGAACAAATAAAATGATTTTCTTATTTAGGTATATTTAAAGTGCGTGTACCTTTGTTTCCCGACTGTTTATTATAAAAAGGTTATCTAAGTTTGCAGAATTGAATAAAAAAATCGCATTGGAGTATCTACATATTATAGCGTACTCAAATGTTGATAAACTTCTAACTAATTAAAAAAAATACGTAGGTACTTATTTCTTTATTTATTAAAAAAAAAAACAATATCAACCATGCATTCAGAGTCTGGTTGGATTCTAAATAAAAAACAAGGACTCTTCATAGACCTACATATCATCAAACCCTTCCGTAGTCCAGTGTCAGCTGTAGTCCAGCTTCAGACAGAAAGCAGCGGATTTTATTCCCAGCAGAGCACACAAAAAATATTACATATTTTGAAAATACTATTCCCCGAGTTAAAAAAATACCTACCTCTATTCGCACTGTAAAAAATGGTTCACTTTGCCAATTTCATATTTTTCAATTTGTACGCGGTTTGACTTTTTTGTAGCATGTGTAAACATGAACTTACACGTTTCTTAAAATGAAAAATTAAATGGAAAGTAATTAAGGACATCAACTCTCAGCAGAATGTAAGCAAGACACAAGACGAGACAATCAGCAACAATTTTCGGAAAATATTTTGATAGATGAATTTCATTTTTAGTACAGCGATACTGATACAATTGTTTGTTTTGCAGGTTTACCATGGTGGTGAAGAGTGTGTCTGGCAGTATGTCAGGAAACGGTGGAACTGGAGGCATGCCCCTGCCACCCACTGGAAGAACCGCATTCCCCCCAGGCTTGGGCTATACCAATGCAGGCTTGAGTGACTCAGCGCTCTCTGTAAGAACAGAAACACCAACAGAACCACATGGAGGTCTACAAGGCAGTAACCAACTCATCCGTAAGCCAACAATTCATTTATTGTTACCAACTAACACTGCACAGCCCCTTAACCGTTCCGCATTCACACTTTCATTCACTAGAATGCTCATCAAAAGTAAATTTAAAAATGAAGCGGCTGAGGGCCTTCCTGAAAATTTACCAAGTCTCAAGGTTGACTCTAGATCCCATGCTCGCACACTGATTATACAGGGATCAAAGTTACTGACGGAAAAATAATTTTGGAATTTCGCTTGCTGTAAAATTGTACCGGGAGCTTTAGTTCCTTTGATGATCCCAGGTCAAAATTGTCATGACAATCGCCGATCTTCGATAGAAATGGCATCAAAAACAAGAAAAAGATCATCACATACGTACACGCTGAATCCCAAACTGAAAGTCCGATTGGTTTATTTCTTATGTTGAATAATTATGCTGCTCACCAAAAATTTCTAGTGGCGATGAAGTGGTACCTTAGATTTATTTGAAAGCGAATTTAAGTTACCATAAAATATAAACTTAAAACTTTGATTTGATCGATGGGTGAAGAGATATTTATTTTGATGCCGCTAGTAGTTTGGTTGAATATTAGAATTGGAAAGTTTTGTCTGTTTTACTAATCAATCAACTGATTTATGTTGTATTCAGTTACAGATGTTGATGACTCCAACTCCAGCTGTTGTGACCAACTGCGGACAGCAGTCTCTTGGGCGAAGGAAAGGAGTCGCAGATTCTTCACCAAGAAAACCCTGTACAAGAGAGTGCCCATATTGACGTGGATGCCAAAGTGAGTGACCAACGCCATATGAACGCACATTTTTTTGGATTGAGATCTTTTAATCTGTGTTTTACAAAAAAAAAAAAAAATAGATTGGCTCATGGATCATCGACGAAAAATCCATATTTCCGCGCTTTAGGAGGTCTTAAAGCTGAACATTGCCGGTTAGCATCTACGCATAGCTTAGCATTCTACAATGTCTGTGAGTCTTTCGCAATTAGTTCCGAAGACAACATTTCTCAAACGTTGCTTTGTGGATCTCTTTACTGTGTCCTACATCTAATAGGTTTTTTGTACGTGGTCGTTGGGGATGCGTTAACAGGTTCTGCTCGGGATCATTCTAAGAGCTTTTATTTCGAATATTCTGAGAAATCTTTTGGTGGTCGTTGTTCACTCTTTATCTTCTACGCCAGAGATCATTTTAGATGCAACACCTTTCAAAATTGAGCACACTCTTAAATTTCTTACCTAAATGATATAATATGTTAAAGGAGTGCGCAACATTCTTCGATATAAGCACATCTTCAAGAGGTTTCACCATTTGACTCTGTTTCAGATACACTACTGAGCTAGCTGTTGGAGATCTCATAGCAGGCATCACAGTCGGACTGACTGTAATCCCACAGTCGTTGGCCTATGCTAACATAGCAGGACTACCGCCTCAGGTAATTAGCTTCATGTTCTAACAAAGGAAATGGTCAAAAGCAAGCGTGGAAGTGGGAGATCTAGGAAATAACGGAAAGATTAAATAAGCAAAATCGCAAATGATTCCAATCTACAGAGTATGAAAAGGAGGAGAGCCTGCATGAGGATTGAAGATAGTTACGAACTTTTAGGTTCCAGGAGATAAGCAGAGTAAGGGCAGAACAAAGTGGAGTTTCACAAGCGAAAATACTGGCTTCCCTAGCGGAACGGCAATTAGATAATAGAACTCTGAAGCATTCGGAGATCGGGTCACCAAAGAAGTAGTCTATAAAGAATGAATTTCGACTTTTTATGATATCCTGGTTGGATCTCGATGATACTCTGGATGTTAGGTGATACTAGGGATGTTAGGTGATACTCTGGATGTTAGGTGATACTAGGGATGTTAGGTGATACTCTGGATCATAGAGTTTTAGTCAATGCTCTGGATGTTAGGTGATACTAGGGATGTTAGGTGATACTCTGGATGTTAGGTGATACCAGGGATGTTAGGTGATACTCTGGATGTAAGGTGATACTAGGGATGAATGAGAGTTTCGGAATGTACGAGTATAAAAAAATATCGTCGTGTATTCTTGCTCGGTGGCCTGTTCTGCTACAATAGTGCTATGGGGATCTCATACCCGCGATAGGAATTTAGTCTGAACAATAAATATTTTCAGGAAACGAACTGTTCTTCTATTTCTATCATCCCTTTAGAACTCTGGGTGTCCATCTAGCAGATCCTCACCTCGCCATATAACGCAAAAACAATTCATACTAAATACGTATTTACTTTCACGTGATTCATTTCTTGAATTTACTATGAAATTTAAATTACAAAAATAACTGTTTGTAAAAATAAAGTATTAGTACTGTTTACGATTTGTCATGGCAGAAATATGCAAATGGATAAGTTAGCGGCTGCAAATAAAAAAATTCTTGAAATGTATTTTGTTTCACAATTTGTCTATATATATCTACATACTAGGAATTATGTCTACATAAGTTTATCCGAAACATCGCTGGTTCGAGTCGAAGGAGCTGTGACAAAAATAATGTGGTTTTTTTGGTTGCTATGGACTTCTGTTGTGCGCATTGCTAATAGTTTTGTGCTTTCTAGTTTCTACGATCATGCACAATATGTGACGTAGCTCCGCTGGGAGATATCGGAGTGCTCCGATTGCATTAAGAAATGGAGTCGGAAATCTTAAATTTCTCTTGGCGGCGTGGTATCACAGGTCTAGGTGACTATAGTATCCTTAGCAAAGAAGAACAAATATCAGTTAGATCCCTCCCCAACAAGCAGGTTCATTGACGTCATATTTTCTTGTGTTGTATTTTTGCGGACTCCTTTGTAATAATAATATTAGGATGATTTATTTGGTGAGCGCTGTTTTTGTGTGTATCACACCTCAAGAGCTCGCTGCGAGCTTGGTTGTCGCTGTAGAAAGCTCCGATTCTCAAGCAAGACTGTAAGGCTGGATGGACCTTTGTTGACCGGTCTTTGGTAATTTTTTCAACCTAGCGAAGAGCATATTTAAAAATATAAATGGTACATTTTTTGTGCTCCGCCGGGATTCGGACCCACAACCTTCTATTTACGAGTCAGAAGTGTTAACCCCTGAACTACGGACCGGTCAAGTTGTCATTTTTTTAGTCTGTCAAGTTGTCATTTTTTTGGTCTTATCCAGTCCGTTTGTTTTCTAGTACGGTCTGTACGGCTCATTCCTCGGTGCCTTCATCTACATCTTCTTCGGCAGCTGCAAGGAAGTCCCCATGGGCCCCACAGCCATCGCCTCCCTCATGACCTACCAGGCCGTCACCAGCAAGGGCCTGGGGCCTCAGCACGCCGTCCTGCTCACCTTCCTTTGCGGCGTCATAGAACTCCTCATGGCCATCTTAGGACTTGGTGAGTTTCTTTCATTTTCCCGAAACGAGAAATCATTTCTGACACCCTCGGTGGGGATCGAAACCTTGCTCTTGCTCTGCAAGCATTCTACCAACTGAGCTATCGACCGGACTTTTAACGAGCTTGGTCGTCGCTACAAAGCGCCAATTCTCAAGCAAGACCCAGTTGCTGTAAAGCTGGACGGACCTTTGGTGACCGTCATTGGTTAAGGTTTATGAATTTTTCAACCTAGCGAAGAGCATGTTTGAAAATATAAAGGGTATTTTTTTGTGCTCCGCCGGGAATCGAACCCACAACCTTCCATTTATGAGTCCGAAGTGTTACCACTGGACTACAGACCGGTCAATGCTGGTCAATGCTGTGAATTATTTCTTTTGCTAGAAAAATTTTCAGAAAAATATCACAATTGGTAAAATAAGATAAAAAAGTAAAAAAAAAACAATTTCATTAATGATGAATCTCAAATGATACATATCTTTGCAGCTTAGATTTAGATTTAGAGAGTGAGGCATTTGCTGTGTAATCCTTCAATTTTAGTTAGATTAGATTAGAAAATAAACAAAAGTGATTTGTTGACGGGTTACAGTCGGTTAGGGTTAAATACAAGCAAATAACCTACAATCTTGTAGATAAAGCTTTCAATTTCTCTATCATGGCTGGCATTAGATGACAAATTATTTTTAGGTTCTTTCTGGTGACACCATGTTCTAACCGCAGCTTTTTTTAAACGTTTTCCTCTTATGGAAACGAAACGTCAGCAGATAAAAAAAATATCTAACCGTTTTATTATTTTTACTTTGTTTTCCTCAACAATATTTTTTTGACAATATGATTAATGCAAAATTTTTATGAAAAAATGATTAAAAAGTGAGATATTTGCATTATTTTTGGTATAAACTTGTTTATAAATAAAGGCTTAGGTATCTATTTTATACAAACTTTTACGGCCAAAACTCATCGTTTAAATCTTCGTATCGAAATAAATTCGTATCCCAGACAAACGACCATAACTGATTAAAAAGTACCCACTCCTTATTGACAGTCACATGCTGGTCACATGGTCACTTGGCAGTCTGGAAGTTTCCACTGTGACGTCACGGGCAGTCACGAGAAGGTACTAATTGACTGCTTGTATTGGTGTTGACAGCTAAAGTGAAGTGAGTGGTGACCTGCAAGGCACATCACTACACACAATTAATCTATCAAATGTCAATAGTGATGTACTTATTCAGCGTAGGCAGTAGGTACCGCTATCCAGGCGTCGACAACTTATACCCGTTGTTTTATGGGCTTGTCGCTGAAATTAATTTTGTATTTTAATGATGGACTCAGCACAAATTTGGATTTAGAACTTTTTTGTTTGCAAGCAATCGTCATACCTACTTGTATGGGTCGTCAGACAAACGGCAGACTCTACGGCCCTTAACAACAAATAACAAAATAGCTATTTGTTGCTTTTCCCCAAGCAAACTGTATAGCTTGTTTGTAAAAAAAGTTTGCATTTCTGAAAATCGAGAATCTAAGTCTTGAGAATTCTTGGAATGCCTAAATACAAAAATAGCTTGTATCAGACATTTCGACCCCAAGCGTCTGGCCTACCGGACGACAGCTTTAACCCTGGATTATTGGTTAATAAATAATTACATATTCGTGAAATAAAATGAATGAATTATTAATTGAAAGCGATAACACCTGGTGAATTGCATTTCTTATACATGTAGCTCATATAAAGTGTGGAAAAAAATACCAGCTCTCCAACTAATATTGAAGGGGAAAATTGAGGGACGCCGAGGGTGTGGTAGGAGACAGATGTCCGGGCTGCGACACATAAGGGAGTGGACCGGATTCCAAAGCTTGGAGGAGCGGAACAGGACAGGGAAATATACTCCGAGGTGATCGCCAACGTCGATCAAGAAGAACACTCCTCTTGACGAATGTATCAACAAATAAGGGCCTGCAGTGGAAAGATGAGGGGAAAATATATGGCACACAGTTTCTCTATGGAGAAAGTTGGAGGGCGGCTGCAGGGACAAGGAGGGTTGAAAGACCACATTTGTAGCACCATTGGAGAAATATATCGATGCAATTGTGTACTGATTTTTTTGTTGGTGTGTCTTCCAGGTTTCCTAATAGATTTCGTCTCAGGACCCGTGTCCTCTGGCTTCACATCCGCCGTGGCTCTGATTATCCTCACGTCGCAGATGAAGGACATCCTAGGCATCACAGTCCAGGGCTCCACCTTCCTGCAGCAGTGGGTTTCCATCTTCAAGAACATCGGCGAGACCAAACCCTGGGACGCCGCGCTTGGAGTCGCGTGCATAGCTGTTCTTCTGCTGATACGGGTAAATGTTAACCTTCTGATTAATTCTTCTTCTTCTTCATCTTGTCCTCCTTTTTTTCTTAACTTAGATTTTCCGATCTTTCATTCACATAAAAAACTTCAAAACGGTTAATGGACTCTGAAATGAGGAAGTCTTGCTATCTTTCCATCTTTTAGAAAATCTTCCATCTGGACGTTCACCTACTGGTATCTTATAAACTATGATGTGCCTGAGTTTTTAATGACTCATTCTGGAGACGATATCTCTCCAAAATCACCTCCTGGATCTGCTTCACCTTATTTTGCCGTCTTTTTCACAGTATTTTCATATATTGTGGTTATCGCTGATGCGAAATTTCTTTTTTCAATCAATTACAATTTTATTTATTTCCAAGTAACTTGCACTTTGCCTCGTTATGGGAAATGGCGCTTGTTAAGTGAAATGTGACTGTGTTATAAGTGTTACTTTGTTTTAAAGTAAAGTTGTTTCCTAGATTGCCTAGTCCTTCATGATGGATCTCCAGATGAGTGTATTGAATAAAATAGCACAATTTCAAGTGTAATCCTAAATTTAAAAATTGTAATCCTAAACATGTCATTTACAGGTAATAGGCATGGTGCAAGTGGGTCCAAATGAAGATGCCTTGAAGTCATCTCGCCATCGTGTCGCTAACAAGCTGCTGTGGGTGTTCGGAGCCACCAGGAATGCCTTCGTGGTGGTGCTCTGTGGTCTCATCGGCTTCTCCTTCACATATGATGGCAGTGAGCCTCCCATGAGACTCATCGGTAAGATTACGAATACTTGCGCGAAATAAATCGTTGTTCATTTTTTGCTATTATAAAAGGTTGTGTACTACTGATATTGTTATTCACAAAACATTTTATCCATAAATGATCCACGGATCATCATTATTTGTACGGGGAATTCACTTAACTTGGCAGATAAGCCATGGAATTGCATTTTTTCAAAATCACAGTTACGCCAATACGCACAAACAAGACACAAAAAATATATATATATATTAATCCTTCAGCTGTAAAGACCATCCTTCCAGTTTACATACTTGTGTACGTAAATATCTTCTACGTCTCAAAGACAGTCAGTCACCGTACGTCGGTTAAAATTATTTATTGGTTGTTTGTGGGTTACTCATTGGAACAAAGGTTACATTTTGTGTTTGTTTCAGGCTACATCCCGCCAGGTCTGCCCGCGGTGCAGCCTCCCGCCTTCAGCTACGTGTCGGGTAACCAGACGTTTGGCTTCATGGACATGGTGCAGGATCTGGGGTCAGGGCTGCTGGTGGTGCCGCTCATAGCTCTGCTGGAGAACATCGCTATCTGCAAGGCATTCGGTAAGAAGACAAGTGTATCTTATAGGAACTCCGCCATCATTAAAAACAATGCATAAGCAATAAAATTGGCTCTGTATCCCATTAGCTCAGAGCTATGTTTAAAATTCCATAAAATATTTTACTTTTTTTTATTTTTATTTTTTTTATTATTGTAGCAAAATAATGCCAATTCAAACAATTACATATCAAGTCAAACAAAAACAGCTATGTCAGAGGCGCTGTGCAAGTAGGAACCTGACAGCTTTCTCCTTAAATTTAATTACGTCACTAGTTTGCTTGATTTTATTGAACTCATAATACCTTCATTAGGAACCATTGCTAGTTATTTGAGGCCTCTTCTATGTTCAGCAGATTACACTTAAAAATATTGGCGGATGAACCAGTAAAAAAAGAAAATTTGGCGGCTCTGCATTTGCAAATCTGGAATTAGTTCCTCAAAACCTTTTTTACCTTTTTTGGATTCTTGTACAATTAATTGCTTTTATAACTTTAATTTATTTCTCGTCTCGTCAAACCATTGCTTACGATGTTTTTATCATTAAAATTGACAGAATTATCCGTCGATACCTACCATTAAAGAGTTGCTATAACATTTTATCGATAAAGTGGTGACCCCGACCCCATCACAACACCCCCGAAACCAAACCATTCATCCGGTTGTTTGGATTGTTCCAGCCGATGGGAAAGCAGTAGACGCCACCCAAGAGCTGCTGGCCTTGGGCTTCAGCAACATTGGCTCTAGCTTCTTCCAGTCGTACCCCTGCACCGGCTCCGTGGCCCGCGCCGCCGTCTCCCGCGCCTCTGGGGCCCGCACTCCCTTCGGCGGCCTCTACACCGGCAGCTTGGTCATCCTGGCGCTGCTGTTCTTCACGCCGTACTTCGCGTACATCCCCAAGGCAGCTCTGGCAGCGGTCATCATAGCGGCCGTCGTGTTCATGGTGGAGGTGCACGTGGTCAAGCCCATGTGGAGAGCCAAGAGTGAGTAGCGACATACATTTTTTCTTTCCTCTGTATGTTGATATTTTTTACATTATTTTAACTAAATTTTTACCACACGCAACGCAATGCAACTAAGCCACACATATAGTGTAACTTCTTACCCCGTTATCTCCGAAGGGTTTCGCATGTGGCGAGTGGATCCTATTTATTTTTACAGGTAAGGGGGCCGGCCTTACGCCAACCACTTCAGTTGAAGTGGGGGTTTCCCAGCTCCAAAGGGGGCCGGTATTTGATTTTGGGATTTGCAATAAACATCGAAACGGGAAATCATTTCTGACAGCCTCGGTGGGATTCGAACCCGGGCTCACGGCATGGAATGCAAGCGCTCTACCAACTGAACTATCGACCGGACCATACCTACTGCATCCTACACACTTATAATTATTTTAAATACTGGATGCAAAACTATTGATTGTAGCAACATCTATTGAAGTAAAGTAAAAGCTATTTATGCTTGTAGAATACTAATAAATTTGAGTGATCTAATGATTAAAACATCCATTGATAAAGTAGTCTTATCTGTAGTATAAACTAAAATCATTGAGTTACTTAAATATAAACAAGCCAGCGAACTTTATTCGTACTCCAGTAGATGGCAATAGTAAGTAATATAATGAAACCTGAATTTTCGTCGGAAAATTCTCTTCTTTTCGCCAACGCTATCCATGTCTCTGCTTGTCGTCATTCTCCTATATAATCTAGAATCTAAGTTGCAAAGATATATTAACAATCAAAACTCATATCAAATGCATGCCCATAAACAGACACGTGTAAGTTTACGCTTACAAATGCTGAATGTGTACTTACAAACTTTTGCCGACCTTCCCTGAAACAGCGGTGACATTGGCAAAGTGAACCATTTTTAGAGTAAAGGGGGTCAGCCTCATACCAACCTATCCATGAGATGCTTCAGATCCTGGAAGTATGAAGTTCTTGTGCCACCTCTAGCTCGTCTTCCCAAGATTTTCCATCTCACAGATGTTGCTTAATAAGCTTCGTATTGAGTGCCTTACGCGTTTTGTTTTTCCCTTTATTATGTGACTTCCTAGTACAGGCTTGTCCAACATATGGCCCGCGACGACATCAATAGTTATTGCGCAATAAGTTAAATTATTATCTATGCGCCGGCCGTCGATGGAAATTACGTGCCTACCCCCTCCCCCCCATCGACGCTTTTTCTAGACCGCCACGATTACTAAAGTACTGAATCTGGCCCGCCACGATTTTGAGTTGGACACCCCTGTCCTAGTACTTTTATACTTTAGTTTTATCAAAGAACGAATCGGCTAGGAAATTGTAATGTAAATAAGCGAATTATTGGCTATTAAAAATGTTAAAATGCTTGTACTTAAACCAGTTTAGCGTGAAAGTCAGTCAGAAACTGAAGTTAAGTCAATTACTAACTCAATAATTGGCAGTTTATTGCAATTAGGTAGGTACGTGGTTAAATCAACAAGATTGCTGAAAAATTATGGACTTAAAAGCCGGTCTTATGAATTTTAAACCAAGGTTCGGGACAACATAATTTTGTTATGCCTACTGTAACCATTTTTCAACCTGATGAAATAATCTCGAAAGGATATTCACCAGTCCTTTTTATAATGCTAAACTCTTCGGTGTCTTAATAGTAAGGTACTGAAGTTCGATTCCCAGCCGATCACAAAATAAAAACTATTTCTATAAATACGCTCTTCATTTGGTTGAAAATTTCATCTGCTATTATTGAACTTTTTCTTGCCTGAGAAATTGCCACTTCCTTTATCGATGACCACGCTCGCAGAAAGCTCTTCTATTTGATTCACTCAAAAATAGCAATCGCCAAATAAATCACCGTAATATGGCATGAGCTGGATTGTTTCTTCGTCTTGTTCCAATGGCATTGTATCCCAATTGAGCTCCTTCATGATCCTGCATTTGATGTCGTCTGACAACCGTGTTAAAGGCCTTCCTCTACTATTTTTTCCTCACAAAGTCTCCACTGTATTCGCATCTTTGGTCATTGAATTGAGCAACCTGCTCTGCCCACGAAAACTTCAATATTTATTTACGTTGTATTGATATAAGTTTCAAAAATTTGAATCCTTTTAAAACATAATATTATGGAACGGGTGATTTGAAATATTTTTGCCATGGTTGCAAAAAGGAATGGAAAATAAATAGATTAATATTCTAGTATTTTGCCGAAGTAATATATAACCATGAGAAGTCAGTAAGGACATATTACATAATAGAAGTTGGTAGTAAGAAAAGTTCATGTAGATGTACATCCATGCTTCATTTCTATACATTAGTGTAGGCAACAAATATGTCATTATGTACCGCCATTCTCAAATCCATGCAAAACTTTTCTTTTATACACCTTTTTCTTATGTTTTTCTTTGTTGCAATTGTTTCAGAGACCGATTTAGTCCCAGGAGTTGGCACTTTTATCTTTTGTCTCGTGCTCCCCTTGGAAGTCGGAATCCTCCTGGGCATTGGTGTCAACGTTGTCTTCATCCTATACCACGCCGCGAGACCCAAAGTCTCAGTAGAAACCCTGACAACCCGAGGAGGTCGCCAATATCTAATGCTGACCCCAGATCGCTGCCTCATCTTCCCATCGGTGGACTACGTGCGACGTCTGGTGACCAAAGCATCATTGAGACACCCTCAGCCAAAAGCACCTGTGGTCCTGGACTGCACTCATATCTATGGAGCAGATTACACAGCCGCGAGAGCAATCCACCAGCTTACTTCTGATTTCTCCCAACGCGGACAACCTCTCTTCTTCTACAACCTAAAGTCCAGTGTCAGTGCGACGTTTGAGAGTCTTGGTCCAGCGGATTTTGTGGTGTTTTATGAGCTAGATGCCCTGGAGAGATTGCTAAAGGAAAGCGCTAGCTGTGAACAAGAGCATGCAAGTGTTTGAGGAACGAAAATGTACAATGTAGTTTAATCGAAGACATGAACAAAAGCGAGTTCCTATTCCATGCAGGGAAAAGTCCCCCTTTGTTTAACAAAAGAGGGTCAGAATTGTTTTCAAATTAAATTCTTCACATACATCATCTCGGAAAAACGCTTGCGTTCAAAGCCAGAGAGCTGAGGTTTTATCACTACCAAAGGCATCAGAAATGGTTTCCCGTTTTGGTGTTTATTTCAAACACAATTCAATTGATATGGGTTGAAACTGGTTGAAACGATGGTTAACGTAAATTTAAATTGTATGCCACAATTTTAAGGTTAAATACATTTTTACCCTGTTGACGGATCTTTGCCTATATGAAATGCTCGCCCCTAGTGTTCAATCAACGTATTTTTATTATCTCAGTTCATCGTCATCTTTAGAATTTGTATAAGGTAATTTTAACCGTATTCCTTCATAATGAAGAACATTTTAATACTACCTCTAATTGATTAATTATATGTACGAAATGTTGCATTTAAATTTGTGTAAGTTGTTTTATTTATTTAAGTTGATTTTATTAAATGTAATCTTAGAAACCGAGGTACTATAGCTGAGCGGATAAGGCGGTGGTTATTCTAGCGTATGTTTTTAAGTATAACAGCGATGGTTCGATCCCCATCTTGACTCTACCCCCCTCTCGACTCTTATTTAAGGCGTGTTATAAAGATAAATCTGCCATTTTTATTTCTTGCACTTTATGGTCTCAGCAAAATTGTTACATTAATGAAAAAAATCAAGCATGTTTTTGATTTTTTATCTTAATTATAAAGCTTAAACAAAATATATAATTCCATATTTACTCAAAAACTATTGACATCATAAAAAAATGTTAAGTACGGAACCTAAACAATGTATAGTTCTGTAATCAAAAAGCAAAAACAAAATTCCAAAATACAAAACACACGAAAAAAAGCTAAAAATGTAAAAAAAACGAGTTTTTTTAAATATTTTTTTGTGGTGGCAATTCTTAAGTTATATATTTGGTTCAAGCTTTATAATTAAGATAAAAAATGAATGAACATGCTTGATTTTTTTCATTACTGTAACTATTTTGCTAAGACCATAAAGTGTAAGAAACAAAAACGGCAGATTTAGCTTTATAACACGCCTTAACAGATGTCATTAGGTTGGGTTATAAGATTATTTCATATTTAATTACTTATTTATTGATTTTGTAATAACTGTTACTGGTGATGCGAAAATAAGTTGGTGAATCACATTCCTTTTCAAGAATATATTTTATACAATATATGTAGGTATGTGTATTTATGTGTCACACTAATGCGCATTGTAAGCACACAAACAGGCACGTGTAAACAAGCCTCATGTGTACTGATATATGAAAACCCGAACCTCAAATGAGCATAAGCTATGCTACTCTTGCCGCCTTACCCTGAAATAGGTAAAATGTATTAAATCCTTAGTTTTTTTTAATGAATAAATTCTTACCTTGATTTAAATTTATCTATCGATAAAAAAACTGTTCTTAAGCTATGTTCTCTAATATTTACTTAAACAGTTTTGTTAAATAAATTTGTATAAACATATTGTAAATCTTTTTTTTAAAGAGTTTTTTTTTTTTTTTTTTTTTTTTTTTTTTTTTTTTTTTTTTTTTTTTAAAAAATAGATTTGTGGAAAGGAATGCAATCCACCAACCTATTTTACCTGGCCAGTTGTCTTCATGCGAAAGCAGAAGCTTGTGTGCATGCAACGGCATCTGTTGAACCAGGGTCGAAGTTATCGTCGCGGGATTCGAACCAGCGTTATCCGGTTCCAAATAACCTGTCTTGATCCCCGCGGCTATAACACCGACTTTGTATGATAACTGTAAATTTTAATACCTTATCAGTTAAAACCTTCTTTAAGTTTTTTTTAAATCTACGGTTTATATCTACGACAGACATGGCCCGGGAGATTCAGACGTAGCTTTGTGAGATGTGACTTTATAATGAATGAAAAGGACAAACTTAATATTTTTCTAGTTAAAAGTCACATAAGCTAAGGTTGAAACACCCGAGCCTCATAGTTTGTAACAAAAAATCGAATACATTTCAAATACTGCAATAATATATTTTCAGTTTATCTTAGGTACTTAAACTTAACTTTTAATTCGTGGTGTTATTCACACTCAGGAAATCCATGGCTCAGCCGTCACCTAACGAGAATTTTCTATAAAATAAAACGATGATCCATGGATCAACTATGGATAAAACCAGTTGGGAATAACCCTGTCAAAGCTGCGACACATTTTTTCTAAATATATTTAAAAAAACTTAATACACAAAACCTACAACTACACTAGGGTGTGTTTTTTCAACAAAATCTTAGGTAAAAAAACTCAACGCAACTAAGCTACACATGTAGCGTAACTTCTTCCCGCGTTATCCCCGAAGGGATCGCATGTGGCGAGTTGAACCTATTTAGTTTTACAGATAAGGGGGCCGGTCTTACGCCAACCACTTCAGCTGAAGTGGGAGCTTCCAGCTCCGAGAGGGCTGATACTCATTTCTTGTGCAGACTGAGTAAACCTTGCCGGTATTTTATTTTGGGGTTTGAAATAAACACCAAAACGGCTCTCAAGTAAACAAAAAACTTACTGCAAGCTTGTCGTAAGGTTATCAGTTAACTTACATCTGTTAACTTATCGTTGGAGCAACACGCCCTTCAATTTAACATAATATAATTTTCACAATTTTTTTAATATTCTAGGGTTCTTTGTTCGGAATCTGGCCCTTAAATAAAAATGATAATTATTAAATTAATAATATAAATATGTAGATTAGTTAATTTTTAATTTGATATACGTTGCTGTTTCAAATAAGCTACAAAATGTGATGATTGCATCTTGCAATGTAAAATATAATAGCTAATATGTTTATAAATAATAACTAACACGTAGAATTCATGGCTAACGTATTTGTATATAAAGCTAGTATATTTTTATACTCAGCTAGTATGTTTATATATAGCTAGCTTATATACATATGTATGCCAGCATGTTTATTTTGTATAATTATTGTACATACTTTGTAATAAATTAATAAATAACAATTATTGAAGATTGATTTGTATTTGTTTTTGTTTTTGGGAGCAAAGGGTTATCAAAATCTAGAAGCGCACTGGGATAGACTTTTCGTATGTAGGGACTGAAATGAACTTATTTCATACGATTTTTCAATTGTCGAATAATCCCCTTCATGCCATTTTAATCTACCTATCAAAGATCGGATAATCAGACGCAACTAAGCTGCACATATAGTGCAACTCTTACCAAGTTGATCTAGAAGGTGAGAAGAAAAGCATGTGGTGAGTGGAATGTACTCGTATTTATTTTTAAACCCTTCGGGCAGAAGTTACACGGTATGTGTAGCTTAATTGCGTTTTAATACTGTTACGAGCGTATGATAGTATTAGTGCATGCGTGATTCTAATCACGCTGGTGGAACAACGCTCTGGTATCATCCACTATGTTCGAGAAATCGAGAACAGTCGAGAAACGTCCGAAGAGATGTTAAGACGCTATATATTTTGACCATAATCATTTGAGAGAGGAGTTCGATTGAAACACTGAGCCGTAAAGTCGATAAACCAAAAGCTAGAAGTCAGTACATTGTAACCTAACATCTATATATATAATGCCCTACGCCGTCGTCATTCGCTTACAATTTCAATTTTCAAATAACCAAAACGACCGACCGGGATTCGAACCAGGGACCTGAGCGCGGACACGCCTCAAGGCATAGCGTCTTGACCACCTAGGCCACGTCGCTTCCTTGGAAGTGGGAGAAGTTTTTGTTTATATAAGCTACAAATTTAAGCATGGATTCGAACCTAATATTTTTATAATATAGGGGCGCTATCCTATTTGCAAGCAAAAATTTATTGAAGATAAAAAAATACATTGTACCATTATTTTGTAAAACAATACTTACAATAATCTTTAAAAAAAACAATTAAAAATCAAAATAAAGTAAGTAACGGCATACCAACTTTTACAACTGAAAAAATAAAAAGCAAAGCACCCGATCAGATCGGGATTCGAACCTACGTCTTTCAAAATCTAAACGGACGAAAAAAGATGCGCCTACGCGCGTGAGCTACAGTGAGACATGACGTCAGTGACAAGTTAACAACATATAAGCAACTGCGAAAAGTTACCATGTACCATTTTTGTAACATAGAGGCGCTATCCTATTTTTAAGCAAATATTTATTAATAAATGAAAAATATGAAAAATCTAAATACAAACCAAAAATTCAATATGTATCATTTGAGATTCATATTAAATGCATTCCCACACGCAGACATGCATAATTTCGCGCTCACACATGCCGCATGTGAACCTACAATTTAAAAACCCAAATGTCAAATGGACATACCTACACTTTGCAACTCTTGCCGTCCTTCTCTAAAACAGGGCTGACATTGGCAAAGTGAACCATTTTTTACAGCATGGGTGATCAGCCGCATAACAACTTTTACAACTGAAAAAATAAAAAAGCAAAGCACCCAAAAAAGCGGGATTCGAACCTGCGTCTTCCAAAATCTGAACGGCACAGCAACCGAACGCCCAGCGCGTTGAGCTATCGGGACACATGAAAACGGGAAGAAATTAACAACGTATATAAAGTACTGGGAAAAGTTACTTAGTTTTCATAACATAGAGGCGCTATCCTATTTTGAAGCAAATATTTATTAATTCAAAAATAGAACACAAGATATAATGAATTAAACTAACAATTATTCTTTAAAACAATATCTTTAAAAAAAACTATGAAAAATCAAAAATTCAAAAACCAAATCTAATCTATTCTAAGTTGCAAAGATATGTTACATTGGGGATTCACATGGATTCACATTAAACCTATGCACTCTCACAAGCAGACACGCTTGCACATGCCACATGTCTAAATCTAAGTTACAAAGATATTATGTATCATTTAAGATTCATATTAAATGCATTCCCACAAGCAGACATGCATTATTCTTTTATCTCTTCAATATTCATCATATTTTTCTTACATACTCTTCTCTTCAAACATAGTCCATTTCAATAATATGGACTTTTCTAATTTCACTTTCATTCAACGTCCAGGCTTCACGTCGTTACATCAAGGTGGGTGTAAATATCGTACCGTGTACCGTCAAATTTCATTCTGGCAATATTTGACTTTTTACGGGGCGAGATTTCCCCGGTTCGTGAGTGACCATAGTAATGAGCTGTTACTGTATCCTGCCGCCGTTCCACTAGGGGTGGCCGGTACCTCCGCAGATGCGTCTCCACTTTTCTCGGTCCTTGCATACCTTTTTCATCTCTTCAACATTCATCACTTTCTTCATACATACTGTTCTCTTATTCGCACTCTGAAGGTTCCATTCTTTTGAAATCTCACTTATTTGGTCAAATGAAAATAAATTAGATGATAGGGATGTGCAAAAGTTTCTTTTAAATGGTAGTATTCGCAAATTTTACAAACAAGTATATTATTTTTTTATCCATTTCTAATAATTATACGAATTTTAACGCGGAGAAGTCATGCTGCAAAGTTCCCGTTGCCTAAATTTTAAGGGGTTGGGCTGCGTAGCAGCCAGGGGCGGAGCCCCTAGTGCTTTTAAAAGCCTTTCATCAATTGGTTTTCCTTGACCTTCCTGACCGTATGCATCTGATCATCCTAAGCATTGGTTCATCCGCCTTCGGCGATGATTTTTCACCTCCAGGACATGAGAAAACCCTAGGTATGTAGTCTCGATAAATCAATAGATCTATCTATCTATCTATAATCTAAGTTGCAAGGATATATTCATTCAAAGCTCTCAGATGTATGCCCACAAACAAACACGTGTAGTTCGCGCTTACAAATGCTGATTGTGTACTTACAAATAAAATCCAAACCTCAAATGAACATAAGCCCTGCAACTCTTGCCGACATTCCCTGAAACAGGGGTGACATTGGCAAAGTGAACCCCTATCATAATATCAACGGTTAAAAGCGACAATTTGGTCAAAAATGAGTTATCAATGCTATCCTACTTAAATTTTTCCGCACTTTCTAATGCGCTAACTCTCATAGCTCTACGATGTTTTTTTTGTTGTTTATGCCGTTTTCAACAACTGCGTTTTCGAAGAATGGTTTTGGTGTAACCGGCAAGATTTTGCGCTTTTTTGTCCTAAAGGCGCTTGTGACATAAAAAAAATCGTACAACCACATTAATAGGAATGCCAATAAATGCCTTTCTTTTTTTAATTTTAGAGCTGTTTTGATTTCAACGATATGATAACAATGAAAAAAGTTATGCCCTTTTCCTGCAATCTCAAACATTAAATTGCTCTCCTAAACAATTCAGTTTTTGTCGCTTTCTTACGCCCTATTACCTTTTAACCGTCGATATAATTAACTTTAATATGAGAACCTAAGCAATCCAACATGGCCGCTAGTGCACAGCTGGTTGAACTGTCAAATGTGGTTCATACAATTTGTATGGAACCCATTTGACTGTTCGGTCAGCTGTTTATAAGATCTCTTTGTTATTATAAGATATCATCTAACGTTGACGAGAGTGTACCGCTACCCCTGCAGTCTCTAGCGCACACATCGTTAGATAGCAAGCGATAAAACGTGGCCGCACGGCATCGATATAAATAAAATGTTCTCCATACAATTTGTATGGAAAATATTTCTTGACCGTCCGATCAGCTATTCACGCGCGGCCATGTTTTCTCGCTTGTTATCTACCAATACGATCGCTAGAAACGTCGAGACTTCTGACCCTGGCCAGTTATTACTGGTTAGTTGCTTCTAGTAACTTCTTATTTAAACCTCGGTAACTTAGATTATAGAATATGGAATACTTTCAAAGTGTGCTTGTAAGTAAATATTTTTGTTGCTAAAAGAAGCTACATAGTAACTTGAGATGTCTGAAGATTATTAGAGATTTGATTAATTTTAATCAAAATTACGTAAGTTAGTACTCAGATTGTTATTTGATAACTAATCAATTTATTTGCTAAGGACGATTTACATATTATGATGATGATAATAAATGATAGCACAAACACTTCAATCCAGAGTCCAGAGCTACTAGCAGTAACCTCAAAGAATGAAACCCGAACATTAAGATGGGCGGAAAAATGTGTCGTTTTTTGGACGTATTGATAGACACTTGTGATTGTTTGAGTGGTTGCCAACAAAATGAAAATAGCTTGTTTCAGTTCTGCCCTAATTAGTCATGAAACCTTGTAAGCACTTTAGCATTTTTGGTTGAGAGGTCATTCAGCTGATGATGCCAAGAGTTCCACATGCCAATCATCTAGAGAGTCACGTCAGGGGTCATCAGAGATGGAGCAATGACTGCACAAAAGGTCACAGCGGATGGACTACGTGATGTGAGCATGGATCTGCCCAGAAACAGGTGGTCCATAAGGTCCTGATACCCCAAAATATCAACAAATTCTATTTAACGTATATGTTTGGTGAACTCTGGTCAAAAACTCTGTTCTTTTTATTCTTCTGTCAGTGCCATATCCATATAAAATCGGGAATAATCATGGCTATTTTTAAACATTGCTATACTTGTGCAAAAGCTCATTGACCAACGTTCTGGCTCCATTTTCTGCAAAACTTTCTATCTACTATTCAAACCAGTTTGCTTAGCTTCATCAAAGATGCAGGAATTGCATTCCAAGCTGATGAATCACCTTGGAGGTTCTGTCAACAAGAAAGTGTCTAGCTTCCACGTTGGGATACCATTGTCTATCTTCATCCAGCTGATATCAAGGTTTGACTGCGTAAAGCTCTAATCGTTGAGACATTAGCTTGATTGGGTACTCTGGAGCACTCTCGCATGACGTTGATCAGATGGGCGTGTGGTTCAAGAGAGTTAGCAGTCATCCTGCCTGCGACCTCGATACAATAACAAATGCTCCACCATATCGAAGCCACTGTAATTTACTGTGCCCAGTTCTTGTGATAAGGGACGATAAGGAGTTGCAGTACCTAGAAATGTATATTCTACTGGGCCGTACCATTGGATAATAATAGAGTAAAGATTTTAAAACTCCAGAGACTGAATTCAAAATTAGATAATCAAAAAAATAGACTTCGCAGATATATGTAATTGATAAGGTCGCCCAGTTGAAATGATAGTAACTTAAAAGTATGACAACCAACTAGGGCACGGGTAGAAGAAAATTTAAAAAAATTGGTTGATTCAACCAACTGAAGACGTGCCAAAGAGTCACAGAAAGGGGATGTTGGGAATCAGTCTTAGAGATAGAATACGCCACGAGGAGGTCTAGACCTCTAGAGGCGCACTAGAGTCACACTTAGCACAGCCTGTCTGAAGCGGCGCTGGGCAGGTCATGGTGCAAAAGTGGTCCAAGACAATATTTCATGGGTGACCCAGGACGTCCAAGCGGGGAAATGGGAGACCACTGTTGAGATGGCTGAATGATTTTTCAGGAAACTGCAGAGAAGAGGAGGCTCAAGGCGAGGTTAGAGGAGATTGGAAGATAAATAAACAATGGTATTCATGATTTGTTCGTGAGACTGGTTCGAAGTCCAGTGCTAATACTTCGGACCCGTAAATAGAAGGTTGGGGGTTCGATTCCTGGCGGAGCATAAAAAAATATACCATTTATATTTTTAAATTTGCTCTTCGCTGGGTTGAAAAATTCATAAGCCTTTAAAAGACCGGCCATAAAAAGGTCCATCCA
Source organism: Agapetus fuscipes (assembly GCA_951799405.1). Taxonomy (NCBI): domain Eukaryota; kingdom Metazoa; phylum Arthropoda; class Insecta; order Trichoptera; family Glossosomatidae; genus Agapetus; species Agapetus fuscipes. Next base: position 17,130,519 of record OX637334.1, read on the forward strand.
GCCTTACAGCAACTGGGTCTTGCTTGAGAATTGGCGCTTTGTAGTGACGACCAAGCTCGTAAAAAGTCCGATCGATAGGTATGTTGGTAGAATGCTTGCATTCCATGCCGAGAGCAAGGGTTTGATCCCCACCGAGGGTTTGATCCCCACCGAGGGTGTCAGAAATGATTTCCCGTTTCGGTGTCTATTTCAAACCCAAGATAAATACCGGCAAGGTGTAGGTATTCAGTCCTCACAAGAAATGAGAACTAGCCCCTCGGGAATTTGGTTAACCCTCACATCAACTGAAAGTGGTTGGTGTGAGTCCGGCCCCCTTATCCGTAAAAATAAATAGATCCCGAATCGCCACATCCCCACATGCGACCCCTTCGGGGAAGCGTCTTTCCCTTCTTACTCTGCGTTCGGCGACAATTCACGCTGAAGTACTGCCGCGCACATTAAATTAATTCTCAAGTTTCAGTTTTTCATATTATCTCGAAAACTGTTCACATTACCTAAAATATTTTTCAAACACTCTTTAGACATTGTATCATTCTATAATTATGAAGAAAAAAAATATGTCCAAAATATTAAACAACAAAATTATAAGAAAAAAATGTGAACAAAAACGTGTTTTTTAAAATATTTTTTTGTAGCGTCATTTTTTAAGTTTTATAAAATATTTTAACTTTGAAATTTAGATAAAAAATCAATAAACACGCGTGATTTTTTCCATTAATGTCACTTCTTTACAAAGGCCATAAAGTGTAAGAAACATTTTTCGTGTATGTCGTCTGTCGAAATTACCAGTTGAAAGGAAAGACGCTTCGGGGAAAACGCAGGTAGGAAGTTACACTACATGTGTAGCTTAATTGCGTTGCGTTGCGTTAGATGGCTGATTTACCGTTTACTGCGTATATACGCTCTCATTACTTTATTCTTCTCAATCATGCATAAGCACATGAAAATATTATCGATTGAAAAGTAGCGCAATGTTTGTCAAGTGAAATCAAAATGTACAAACAAATACCTACGGCTAAAAAACAGACAGTTCTGACGCAATAAGGGCGTCTGAAAATTAGATCATAGATCTTGCATCAGCATTATGTAGTTTGTTGATTATTTGCTTACACCAAATCGGCCAAATAAAGACTGAACATCAATGTAAAAACCCGAAAAATGAACCATGACCTGTAAAAAAAAAACCTTCTGTATTTTGTGAAAAAAATAGTAATTTCGGTATGAAATAAGTATCAAATGTTAAAAAGCTTTTTTGTCTGTCTAGGACAGTGACATTTAACGTTTTTTCGATTGAGAAACATTTTGATCGTTAAAAGTCAGTTGTTGAAATCTTGTCTAGAAAACCTATTCAGTATTTGTAATTCCGATGCCTGAATACCAGTAAATAACTCCCGCCAATCATCCAAAAGATAAATCTGATGTACCTTGGGCCCGTCATGAGGAACAAAAAATACTGTTTACTTAATCTTATCATCCGAGGAAAGATTGAGGGCAAAATAACTCCAGGAGGTAGAAGGATATCTTGGCTAAATAAGATGACTAAAAATGAGCATCTCTATTTAGAGACGAAGAACTTGCTTTCGAGGCGACAAATTGCCTCTCTAAAATAGGTAAACCAATACGCAGGATGGTCAGCGAACCCACCGGATGAAATAGTTTTTTTATAAATCATGCATTTTATTTTTATTCCTTGACTTATAGGTTGGTATGAGGCTGACCACCCATACTGTAAAAAATGGTTCACTTTGCCAATGTCACCCCTGTTTCAGGGAATGTCGGCAAGAGTTGCAGGGCTTATGTTCATTTGAGGTTTGGATTTTATTTGTAAGTACACAATCAGCATTTGTAAGCGCGAACTACACGTGTTTGTTTGTGGGCATACATCTGAGAGCTTTGAATGACTATATCCTTGCAACTTAGATTATAGATTATAGATTATAGATGCATTCAAAATTGATATAACGCTTACATTCAAAGCCAGAGACCTGAGGTTGTATCCTCACCAATAGTGTAAGAAACGATTTTCCGAAGAATGTAAGTTGAAAGAGGATGTGAAAGTTAAGGTGCAAAAGAATGTGATGAGATGGTATGGGCATGTGGAAAGAATGAATAATAAAGTATATATACAGAGGAAGTGTGAAAGGAAAAAAAGGTAAAGGACAATCGAGAAAAGTATGGAGTGATTAGATTGACGAGATTGTGAAAGAATGGGAAATACAAAGTGAGCGTAAAAGAAGAAAATGCATGAAAAAGGTGATGGATATAAATGAATTGAAAGAGGTATTCCAAGACAGGAAAAAATGGAGGCAACTCTGCGAAGGCTCTGGCGACAGGGTAACAGTTACTGTTACAGTTACACAAAATCATGGCACCCGGCCTTGGATTGGCGGATGGCTGGCCCTCTTAGCTTTAAAAATAAACAGATTCCACAAGGCGACAACGCTGTAAGAATTCTCACTGTAGGTACATATGTAATATGTATGTGTAGCTTCGTTGCGTTTGAGTTTTTCCATGGTGATGGCTGGACTGCGATAAAATTGAAGAAGAAGAATGGTACAAAATTACGTTTTCTTGAAAATTTTCCTTGCACGGGGATAATAGCGTGCATAGGTAATGGTTGTGGGCTGTGCGGTCACAGACTCTGTTCATTAGTTCATGTACCTTCACATGTACTCCCTTACTTAGTCGAGTATTCGCTTGTCCACTTATTAGCTGAATATTGTAAACAGCAGTCAATGTTGCAACATATAACAAATTATAAGCCTTATTCCTTGACTTATAGGTTGGTATGCGGCTGACCACCCATACTGTAAAAAAAAATGGTTCACTTTGCCAATGTCACCCCTGTTTCAGGGAAGGACGGCAAGAGTTGCAGGGCTTATGTTCATTTGAGATTGGGTTTTTATATTGCAGGTCCACATGCGGCATGTGTTAGCGCGAAATTATACATGTCTGCTTGTGGGAATGCATTTAATATAAATCTTAAATGATACATATCTTTGCAGCTTAGATTAGAGAGATTAGATAAGCCTGGTGAAACTGGATGCTTAAAACCTGGGTTCACTAAACAGTCAACAACTTATCAACATATTGATACGAAGAATACGTCAAAATGAAGATTTCCCATTTGCAACTACGATGCGGCTGACCACCCATGCCGTAGAAAATGGTTCACTTTGCCAATGTCACCCCTGTTTCGGGGAAGGACGCCAAGAGTTGCAGGGTGTAAGTTCATTTGAGATTTGGGTTTTTATGTTGTAGGTTCACATGCGGCATGTGTAAACGCGAACTTCTACGTGTCTGCTTGTGAGAATGCATATAATTGAATCCCCGATTTTACATATCTTAGCAACTTAGATTAGATTAGATGGTAAATTCAGCTTTTTAAAAGGCCTAAGCAAAGTCTTCTGAGGTTTTCATTCCAGGCTGTCATGAAAAAATAAAGATGATTTTAGACCAATAGGTTGGAATGAGGCTGACCTCCCATGCCGTAAAAACTTGCTTCACTTTTGCCAATACCACCCGGGTTTCAGGAAAAGGCGACAGGATTTGTAAAGTGAGCTTGAGTGTCATGTGAGGTTTGATTTATTTTGTATGCAATGTGTTCCTTGACTTATAGGTTGGTATGCGGCTGACCACCCATGCTGTAAAAATGGTTCACTTTGCCAATGTCACCCCTGTCTCAGGGAAGGACGGCAAGAGTTGCAGGGTGTATGTCCATTTGAGATTTGATTTTTATGTTGTAGGTTCACATGAGGCATGTGCAAGCGCGAACTTGTACGTGTCTGGTTGTGAGAATGCATGTAATGTGAATCTTCAATGTAACATATCCTTGCAACTTAGATTAGATTAGATTAGATGCACACATACAGCATATGTAATCGGAACTTCCATGTGCCTGCTTGCGGCCATACATTTAATATGAGCCTTAAATGTCAATATATCTTTCCATGTTAGATTATAGATTTAAAAGTCTATGAAGTATAGTTATGAACAGAAAGGAGACTAGAATGACAGTAAACAGGATGTATCTGATGGAAGATGGAGCAGAACGTACTGGAACTGAAGTCCAGAACTGGCAGGGAGAAAAGTCGGTCACACCTCTGCTCGATGGACGGGCGACATCCAAAAAGCTGCCGGCAGATTTGAGAAAAAAAGCCAATGGCAATTCAAAGAAATTTAGATTTTCCAGGGCAAGCCAAACCTTCAAATTTCTCTCTTATAAAAATTCAAAAAATGACACATATCATACAGGCATTTTACCACAGAATTAATGTTGTCCTAATTGAATGTAGTACCGTGAATATTGCCTGATCAATTGTAACATATAGTTACTGTTGTCCCACTCGGGTCAAACGTTTGCTTTATTGTCACCCCACACTGCAACAGTTTATATGGTTAAACTTTTAAGAGTTAGTGTATTCACACAGTGAAAATTCATTTTTAGGAGGAACTATAATTAAAATAAAAAACACAGAATTGTATTTTCACAAATTGAAACTTTAAAATCCACAACCACAAAATTCTAATTCTTATAGTTTGATCAATGTTCAAATTCCTACTGCTTCACCTTTGTTATTACCTTATTGTACCTCTTTGTCGTAACTTATCCTTTTTATTTCTCTATGGTTTTTGTCTCGTCAATCTTGTAATAGTATCCTTGACTGATAGGTTGGTACGAGGCTGACCACCCGTGCTGTAAAAATCGGTTCACTTTTGCCAATGCCACCCCGGTTCAGGGAACGGCGGCAGGAGTTGCAAGGTTTATGTCCATGTGAGGTTTTCTTTATTTGTATGCACACATGCAGAATGTGTAGGCGCGAACCTACATGTGCCTGTCTGTAGGCAATGTAGGCATGCATTTCATATGAGCCTTAAATGTTAACATATCCTTGCAGCTTAGATTATAGATTATAGATCCTATTGAAAATGACGTTAGCAAGTCGAAAGTACTCGAGGTGAAATAAATACTTAATTTGCGAAAATAAAACTATGTTTTTTTTATTTCTATAATTCTTCATACAATTTCTATGTGTTCTGTGAGGTCATTCTATCAATCAGTTTTGTCCTATAAGCAGTAACTGTTGGCGTCATTTAGCATTGGAACAACCATCTGTGTTGTTCTTAAGGGCTGTAGAAACTCTCGTTCTTGTTCTTTTGGGGATGGGCATCATGAATGTCAACCTTCTTGGTTGTAGCAACGGGTGATGTTGTCCTTTTGAGTTTGGAACTGTTAATTATATATAGCATGTCCTATTTAAGGTAACCACCATGATTGTTTTCCTTCATGGCTATAACAACTATTAATTGTAAGCTTGGAAACTTATACTTCATTGTTGTATGAACTGTTGATTATATCCTGCTCCGCTAAAGTAAGTAATAATAATTATGTCCTATTGGGTGTAGCTATCATTGATTTTATCTTTCAAGGTTGTGACAACTGTTGATGTTGTGCTTTTGAGCTTGTAAATTATTAATTATGTCCTATTGAGGGTAGCCATCATTACTGTCATACTTCATGGTTGTGGCCACTGTTTATGCTGTCTTATTGGGTTAAAATAACTTGGTATTAATTTTGTCCTATTGGATTGGAATTGCAGCTACGAGTATCTGCTGACTGCCGCCCTGCAGTAACCCTTCCCCGCCCCTCCCTCTGCCATACATAAAGGCGCGTCCACTCGCCTTTTCCACATTATCGTGTTGAACTCTGGTGCAGTGTGATATCAAGGCATTGGATTACAACATTTTCCTAAGAACCCCAGTGCATCGGTTCTCAGAACTCCTGAAGCATTAGTGACCTGAGTGAACTTAAGTTTTAGTGGCCTGTGCTAGAAATGGAAGGTAATGACTAAGTGCCACTTGCTTTGATTATTAAGTTCATGATTATGAGGGTCCGGTCGATAGCTCAGTTAGCAGAGTGCTTTCATTCTATGCGGAGAGCCTGAGCTCGAATCCCTCCGAGGGTGTTAGAAATGATTTCCCGTTTCGGTATTTATTTCATACGGCAAGGCTTACTCAGCCTTCAAAATAAATTATTACCAGTCGCCTCGGGAACTGAGAACCCCCACTTTAACTGAAGTAATTGGTGTAAGGCCGAACCCTTTACATGTAAAAATAAATAGGTTCCACTCGCCGTATCCGACCCCTTCAGGAAAAACGCGGCAAAAAGTTGCACTATACGTGTAGCTTAGTAGAATTAGTAGCGTATTAAGTTAATATAATATTTCTTCATTAATTTATAGTTAAGAAGTTAACTTTGAAATCCTTCATCTCAATTGATAATGAAACACTTTAGAGAATATTAATGATAAATAAAACGTTACCTTATATACAAGACCTCTGTCTACTAGCAGTCCACCCGTAAACGGAAGGCCGTTTTTCTAATACGCTCTCGCTGGGTAGAAAGATTCATCTTACTTTAGCAAGAGACTGATCACATAGGTTCATCCAGAAACTGGTTCTTGCTTGATAAATTTTTGCTTACTTGAGAACAAGAATGCAGAGGGCTATTAAAGTGTAATTCAAGCAAAAAAAGCACTCACCGAATACTGTAACTATAACTCTGTCGCCATATCGCTAGGGGGAGCCAGAGCCTCTGCAGATTTGCTCCAATTTTTCCTATCCTTGCAAACCTCTTTCAATTCATTCATATCCACAATCTTTTTCATACATTTCCTTCTTTTACATTCGCTTTGTACATCCCATTCTTTCGCAATGTTGTCAATCTTATCCAGCCATACTGTTTTCGGTGTTCTTTCCTCTTTTCCCTTCCACATTTCGTCTATAAATACCTACACGTTGTAAGTCTTCCTAACACATCGTAAAATTGATTTATTTACATATATGCAAGTTGAGAACCTTCGGAAGTATGTTTCTGTATTTGGTATTTTTATCTCTTAAGATCAAGGTAAGTATAGCAGTAGCCAGACCTCAATAAAGGCTAATAGTTGCTGTACTTAAACTCTTAATGCAAAATGGATTCGATTCTAACTCACACATCTGAAATGTTTATAAGCTTCCAAAAACCTTGAAACGCAAGGTATATATATACCTAATATAATAATCTGTATACCTACTAGCACAGTTTAAAAGATAAATTAATAACTTCATGCTTTTCCGGAAATCGGAAACTCATACTGAATAGGTTATACAAACTACAATCTAAGTTGCAAATATATATTATGACATTTAAGATTCGTATTAAATGATTTCTCACAATCATACACGTATAAGTTCGCGCTTACATATCGTCCCCCCAGTGCTTGTTTGGCTTATCTACCATTTGATTCAAAGATGATCTTTCAATTAAATAATCACATTCTTTACAATCTGAGCCATTTGTAAAGTATTTTTTATGACTAAAAGCAGGCATAATTTCAGTGCTTGTTGTTCATGTGAACCTGGCTTGGATTAAGTTATTTGACTAATTGTTAAACTATGACTAGGCCGGCCACCTAAAAATGATGTAATTTAAATAGGCTAAACTCACATTTGAAGATAGATTTTTTTCTCACCCGGAAAAACACTCTGTGGGACTACGATCCTTAGCAACCAAAAACATTTTTTTTTTTGCCTTTTTCCCTCGCCTCCCAACCGTGTGACGTCACATTTTTTGCCTTTGGTATTTGTTCCGGGCTCATTTAATACGAAGATGTATAGAAAATACGCAGGAAATTGGCAGTTGACCTAGGAAAATTATAGTGGCCGTGTGAACAGTTAAATATTTATACCATACCTAAATACCTTTATAACTATAATACGAGGAAGTTCGGTCGACAGCAGGCTGCTGGGTTAGTGGGTGGAATTGTGCGATTGCGTTAAAAGCAGAGGGCAAGGGTTCCATTCTCACAGCAAGTGATAGACGTGATTTCCGGTTCAGTTTTTCTTTAATTAAAATTGTAGTACCGGCCCGGTTTACTCAGCCTTCAAATAAAAAGAAAGCCTACTCCCCGAGAGCCGGAGAACCCCGTATTCGAATAGTAGGCGTTAGTCTGGCTCCCTTACCTGTAAAAATAAATATGCTCCAATTGTCAAAGACCACTATAACATACGTATGTGTAGCTTAGCGAAGTTATTTTAGATGTGCACATTATTTCAAATAATAATGTTTCAAGCGCTAGTTTTGTCTTCATAAAATACTAAGCGCCTGTTGCACCAACCTCCAATTTGATTGCTAAATTCTGGTAAGGACCTCGGTTAAATATTTCTCGGAAGTGGGTAATAATTTGGTGAAATTTGAGCAGGAAAAATGATGTACATCAGCTGATTTACGTACATGCAACCAAATTTTTGATTTGATGGGAAAAATCACACTTCATTTTGATTTTTGTCTGATTGGAGATTGGTGCAACATGCCCTAAATGTTTTCCCTTTGGACAGGTCGGCGAGTGGCAATAGTAGGAGCAGGTGCGGCAGGCCTGTGCGCCGCACGGCACGCACTTGCAGCAGGCTGGTCTCCCGTGGTGCTGGAGCGTGCCGCACGTCTGGGCGGCACCTGGGTCTACACAGAGGAAACAGGCTACGACTCTCACGGTCTGCCCATCCACACCAGCATGTACAAGAGCCTGAGGACCAACCTGCCCAAGGAGGTGATGGGGTTCCCCGACTACCCGGTGCCTGCGAGTGATCGGTCATATCTGCCAGCAAAGGATATGCTGGCCTTCCTGCAGAGCTATGCTGATGACCATGGCGTTACGCAACACATCAAGGTAAAATTTATACCGTTTTCCTGAAAAAGTCTAACCAAGATCAATGTTTCAACCCAAATCACTAAAGGTGATGTGCCATAAGACGCATATAGGGATAACCTCATGCAAATACTCCAGGTACCTATCTCCCAAAAAAGACCAGTCTTTCATGTGAGATCGTTTAGCCTCTTTGCCAATGGATCACACCAGGATCGCACCATTTATCTGTTCAACTTCATGGCACTAATTGATGACCAAGACAAATGTTTTTTTTCTGTAACAACAAATTTGATCTGTTCCATCCGTTTTCGTAACAGAATGGAAAATTATCTTCCTTATTCTTTCCTTATTATCTTCCTTCTTATTAATTATATTTTGCTCACCTAATTGCCTGTATCTACAATTGTATTTGCTTGTTCAGTTCCACCACTACGTCCAGATGGTGTCCCCGCTACCTGCAGAGCGGGGCTGGCGTGTGCAGTACAAGGACTTGGTGAACCGGAGGGATCACGATGAGACCTTTGATGCCATCATGATATGTAATGGCCACTACAACACTCCCTATGTGCCACCACTCACAGGCATTGACAGCTTCAAAGGTGAGAGGATATTCTTCCACATTTTGTTAATTCATTTATTTAAAATGTAGCTACTATGGCTTGGTTTTATTTATCAACAATAAAATTGACAATGCTGTCTAACTCCATCTGCTTTAGGTATATCCTTTGCCTTTTATCCTTAAGGGTATATCATAACAATATTCTATAGGTTGGCACTATAACTTCCAGTACTTATCCTTCCTTGATCCTTGAAAAAATCATATACCTACTGACTTTTATTGTCTGAACCACATTAATGCCTTGATCCCCTTGATCTAACTTTAATAACTCTGAGCTAAATCTGCTTCACCACATGTGACTTCCTTTACGAGACCAAAATAATGTGAAGCATAGGTACCTACCCTATCAAACTTGTGTGTGGGATAAGCATTCATCTTCTTTTTTCCAATGTTCATTTTTTTCCATGAAAGCTTTGTTGAAAAGGTATCTTGTGTTAAAGAAAAGATAAGTACCTATACCTAAGTGTTAGGGCCTGTTGCATCAAACTCCAATCAGACAAAAATCAAAATTGCGTGGGATTTCTCCCAGAAAATTTAAAATTTGGTTGCATATATAGGTTAGTCAGCTGATGTACATAATCTTTCCTGTTCAAATTCCATCATATTATTACCCACTTCCGAGAAGTATTAAACCGAGGTCCTTACCAGAATTAAGCAATCAAATTTGATGTGTCAACCAAGTATTGAATTCATAAATCACCATTCCTGCAAATACATAAACAGTTACCCCACATGTCAACTCCAAATCAACCACACTTATGATTTACCCAACACAAGACAAACCTCTCGTATCTATCAATATCTTGGCCTAGAATATAAATCAGTTTGTACAGAAATTTGTTTTTCTTTTGTAAAAAATTATAACTATGTTTGCTTACAGGCATGGTGATGCACAGTCACGACTACCGTGAGCCCTCCGTGTTTTCTGGTCTGCGAGTGCTAGTGGTGGGTGCTGGACCTTCTGGGATGGACATTGCCTTGGAGAGCTGCGCACAAGCCCGCACAGTACTCTTATCCCACCACCTTAAGGATAAACCACGCTCCGTGTTCCCCAATAACTTGAAACAGAAGCCAGATGTGCTGAGGATGGAAGGCAACATCGCGCACTTTACAGATGGCACCACGGAAGAAGTAGATGCGGTGTTCTTTTGCACAGGTCAGAAAATCATCAAACTTTTATTAACACATTACGAGGACATCAAAGTTTTGCATTTATAAAAGATTTCTCTTTGCTCAAGTTTCAAGTATCCATCTTTCAGTTGATTTTAAATAAGAATTTTACCAGTTCATAGTCTAGTGATTCATTCTAAAAGATTATGGGTTTGATTTCCAGCGGAGCAGAAAAAAATATAAAATTTCAAATATGCTCTTCACCGCTTGTTTAAAAAAAATCATCTGCCTTTATAGAAGACTGGCCACCTAAAGTCTATCAGCCTTACAGCAACTCATCTTTTCGGCTTGAGAATTGTCACTTTCTATAGTGCCAACGGAGCTCAGAAGAGAGTTCTTGAGGTGTATGTAATTACAAGAGAGCAGCGTTCACCTAATAAATAATCAGCATATTCATTCATTCAATAAATGAAAATTAATGGAGTTTCCCAACATATTTTTTTTGTCATTATTTGTCAATCAAATTAAGTAATTAATGCAAGACTTACCTGCTGGTAGTTGCTTTTGTCTAGCCAGACTCGAAACTCCAACCACCAACATCTTGTTAAAGATTACATTGGGTCGCATCACTTTAGAACCCTGTCACTATACCTAATGGCATAATATGTAAGGTCGCTGCATTTTGGGGAAAAAGTATAAGTAACCACAACCCAATTGCAAGCTCTGAATCTATGTTAGATATATCTACCTCATCAATTGTTGTATAGATTTTTTCTTAATTCAAAATTATTTTCTTTGGATCTTCGTAAGACGCATACTTATTTATTTTCTCATTGTGTGTTTCAGGCTATCTCTACAATTTCCCATTCCTGTCGCCAGACTGTGGCGTAAGTGTAGAGGACAACTGTGTGCAGCCACTTTACAAGCATTTGGTCAACATAGAGCACCCCAGCATGTGCCTTGTGGGAATCCCATACTACGTTTGTGCCTTCTCCATGTTTGATTTACAGGTAAGTGCTAAACTATTAGCTCATGAGATTGTAAGAAAATTTTGAACCATTGTGAACATATGAACATATTATGTTCACAATGGTGGTATGTCATCAACGAATGGAATCCTTTATTATTGATTTGAACCCGATGCTAGCCTTAAAACAATTTTAATGTAACTGAGAGGCTATCTCTTTCATCAGATTTCAGGAGACTAGCACTAACAAGAGTTTTGCATGACGAAAGCTAAAGAATTAAAAAAAAAAAAAAATTAAAAAAGCTAAAGAATTGCCAAATCAAAAGGTTTTATGATATATGAAACTGAATTGTCATATTACTCGAATCCAAGTTAGGTTCAAACAATCTACAAAAAAAAGCTACGTTATTAAGTGGTTAACATGTTTTTTTCACATGAATCTTCAAAAAATTTCATCAAATATGAATTAACATTCATATCAATTTTGAAGCATCTTTGTTCTTCTTTGAAAGCTTCGTTCAATCCAATGCTCATAACATTATTTCCCCATCATCTGCGGGAAACTCGCTGATATATCTTCTGTACTACCAACGCCTTCGTAACGCCGTGGTAATGGTACTACCCGTTGCGGATAATCCGTCAACCTTTCAAAAAGGTACTTTATTTCACCTTGACCCGGTCGATAGCTCAGTTGGTACATTGGCGTTCAAAACCAATGGGATAGTGTTCGACCATCGCCATGGGTGTCAGACCTAATAACATACCCATTTCGGTTTTTATTCAAACACAAAATCATAGTAAGCAAGGTTTATTCCGATTGCATTCTGATTGTTCCTTGACTTATAGGTTGGTATGCGGCTGACCACCCATACTGTAAAAAATGGTTCACTTTGCCGATGTCACCCCTGTTTCAGGGAAGGACGGCAAGAGTTGCAGGGCTTATGTTCATTTGAGATTGGGTTTTTATATTGTAGGTCCACATGCGTGTTAGCGCGAAATTACACATGTCTGCTTGTGGGAATGCATTTAATATAAATCTTAAGTGATATATATCTTTGCAGCTTGGATTATATTAAATTAGATTAGCATCTATCTCCAAAGCACATAAATCCCACTTCAAATCAAGTTATTGCTGTAAAGCTGTCTTCCTTACCTGTGCAAATAAATAGGTTATATTCACTACATGTGCTTCCTGGTCTGTAACTGTAACTCTGTCGCCATTCCGCTAGGGGTGGCCAGAGCCTCTGCAGAGCTGCCTCCACTTCTTCCTATCCTTACATAACTCTTTCAATTAATTCATGCATGGCATGGTGACAGTACAAAATCTAAAACAGCTGTTATATTCCAGGTTCGTTACTTCATCCGCGCGCTCCAAGGTCACTTCCAGCTTCCCAATAAAGAGGAGATGCGCGCACATGCAGAGCAAGAAGCAAAAGAGCGGGAAGAAAGAGGATACTCCAAGCGACAAGCTCATATGATGGGGCCAGATCAGGTAACAAATAGATACATAATGATTATTCCAATGAGTAAGACTTTGAAGTATTTCATCATTTTCATGGGGTCATCTATACCTACTAAGGAGCTTTGTGCTATGACCGTTTGGTTCCATTATCACAAAAGGATTATATCATACCTTGTTTGCTTTGCTATGGTCAAAAGGTTCTGCTTTGACAAGTGTGTTCTTATGGGTCTTGCTATGCCATGATGGTATTCATATTCATTACCATAAGTAGGCTATTACTGATGAGTTTTAGAACACCTGTTGGATACGCATCTGTAAGTTTTTGTATTGCTAATTATTTTTTACACGATTGTCCAATTCAAGTATGACTATAGAAGGACTGTTAGGCCCAGTTTTGAACGGTGGTTGTCGCTATGACTGCCGCGCTCTAGTATAGATGATAGGTTCTGCTACAATGGGCAAACTTTGAAATGATGTTGAGTCTTCCTATGAATGTTAAGTGCTATTATGAATGACTATGACCGATGTGTTTTGTCATCACTGGTCAGTTTTACTACTAGTATTGATTTTAGTATGATTGGTGAGCTCTATGGTATGGTGGTAAGTTTTCATGTTATTGGTACATTTAACTTAAATTAATGAGACTGTTGTTTATGCTTTGAATTTGCTTTTGGTTTGAATGGGTGCTGCTATATAACTGACAAGTTTTGCTTTGACTGGCTATGACTAATGGGTTCTGTTATGGCTGGTGAGTTCTGTTATGACTGGTGGGTTCTGTTATGACTGGTGGGTTCTGTTATGACTGGTGGGTTCTGTTATGACTGGTGGGTTCTGTTATGACTGGTGGGTTCTGTTATGACTGGTGGGTTCTGTTATGACTGGTGGGTTCTGCTACATATGACTGATTCTGTTATAATAGTAAGTTCTGCTGTGATTGCTGCGACCGCTGTGTTTTGTTATGACTATCAGGCGTATTGTATCATGCCACAGATTGACTACTACGACAGCTTGAGTAGTGAGTGTAAGTGCGAGCGTCTGCCTCCCGTTCTCACAGATCTTCACAACGTCACAAGCCAGCTGTTCTTGGATGACCTTGCAAACTTTAGAAACTGGAACTACAAGCTAACTTCAGACACCACATATGAAGCTATTTGCTTGAATACCACATAAAATCAACTTATGACAATCATTCTAAGTACATCAACTACAAAAAATGCTATCACCAATGCCTTATAATCTTCATGGGACTTGATTAAGTTTTTATCTCATTAAGAAGAGCTTTAGGTTAAAATATATAAACAATTTTATACATAATAATTAAATATATTATACAGTGATATAGCTTAAATTATTGATACCAAAATACAGCTTCAAAAGCTAATACCCTTAAAAATTATAGTACCTAAATGTAATATGTACTAGATGTTATATTGTGTAAATGTAGATTATCGGACCCTGGGTTTTTCTAGTTTAGTTTCAATAATGCGCTTTGTGCATTTGGCACTGGATGGGCTAAGGGCAGGACAGTCAACAAAGACACACAGCACTGCAACCTGCATGTATTTCACAATGCTGTAAATTTTTTTTTTTAAACCTGATAATATATTGGGACTAAATATTTCATTTTATGGGCGACATCAGATAGCTGAGGGTTATTTAAATGTACCTACACACTCTAGTTACAGTGGCGAAGGGTGCCATACAACTCGATTCTCATCGGTTTCCCTTTTAAAATGAGGCAAAAATGATAATAAATTAGACTGCATGGTTTCAATGGGGAAAAAATACATATTGTTTCTTTGGTTTTAAATGTATTTTTTTTACTTTGTGCCTATATTTTATAACTACTTTGTTGCCTCATTTTAAAAGGGAAGCCGATAGGAATCGAGTTGTATGGCACCCTTCGCCACTGCACTCTACCTATTATTATCATTGTTATCTAAAGCAAAGCTGGGCTGGAAGTCTCATCACGAGGGTAATTCTTACTTACCGAATATCGGTATTATTTGTATGAAGACCTGTCAATCCAAGATGGCCACAAGTGAACAGCTGATTAGTCTTCATACAAATATTACCAATATTCGGTAGGTAAGAATTACCGTGGTGATGAGACTTCCACCCCTGTCCTACCAAAGGATGACTTTAAGTGTCCCCTGTCCTACCAAAGGATGACTTTAAGTGTTTTACCTACATATTTTTATATTCACAGCTATGTTTTGGCAAAAAAGATAAAATCTGAACTTCTGAAAATTCTACCAGGGTGTAGCTCTAACAATTATACTATGAACTAAAGTCAAAACTACATGCCATTAGAATAATTTTTGGCGGCGTATGGAAAGCAATATGGTAAATCTTGAACCACTGTCATGAAAAACTTCAATCGTATTTTATATCCTAGCATACTCATTTTTTGTTTATTATATTAACATTTAATTACTTACTTAAAGAAAATTATTTGAAGTTGTATAGCTATAATATAAAATACTGGACTTTGGTTGTACTCGAGTACAATATTTTAATAAGAACTGGATTATTGACCTGTTGTTCGGGCACTTGGCAGACCTCTGACCTAAAGAACGTAAAATATAAAGATAAAATTGTATATCTTGCACCCGTTCATACGGGTCGAGCGTTTGTGCATTAGTAGGTGAGTGTATGCATTTCCATGTATACATACACAATCATATAAAAGTGAGGTGTGGGTATGTAAATGACCAGTGAGGAGTAAATATTTGATTATGTAGAAAGTCCTGTCCGGAATGTAGCTTCTACAGAGAAGAAATATTCCTTTCCCCAGAATGATTTAAGGTCAACCGGGGCTATTGCGTCACAATACTTTGAACGGCATATTCATATGATTAAAACAAACATATTGTGCATCATTTTAAGCTATAAGTTATGGTAAAAGTTAGGAATTTTTATCTAATTTCATATTTTTATACCATATAATGACATTTTAAATAACTTCTATATGTAAATGACGTTTCTATAAAAACTGGGATTTTTAGACGCAATAGCCCTAGATGGGGCGAAAGCGTCATTCACTTGTATTATGTAATTGGAAGACCTAATAACAATGATAATCACAATAATTTATAAAAATATTAGTTTTATAGTATAGTATTATCTTGTACTCCAAATTCTAGCCTTTGTTTAGGGAAAGTAGTCGAACAAAAATATTCGGGGCTATGGCGTCTAATTTTCGTAGTTTCTCGCAGACGCATTCGCCCCATCCTAGATTCCAGGGCTGCCAAACATTTTTTTTAGATAAGAATGAAACAACTTTGAAATTACGTATCATTTATTAGAGCAACGGAGTATGACGGCATTTTGCCCGTCTCATTACAATCATTACAAAAATAAAGAATTTAAAGCGCGTGAGATCTTTTAAGAGCCAATAGAGTGAATAAGTCCAAAGCAGTATTCTGGGTTTTTAATGTCCATTATGAAAAGTTCATTTTAAAAATTTGTTACTGTCAGAATAAAATAAAGAAATCAATAATTTACAGGTTACCTAAATAAAGTTTTAAGCTTTCACTTTCACTTTCATGGTCGGTTTTAGATGGTTTAGTTTTTCTCGGGTTAGACCATGTTCTATAAGCAGTAATTTTGTCTGCCGACGTTCCCCGCTCGTGGGAACGAAACGTCGGCAGACAAAATTACTGCTTATAGAACATGGTCTAACCCGAAAAAAACTAAACCATTTACAGGTTACCTGTTTCCAAAAATAATAAAAGTTAAAAAAAAAACTTTGTTTTCCATTATTTTAAATTTAAATCAATAACAAAGTTATTTTTCTTTTTATATTTTAAGATGAAGGATTACAAAGTAAATGCCTCTACAATCAATAAAAAACAAAATAAGTTATTTGAATTCTATTAAAATTAACACAAACTTATGAAATATTACAAAACAATGCTATCTGGGTTTATTGAATAACTTGAAAGATCTCATGCGTTTTTCAAATTTAACTTTCAAACTTCACTGAATGTTGTAATTTTTAAAATTTTCTTTAAACGTAACATGGCCTCTGCGGGATATATCAGGTTTCGTAAGGAACATTACAATGTCATCATCGTAATGTTTAACTTCCGATATATCTTCCACGTCTGGGCAATGGAAAGACATAAACCTACTGTTCTTTATTTTTCTCAAAAATTTCACGTTGGGTATATTCTCGTCATTGATAGAAATAATGTTCCCCACAAAATACTTAACAGACTTTTTTGTTGAAAATCTCACTAGTATCCAATCGTGAATTTCCGGATTCCTTTTGCCGACATACGGTTCAAATTCGTCATTGGCTACAATTTTTGCATCATTTTGCAATAAACAATCGTCATTTACATTTTCTGTCCTCAGCAATGAATCATCAAGGTCTTCCATTTCTGCGAAAAACTGTTCACGATAACTATCAAAATCTTCACAGGTTAGAGAAGATTCAGCAAAACTAATATCTGTTTCATCTTCAGATTCTTCATCGTAATCAACACACTTTTTTTGTTTTTTCACCCTTTTTTTAGATTTTTGATCAGTCTTTTTCTTCTTTGGTAGCTTAATATCAGATTTTTCTTCTACCTTTAAGCTCTCTTCTGATGATTTTGTACATTTTGCTTTCTTGCTAGATTGGGGATCTTTGTTTTCTTTTTTTGTGGGTTTTTTCTTACGTTCTTCTTTAATTATTTTTTCTTCCTCTTCCTTTTTTCTTCTTTCTAAAAACTCTTCCCTTGTAATTACTTCACAGCCTTTTGACACCTTTGTTTTTTTCAATTTAATTGTAGTATCACTTCGTTTTATTCTCTGCAATAGTAAAGATTCAAAAGAATAATTTTCTGAGGGAGACAAAATTCGATCATCAATAATCTTAATTATGGGTCTGTCATTCGAGTTATCAAATCGCATTCCTTGACTGTTCAAAGGCAATTTGGAAGACGCTGCTATCAGAGTTAGTTGAGAACTTGAGGTTTTATTGCCTTCTACAAGATCGTTGAGCGTTTTATTGTTTTCTTTCAATATGATATTTTGTGTATGCTCTTCAGGGTCATGACAACTGTTCATCCTGAGGAGCACCACTTGTAAACTGAGTTCTTTCAAAGAAGGAATCTGCTTTGTTTGTGTTTTAAATTGTTTGAATCTTTTCAATGATTCGGGGTCATATTTTTCTTCAGGTACTTATCGTGTTTCTGTTGAATGGGTATATACCTCCTTTTTTAAAACCGTTCCGAATAATAAGTGGATTCAGTTCGCGCCACACTTCTCCAAGAATGCGACTAAATTCATCTTTTGGCAACTTCTTACCTACATGCAATCGTTGCCATTGCACAAGTTTTTCGTCCCAAGTGTTTTTCATTGATTTAAAAACTGACAAATCTAACGGTTGCAGTAAATGGCTTGCATGTGATGGTAACTTTATAATAGTCACTCCGCGTTTTTGTGCTTCTTCTAAAACTTTCAATTGAATATGGGTAGAATGGCCATCAAATATTAACAAAGCTGGTGGATCTTCGCTTAAATGCGGTATCACAGTATTGAACATGTACTTTTCAAATACTTTTGAATCAATCCAGCCATTTTTAGTGGCAGCATACGATGTGTTTTCGTATCCATTGCCTGACATCCAAAGGTCCCACATATTTTTTCCTCTATTTATTATTAATGGAGGCAATTTGTCACCAGCGGCGCTGGCTGTGAACAAGATCGTGACATTATCTTTACCAGATGACGCGATCGTTCGTGTACTGGCAAATCCACGGGCGCCAACTACTTTAGTTTTGTCAGGGTCATTCCCAAAACTTGACTCATCAAGATTCCAAATCTTTTCTGGTCTTCCTTTCAAACCCAATTCAATCAAAACCTCGTCAAGGATATCAAAGTAGTCATTAATTATAAAAGGATCGCATGCTACTTTCCTTGACATCTCCACTGCTTGTGGCTTTTTTAAGGACAAATTGTGTCTTTTTTTGAAGGCAGCAAACCAATCATACCCAGGCCTGTTGTTTTTAAATGGAGTTAAGTAATTATTTTGAATCACATGTGTGCTCACTAAATCCAGTGTTTCTTTGGAAGTAAGTCCGAATCCGTATTTTTCCATTACCCGTAGACCATTTGCAAGTTTGAGCTCATTTTCTCTGTCAATCACGGTAGGTGGTCCACGACACTCCTTTACGACACCTCTTCTGTTATTCACTCTATCACATATAGTCGTACGAGGAATATTGTATTTTTTTGCTGCTTGGTACGAGTTTAAATTACCACTTCTAACTTCATCTACAGCTTCTTTTAAAGTGTCAAGGTCGTATGTTGCTGTTGTTTTTCTTTTGTAGTACCGCACCATATTGAAAATCTTAAAATAAAAAATCAGAATTAATGCAAATTACTGTAATATAAAATTAAAAGAATTTATCCCCGCCAAAAGAAAAAGCACCTACCCCACTTTACGTGAGAAGTTATCCCACATTAAAAAGGATAATGAGTTAAGATCATACTAAGTTTTGTCGACATCCGTTCATAGGTTTATATTGATACAAACAAACCGACAAACAGACACAAATTTTGAAACTATAGCTTTTGGTTCAGTAAAATAGCAATCAAACATTAAAAAAGTAAGTATGTAGGTATTATATCTAGTTGTCTAGTACCCATAGTACAAGATTTGCATATTTTGGGGCTAGTTGGCACTGTGTGGAATGTCCGAACATTATTATTATTACATTACAATGTAATTACAGATTTTTCATTATTCCATTATAATATGTACTTACCTAAAATCAAAAGGTTTAGGAGCCCTGATAATGGGGCTATTGCGTACCAATAGACGCAATCACCCCAACGGGACAGACGCAATAGCCTCAAAGCAAAAACATAGCCCACAAATTTTAAAATTACAAATTGTCAAAAGTCTTTAGCTAATTACGTAAAATAATGAAAACAGTATGTTAGCAATAAAACAATAAAAAAACTTACTTTATAAAATCTTCGATTCACTCAAAATGAACTGAGATTACAAAAGATTAAAATTCACGTGTTGGCACATAAAAAGTTCGAGACGAAATGAGAGATTTAAAATGGCGGGTCGATTAAAAAAGAAGAGCTCTGTTGCGACATCTATTGATGATTTTTTGTACTTTTAGTGCCAAAGACTAAAACAAGATGGCGTAAGTAGCTCTAAATTCCGCATTTCGTAAGATAATTCAAATAGATGCTTTAGCCCCGTAGACGCCATCACCCCGGTTGACCTTAAATCCTTTTCCATTTGGTTCATCCTGGCATCACATGGATTTAGATATTTTTAAATAATAAGCAATTAGTTGAAATAACGATAATATTTCTTGAAATATTTAGTTTCTTCGTTTTTTCCTTGACAAATATACCAGTTTTTTTTGTATTACCTATTATTTCATCAGTTTTGCTGGATGTTGTCCAGCTGAAAATACCTTTTACAGGTCAAGGTAGATTACACTTATCTCTCGCTACTAAACAGCTTGACTCGTCTGAATGAGGCATTAGATTTCTTCACACATTCATTAGCATCAATGCAGTAGTCTTATTTTAAGTTCATCACATTAGATCTATACCTAGAGCTATCTCTGTACATTTCAAATAAAAAATAAATGGTTTCATCGGGTATTTCATTTTCAATGCATGCAACACCATAAATGCTACCAATATCACAACACCGCATTAGTCAAAGACAAAAGATTTTCCCTATGTTTAGGAAAAAAATAAGGAAAATAGAAATTGAATCATCTGGATAGTGTCCATCAATTTTTTCTGTATTTAGTAAAACCAGTTGTATGCCAGATGTGGGATGATTAATAAAAGAAATGTAAAATAAGGACAGGTGCGTACAAATATATTGTACAAAGAATGATATTTCGAGATTCAGAAAACCCTAAGTTTAAAATTACATATCTTTGTAATTGATATTGCAGGCTATAGGTATGATGTATTTTGTAGTTAATTGTTTTTTTTTATAATATTGCTTACCTAGCAATTGTCTCATTTTTACAATTATATGCTAAAACTTTGTCCATCCCAGTCACCGAAACACTTTAAGACAAAAAGTTAATTAATGTGATTTAAGAGATATCTCATAGTTGGCCGTCAACGTGTTGAATAAAGTAATGAATTATCTGTTTCTTAAACAGGCTGACATAAATGTTGTGAACCGTATTCCTCTTGGCCTTCCATGGTTGAGTGTCACCATTACATGCATAAGTTATGTTTAGGAGCGGTACTATGCCTCGCTGTCTATGGAAGCAGGAGTCAGCGGTCTCCCCGCTGTGCTGACCAAGATCAGAGAGGAGAGCAGTCTACGCTTCCTGCACGACCTCCAGAACTACAGACGTGACCTGTACCACATCATAGATGACCACACATACTCCATCACCAACCAGGACGGAGAAATCATCATCATGCGCTGACAACACAACCCTCGGGCTCTCGCCAATGCCGCTAAAGCCCAAATCTCTTTGGCGTCCCAAACGCTGCTTTATTTTCAAAAAGTAGTATTATCCATGTACTCATCTCATTTTCAAAAAATCCTTTATTCACGCCGACTCTACGACCTAAATATTAACACCCATATTTAAGTGTTATAAGAACTTACAATGCTAAGCGTGAATTCTAGCCACGTGATTGGCTGTTACACGCATCAATAAGATGCATAAAATTTTTGCATAACATTGGAAGTTCCCATAGCATTGTTTGTGAATATGGTTGTAAATATTATCCTTAGCGTAATTTAAATAGAGTCGGAACAAAAGATTCAGTGGAAAAAATATGACATCACCCCTTAGCATTCTGCTAATTTATGCTAAAGACACTCGTCGTTAGATTTTCTGCATTCAAAAGAAAGTCTTGAAACGCTTGAAGAAAACGTGTTCTTTATATAAATGAGTTTTTGCAGAATGATAATAATTTACATAGGGTGGATTTGTGCAAGTTCACACATACTTACAAAAGAAAAATGAACCACAAATGCATTAAAGGTCTGTAACTCTTCAAAAGCCCTTCCATGAAAAAGGGGTGGTATTAACAAGAGTGAACATTTTTTTTGTAGTATGAGATGTCAACTTCATCCCAACCTAATAGTTAACGAGCATGAAGGAACAAAATAATTTTGGAACAAGAACAACAAAAAATGATTTCTCAAAGACAAAATAATATTTATTAAGCGTATAATATATGTAATTTATAATTTGTTTGTTTGTTATATAATTTTAATGTTAATTCTTAAAACTAAGTCAGTATACTCTATGTGTCTCTTATAATCTAACAATAAAACCCATAAGTTATAATATAATGGCTTTAAATCTTCACACAAGTGAACCTTCTAATACTTAAAATATTTCATATAATTTAGGTCAAGGTGGATATGTATATAGGTGTGAAAACTGGTATGCCCAACAATAGTGATCATTGATTGCCTGTGTGTCCCACAATCATAGTCCATAATCTGCCACCATATGCAGCGTCAGAGTAAAAGGGGAAAAGAGATGATCTTTGTTATTTTGGCATATATCAATAGACGCATTTCATTTTTTGGCAGCCTTGTCTTGTCAACACTAGCAGAAGGGCAAGCGGGAAATTAAACGGAACTGACAGTTCACACACCCTACATTATAGCCACGTTGATGTAGGTACATAAGATGACCTTTGGTGATGTACAACGGAGGACTCCAAATCTCCGTTAATACAAAAGTTACCGTCAAAGAGACTGGTCCATATTCTAGTGGTTAACGCTACAGATTCGTAATCGCAAGGTGATGGGTTCGATACCTGGTGAAGCCAAAAAGAATGCTTAAATTTTCAAATATGCTCTTCCCTGGGTTGAAAAATTGATCTGCCTTTACCAAAGGTCCATCCAAACTGACCGAGTTTTTGTACCTAAGTTTTGCTTGGGAACTGGCGCTTTCACTAGTGACAACCAAGCTCACATAAAGCTTTCAAGTGTGATTCACACAAAAGCAGCGCTCACCAAATACCTGTAAATCATCTTTAAAGATATTTTACTTCTAAAAGGCATCCCCTGTTAAAACACCACCAAAGTTCATCTCATGCACCGACAAATGCCAATCTCAAATGACAACTTCATTTGACAACGCAACATATTGTCAATTTAATATTTGTCCCTGAGAAAGGACACACCTTAAGTACGTATGTGTTTTCCAGACATCAAAATACACATCTTTCCTCCATTCGCACAAACCAAATATGTTTGTTATTAAAAATAGAAAATCCCATCTCATTACATAAAAATATGTGAAAAACCAATAAAATTGAAACCGGAATCATAGAAGTTGTGGCAACTCCTCCATAACTAGTTCCTTTAACAAATTAAGTGTGTACAGTCCTCGTAATACAAGTTTTTCATTACTACAAATAGGTAGTCATTTTATATGAAAAGATATAGAGGCGCTATCCCATTCTCATACAAAATTGGAATCCTTACCCTCGTTTCTTAATCAGTAAAAGTTTATAATAAGCATACAATATCCCACACGCAAGTTTTAATTTTGTAAAGTATTAAGTGAGTTTTCTATTATAATTTATTTTACGAAGTGTTGATAGCGCCTCTGCGGCTTTTAATTTCTTTTGAAGTAAAAACTTGCATTAAAAGGATAGACTTATCTTTTGTTTGATTTAGATCCTGGCTTGAAAATCGGATTTAACTAAATATGCATTTTTCAATAAATCACACATACATTATACAAAGGGTTACAAGTAAAATCTCCAAACTAGAAGTAGGTACTCGCAAAAATGTAGAAATAGAAAAACTTAAAACAAAAAAGAACATAATAGATACAATAGCACCAAACATCCTCTCCTACAATTCAGCCATCTTATATAAGTGATATAGAATGGCTGACGCATACCAATAAACGCTTACACGTATACACACACACTAGTTCATGTAGCACCAACAAATATACAGTAGTATGCCCTTGAAGAAACTAATTTCTTAGTTTAAAGATTATCAATGGCATATTACAGTATTAATCGATCCTTGTTTTATCAATCAAAAACAAAAACTAAAAAAATATTAACACTGAAATTGATCAAAATACTACCACCTGTTGAAAAATATAGAAAACTCAAAAACAACCTAAAACTTTCTGTTTTTTTTTTTCATAGATGGCAATGCATTGGTGAATTCAGTTAACACATGCAAGTGTAGATCGGTTCATAAATATAATATTAAATTAAGTGAACTTAATTAAGAAAAACCTGAAAAAATTACATTGAGTGTTGAAGAAAAAATAAATAATACAGTACACCTAAGGAAAATTTCAAACGTAAGTATAAACCACATGAGTAGTTTAAGAATATAAAAAGAGTATAAAAGCAGGTTTAAAAAACAAAGAATTAAAAGTAAATGAGAATATGATACATGAAGAGATATGGAAGTTCAGTCAGTTTGTTAAAAATAAGAAAATCATAAAAAGCATTGAAAAGTAAAAGCATAAAATGATGGACATTTACAATTTGGTTCTTTTTTCATTTATGTGGCATCTTTCACTGATATTGAACGTCTTAATGAATGGACTCGGAAATAACAAAATATCAGTTGTCTTTTTCTGTAGCAAACCAGCCAGATGTCGCACATTTTGTTGTCTATGCCATTTGTGCCACATTCATTCATTCAGAACCCAATGTGGCAAGCTAGGTCTTCTTAGAAAACTTGTTCCTTGACTTATAGATTGGTATGCGGCTGAACACCCATGCTGTAAAAATGGTTCACTTTGCCAATGTAGCCCCTGTCCCACGAAAGGATGGCAAGAGTTGCAGGGTGTATGTCCATTTGAGATTTGGTTTTTATGTTGTAGGTTCACATGCGGCATGTGCAAGCGCAAACTTGTACGTGTCTGGTTGTGAAAATGCATGTAATGTGAATCTCCAATGTAACATATCTTTGCAACTTAGATTAGATAATTGTATGGATATGATGAGAATATGATTCTCTGTACTTCCACATATTTATCTAATTTTCCAAAGAAATCTTAGATCACTGCATTTCGTTCCATACGACTCATTGTGAAAGAAAGCAAAGATACATTATTTCCACGAAAGGACCAAAATGAAACTATCTGAATCACCTCAAAACAATCAGATATAACAAAAAATAATTATATTGATATGACAATATTGTACGGAAATATTTAAAATAAAATAAGCATCTGCAGCACAGAAACTCAAATAAGAATTCAGCATTAGTTGGCCTTTTGAACCAGTTCACACGTAAGTATATATATACAAATACTTAACAAACTAAATACATTCTAATAATGTATACAATATAATTGAATGTTAAAGTTAATAGAAAATATATATATTATTTTGCCAATTTCTGTAAATATTCATTCTTTTCTTGACCAGAACTCATGACTGCTAAACACTCCTACAAGCTGAGGCGCGAATCCCATACAGGCACCTGCACCTATCAGGTGGCCAACATACAGAAAAAAATGCATTTAACCATGACATTAAGATTTAAAATTTAAGTTTAAATTAACACTTATATTCATTTTTCATGTGTTACTTTTAAGGAAAAAGACTGAATACTTATTCTGAAATGTTTTGCACCTCTACCCCATGCACACAGCTGCCTGCGAGTGCAGCACATACAGGTGACAAGATAGTTTTCCGTTTTGGATGCTAATTTAATAGTCAAATGCAACTTTTTGCTCTTTGTTATCTATGTTTGCCTATATGGAATTCTTGTCCCTGCTACACACATCTACACTCAAATATGAACATATAATATGTGATCACAAGTAATTTTCCCCTATACGAACAACTTTAAATGCTTTCACGCTTTTATGGCCATGAGGGTAATTTTCTGAAATCTGGAAAGAGAACCCAGAAAACAATCCTATTCAATTCAATGTTTTAATAAACTCTTGTTCGGTGGACATCCGAGCAGCGCATGGCCCAGGGTATGGATCAGCTCTCGGCAAGTACAGTTGAGGTTAGGTACAACAGGGGTATGAGTTTTTTTGATGGTGAAAACTCTAAAAAGTGATCACATGTGTTATAGTGCATAGTGTCATTACCCTGCGCTTCCTTAAGGTTTAACTTCCAAAGAACAAATGACAAAAAATGTATGGGATTAACATTTCATTCCAAATTTAAATATGGAATAAAGTTTTCCACAGTAACATTATGCACATTGTTCTTTCAAGATAGCAAAACTTTACATACAACTAAAAACATTACCAAATCTGACCCTATAAGTCAGCCTGATCAGTCTTACAATGCTAAACGATAGCAGGCAAACTCAGTCTTTGAGATATAATCAATTTTATTGGCAAATACGCAGCAGAAGCCCTCAGTACCAGTTGATACAATTCTACAATTCCAGGAGTGGTCACGTCTGCTCAGGAATAACAATCCTGCGTCTGCAGGCTATTGCGTTTCCCCAACTCCTCCCCATAGACAATATTCCACTTCCAAAGTATTTTATTATTAATGACTAACCACTAACCAGGTCTTCCTCTTATCCTGGAGGTGAGAAATCTCTTCTGAAAGTGGGTGAACTATTTTATGGGATAAGGAAGGCCACCAGATGCTATGCCGTTGACGGTTTGAAAATGTGTAAAAGGCAATTTTTTAAGCCATGATGATCGACAATCTTCTTTAGAATTTGCACTGAAAAAATAAACTCTGAATAATCTCAAAAAGACTGAGTTTGCCACAACGTAAATTCCATCAATAAGTTAGTTACACTTTGATATCATATGATATAATTCTCACTTGACCGATTCCCACCTGATAAAAACATGTGTTAGTCGTGTCCAATAATTAAACATACGAGGTCTGTAAAAAATAATGACTTTCCTGACGACATATATTTAAATTTCATTTCTCTTGTATGGAAAGTCGTATGGTCTATAAGGAATATTAACTTGGAAGTTATGCGCCATTTGCAAAAAGCAAATGAGAAAAAAATCATTTGGCATTGTTTCAGAACTAGTCATGGATTTTACACTATGATAATGCGCCAGCGCACACGTAATTGTTTGTTAGTGGTTTTCTGTCTGAAAACAACACCGTACTGCTGAATCAGCCACCATATTCACCGGACTTGGTTCTCTGCAACTGTTTCCTGACCCCAACACTGAAAAAACAAATGAAAGTATTGTGTTGCCACAATTTAGGGGATAAAGATTGCATCACCGGCAGAGCTCAACGTCACATCAAAAAGAGCAAATCAGAAGTGCTTTGAGAATTGGACTTGTAGTGCTGGAATAAGTGCATTATATCTGAGATGGATTACTTTGAAGAGAATAAGATAGAAATTGTGAAATAAATAAATACTTTTCAAGAAATATAAAATGTCACCTTTTTGAACAGACCTCATAGACTGCAACAAGTTTGAAAATCATGGGGCATTATCCAAACATTAATAATTAAACATCAAATGTAAACAGACACAAACTTAATTTCTAGCATTACATTGAGTCGTTAATCGTTATACCATCTCGTCTCATGTCTTTTGAGCCACAATGAGGCAATACAAAATGAGCATCTGACATTTGAGTCGCCATCAGTACCCCAAACATAAAACTTATAAATTAAACTCAATCATAGTGTTCTACCAAGAACGTATAAAAACTGAAGCGCCCACTAAATGCGCTGTTTAAGTTTACAGTCATTTTTTTTGGCAAACTCTATGGTTGACATTAAACATAGTTTTATACTTGGGGCACAGTTAATAAATATATTGTTAACAATAATTTGAAAAGCACAACTCCCTTTTACAGCTTTTCATTTGAAATCAATGCTTTTCTCGCAATAAACTTATAGATACCATTATATATAAACACATTTAATATTATTACATAAGTACATTCTCATTTTGTGGCATATTACATTCATAATACATTCATATTTTAGAATAGGTAACGCCCACATACTGTCTGTATCTTGTATCTTTCATAAAACATGAAATACTCTGATCAAATATTATAAAAAGACATTTGAAAACATTCAATAATGAATGAATAACTATTAATGGAAATTTTATGAAAAAATCCTTTAAAACTAATGAAGAAACACATTTATTCTGGTTTCAACTCTGATTCAAATTTGATAAGTAAAACATGTTACTTGCAAAGGAAATAAACAATACTGCCCCAAGTATACAACTATACGTTTCAAGCTATACATATCCTTTCACAAAATAGTGTATGGAAACTGAAACAGCCCTGATAGTGAAAGTTTTAACTTCCATACATTTTTGAGAAAATACTAGGGTTGAGTTTACAGATAAACTTTTATACTTGGAGAATTGAATTTCTTAAGGTGAAATCTGGCACACAATTTCAAGGAGTAAAATGATACAAATAAAAGGTACAAAGATGAAATAAAAGTAAGTAATCGAGTTCAGAGAAACTCTTCTATACTTAATCTGAGTTATACTTATTTATAATATAACTAAGTGATATATACAAGTAAAATATACAAGAATGACAGGAATTGTCATTCATATATGATAATTCACTTATTATTCATATCTGAATAGACCATAGAGAATGAATCTTAAGAAGTTACTTTAGGAAAGATTGAGGGGAGAAGAACTTGAGGGTGCCAATGACAGTGTGGCTGAAGAATCTACGCCAACGGTTTAAGTATCTATCATCTAAGTTGCAATGATATATTTACATTTAAGATTCACACTGTACTTACTGTACGCCTACAAGCAAACATGTGCAAGTTTGAGCTTATGCATGCTGCATGCATACTAACAAAATAAAAGCCAAACCTCAAATAAACATTAACTCTGCAACTCTAGTCACTCTTCCTTACAACAGGGGTGGCATTGCAAAAAGTGATCAATTTTAATGTATGGGGGGTGATCAGTCCCATTTCAAACAAAGTGATTATATAACTAGCTAATGATTTAACAAAACTACCACATCTCCATACAGAGCTGCAGCATCTAAGTATAGTAAAAAATACCAAGAGTGAAATCAAACTAGTCACTTTTATTATTTTTTTATTCCTAAAATCCATTCAGAAATAAATAGTGAGTGAATTGTTGGAGACCATTTATCGAAACATTATTTGAGTAAAATATGGAGGGAACATTCTAGGATTTTTTTAAATGAGTTAAATTTGGAAGCACAAAGAATGCAATTTTCTGTATTTCAATATTTTTATCTCATCTTTGAAAAAAATCTTAGGTCCCACCTTGGGTTCCACACAACTCAATTTGTCATCATAGTGATCAAAGCCTGACAAGCCAACGTAAATATACTTACATAAATTCCACCTGGCGATATTCCTAACCATTGATTAGTGTAAAAATATATAAGCAACTAGGAAACAACGTAATATGAATAACTTTAAAACAAATGTTAAAAATGCGTTTTTCACTTAAAACACAAGCAAATCTCACTTAACAAGCCATTTTCCATAACGAGGCACATTGCAAAAACAAAAAACACTTTTCCATCAAAAGCAGAAATAGATAATCAAAAAATATGTACTATAAAATTGCAATTCAATGAATAAATGAAGGTCTTAGAATGATTACATTGCGAGACTGCATCTGCAATGACCACATACAAAAAGCTTGTGAAATAGAGGACATAGTGAGATGGAGCAGATCCAGGTGGCAATTTTGGAGAGATGTTGTCTCCAGAATGAGCCACGGAAGATTCACACACATCGTAGCTAATGGCATACGAGTCATCATCGCTTAGCTGGAAGACCTCCTAAAAGTTGGTCATATAGCTGGACATCCCTATCTCAAGATTCATTAGCTGATATCAAGTTTGTCTTGAATCAGGATTAAAAAATCTATACCAAGAAAAATAATAAGAATTAAAAAATCTATCATTGATCGATTTAAAGTACGGGGCACAATTTTACATTGATACACATTTCATTTTTTTCATAACGAGTATATCCTATGAGAAAATATACTCGCATAACAAGTTTCCATGTTGACTGTAGACATAATACCCAATTTGACACATTTCCAAATTATTAATTATCTGACTTAAAACTAAATTTGTCATTACTTGAATTGGTTCACATTGATGAATGTTAGACATTTTAAAATGGTATTTTTTTATGGATTAAAACATGTAGAGCTACCTTACAGTTATTTAATAAAATTTACAATAAATTTTGTACGGTATTGTAGACATTTTTTTTGTTTAGGATTATTTGTACATGAATCGTTAAATGAGAAAATAAAGGAACACCTTGCTGAGCTCATTAAGCCCACCACCTTAGGCAATAAAAGGTTTACTTGGCGTTCAGCAGATGGTGGAGACAGAACACTGGATGCCTCACAACTTCTCCTGGTGATGAATTGGAATATAGCTGCAAGGGACGACAAGTTGGAGGCGCAGCAAATAGCCGGTGAAGAAGATATTTCGGATGTACCACCATTGAAGATAAAAAAAGAGGAGTTCTCAAGAAGTTAGTATGCCCAATGTTGTACATGGGATTGTTCGTACAGCATTTGGCTCTATGTTCTTCACAATATTATTTGTATGGCATTTCGGCCCCATGTTCATAAGGCATTGTTTGCCCTACATGCAATACATAGCATTGTTTGCAAAATGGTCACTATATGGGATTGATGGCCCAATGTTGTATTCAGTAATTTGGCCCAATGTCTAAATGGGATGTCCAATGGCTTATATCAGCCTCAAACATTCCTCAGTTGAGAGAAGCGGCTTCTTCTTGTAATACTTCTCTCCCGAATCACAGAATCACTTGTAATTTATAACAATCCTTTGTTTGCACAAAGTTATGTATAAGATGGTTTTTACGTCGGCCCAATGTTCTTAATAGGATTGTGTGTCCAAAATTGTGTACAACACTTGCTTAAGCTGTCAGAGGCACTCCAGGACTCAGCTTGAGGGTCTGGTGAGCAGGATCGTAGTGTCCCGCCAGATAGTAAGCATCTGCTTCATCAGCATCATCGGGCTGCTGACGAGAAAGGTATTCTTCCAATGGCAGCACCATGCAGCGGTGAGATATGGTCTGTACGTCGTTTTCATCCGTGTGAGGAGACTCAAATAATCCTCCCTGATAATAAACAATCAATTATATGTACTCAATTCATTATCAATTGATGCATGTCATTGTTCCTTGACTTATAGGTTGGTATGCGGCTGACAACCCATGCTGTAGAAAATGGTTCACTTTGCCAATGTCACCCCTGTTTCAGGGAACGTCGGCAGGAGTTGCAGGGTGTATGTCCATTTGAGATTTGTTTTTTATGCTGTAGGTTCACATGCAGCATGTGCAAGCGCGAACTTGTACGTGTCTGCTTGTGAGAATGCATGTAATGTAAATCCCAAATGTTACATATCTTTGCAACTAAGATTATATTAGGATTAGACATATCGAAAGAAACCGTGTGGGATGTCCACCCACCTGGAACAGTGACGAAACCTAAATAAAGGCAAACAGCTGTTTTCAATTTGATGCATACTTTTCTGAAATGATTTATAAGTTCAGAAGTCTCATTATTGCTTATAATAATAATAATAATAAATTAGGATGATTTATTTGGTCTATAATCTATAATCTAAGTTGCAAGGATATATATTAATTTAAAGCTCTCAAATGTATGCCCACAAACAAACACGTGTAGTTCGCGCTTACAAATGCTGAATGTGTACTTACAAATGGTGAGCGCTGTTTTTGTGTGAATCACAACTCAAGAGCCCTCTGCGAGCTTTGTTGTCACTATAGAAAGTGCCAATTCAAGCAAGATCCTGTTACTGTAAGGCTGGATGGACCTCTGGTGACCCGTCTTTGGTAAAGGTACCAACATGAGTTTTTCAACCCAGCAAAAAGCATATTTGAAAATATAATTGGTATATTTTTGTGCTCCGCCGGAATTCGAGCCCATGACCTTCCATTTACGAGGCCGACGCGCTAACCACTAGACTACGGACCAGTCATACTTACTTAGGACTTACTTTCAACCAATATATTTTAATAGATTAAGCTTTCAAGACTTATTTTGAAAAAATAAGCTAATTTTCACCCAGGTCTAATCTAATCTAATCTAATCTAAGTTGCAAAGATATGTTACATTGGAGATTCACATTACATGCATTCTCACAACCAGACACGTACAAGTTCGCGCTTGCACATGCCTCATGTGAACCTACAACATAAAAACCAAATCTCAAATGGACATACACCCTGCAACTCTTGCCGTCCTTCCCTGAGACAGGGGTGACAATGGCAAAGTGAACCATTTTTACAGCATGGGTGGTCAGCCGCATACCAACCTATAAGTCAAGGAACACACACACACGACAAATTACATTTTATATTCTCAGGTGAGCATAGCTTTTGTCCTACAGTTTTAGGGAGATTAGTTCTGCATCATAGGAGTAACACATGCATCTATCTATGCTCACCTTGCCTACAATAATTGTTTCGAGCATCCAGACAAACTTCTTCTAGAAAAGCAGGATTGCAAACCCTGCCACATATCAAGCAAACAAAATGGACATCAGAAGATCATTTCATATTGGCTGCAGACTCCTAAAACCAACACACTTGGATACAGCCAAGGATATTACCCAGATGTCTTCATCTAGAGGAATCTCAAGAGTTTCTTCTGCACCAACTCCTGAATGAGAACACACTTGGCACCATGAAATAAGTGATCCATACTCAAGCCTGCTTCAATATGATCGCTAGCAATGACAAAACTGCGCACCCTGTTTATTTAGGCTTATCTTGATTCTTTTGAAGTACTTGATGTCGGTGTTATAGCCGCGGGGATCAAGACAGGTTATTTGGAACCGGATAACGCTGGTTCGAATCCCGCGACGATAACTTCGACCCTGGTGTCGATGATGACAGATGACCCGACAGATGTCGTTGCATGCACACAAGCTTCTGCTTTCGCATGAAGACAACTGACCAGGTAAAATAGGTTGGTGGATTGCATTCCTTTCCACAAATCTATTTAAAAAAAAAAAAAAACTTGATGTGTTTTTCTACAGACATGAAGGATTATGGTGACTTACGGCATGCTGCAGTGTCCCGGGGCAGCCGTGAGTTTCCTCAGGATGGTAGTACCAGCGCACCCTGACAGCCATGCCTCCCTGCCGGCCCTCCCACAGGCTGTCAACACGGCCCACGTATGGCCGATCTGGCCGCCCAGTAGACAGGAACACGGCCGAATCTCCAACCTTTACACAACATGTTTTCTTAGTAACTTCAAAACAAACAAATCCATCTCAACATACTTCAGGAGTCTCTTGAATATTTTATTATAGCTATCAAAGACATGACACCCCACTTCAACTGAAAGTGGTTGGTGTGAGGCCAGCCTCCTTACCCGTAAAAATAAATAGGTCCTGAATCGCCACATGCGACCCCTTCGGGGATAACGCAGGCAATAAGTTACACTATATGTGTAGCTTAGTTGCGTTACATGGTCTTTTAGTTATCATATCACTGTACTGAAGCGCTATTCTGCTAAATTACTTGCACTTTGGATATCAATCCAAGTTAGAGCTTGCTAGCGCTTGCGAAAGAACTCCATAGATTAAAAATCACAGTACACCTTATTTTCGGACACAAATCGCTATCTCGTCGCCTTAAGGTCGTAAGGAACTTAGCAGATTAGCGCTTCTGAACAATCTTCATTGAAGGGGCACAGGAAGAAAAAGAGAAGACAAATGGTGTTATTCACACACAACAAACTCATGGCTCAGCTGCCGCCTTAGGTGAATTTTCCATATTAAAAAAATGATGACTTGTGCATCAGCGATGGATCAAATGTTTTGTGAATAATAGATCGTCCATCTTATAGATCAGCGCCCTTGGAGTGACATTTTTACAAAATGCTGTTAGGAATTCATCATTAAGTACACTCTATTGCTGAAAAACATTAAGGAATAAAATAAGGAACAAAGGTATCCGGGACACCTGTGAAGTAGAAGACACTGTTAGATGGGGAAAACAAGGGAGAAGATATGGGCATGTACATGCCTGGAAGGATGGAGAATTCCAGACTTGCACATATTACTATAAGACCATAAAAAATAGAAACAGCTAACAGTCAACATCCCAGGGGAGAGGCAACTCGGAAAAAACACTTGCATGTTTACACAGAGAAGGAGTATACTCAGTCATTGTCAAGTTCACTCACTTGTATGACCTCCTGCTGCCTCTGTATGGCCCTGTGGAAGCGCTTGCGAGCCCGAGGTCTGCGATAGCCCGCGTCCATCCAGCTCCACAGCTGAGCGCCTATGGGGAGGAAAGCGGCCATAGCGCTGCTGCTGCTGGAGCCACTGCTGCTGACGCTGGAGCGCTTCCTGCCACTCTGCCAACACAGCATCATCCAACAATAACATACACAAGCAATATTCAAAAGATGAGATTTCATAAATACAACACAAGTAATCTGCTTCTTACAGTGTTACTCAAGGATTTCGGTGATAAAGTTTAATTTTTTTTTTAAAACAAAAGAGTTCTATTTTCACCGATTGAGCATTTTTTAAGGGCCCTTAGGGTGGGTAGTGCCACTAAACCTATATAAAAATTCCAATTATTATTATACATTTAACCTCAAGTAATTTCAACTTACTTACGTCATTTTCAAGAGGGCATTCTTGATTTAGGGTTTGATATAAATACTGCAACGGGAAATTATTTCTGATGTCCCTTGGTGAGCGTCGAATACTAGTCCTGTCCTGTCTTTGAATACTAGCGTTTTATCAACTGAGCTATCGACAGGACCTAATTATTTTTTAAGTCATAGAATTACTCTGCAACTTTTTACTAGAGGTTAATAACAAGTGTACATTGTTTGTATCGGTGTTTTGTATAAACTAACAAGCTCATCAAAGACCTACTCTTCAAGTTTAAAATTTTACATTCACAGTTACCTATAATGGTTTACAACAAAAAATATGAACACTTAACTGCTCTCTACAATTTTTGAAAATTTGCAATTTGGTGGTTTTGTTTTTTTTTCGTTTAGACTATTGTTGAGTTTTTTACACAGGTACTGTCTCGAAATACAAGCATTCAATCAATTGCCCCATTTGCTAGATTAGTTAAGAAAATAAACTATCCAAAATAAATTAGTGCTAAAGCTAGAAAAATGAGACACATTCTTCTTCTTCAGCCTGTATTGATCGTCCACTCCTAGACGTAGGCCTCCTCTCGCATTTTCCATTCGTTTAAATCCTGAGCGATCCGCATCCAGGCAAGTCCTGCACTTCTCTGAACATTGTCACGCCAACGCAACTGTGGGCGCCCGTTTGAAAAATCCGAAAATACCCATCAACTTAAAAAGGAAAGTATTCAATGCCTGTGTCCTGCCAGTGTTCACTTATGGTATTGAGACAGTCATAATGTCACAAAAAAGTGCCCACAAGCTAAGAGTCACACAGAGAGCCATGTTGGGTGTCAGTTTGCGGGACAGACTCAGAAATGAGGACATAAGAGTCAGGACAAAGGTTTCCGATGTCATCAAGATGGCCGCAACCCTCAAGTGGCGATGGGGGGGACATGTCGCTCGCGATCCAGATGAAAAGTGGACAACTGCTGTGCTGGTGCCCAAGGACGGCAAAGCGTGGAGTTGGACACGTTGAGACACATTCATCATTGATAAATATAATATACCAACCTTCTGAGGCTTGCTTTCTTGTACCTCCACCGGTGGAAGCACTTCTTCTAGGATTTCTTCCTCTTGCTTCTGAACTTGTTCTTCCTGCACCTCTGCAAGCACCTCGACAGGCGCTTCTTCTAGCCTCTCCTCTCTGCGATGCTTCTTGTGCTTCCTGTGCCGCTTCTTGCGATGCTTCCTATGCTTGCAATGCTCATCGCAGCTCTTAGTCTTCTTTTTCTTCTTTTTCCTGGCATGCTCCTCCTCCTTGGTCTTTTGCTTCTTGTGTTTCTTCAAGCGCTTCCTCTGTCGGTGCTCACTGGAGGGAGAGACAGACGGCGTGGGAGAGGGACAGACTTCTGGGGTGGGTTGTATGATAGAAGGTGATGGTACAAGTTTCTTGTCTTCTTTCTTCTCCTCGGTGCAGCTGGGTTGGCGGCGTCGCTTGTTCAAGGTCAACAGAGGGTTGAGGTCATACTCTGTAACACACATTTATATGGCTTTTTACTTATTTTTACTACGCTCTTGTTTTAAAAGTTGAATTAAGTATTCCTAGTATGAGTTTATATGAGAGTATGGGATAGTGGATGTGCTCTAACTTAAATGATAAGCAGAGTTGCCACAGAGTTGAATACACATTACTTATAAGTACCATATACCCTAAAAATTGGAATTAGCAGTCGTCTTGAATTCTCAGGTTTCGCACACTGTTAGTAACACAAAAGCTGAAAGAAACCTTCATATACAAATTAAAGTCAAATGAAGTACTTCAACTTAGATAAGCTGAATACATACTCAACTGAAAATTGGAATAGGATTAAAAACTAACACAAGTTATAGCTCACCAACAATGGGATAGTCATGAGGCAGCAGGCGCACATCTTCAATGGCAATTCGCCCCGAGTCCCCATCATCAAACTCTACAGAGACAAACCCCGGATGTGGGGTGGTGTCTGCCTCGGGGTCTGCTACAGTGCCTGGGTAGAGGCAGCGGTACTGCTGAGACCAGTATGCACACAGCCTCACGCCAACATGGAGCATCGACTCTGTAACGGATACTTCCAGAATCTGCAAACAAGGAATTCATGGAACCCATTGACATTGTTTTTTATAAACAAAAGTTTGCCATCTTATCGTAAAAGCAGTGTCTTGTTGTGCTAGCCATTTGTGTGATTGCCGCCATCCTCTTGATTTGCAGAGAAGAGGCGCCACCCACGATCCCATTCAGAATCATGGGTGCCTATTCTTTATACCCATGAAAAGAAAGAAAGCCAATATTTCCAATGATGTGATTAGAAGTGCAACTGTGAAAATAAGTAAGTTCCGAATGTCATTAACCCTTCAACTGCGGGTGTCATGCATAGGCGTCAATTGTACACTTGCACACAGTGCGGCTGTCAATCATAGACGTCATCCAACTTTGAACTTATCCCAGACATCTGTGTTCAAGAATTCAAAAGTCTGCAAGTGGAAATACGTGCAAAACCTTTGTGATTTTTGTTCTAGAATAACTAATACATGTGACTGTTTGCATAGCTTGAAGTGTTCTCAATCAATTATGCCCGCTTTCCACTGCGAGTGGGAAATAGCTGAGCGGGAGCGGGAAATAGCTGAGCGGAGCGTAGTGAAATAGTTTTGGCCTTCCATTGCGAAAGAGTTTTAAAAAATAATGGTATTTGCCTTCCACAGCCAACGAGCTCGGCGGAGTGAGCTAGGCGGGAAATGAGATGAGTCAGATGAAAGAGTTGTTTGCCTTCCATCTACAGCGGGCTTAGCGGAGCCAACTAGTGTGTGACAGCTCGTTGCAGCCTACGCCCAGATCAAACGTTTTAATTATTAATAAAAAAAAGTTTTTTTTTTGTTTCGAAAAATAAAAAGTAATGTATTATTTTGCTTTAATACATAAAAAGTAGATGTTTGAAATAAAACATACATTTTAATATTTTCAAATTTATAATATAACTAGCAGACCAAACCGCGCTCTCGCACGGTTGGCTGCTAGGCCCTACGGGCAGTTTAAAGTCCGGCTTCGCCAGCACACTTTACCCTTGCTTTGATTTTTAAAAGATACATGAGAACTGACCGACAACAACAACAAAAATTGGACAATTTTATGGTAGAATCAAATGCCTAAACTCAGAATCTACAAAAAATCTTAGAATGGGAAAACGTTCGACCCATCGACAGAACTCTTAAAAAAAAAGACTTTTGAAAATAAAATAAAAAAAGATTCAGTTTTTTTTATATTTTTATATATAAGACACTTTGTATGAAATTTTACTTTTTAAATATTTGTTCAAAGAAATTTGCTGTAGAAAAAAAGTTTCTTCCAACATTTATGGAGTTTACTAAAATGCATTTTAACTTTGAGTATGAGGTCTATAAATTCAAAATGGCCGCCTGCAGAGCAATAATTTTTTTTAGTTTGTATAGCGGGTATGCAAAATATACACTTGGCGAAATTGTCCTACTACATATCATTACATTTTGCTAAATTATAATTATGAGTGTAGCATCAAAATAGTTGATTTTTTTACTTATAAATTTGACTTTTTTGTGATAATCAGGTTTTTCAAAATTTAGTTCGAAAAAATTTGTCATTGAAAAAAGTTTTCTTTCAAAAAATGTTAGCATCAGCCAAACAAACTCAATAATTGAGAATGAACTTCCAGAATTTTAAAATGAATGCCAGAAGAGTGTTAAATATTGAAGAAACAAAAAAAAATGTATCGCAGCTACTCTTAATACTTCATGTATTTTGTTGTATTTTTTAAAATATGTAAGTTTGTTTATGTTGAGGTGGCATGCTTAATTTCAATGTTCCAACTTAATGCATACGCCAGTTGTGCCACCTGAAAGTTATTATTTTAAATTTTTTTCTATGTAGGTATTTACAAATTTTGTTTGAAGAATTTACTTTTTGCGAAAAAGTTTCTTCCAAAAGTTGTTAAAATTACTATGACACATGACTGTTTCGAATATCAAGTCTGTAAATTTAAAATGGCCGCCAGCGGCAAGATTTCAATTTTCAGTCTGTATGGCAGGTATGCGAAATATGCACGTGACGTCATCCAGACCCTGACAGTTGTTTAAGTTTGAGCATTTTATGGGGGTATGCAAAATAACAGCATCGTGCTGCGAACGGTCTGGGCGCCTATAGTGGTACAAATATACAAACAAACGGACAAACAAACAAACACCAAAAATTCTGGATATGAGGTTTAGTCCAGTCCGTCAATAGAAACACTTGTTGGAAAAACATTTTTGCAAATTCGAAAAAAACAGACGCAAATACCCCCTAGATTTTTATATAATAGACTAGCAGACCAAACCGCGCTCTCGCACGGTTGGCTGCTAGGCCCTACGGGCAGTTTGAAGTCCGGCTTCGCCAGCACACTTTACCCCTGCTCTGATTTTTAAAAGATCCATGAGAACTGACCAACAACAACAACAAAAAGTGGACAGTTCTACGGTAGAATCCCAGGCCTGATCGTGCTATTTTCTATTGTTGTGCAGGTGCTGAAGTCTTTATCCTGCTTTTTATTTCTGCTCTTTAATTTTCTGATGATGGTTTATAATGATGCTCGACCCGTTCATTATCATTTAAGTGTATAACTTGTCTTTTCTGCTCTTTTTCGTTTTGCTGGTAATAGTATCTTAAGCGTACCTGTGTTGCTTGCAATTGTCTTATAGTGGCATGAAACATGACTGCGTTTGCCATACGGCATTGTTTTGTTGGTACTGGTGCTTTTGTTTTTAGATTGTTCCAGCTGCTCTTATTGTCATGAAATGCCTTCAAACTGCTCGTCCTGCTCTGAATTATCTTTTCACATCTTTAAACTGCTTGTGATACTTTTCACGATATTTTAGTGTCTGATACTGCTTGGTACCTGAAGATACCTTAAAATGCCTAAACTCACAATCTACAAAAAATCTAAGTATGGGAAAACGTTCGACCCATCGACAGAACTCTAAGAAAAAAATGACTTTTGAAAATTAAAAAAAAAAAAACTTTTTAACTTTTTTCATTTTTATATATAAGACACTTTGTATGAAAGTTTACTTTTTAAATATTTGTTCAAAGAAATTTGCCGTAGAAAAAAAGTTTCTTCCAACATTTATGGGGTTTACTAAAATGCATTTTAAATTCGAGTATGAGGCCTAGATATTCAAAATGGCCGCCTGCAGAGCAATATATTTTTTTAGTTTGTATGACGGGTATGCAAAATATACACTTGGTGTGATTGTCTGATTACATATCTTTACATTTTGAAAAATTAGAATTGTTAATGTATCATCAAAATAGTTGATTTTTTTACTTATAAATTTGACTTTTTGGTGAAAATCAGGTTTTTCAAATTTTTGTTTGAAAAAATTTGTCATTGAAAAAAGTTTTCTTTCAAAAAATGTTAGCATTAGCCAAACAAACTCAATCATTGAGAATGAACTTCCAGAATTTTAAAATGAATGTCAGAAGAGTGTTAAATATTGAAGAAACAAAAAAAAAATGTATGGCAGCTACTCTTAATCCTTCATGTATTTTGTTGTATTTTTTAAAATATGTAAGTCTGTTTATGGATAGGTGACATGCTTAATTTTAATGTTCCAACTTTATGCATGCGCCCGTTGTGCCACCTGAAAGTTATTGTTGTTTATTTTTTTCTATGTAGGTATTTACAAATTTTGTTTGAAGAATTTACTTTTTGCGAAAAAGTTTCTTCCAAAAGTTGTTAAAATTACTAAGAGACAAAACTGTTTCGAATATCAAGCCTGTAAATTTAAAATGGCCGCCAGCGGCAAGATTTCAATTTTCAGTCTGTATGGCAGGTATGCGAAATATGCACGTGACGTCATCCGGACCCTAACAGTTGTTTAGCCACTAACACTTTATGGGGGTGTGCAAAATTTCAGCATCGTGCTGCGAACGGTCTGGGCGCCTATAATGGTACAAATATACAAACAAACGGACAAACAAACGGACAAACAAACAAACAAACACCAAAAATTCTGGAACATAGCGTTAGTTCAGTTTGTCAAGAGAAACACTTTTTAGAAAAACATTTTTGCAAATTCGAAAAAAACAGACGCAAATACCCCCTAGATTTTTATATAATAGACTAGCAGACCAAACCGCGCTCTCGCACGGTTGGCTGCTAGGCCCTACGGGCAGTTTAAAGTCCGGCTTCGCCAGCACACTTTACCCTTGCTTTGATTTTTAAAAGATACATGAGAACTGACCGACAACAACAACAAAAATTGGACAATTTTATGGTAGAATCAAATGCCTAA
The DNA here is from genome assembly GCA_951799405.1 of Agapetus fuscipes. Lineage (NCBI taxonomy): Eukaryota > Metazoa > Arthropoda > Insecta > Trichoptera > Glossosomatidae > Agapetus > Agapetus fuscipes. Next base: position 17,171,268 of record OX637334.1, read on the forward strand.
ACTCAGAATCTACAAAAAATCTTAGAATGGGAAAACGTTCGACCCATCGACAGAACTCTTAAAAAAAAAGACTTTTGAAAATAAAATAAAAAAAGATTCAGTTTTTTTTATATTTTTATATATAAGACACTTTGTATGAAATTTTACTTTTTAAATATTTGTTCAAAGAAATTTGCTGTAGAAAAAAAGTTTCTTCCAACATTTATGGAGTTTACTAAAATGCATTTTAACTTTGAGTATGAGGTCTATAAATTCAAAATGGCCGCCTGCAGAGCAATAATTTTTTTTAGTTTGTATAGCGGGTATGCAAAATATACACTTGGCGAAATTGTCCTACTACATATCATTACATTTTGCTAAATTATAATTATGAGTGTAGCATCAAAATAGTTGATTTTTTTACTTATAAATTTGACTTTTTTGTGATAATCAGGTTTTTCAAAATTTAGTTCGAAAAAATTTGTCATTGAAAAAAGTTTTCTTTCAAAAAATGTTAGCATCAGCCAAACAAACTCAATAATTGAGAATGAACTTCCAGAATTTTAAAATGAATGCCAGAAGAGTGTTAAATATTGAAGAAACAAAAAAAAATGTATCGCAGCTACTCTTAATACTTCATGTATTTTGTTGTATTTTTTAAAATATGTAAGTTTGTTTATGTTGAGGTGGCATGCTTAATTTCAATGTTCCAACTTAATGCATACGCCAGTTGTGCCACCTGAAAGTTATTATTTTAAATTTTTTTCTATGTAGGTATTTACAAATTTTGTTTGAAGAATTTACTTTTTGCGAAAAAGTTTCTTCCAAAAGTTGTTAAAATTACTATGACACATGACTGTTTCGAATATCAAGTCTGTAAATTTAAAATGGCCGCCAGCGGCAAGATTTCAATTTTCAGTCTGTATGGCAGGTATGCGAAATATGCACGTGACGTCATCCAGACCCTGACAGTTGTTTAAGTTTGAGCATTTTATGGGGGTATGCAAAATAACAGCATCGTGCTGCGAACGGTCTGGGCGCCTATAGTGGTACAAATATACAAACAAACGGACAAACAAACAAACACCAAAAATTCTGGATATGAGGTTTAGTCCAGTCCGTCAATAGAAACACTTGTTGGAAAAACATTTTTGCAAATTCGAAAAAAACAGACGCAAATACCCCCTAGATTTTTATATAATAGACTAGCAGACCAAACCGCGCTCTCGCACGGTTGGCTGCTAGGCCCTACGGGCAGTTTGAAGTCCGGCTTCGCCAGCACACTTTACCCCTGCTCTGATTTTTAAAAGATCCATGAGAACTGACCAACAACAACAACAAAAAGTGGACAGTTCTACGGTAGAATCCCAGGCCTGATCGTGCTATTTTCTATTGTTGTGCAGGTGCTGAAGTCTTTATCCTGCTTTTTATTTCTGCTCTTTAATTTTCTGATGATGGTTTATAATGATGCTCGACCCGTTCATTATCATTTAAGTGTATAACTTGTCTTTTCTGCTCTTTTTCGTTTTGCTGGTAATAGTATCTTAAGCGTACCTGTGTTGCTTGCAATTGTCTTATAGTGGCATGAAACATGACTGCGTTTGCCATACGGCATTGTTTTGTTGGTACTGGTGCTTTTGTTTTTAGATTGTTCCAGCTGCTCTTATTGTCATGAAATGCCTTCAAACTGCTCGTCCTGCTCTGAATTATCTTTTCACATCTTTAAACTGCTTGTGATACTTTTCACGATATTTTAGTGTCTGATACTGCTTGGTACCTGAAGATACCTTAAAATGCCTAAACTCACAATCTACAAAAAATCTAAGTATGGGAAAACGTTCGACCCATCGACAGAACTCTAAGAAAAAAATGACTTTTGAAAATTAAAAAAAAAAAAACTTTTTAACTTTTTTCATTTTTATATATAAGACACTTTGTATGAAAGTTTACTTTTTAAATATTTGTTCAAAGAAATTTGCCGTAGAAAAAAAGTTTCTTCCAACATTTATGGGGTTTACTAAAATGCATTTTAAATTCGAGTATGAGGCCTAGATATTCAAAATGGCCGCCTGCAGAGCAATATATTTTTTTAGTTTGTATGACGGGTATGCAAAATATACACTTGGTGTGATTGTCTGATTACATATCTTTACATTTTGAAAAATTAGAATTGTTAATGTATCATCAAAATAGTTGATTTTTTTACTTATAAATTTGACTTTTTGGTGAAAATCAGGTTTTTCAAATTTTTGTTTGAAAAAATTTGTCATTGAAAAAAGTTTTCTTTCAAAAAATGTTAGCATTAGCCAAACAAACTCAATCATTGAGAATGAACTTCCAGAATTTTAAAATGAATGTCAGAAGAGTGTTAAATATTGAAGAAACAAAAAAAAAATGTATGGCAGCTACTCTTAATCCTTCATGTATTTTGTTGTATTTTTTAAAATATGTAAGTCTGTTTATGGATAGGTGACATGCTTAATTTTAATGTTCCAACTTTATGCATGCGCCCGTTGTGCCACCTGAAAGTTATTGTTGTTTATTTTTTTCTATGTAGGTATTTACAAATTTTGTTTGAAGAATTTACTTTTTGCGAAAAAGTTTCTTCCAAAAGTTGTTAAAATTACTAAGAGACAAAACTGTTTCGAATATCAAGCCTGTAAATTTAAAATGGCCGCCAGCGGCAAGATTTCAATTTTCAGTCTGTATGGCAGGTATGCGAAATATGCACGTGACGTCATCCGGACCCTAACAGTTGTTTAGCCACTAACACTTTATGGGGGTGTGCAAAATTTCAGCATCGTGCTGCGAACGGTCTGGGCGCCTATAATGGTACAAATATACAAACAAACGGACAAACAAACGGACAAACAAACAAACAAACACCAAAAATTCTGGAACATAGCGTTAGTTCAGTTTGTCAAGAGAAACACTTTTTAGAAAAACATTTTTGCAAATTCGAAAAAAACAGACGCAAATACCCCCTAGATTTTTATATAATAGATGTATGATGTGCAGTGTGTGACAGCTCGTTGCAGCCTACGCCCAGATCAAACGTTTTAATTATTAATAAAAGAGTTTTTTTTGGTTTCGAAACATAAAAAGTAATGTATTATTTTGCTTTAAACATAAAAAGTAGATGTTTGAAATAAAACATACATTTTAATATTTTCAAATTAATAAAATAATGTATGATGTGTTTTTGTAAATCATGTATGATGTGTTTTATCGCTGTCACGCAACTGCGCGGGTTGGCGCGGGGGGCACGGGGGAGCGAAGTCAGTTGAAAACTAGCGGCCGAGACCATGACACAGCGGACCCATTTTTACTCGCTCAGTCTGCTCCGCTCACTCCGCTGTCGGTGGAAGCACTTCTATGAAATTTACTGTTGCTAGTCGAGCGGAGTCCGTACGGAGTCCGCTGGAAACTCGCTCAACTCTGCGACCACTTTTGTAACTCTTTGTACTCGCTCAGTCCGCTCCGCTGACTCGCTGTCGGTGGAAGCACTTCTATGAAATTTACTGTTGCTAGTCGAGCGGAGTCCGTACGGAGTCCGCTCCGCTCGCAGTGGAAAGCGGGCATTAAGGTAGGAAATCAATAAATGTGCTTGAAAAAGTATTCCGCACTGGGGGTATTCGTATAGTCAGAATATTCAGAAGCGAAAAGGTTAAATGGTAGGAAGAGTATGCACAATATTCTTTATGCATAGATTACTAAGATCAATGGAGGTAGAGATAGAATTCAATAAAAATTCTACGCACTGGAAAGCAATAGAATAATTCCATTATACATACAAAATATATGAAAAAAATCTTCTTACGGTATCTCGAAGAGCTTCTTCCCGCGACAAGATATGAGGCCTATTATTCCTTTCTCCATCCAAAGTCACAGCATACACATCAGGTGGTTGAAGCGCCCTCAGAGCTCCTGCATAGAACAATCCTCCAGTCGCCAACAGAACTCTCAGCTGTCCCCCTCCCAGCATCAGCAGGCGAGCACCAGTCAAGAGACATGGCGAGGACACGGAAGAAGGCGCAGACCAACCCCACTCCGACACTTCCTCTTCTTCAGAGTAATCCTTGAGCTTGGGTTCAGCTTTAAGGGTCGGTCTCACTCGGCTGCCTTCAGAACTCCGTCTAATATGTTCTAGAACCGGAGATTTAAGCTGCACCTTTAACTTCAGAGGTTCTTGCGCAGAAACTGGAGAAGTAGTTCTCTCACGTTTCCACTTGGATTTTTCACTTTCCGAATTGGAAACGGTAGATATTTTTCTGGGTCGGCCGACTTTCCGCTTTTCTCCTGTAAGTGCGGGAGCAGGGTTATCTGGACCACTAGATGGAGCAGCTGGAATCGCAGTAGTTTGAACAGTATTCACAGAAGTAGCTTGCGATTCTCCTAAGCGTTCTAATTGTCGACGCCTTTCTTCATATTTACGTTCCAAGTCTTCCAATCTTCTCAGCATGTCCTGTTCTCTAGCCGTGATGGACTCCATGAGACCGGAGCGTCGTTTACGAGGAAGCGGAGAGAGCGAATCAGAAGAACGACGCGAAGAATGTCGACGGCGTCTCGAACGTCCTCCCAATCTTGGTACCACCCTACTCGGAGGAGGATCTTCTTCATCTTCCGCACTTGCCTCTTCAGGATCACTTTGTGCTTGCAAAACCAAAGGAGGATCTGGCATATTCTGTTGTGAACCATTAGTAGATTCATCTTCGGATTCAACATCAGGAGTTTCAATTTTAAACCTTGGCAAATTATGAGGAGTCATCATGGGATTATTGCTGGTAGCAGGAAGAGGCTCTCCTTCTTCTTCACGGTATCTCTGCTCAGCCAACGCACACAACAAACCCAATCCACCTAATGATGGTGGAGGAGAACGTTCCGGAGAGCATGGAGAAGTCTTGATGGTCATCAGTAGAGGAGGGCGCAGACCAGTCGGATCAGTTAAAACAGTGGGAGCAGGTGACTGTGGTGCTGGAGTACTTTTAGTTCTCGTCTCAAACTGTTCAATGCTGTTTGAGAGCAACTCTAGCCCACTGAGATCCACTTGAGTTTGAGTCTGTATCTGTGTTGTTGTTTGCGTTTGTATTTGAGTTGTTTGCGTTTGTATCTGGGTTGTTTGTGTTTGTATTTGCATTGGGGTATGTGTTCGTATCTCTGGGGAAGTAGCAGGTACGGCAATAACATTATCAGTTTGAATTTGTATCGCTATATCTGGTTGTGTCTCTTCCCCGCTATTGCCCTGCTGTTCTTCGTCTTCCCCACTACTAGGTGCAGGAGTGTCAGTTTGATTTGAAGCGTCCTGGACGTGGACATCTTCACTAGGCTGTGTTTGAGCCGGGACAGGAGCTGCTGGGGGAACTGGAGCAGGGGGCGGTGGAGCGGTTGGGGCAGATGCGGCTGATGCAGCGGCTGGATGGGATGTTGCAGGTCCCAGCTGGAGTACTCTCTGTGTGTGGTGGTGCAAAGTAGTGGTTGATGCAGAAAGAAGTTCAACTTGTAATGGAGGCAGTAACACTCCTCCTCCCCACATTACCGGAGGGAAAGGATCTGAAACAATAATCACTCCTGAATTTACTAGAACACATTTTTGTCACAGAGGTCAACACACCTCTGACGAAAGAAACAAGATCTACAGACTTTATTAAGCAGCAATCATCTTGTCTTACAAGAATTGTTATTGCAATAGAGATGTCCGATAAAAATTGTCCAATCTACAGAAACCTGCTCCCAAAATCTTTATTTCTACATTTGTTAATGAGTTGCAAAAATCAATTCAAAATGATTTAAATATATGGAAGTGATGAAAATATGAAAAAATCCAAGATTCCTGACTTTGATTCGATATGACTCAAATGCTTCATCATTGTTGATTTGTGGAGCGGTGTTGTTAGTGATGACTGACCTGATGCAGGAATGAGCAGGAGAGTTCCGCTGGCGGGGTCTCTCACAAGCTGCAGGCCTCCGAGCCCTCCAAGACCTCCCAGTCCTCCCAATCCACCCAAAGCCACCATGGATTCCACAGCAACTGGAGCTACAAGAAATCCAACAAAAAGGTAAAACTTAGTCAATTACATGAATATATCCAAAGAAAATAATCCTCCTGTGATAGGATCCCCCAGGTTTTAATGTTATTCTGGCTTCAACCCACATTGGACAAGAGTCTATTTCTTCTTCTTGTGCCTATACAGGAAAGATTGATATTTTTTATTCTCCTGCAAAAATATTAATCTTTTGTTTCAGCCAAATCACTGCCTCGGGATCTACAACCAGAATCCAACTCTTTAGCATGGAGCCTGTTGTCCTCATTTTTTTCCTGAACGATGAGATGATTAAGATAAGAAACACATTGGTGGCATAGAATTTCAACCACACAATTCACATTCACATCATCTTCTCCTTTGCGATATTGTTAAGAAAACTTAGGATGTACCACAAAGCAATAAATATATATATATTGAGAATCAGTCAAAGAGAGAAGGTACATAAGGAGGAAATGGGAATGCACACTGTATTCACAGCATAATCTGCCTGAAGTGGCGCTGGACAGGTCATGTCGAAAGGTGGCCAAAGAAGATTGTTCAGTGGCGACCTACAATGTCCAAGAGGGGAGTGGAGAGACCAGAGCAGGAAGGAGGTGGCTGAACAAGGCTTATCATATGATAGATTGAGTTATTTGTAATTTACAAGGAATGAGACTAACATGATATTGACGGAGTATAAAGATAATTGTTGGAGTAATTACGTGGGTACTGCCAGACTTGAGACTGATGGGGCGTCCATGCTGTGCCTAACATCTGCTGAGCAGCCAGGCCATCTTCTGCCAAGGGCGGTGCTCCTGGAAGACAGGATACACGGTTACTGAGTGTTGCGGACACAGCGAGCTTCAGATATTTCGTTTTTAGCAAAAGAAGATCCTTCTTAGGGCAACTACTTAAAGTGTGATAATTGCGGCGACCACGGTATGTGTAATGTGAAATGTGGACCCTTAATAAAGAAACACTTCAACTTCAGGGTCCACGATCATAAATACCGGGAAAGCTCTTAGTTTAGCAATTATTGATAAAAATGTAGATTTGTCTCGTTTGTGCCGACATTCCCACGCCCCATCCCTAGTTTTCGTTCCCATCCCTATTTGTGAGAATTCCCGTTATCCTTTGACCGGTCGATAGCTCAGTTGGTAGAGTGCTTGCATTCCATGCCGTGAGCTCGGGTTCGAATCCCGCCGAGGCGAGGGTGTCAGAAATGATTTCCCGTTTCGGTGTTTGTTTCAAACCCCAAAATAAAAATGCCGGCAAGGTTTACTCAGCCTTCACAAGAAATGAGTACCAGTTCTCTCGGGAGCTGGGAAACCCCCACTTCATCTGAAGTGGTTGGCGTAAGGCCGGCCCCCTTACCTGTAAAAATAAATAGGTTCAACTCGCCACATGCGACCCCTTCGGGGATAACGCGGCAAGAAGTTACACTATATGTGTAGCTTAGTTGCGTTTTTTTTTTTTTTTTTTTTTTTTCTTTGTCCTGTTATCCCTATTGTTTCCTAGAATATAAATATGCATATGTTCTTTGAAATAAATCACTCGTTCTCCGACTTCCGACTTCTTACTGCTACTCTCCGCTTTCTTCAGAACTTCGACCTGCTACTCTTCCTGACCAATTCTTCACATCTTCGATACAACAACGACCTGCCGCTTTGCCCCCTGACATCGAGATTTGAAAGATTGGAAAGGCAGCTGCCTTACAACCAGCTGACAGAGAAACAGTGAAGAGAAGACGGATCCAGTCCACCCGAGCCTGTAGAGCGTCAGCTACACTGAGTCATATACATAATATTACAAAAGACTGCAAGCAAAAATGAAGTAAGAAAGCATCACGCAAAGAGCATTCATTGTAAGGGGCATGTTCTTTTTCACTAGTGCTGTATGAGGTCTCCTTGATATTAGCGATCACTATGAAGAAAGCCTCTTTTACGCTCTTAATGATTGTAAAAAAAACTAATAGCTTTTAGATTATGACAAGTTATAGGTTTACCACAGTCAGGGAAGCGCATCAGCTCCTTGTTGTGGTGCTGCTGTGGCAGCTGCAGGGTGGTGGTGGGGAGGGAGGCCAGCTCGTGAGGGGGGCGCTGCCTCGCCACCGCTATGCCCACAGGGATGGATGGCGCAGGGGGATGTGGCAGGGGCGGGGCAGGTGGAGGGGAGGAGGCCTTGTCCTGTTCCAGCTTCACCACGGACCACTGCTGCTGCAGCTGCTGCACCTGCAGCTGCTGTGGGGGCTGCGACAGCGGCTCACGCTTTATCTGCACCTGCAACAAAACTGATAGCGTTACAATCTATGTCAAACTGCCCTTTTCTGAAGGGCTATCTATATGATTTACGTCGTTTGTACACAACAAAAAATTTATACGATTTGTCAATGGTTTCAGATGGTTATATTAATTTTTAAAACTGAACAATTTCAAAACATAATTTAAATCGGATATTTAACGAACCGTTTAGAGAGAACTTACATCATTCTCGACGTTTCGTCAGCAACGTAGCCGACGTCTTCAGGAGAACATCCTCTCTGTACGGCAACTGAGGATGAACTGAATTTGAAAAAACACTTTGTCACAAATCACTGCCTACCTTCGAACGAAGGTAGTAATTATGTTTTGGTCTGTTACACATACCACTTTCATCTTGTTTGTATTCCACGTCACTAGATGGTACTATGGTTTTCAATGTGGTTTCAGATGGGATCGCCAAACAAACTTTATGAAAGCTTACATTGATCCCTTAGACTTCCGATGCGGCACCGGATAGAAATAAACATAGACAAACAAGATTTCACTGTGTGTGTTACAGATCAGAAGTACAAACTGAAGAATAGAAACACTCATTTAATTAGATAGATTATCATCAGTGTCATCCCTTAAAGGACAACTCAAGGGAGGACTTGGCCTCAGCAATCAGCCGCAGCTACCGCTGCCTATCCAACGTTTTCCTCTTCCAGCTCTATACACCAACTGCATGACAATCTGCCACATTGATTTTGGTATTCTTGCTGCCGCACGATTATTATCTTTTCCCGGCTCCGATGATTCATTGGAGGGATGTGACCCAGTTAGTGAATGAGTGACTGACCTGTGTAGGCCAGCACTGAGGAAGTGGTTCTGTGCGACTGCAGCCCTGGGGCGCTCGCCTCGCCTCACAGCAGCCCTGTTCCACGCTGGCCTTCCTGCGCTCACAGTACACAGACTCTGCAATAACAACAACCATTCAATAAACTCTGTACACAAATGAATTCATTCACATATAAAGTCTTCAATGAAGAACATGAGGACAGAGACTTACGCCAGAATTTTTGAAAAAAATATTAATACAAATATTTGCATCAATCTAATCTAATCTAAGCTGCAAAGATATATATCATTTAAGATTTATATTAAATGCATTTTCACAAGCAGACACGTATAATTTCGCGCTAACACATGCCGCATGTGGACCTACAATATAAAAACCCAATCTCAAATGAATATAAGCTCTGCAACTCTTGCCATCCTTCCCTGAAAAAGGGGTGACATTGGCAAAGTGAACCATTTTTTACAGTATGGGTGGTCAGCCGCATACCAACCTATAAGTCAAGGAACATCAAGCAAATGAATAAACACTTTTGAAGACGCTCGTATCTAAATTGAAACTTTATCAAACTTATAAACCAAGAGGGGAAGAGCTCAAAGATATTGGCGGAAGAATCTACAACAATATTGGAAAAATAAATGAAGCTTATGAGAAACCATGAGAAGAATGGGTGGTTACCTTCATACTGCACTGCATACAACTAACCTTCTCACTTGCACTGTCCCAACTCATTGTCTTGGCAGGCTGTTGGAGTCAACGCTACAACATCACTCTATCTTTATTTTAAAGCACTACGTGGGAGTGCTCCGGGGTACCTGATGGAGCTGGTGTCTCCAACAACTATAACCTTGCGTGGACAAACACTGAGGTCAGCTGCATCAAGAAGCAGCTGCCTGGACGTCCCAGCAAGAAGACCCCACACTGTTTTTGGAGACAGGGCATTCAAGGCAGCCGCTCCAATGACCTGGAATGCTTTTCCTGACACACTGAGGGAACTGGATTTGGAGACGAAATTTAAAAGAAGTCTCAAGACTCACCTCTTCGTCCAATCATATGGACAAGCGCCTTTGTAGTGATACATTGTCATAAAAGGCGCTATATAAATTCTGTGCTTATTATTATTTATTATTATTATCTATGTCTTGATCGGCTGAAAATAAAAAAATGACACACTCCATAGGATGGCGTGTATTACCTTTGTGTATGTGTTGTGTGAAGCGCTGCGGGGCAGGCAGCAGCTGGGAGGGGGCAGCGGGACTGGCCGGCGAGGGGAACAGGGAGTACATGTTGAGGCGGGGATGTGGGTGGGGGGGCGGCAGGGGCAGTAGGGGCGTGGGGGCCGCCCCCGGGGCGCTCACGGGCCATGGCACGCGCCCTCGGACAGCCTGGCTGCCCGACACACCTAAAACAACAACAATACAAGCCACATTACAAACTGAAAGCTTCGCAGTTGCTGTTCAACAATTTTTCTCTTCAATCAAGCTTTGGTCTCTATAATGCTGGACTTGGAACCAATAAGCACGTGGAGCACAGGCACTGGAGAAAAGGAAACAATCATATGCTGAATAGCATGATGGAAAGATCAACAAAATCTTATTTAGAACAGCATCATCTGAAGAAAAAACGCCACGGTCCTTGCCATTGAGTTATAATAAAGTGGAGTTGAATATCTAATCTAAGTTGCAAAGATATGTAACATTGAGGATTCACATTACATGCATTCTCACAAGCAGACACGTACAAGCTTGTGCATGCCGCATGTGAACCTACAACATAAAAACCAAATCTCAAATGTACACACACCCTGCAACTCCTGCCGACCTTCCCTGAAACAGGGGTGACAGTGGCAAAGTGAACTATTTTCTACAGCATGGGTGGTCAGCCGCATACCAACCTATAAGTCATGGAACAAACACAACAAATAACATTTTAGACATAAACAAATGGATAATCATTAAGTACAAATCAAATGTAAAATTCTAATTTAAAATTTACAAAAATTTGGAAAACTTGAGAAACCCTAGCCCTAGCCGCCAGCATTACAGATCAAACGCTTTTTCTTTCTGTCCTAACATACTCTTTCATTTCATCCAGAGTCATAACTTTCTTCATACAAGCTCTCCTTTTATTATGACTCTGTATCTTCCATTCATTTGCAATTTCGGATATTTGGTCCATCCATACCTTTCCCGGTCTTCCTCTACCACGACATCCATCTATTCTTGCAACATAACCAAACCATCTAAGTATACTTCTTTTAATCTTCACTTTCACACTTTCTCTTTCACCACATTCTTCTCTTAACACATTGTTTGCGGGAAACTAGTTAACTCGTCATACACCTCTTTATTGTAACGTGCGGGAGACTTGTAAACTCGTTTCGTCGCGCCTAGCGGTAGGGCGCGGGAAACTTGTAAAAACGTGGCATCAAACGGGTGAGGGGCCGTGCGATACCTACCCTCAGCGGTCCCCGATCTGTCTACCTGCCGATACAATGAGTTTGAGACGGGACAAAAAATAATAACTGTAAAAATAAACAGACAGAATATTGAAATTTTAAACAAAGGATTTTGTTTTTGCACTTTCGTTATATCCTGCTTTCGTTAGGACGTTTTATATTCGTAGACGTTTATATACACTATTAGGTTATAGTTTTTTTTATAATATGTGTGAAAATTTTCAAAATAATATTGATATTCTGTATGAATAAAATGATTTCGATTGTGAAATAGTGTTTTGTTGAGCAATTTAATATTAATATGATCTTTCTTGGACCAGTTTCCATGATTCCCAAGAAAGTAGAATGTTTTTGTACACAAAAAAACAAAAATATAGATATTGTGTTAAATAAATAAACGGAGACGTATTTTTAAAGTAAAAAAACTAAAAGTTTCATTGAAAAATATCAAATAGATCGTAAGATATAAATGTTTTAGGAAAAGTCTAATGTTGGTGCGAAAATTTCAAAAAACACCCGCTCTACGCCGCCATCTAGCGAAAAAATTCCCGCATACATAGTGTTAAAAAATCATTCCTCACCCTATCACTCCATTTTTTCCCAATCATACCGAGTGTCGAAATAATAGATGGAGAAAGCAAGAAAACATAGGATTTCACATGATCATTAAGTATTATGTGGTGTTTGACAGCTCTGTGGATGACAGCTCCGGTTGACAGGTGAGCCGCAAGGTATGCATCAATGTGGAAGGCTAGTTTCTTCCGGACCTAAATTATAGCTCCATGGTCATTGCTGACGTTTGATACAAGTTGTACTAAAAGTAGAAGAATCACAACATCCAGTAACTTTACAGAATCTCCTGTTGAACATATACTTACCTCTTCTGTTATCAATTTCACATGTAAATAATTAGGTATGTCGGAGATGCAACATATTTCTGGACATCAAAACTAGTTTATTTATATAAATTTGTATAGATGCTAAAAAAATGGACTGACAATAAAAAACATAAAAATTCACAATATCCAAATTATCAAATTACTAATAATTTACAACCTCTAAACGAAAATGACACATAAAGCTTAACATCCAGTAAATTTTGTGGCCTCTCATATCATCGTCTTGTAAAGGCAGTTCTGTCATTTGCCTCTGCTGATTGCCATTTACTACTTGAGTTCAGAATGAGGCGAGCATCTATTGGCAATATTTCATTTACGTGGTGGAAAAACACAATGCTCCAGAACATCCCCACTACTTTATTCATCAAGTTATTCACATAAAACATTACAAGCCAATAACATGTCACAATACATAAAGAATCTTATCTATAAAACTAACACATAAACTAGGAGGGGATCACTGGAAAAATATAAAAACAAACAGGGTTATTCACAACGCATTTGATCCATAGCTGATCCATGCATCATCATTTTCTTGCATGGAAAATTCACGTTAGGTGGAGGTTGAGCCATGGATTGGCTGTGTGTGAATAACGCCGTAAGAGTATAATCAACGATTCTTACTTTTTATTAAGTTTTGCATATAGTTTTCACGTCACAAATTAATTTATGCATCTTAAGTAGTTATTAGATAAAAGCGATAAAGAAACTACTATAATTTTTTTACGGTGCTATTCTTACACATTTTAGTCGCCCGTTGAGCCCATACTTTGACAAACTAATGCTGCATTTGTATGAAAACCTGTCAATCCAAGATGGCCGCAAGGGAACAGCTGATTAGTCTTCATACAAATATTACCGATATTTGGTAGGTAAGAATGCCCATGGTTATGAAGCATTCAGGCCAGGCATCATTAGTTTGTCAAAGCGTGGGCTCAACCGACGACTAAAATGTCTTAGAATAGCCACGTTAGAGTTTGTGTATTTACACAGAGAAAATTCATTTTTATGAGAAAGTACTTACTTACTTTTGACTTGTTTACGTCATCGAAAGTACTCGAGGTAAAATAAATACAGCAAAAATACAGCTACGTGTTTTTAATTTTTTTATACTTTCTCTTAAGTAAACTACTATAGTACAACAGCAGATTTTATAGCTTTGTTGACGTTCAGCTCACAAAATAGCCGCCACTTCTCTCTACCAGGGAAACCTATACGTACTGATTCTTTCACCTCTCCCGGCAAACCTATATCAATTGAGTGATTATCACCACTCTTTTCATACACAACCAATGTTTAATTAAGCAAATTCCAGGTAGCAATTTTGTGACAACTGACCTCAGTAATCAGTTAAAGTCCGTAGACCACTTGGCCATAGCACCAACATTCATAAAGCAATCATATCATTTGCTGAAACGACCTCCAACTCTGGAACTTTCTACATAATCTAAGTAGATAAAAATAAATAAAGTTTAAGACACATACCTCCAATAATCAACAGGGATTCAGAAATTACACCTAAGGAGAGTATAAAGAAAAAAGCTCAATTTTAATTGAATCAGTCAAATAGGAGACAAAAGAAGTGTGCAAGGACGTAGCAAAGCTGAACACACATCTGTGGAGGTATTGGCCACTCCTAGTGGAATGGCAGATGTATACAATAGTGTTACAGGTTGCTAAGGACCCCAATTACATAGACCTGTGATGTTTGTTGACCAAGTAAAAAACAAATTTAGAACATCCGTTGCGAGTCCATTCATCAAATCAAAACATATACCTACCTATATAAGGACAAAACAAAAAACGTCACCCCATTTAACAAATAAGTATATTGTATCATAAACGAAAACTATAAGACATTCCCATACCTGCCTACAGAGATGTAAATATATGAAAATTACAGTAGGTAGGTATATAGGTATGTACCTATATGTCTTCAAAATCACAACATAAGGAAGCGTCATTTGTATTCAATCGAATAATCCCTAAAATATACAAGAGAAATATGGACAATCACGGAAGAAATCATACCTGGAACAATGCAAAAGTCCAGCTTGAAGCTTTTGGGGCAAAAAGCCCAACTGGTGACTCAACTACGTTCCAGGGGCTCCTACCATCTTTCCTCCCAAAACAAACCCTTAAAAACACTTTAAAAATACAGCACAATATCCTAAAATATCAATAAAATCGTTTTCAGTTCTCCAATAAACAATAACAATGATATTTCAGCGATTAAAAGTAGAGAAGGGTTCGATTGTTGTCGATCAGCGACATGTTTGTTTTTAGCGGAACGCAGTCCCGCATTATGAAGAAACCACGAATGTTTTCTGGTGTTTTTCAGTTATATAAGTGTTTTTGAGAATCACGGAAGATTGTTTATTTGAATTTACACTTTTACGTTATTTTATTTTGTTGGACAATCGTCATGGCGCGACTGCGTCAAGTTGTCAACCCATTGCCGATTTGATACTATTGTGAAGTTGGCCCGCACGACAGAACACGAGGCTGTAAACGATTAAATATTTGTCCTTAAAAAATGAGCTACCTATAGGTACACAAAGCAGATAATAATAAATAAAATGAAATAAATACTTAAAACGGGTATTTGAAACAAAATATGCTAATACATAGGAGCATAATAGGAACACAATAAAAATAAATAAAAATATTACTGAAGCAAATAGGTACCAAAAAACTTTTCAAAGTTATTTAGAATAGGTATATTTCATCCATAAATTATCATTTTTGGGTGAAAAATTCATGTTAAATGAGTTATTTAACCACAACTCCAGTTTTCTCCTGATAAATATTGAATCAAATTTAAAATATTAAAAAAAAAAATCTTTAGAGTAGGCAGGTAAAATAAAAACTATGCCTGGTATAACGAGGGAATAGCAATAAATTGTTACTTATAATCATTTCATAAAGTTAACTCGGGTATAGACCTGGCTTAACGACCTAGAGCCATTATTCCTGGTTGGAGGGTAGTATAAGCTTGGAACTGTGGCTTGGAATAACAAGTTTTTGTCAAATGACATCTGTCAAAAGTGTAAATCGTATTCAAAAGTATGGACGGATTTTCGCAATTCTTGACAAATTTAAATAGAATTAGCAACATTCGGGCACGAAAAGTGTACAAAAAAAGAATTGATCCCTTTACGAAATATACGGATTCAGAATTCAGGAGCAAATATCGCTTTTCCAAAATTAACATGCGGTACATAATAAATTTGGTGAAAGACGATTTGGAAGGTTGCAAGCGAGGTGGAAAGATTCCTGTAGATCTTCAAGTACTAGCCGCTATTCGGTACTGGGGTCGAAATGAGGTAAGAATCAATATAATTATTGACCTAATCGATTGATGTTGATTGTAGTTCGCAATTACGAAATTTCTAACCTCACAATTCTTAAATAAAGTTTTAAGCTTTCACTCACAATTGTTGAATAATTTGCAGATACAAGATGACTGTGCTGATATCCATGGCTTTAGTCAACAGACGCTATCCAGGGTGTGCCGAAATGTAGCAATTGCATTTGCAAGAAAGGCCCCTGAGTTTATAAAGATGCCAGCATCGTTGGAAGAGCAAGCAGCAGTAATCACAGGTTTTCATGCCATCAGTGGTTTTAATGGAGTTGTGGGTGCCATAGATTGCACCCACATACGTATACAAAAAGTTGGTGGTGAAATAGGACCACTTTACATAAATAGGAAAGGATATTACTCCTTAAATGTGCAGGTATTTAATCATAATTTTCAATATACGTTGTGAAAAAAACCCTATAGTTATGGTAAAAAGATGCTGACATCGGTTTTATATGGGACTGTCTTCCATAGCAACCGATAACAAACTACTTATATGGGTTTTCCAT
Organism: Agapetus fuscipes; assembly: GCA_951799405.1. Classification (NCBI taxonomy): domain Eukaryota; kingdom Metazoa; phylum Arthropoda; class Insecta; order Trichoptera; family Glossosomatidae; genus Agapetus; species Agapetus fuscipes. The sequence continues at coordinate 17,187,593 of OX637334.1, forward strand.
AGCAACCCAGCCGGGTGACGACACAATATTGTCTATGACAATTCATGCGTGGACCTCATTGCTGTTTTCAGATTCTTGGAAATCAGAAAGAATGCTGTAGATAGTAACTTCTCAAATAATTTCTCTCATCTTAAATACTTATTAAATAGTTGATGTCTTTTCACCAGGTGGTCTGCGATGCCAAGCTGAAAATAAGGGATATTGTTGCCCATTGGAGAGGAAGTGCACATGACAGTCGCATATTCAGGGAGAGCAGCATAAGGCAACGATTCGAAAATAACGAATTCAGAGGTCGGCTAGTGGGAGATGGTGGTTATGCTTGCACTCCCTATTTATTTGTGCCACTTCGCAATCCCACAAACCCTAGTGAAATGGAGTACAATAAAGCTCAAATAAGCACAAGAAATACGGTGGAGAGATGTTTTGGAGTTTGGAAGCAAAGATTCCGCAGTTTGCTCTGTGGTATGCGAGGGTCATTACACACCATCAAAACCACAATAGTAGCTTTGGCTGTGTTACACTGCATTGCTATCGATTTAAAAGATGGACATTTTGGTAAGAAAAATAAGTATATTTTTTCTAGAAATAATTATTTTTTATTATACCAGTGAAAACACAAATTTTAGTATAAATGCCAGCTAGTTACTAAAACATGATAGACTATCTCCCCAATAGTATTAACTTAAATTTGTTTACAGATATATCGGAAGAAACTCAAGTGGAGGAAGTAAATAACTTGGAAAATGACAATCAAATAGGTATTATATCCAGAGAAGTTTTTATTCGGCAGAATTTCTAAATTTTATTTTATTATACCTTTTGCTTGTGTCAATAAAAACCTAATTAAACATGTGCTTTTTTTTATAATACTACTTCACAATAAAACTATAAAGTTGCTTAGAATCTTTTTTTTAACAATATGGAAAAATTACAGAGAATACTATTTAAAAAAAAATGTCTACATTCTCTGAAGCTAACATTTTCAAGATGTTGCAAGAGATTGCTAAGAGAACTAAACTTTAGAATTTCCAGGGTTTTTTTATATTAAATTCTTGACATTTCCATCAATTTTGTTTATTTCTTTTTACAAAGTAAAAGCCATGCTTTTTGATAAAAAAAAAAACAATAAGCTTGAGGAGTATTGAATGAGACAAAATTAGAAATTGTGATTGAATTTGTACTAGTAAATCTCAAAAGTATTTTGGAAAGAAATGAAGAATAACCAGAGAACAGAGAAAACAAGTTTAGAAAACAGTTTAATTGAAAAATAAATTTGAGAACAAATCAATGTTACAAAAAAAAATTGAATGATAAAATGAGAACAGTTTGGAAACAAAACAAAGTGACGTAAAAATGAAACAAAACAAATACATGTATCGTAAACAATTGATCTCATACCCATGGAGATGAAAATTTTGAGAGAAGTATAACTTAAATATGGACAGGAATGATTGTGTAATGAAAGAATGTGACTTAATGGAAAATGTGAGGAAAGTATTCACTAAATATTAGATGCGACTTGACTACTCTAAGAGCTCTATCGTTTCAATGTGCTCTGCTCTTGCCATTTTCATTTTTAAAGTGCTCTCCTCTCTCGCCAATTCTACTCTTACAAGATGCTCCTCCCTGGCCCATTCAAGTTCTTTTTCACTCCTCTTCTTCATCAATTCGCGCCGGAGGTTCGCGTCATCGTGGAGTATTTTTATTTTTTGAGAATTCTCTTCCCTCATAAGCTTCAGAGTTTCCTCGTAAAGCTTATTTTTTAACTCCTCATCCTGATTTAATACCTGCAATAAAAAATAAAATAATACTGATTATAGGTGCCATGTATTTTTAGTTTGTGTAAATTATATATGTGATAAATTACTTTTTTTGCTTTTTTCTTGATTTTTCTTTTCGGAGTCTCAAGGCCTGTCAGAGGAGTCGAAGAGTGTTCCTGTAAATAAAATGGGTGGAAATTTAATAACTTACGTTAATTAAGTTTTCAAAGAAGAATTAAGCAAGCATTTCTTTGAAAAAAAATAAGTTGTTAAGCGCTGTTTTGTAACTTTGACCACCTCATTATCATAGCTTCTTGGATGCAGATGTATCTTCAAAAATATTAACCAAACCTCTGACATTCATCTCCACTCTTAACTAAAGGGCAATACAGTAAACCTACGGGACCTAAAATACTTGCAAGAAATGACATTAAGGGAAAACAATTATGTGGGGAATGATAAAGTAAAAAAAGAGTGAAGGTACTAAAAATTAATATCATTACAATATTTATTACACTTACGGATATGCTTCCAGCTTCAATCATGGCAGGTTTTACCGCACTTGCTGTCCATGCTGTATCCACATCTACATACTCATAAAAAACTGGAGATTCAACCTGCAAAAAAACAAATATTTGGAAACATTTTAAAGCCAATAAAGATGTAATTATGTGTGTAAATATCAATATGCAAATTAAAACATGAGAGTGAATTACATATCCTTGATGTATCCATGTAGAAAATCATAATAAATAAATATAGTATGAACATTAACAAGGGCCATGAGCATTCCTTCGCTGTGAGCACGATACAAGTCCAGCAATTATATTAATACACTGATATGAGCAGATTATATAAGGAACAAATGCTCAATCCAAATGTTCACATCGAGCAAATGATCATTTCAGTCGCCAGTTTAACATTAGATATGACCTAAGAAACCAGGTTAAACATTTGACGTTGAAAATATTAGCAAATACAAAAACATGATATTAGGTACCATTAAATTTGTCTCCGCAGGTTCAGAATTTGTTGTCAAATTGCTATCCACAGTATTTACCTGAGAAAAAATAATTAGAAATATGAAATAAGTTGTAATGCTCACAAATATAATATTTATAACAATTTCTGTGTTACTTATAAATTGAGAATAAGATATAAATATAAAAAACATAATACGGACCTTTGCACGAATCGAATCACTATCGAATTCGTTTGTGTCTGTGTCGAATTCTGACGGCAACAACTCGACTAATTCAAGATCTTCAGGCAGTGGACTTGGAGGTTTGGGGCCACCACCTGTAGCAAATACTTGCCGACGATGGTCGCCAATTCGTTTTTTCGAAGCTGACTTAAACACCTTCCACTGGCTTTTCAACTGAGTAAGGTCTCTTTTTTTTTTGTTTAGTGCATTGAATCTAAAAAGTAAAAGTAACATTTCTCTCAAAGCATTACGAAAAATACAGATTACGACATTGTGATTAAAATAAGTTACACTCACTCATGGTCCACCTTCTCCCAAGCCTCTTTTTTTACTTTTAGGGCATTTGTTGTCAGAAGTTTGCTCTCGATCACACTTATATGGGAACGAAGGCACTCCCGGAGAAGTGTCTGAAATATGTAAAATAGAGGTTGGATTATTCTTATAACAATGTAGTCACGGGTGGCGGATATTTTATTTTTATAATTCTTACCTTTTCTTCTTCCTCCCAATTTGAATTACGTTTTCTGGGATTCATCATTGAAAAAGCTCCTATACGCGGTGTGTCAGCTGTCAGATTAGAATGTCAAAATAATGCGCGCTAGAGGCATAAATAAAAATCTGCGCATGCGCAGCCTCAGGGTGGTAACATGGAAAAATAATTTATTGCGAACAGTAATTCCTTGCTTATGCCATGGTTATAAGTAAGAAAAATTTATGCCAGGTATAACTTTTTACACCTGGCATAGCTATGCCCGGTGATAAGCTTAGAATAAGAAAATCTAATAAGTAACACTGAATAAAATTTTAAGCGTACAGTTGGTATTTTCAGGCTGACATCCCCACGAAAAGCTTATTTTGACAGACGCTACGTCAGAATTGGTCAGAATGTCAGATTGTGTCAGATTTCCAGTTGCCTGCATGCTGAAATGTGCGTTTACTTAGTCAGGAACTACTCTAAAGTAGATTTTTAACATGGGTGATGTAGAAAAAATTGTGAGTGGAGTAAATGGGACTACCCGTCAAATAAAATCTGAGACGCCATTTCCTCCCACAACTCGATTATTATCATTTAAAGAGCCCAGAGATTTGACATTAGGCGGCAGCAAACCAGCCAAGAAAAGTTTCGTCCCAAACTTAAATGTTGTGAGGAATAGGAACAGAAAGTGAGTTCAAATTTTTAATACTTATGAAACATACCTATTCATTCTAACTTTGAACTTATTTATTTTTAAAACGTATTATTTTTTCATATCTAGTCTGGATTCAAATATACTCCACTTTGAAATTTATTTATTTGTTAAGTATTCCATTTTCAAATGTATTCATTTCTCAAATACACAGATCACGGAATATAAAGAGATATGGTTTATTTCTATTGTAGTATCAAAACCAGCTGTCACCGTATTTTCGGTAGGCGGGAACTAACATTACAATTACAATGGAAGCTAGCGCTTGATTGGTTCAAAAACTTCCAAATGCGATGGATAGAAAGAGCCTAAGCGCCATGAAATCGGGGTCGCTTACTACGTTTTGATCGCGAGTTTTTGAGCTCGCACTCATACACTCACACTCGAATAAAAAATAAAACACATGTAGAGTTGTACAAAGTGGATAATCTCTGCTAGCTATCGATCGATACTTGTTAATATCGATAATTCAATCTCTGAAGAAATATGTGTTAACATTTATTATTCCTGTATATACAAGAATTGAACATATCAAAACACACAATAATTTAACTTTCAATGTAATAAATACTAACTCATGTATATAAAAATTATATTAGGAGGATTTATTTGATGGGCGCTGTTTTCGTATGAAACACACCCCAAGAGCCTTCTGTGAACTTGACCGTTGCTATAGAAAGTGCGAATTCTTTAGTTTTGCATTTGCTTAACATCCACAAAAAAAACAATATTTATTCTTCATATAATTATTAATATATTGGTCAAAAAGCGGATAGCACTTAACTAATTGTTTTGGAAGTCATAACGTAATAACGGCTTCTATTCCCCTTGACTGATAGGTTGGTATGAGGCTGACCACCCGTGCTATAAAAATCAGTTCACTTTTGCCAATGCCACCCCGGTTCAGGGAACGGCGGCAGGAGTTGCAAGGTTTATGTTCACGTGAGGTTTTGCTTATTTGTATGCTCACATGCAGAATGTGTAGGCGAGAACCTACATGTGCCTGTCTGTGGGCATGCATTTAGTATTGGGCCTTAAATGTTAGCATATCTTTGCAGCTTAGATTATAGATAGATTCAAATTAAGTATATTGTTACAATAAAAACATAATATAATTAACAAGTAGTTTTTGTCTTTTCTTGTAACAAATTTCAGAGGTATCGACATTCGACGAACACTATCGCGCAGCACAACTCTAGCGATGCCGTAAACAAAACTGACGCAATAAACGACAAACGTCAAATATTTAAATGCTTCAAATATTTAAAACGATTTAAAATGTGCAATGCGGGTGCAATTCTTTACTGTAACGGAAAAAAAATAATACCATGATCCTTATACTCCTTATTTTGACTGTTATTTTTACATGGTGAAACAAAAAATAAGGCATTTTGATAAAAACCGGGAGCAGTTGCTAGTACAGCGGTCTAAACGTGACTGCTTTGCGCAAAAATACGGATTTTCGACATGATTGTTTTAATCATATCGGATTTACAAGGGAACGCCCACATGCCATTCCTATGCTCAAATATATTAATTTAATTTCTTCATGTCATCACATGGATTTATAAGGACTGGATGGGCTGAGAAAGCAATCCTTTGTGAATTAGAAATGCGCTACCCCACTCATACAAGAATCCAAATTCAGTCTATCGGTAACCTTCCAACTATTAACAGGTGTGTTTCCTAACTGGAAAGAAAAATCGTAAAAATGCCAAGCCACACATTTTCGAAATGCACAAACAATACGAGATATTGTAATAAAAAATCTGGAGTAACTTTTCACTCGTAATTACCAGTGAATATTAATATTTAAGTAAATTCAATTGATATTTTATCTGCCGATACCTTGAGCCACAAAACAATAGCCCCGCTGTCAAACCGTCGGTCATTTTTAGTGATAGAGATGTGATGATGATAAAATAAAGTATCTGATACCGTCACGTGAGAACATTTTTTTTTTTGTGAAATGTATGTATTTCAAAATTCAAAATTTCAATTTCTACCCTACACTTTATGTTTCTTTTATCCTTTTATATTTCAAGGAAATTGGATTCAAAAGAATATTTTTTTACTTTGTCTTCTATAGATATTACTCCTTAGATCATTGAAAAAACTTAAAATAAAAAAATGTAATTGAAATAATTTTCACAAGTAATTATGTAACATTAAGTAAAATATTTACGTTTATGGAACAGAAGCATTAAAAAGTATCAGATATTTTCAAAACCTTTGACAACACTAAATTATGTTGTCAAGGAAAATAACATCAACAATTCGTTTCTAAGCAACCTTACCTGCTTACATAAATTAACGACGGAGTAGAGACACATAACGTGATAGAAAAGGACAACAACAAAAAACGTATGTTGTGCGAGCGAGACAAAACAAGGGACAATGTCTGGCGAAATTAGATTTCAGTGACGGTATGGATCACAGTGTTTAGAACTAAATCAAATAAACAGCCTCTCCATTTAATAGAACTCCATGTGTCATCATATGTCTGAGTTTCTAGGATGAAAGGTTTATATTTTGTTAACATTTACTAGCATGGAAGTATATTCAATGGAAGGGCTATGTATGTGATTTAGTACCAATCGACATGATGCACGGTCTTTGACACCATACATTGTTTATAGTGCTGTCTCGCTCACGACATATGAAATGTTTTTGTTATTTTCTATGTAAGTAACGTGTCTCAACTCCGTCTTCAATCTATTTACACATCACCATGGAATCACCATGGCAACGGACTTAGTTTCTAGTGTTGTTGAAAGTATTAAAATATCTGATAAATTCCAAATTCAAAACTGTTCCGACCTCATTGTGTACGGGATGATTTTCACAAGTATCTATTACCGCAAGCGTAGAAGTTACATACTTGAAGAAGCAAGTCCCTATATATTTGAACATCACTAGTTCTAGAAATGGCTGTCACTTTCGCAAACAAAATATTTCGGCAAACAAAAAATAAATTTTATTAACGTAATCATATAGAATAGTGATTAAAGTGAAATATTATTCCATGTTCTATAACACATTTACTCCCTTTTGTTGGCACGTTTAGAAAATACCCAGTTTGGCATTTATATGGATTTTTTTTCCAATTAGGTAACACACCTGTTGACAGTTGGAAGGTTACCGAAAGACTGAATTTGGATTTTTGTATGATGAGTGGGGTAGCGTATTTCTAATTCTCAACGTATTGATTTCTCAGCCCATCCAGTTCTATATATCGATGTTTACTAGAGACTATATTCACATAAAAATGTGGCATTTACCCACTGAGAGAAAAACAGATTTGGAACTTCGCTTCCGACCCCACTGTTCTTCTAGTTGAATCTTACACCAATTGCAACCCCAGCTGTAGCCATTGGTTTTGAAAAAAAAATAATCCAATTTTTTACTGTACAGTACCTACCATAATATTTAAGATATTTTCTTTTCACGTAATACTGTAATATGTCTTGTAATTTTTCAGTCTAAATGCCTCAGAGCCCAACACAGATCGAGATCGGGGAAAGCGGGGCAAAAAGAATGATACCAGACCTCAGCGTGCTGCGCCTAAGATTCTCAAGGCTGGAGGAGTGTTCTCCGAAGGTACTCATAGTTCTTAAGTAATAATGATTGGCTGATTCTTTCTTTTTATTTACCGGCTGCAGCCACCTCAAGGGCACTCATGGCTTACTTGCTTGTACCTATGTGATGTCTGTGCCTTAATTTTTTTTTCTTAAATCTTTCTACACCAGTCTCCGTCCTTCTACCCAGACAGTTTGGCTGGGCTAAGCATCCAGCCTCAAAAGCCAATTCTGCTTCGTCATATTATCAACCAGTTCACAGCACCACCCTGCACCGAGCTACTTATTAATCATGCACTGTTTACATATCTATAATCTAAGTTGCAAATGTATTAAAGCTCATATCAAATGCATGCCCACAAACAAACATGTGTAGTTCGCGCTTACAAATGCTGAATGTGTACTTACAAATAAAATCCAAACCTCAAATGATCATAAACCCTACAACTTTTGCCGACCTTCCGTGACGCAGGGCTGACATTGGCAAAGTGAACCATTTTTTACAGCATGGGTGGTCAGCCTCATACCCACCTATATGTCAAATAATGTAAAAATAAAACATAAAGTTTTTCTTTGCGAGTTAAGTTCATGAGAGAGAACAGCTCTTATTCTCTTGATAATGGTGTGATAAGATCGAAAGCGCTAGAGGAAATAAATCATCTCATGAAGAAAAACTTTGTGTTTTATTTTTACATCTAATCTAATCTAAGTTGCAAAGATATGTTACAATGGAGATTCACATTATATGTAAGTATTCTCACAAGCAGACACGTACAAGTTTGCGCTTGCACATGCTGCATGTGAACCTGCAACATAAAAACCAAATCTCAAATGGACATACACCCTACAACTCTTGCCGTCCTTCCCTGAAACACAGGTGACATTGGCAAAGTGAACCATTTTTACAGCATGGGTGGTCAGCCGAATACCAACCTATAAATCAAGGAACACACCCGTGATCTGTGGAACACACATTATTAATTCAAAAGGAATCTTCACAATGTCAATACAAAAACCCTTAAACTTTTATAATGTAGTGTGTTTGTAAATCGCAGGGCCTCTGCTTCTTACTGGGATGGCTGTACCCGAGTATAAATCATTGCGTAAATAATCAACATTCACTTAAAAACAAAAAAATTAATGAAAACTAATACTCATGCGCTGTTGTAGCCTCTACATTTTTTCGTAGTATCTATTTTACCCCAACTTTTTTTTGAAGTGCCCGTTCGTAATTGTTGTGTGATTGGTATTTTCTAGGTATTGCGGCTAGCACCAAGCATGGCCCATCCAGACCCAACTATGGACTGGGGAGTGGTAATGGAGGCGGAGGGGACTCCACCAGCACCTTGAGGAAACCAACCCTTAATCTTAAAAACGATTGGAAGGTAAAGAACATCTCCATTTACTTCGTCTTCGATGGTGCACCAAGCCTTAGATTTAAAAAAAATCCTTAATCTCCACCTGCCCTCCAACTGGGTAAACGGAACAGAAAATTTCAAAAATTAATGTAATAAATGTTAATCTTTCTCTTTTTAACAAAGAATGAGCTATTTTTCATGCTTGTTTATGAGTTGTATAGAATCAGAGATTGCAATCTGGATATTTTTTGAAAATGAGATAAATATATGGAAGTGAAGAATGTATCATGAAGAAACTATCATGGAAAAAATATTCTAGATTACCTTGATTCTATATGATTGATTGGTGGTCTAGCGATTAATGCTTCATACTGGTAATTGAAAGGTTTATTTCCCGGGCGAGCACAAAAAATAAAGTTGAATTTTCGAATACATTTTTAGCTGGGCGACCACCTTCTTTTTTTGATCTGTGGCGACCACCCATTTCGTAACAAAAATGGTTCACTTTGCCAATGTCACTCCTGTTTCAGGAAACGTCGACCAAAGTTACAGGGTTTATGTTCATTTGAGATTTGGTTTTTAATTTGTAAGTACACATGCAGCATTTGTAAGTGCAAACTTACATATGTCTGTTTGTGGGCATGCATTCAATATGAATTTGAAATATTAATGTATCTTTACATCATGTAGATTATAGGTGAGTTGCAAATTTCATCTGCCTTTATCAGAGGTCAGTCACAAAAGGTCCATCCAACTTGACAGAGATTGGGCTTTGCTTGGGAAATTGTTTCTTATGGTGATAACCAAGCTCGCAGAGGGCTCTTACCTGGGAATCATTGTATACATATGTATGTTTATGGGGTTCGGGTAATCCGTTGACTATTCTTGTTTTCGAGCCGATGGATGACTCAGCTCACCTGAGCAATGGTGAGCTTGGAGGCCCCTACAACAAATAATAAAACACCAGGTACTCTACTCCAGGTACGCCCTCCCATTTCACCCCTTCAGAAACTGCATCGCATGACGACAAGGCAAAAGAAGAGAGAAATGCAGACCCCTCCTCACGCCGCCCTGATGATGAATCGTGTGATCGGTCTGCTAAATATGCTAGTCAAGAATAGGGACTTGACTCCTCTGCCATAACACCGACATATGTGATTTATATTTTTATCTTTAGGTTGACAAGGAGTTTCACGAAGAAGATGATGAAGAGATGGACGACCTTCTGGAATCCCACTTCACCCCCACCAGGCTACCTATCAATATCAATGGTATGCACAGCCTCATATTTACTTCATTAATTTAGATCCATGTAAAATAAATAATCTTTCACCTAACATTGGTAGGTTGATTACATGTACTAATTCTGAAGCAGTTCTGTCAACAGCTGAATGTTTCAAACTTTAGAATGTTTACCATTTGAGTCATAAAGAATCAAAGGCAGCAATTATGAATGGACTCGGGACTTTTTTCTCAGCAAGCTAATGTCAGTCTTGTAAGCGATACGTTGATGATTGAAAAATTCTTATTTTTATAATTAAAACAATGAACTATTTGTACGAGTAAAAACACTGTTTATTGAGTCTATCAAATGGAGATCATCTTAAGTTTTTATCCAGGTTATTCTTCCATTTTAACTAATGGTTTGATCAAATAATGGACGGTCGTGCTATTCACTGTTTTTTTACATGTTTTCCTGATTCCTCATTTCTAGGTTTAACCAAAATCAATTTGGAGGATGCCATTCCCAAATTAGCCATCAAAGAAGAGCACGTTGTTAAGTCTGAGCCCTCAGACGAACTGCAGAGTAAGATTGTGAACCAATTCCTTTTAATCGGACGGCTAAAATCCGATTGCAATCCTTTCTATCTCTGAACTACAAACATTGTAATTTCAGAATGTAAGGGCGCTATAATAAACGGCTTAACCATCACATTTCAAACTATTTTTTTATTAGTTGGATGAACAATTACCTGTGGAATTTTTATTTGCAAAAAAACATAGTTATTATTTGTAGTAATTATTATTTGTAAGATATACCTCATTTAAGATTTTTATTAAATGCATTCCCACAAGCAGACATGTATAATTTCGCGCTAACACGTCATGCCGCATGTGGACCTACTATATAAAAACCCAATCTCAAATGAACATAAGCCCTGTTACTCTTGCCGTCCTTCCCTGAAACAGGGGTGACGTTGGCAAAGTGAACCATTTTTTACAGTATGGGTGGTCAGCCGCATACCAACCTATAAGTCAAGGAACATATTATTGGAAAAATTATCATGGTTTTTGTTTGTTAAATAACCAATGTTCTTTGGTAGTTACTGAACAAAAAACCATTGTTATTTGCCAAATAATCTTGTTTGCTATTTATCAAAGAACCATGGTTATTGTTTGATAGATAATTAATCAATAGTATATAGTGAAAAGTTATCATATTTTGTCAAATGATGGCAGTTTTGTTATGGACATATACCTTTATATTTGGTCACACAAGCAGTCTCTTGAACAATAATGCAACAATGGAATATATATATATTGTTTTAAATCTAAACTTATTTAATGTGTAATGAAAAGGTGATTAATTGACTGTTTGAATTTTTAGTTAATGATGCATTGACAAAAGAAGAATGGACACCAAAAGTGAAGAAGGAATTTAAAGAATCTAAAGATGCATTTGAAATGCTACAAGATAGCAAACCATTGATATGTTTAATGCAGGTAAACTATATCTTTAACTTAAAAAAAATAAAATAACTTTGTTTTATTTTATTAAAAAAAAACAAAAAAAATAACAAGTTGACCGGTTTTGGCCTCTTGACCATCTTCAGAGTAACTGAAGATGGCCAAGAGGCCGAAACCGGTCAACTCGTTATTTTGTTTGTTTTTTTTTTTAATTTAAATATAAAAAAATAGAAGAATAAAACAAAGTTTGTTTTCGTTTTTTTAAATTTTAAATGGAGTTCTACAAAGTTTCCGCTGAAATATTTCATTAATTGTTATATCTTTAACTTTTGACAGTTTATTTTTTTGTAAGTTTTTGTAAAACAATGTTTTCTTTTTTTTAGTTCCCTGATTGTCTGCCTGGAAGAGGACCTGATGATAATTCTTCACAAACGGAAAATAAACCAGATATCTCAGACACATCAGAAAATAATGCAACGGTGAATATGTATTTTTTTAAGTTTTTAGGCTTTCACAGCCAGCTTCAGATGCTTGAAGTTTTTCTTCCAATTCTTGACTGTGGTGGAAAATATGTTAATTGATTTTTTTCATTTTTAGACCCCCAGTTTATGCACAACTCAAAATTTAGAAGAAGGCCAGATTGGCAAGATCTTATTGTACAAATCAGGAAAGGTGAAACTGAAAATAGGCAACGTCTGTTATGACCTATCTTTGGGCAGCGTGCCTTGCTTTAGGCAAGATGTCATGTCCGTAGCTGCCAACACAGAGGAAAGAAGCGGCCTTATGATCAACATGGGACCGATAGAGAATAAACTCATCGCGATACCAGACTGGGAAAAAATGTTTGAAGAAATGGAGACATCGTAAATGTGAAACCGACTGATAATATAATGGTAGTTTTACATACTAATGAAATTTGTATTATGTATTGGACCGCTCCGGAATATTATCTTATAACTTCATACTATGGATAATAATAATAATAATAATTGGACAATTTGTATACAGCGCCGTTTAGTGGCACTAGCCACCCCAAGGGCGCTTAAATAGGGCGGATACATTCGAGTAGGACTTGACACATAATCTATTAAGCTAGGAAACAGAGATGTATTCATATTTAAGCTCCACACTCTATGCATATACATAAACAATAATGTGTAAATTTGTTGAGAAATGTTTTAAAAGAAAACTTGAACCTCGAAAGAAAGTCAGCTCGACTGTGCATGGTTAATAATTTATTGATTTATGAGTAAGTTATAATGCTGAAAATAAAATTTCTCATGACATTGTTCATAATAAAGTTATTTACAAAATAAAGATCACTTTTATTTTACTCAATAGAACATTAATTACAAGTTATACAATAATAAATATAATACTTGAACAAAATTTGTTACACGGTTTAAAAGTTAAAAGATATAGCAAGGAACTCAAAATATATCAGGCAAATCAGAATCTTGTATCTCCTCAAAAATGAAAGATGAATCCATCGTAGTGTCGCCAAGATCTAAAAAAAAACAATAAAAATTGTTAGCTAGTACAAATATAATGCCATCAAAGAGTGTGTCATTGCAAAGGTGCTTAGGCAAAGAAGTGGGTTTTCAGACATTCTTTCCTGGGTGAAGCTCCCTTACGCAAGCACAAATTGTGTTCCATGCTGTTGAAGCAGACAACTTGAAGGCTCGTTCTCCAAGAAAAGTACAAGGCGGGGATGGCCAGGCAGCAGAATCTTGATCCAGTTGACCAAAAAGTTTATCTATCGAGTTGCGGTGGAACCCTCTTGGTAGGAATTTTCTTACCATACAATATACGTCTACAGTAATACTACGGAATGTTTTTATTCTTTTGAAGTAATTGATTTCCTACCTTTTCTGAAACATAAAGACCCTATTTTTATGATGGCAGATAGCAAAGACACCTTCAACCTTCAATGACATCCATAGATGATAACTGAACTGAGTTCAATTCCGCTCTTGACATCCATGCATGCCACTTGTACTGTGGTTACATAAACAACATAAAATAATAATTTTCTTACCATCTTTATAAAGGAAACTAGCATCATCTTTTTCCATTTGCATTTTTTTCAATGGAGGTATAGCTACACGTTCTGGAAGGCCAAATACCATTTGTTGAAGTTCACTTTTAGAAAGCTTGAATTCTTGTTCACAATCGTCTTCATCTAAAAATAAGTTCATACAATAAAATTCTCAAAAAATATTTTCAACAAGATTCATTCACAAACCCTATTCCAAATGTATGGAAGTACGCGTTGCCATTTAAGCTCCCGGAATAACCCATTTGGAAGCCCTGCTGCCGAGAAAAGCTCAGGGCCCCCCATACCTCCCCCCACCCATTAAAAAAACAGCCTGCCCTTTTTTTCACAAAGCAAAGATACATTTTAAGAAAATATTAATTGAATACTTGTAAAAAAAGACACTACATCAGTAAGAAGTTGCATATACAGTGTTACTGGAAACTTTGCTTGAAATTTTCGGGGCCCCATTCAGGTCATTTGGGGCCCCTAAAGGTCCCCTGTAAGAAACTTGAAATTCTCAACTAACGGTGTCTTTTTCTGTACAAAACGTGGGTTTTAGAGTCGAAAGTGATCAAAATTAGTCCATAAGATAATTTTTCAGTTATTCTTTGGGGGCCTCCTAGGCGCAGGGGCCCTGGTTCAGTCCCACCACTCAAAACACCCTAAATCCAGGCCTGCCCGGAGGCGCTGTAAAATATTTGTGAAGAAGATTCACCCTGGTTTTCCAAACATATGTTCAACAGTAAAGATTCCACCAGTGTTGCAAAAATATGTTTGCGAATCTTGGTACTTAGTGGGTCCCAAAGTTCTGTCACTGGCACATTATTTTTAAATTTAGAACATGATTTTAAGAAAAAAATATTGAATTCCATTTTTGAATGTTTAACAATTATTTTAAAACATAAAACAGTCATTCGCTGCAATTTCTCACGATGGAGTGGACATTGAAGGAAGATCGAATAGCTGTTTTAGCATTGCACCGCTGTGGGCACTCGCCAAGTACCATTTTCAAGTTGCTCAAAAATTTAAATATTAAGCTTAGGGTTGTGTATCGTATTATTGATAGGTACAATGAAGTCTCCAGTGTTGAGGACAAAAAAAAGATTGGCCGGCCTTGCTCCGTACGAACACCAGCAGTGATCAAGGCGTGCATAGCAAAAAATCCTGTCCGAAAACAGAAGTTGATGGCTTTGCAGATGGGTGTCAGTAAAAAAACCGTCAAAAAGGTTTAAAACGAAGATCTTAGTCTACGAGCATACAAAAAAAGAGAAGGCACTTGCTTAATGCCCATCTAAAAACAATAAGGCTTAAAAGATCCCGGAAGTTGTTAAAGTGGTACGTGAAAAATCGACACCGTGATACCCTCTTTACAGACGAAATGATTTTCGATACCGAAGAGAAGTACAATAAACAGAATGATAGAGTGTACGCTAGAAGCTCTGAAGAAGCAGGAAAAAAAGTTTAGCGGGTGCAACATAAGCATCATCCATCATCAGTGATGGTCTGGTTGGGTGTATCTTATTCCGGGTCAACTGAGGATCATTTTTGTGAAAAAGGGGTCAAAATCAGTGCGAAAATGTACCAAGAGACGGTTTTGGATAAATTTGTCAAAGATCTGCCTAACACAATATTTTCAGGACATAATTTTGTGTTCCAGCAGGATTCTGCGCCAGCACACAAAGCCAAGACCACTCAAGCCTGGTTTGACTGTCAAAGAATCGAGGAAGGCTGCAGGGGACAGGAAGAGTTGTAGGCTAAGTAGATTTGGAATGTGCGATTGGAGAGATCATATTGGCCCATAATGTGGTTCAATACAAATTTAAGTAAAAAAAGTATGCACCTATGTAGGGTTTTCCAGAATATTCAATTGCTGCCAAATCTTCCAGAGTAATTATTTCTTCTTCCGTGACAGGTTTATCCTCATAGACTTGCAGCGTTAGCTTCTTAAAGTTATTAGGCACACTCCATTTTGCTTCTTTTGGAGTAAGAATGGATTGAAAAGGAGCACCCGTATTTTGAAGAAAAGATTTCTTCTCTACATTTTTCGGGGTCATGAGATTATTCTTTTTAGTTGGAGTTAGAGGATATCCGCCTTTAGCTGGAGTATGCAAGGACAAACCTGCTTTTCCAACATTTGCTAGAATAAGGAGAAAATAATTGGTTATAAAATTATTTGAAAGTTATCTTGTAAAGGCAGTGCCTTGTTGTGCTAGCGAAAGTCATTTGTCTCTGTTAGTGGCCTTCCTCTTGAGTTGTGGATAAGAGACGACATCAATGAACCGCTAGATGAATTCTACCTTCAAAGATGTTGCTAAGGCGTTTGTACTTATAGAGCATCCTATGATATTGGCATTCTTTAACAGGTCTAATGCGCGCCTTCCACTGCGAAAGGGTAATGAGCGGGAAATAGCTGAGCGGAGCGGAGTGAAATAGTTTTGGCCTTCCATTGCGAGAGAGTTAAAAAAAATAATGGTATTTGCCTTCCACAGCCAACGAGCTCGACGGAGTGAGCTAGGCGGGAAATGAGATGGGTCAGATGAAAGAGTTTTTTGCCTTCCATCTACAGCGGGCTTAGCGGAGCCAACTAGGCGACAGTGTGTGACGCGGGAAATAATTTTGCACGTGTTGGTACGCGGTAGAAGCGGAGTCCGTTCAAAACTAGCGGCCGAGACTATGACACAGCGGACTCATTTTTACTCGCTCAGTCTGCTCCGCTCACTCCGCTGTCGGTGGAAGCACTTCTATGAAATTTACTGTTGCTAGTCGAGCGGAGTCCGCTGGAAATCCGCTCAACTCTGCGACCACTTTTGTAACTCTTTGTACTCGCTCACTCAGTCCGCTCCGCTCACTCGCTGTCGGTGTAAGCACTTCTATGACATTTACTGTTGCTAGTCGAGCGGAGTCCGTACGGAGTCCGCTCCGCTCGGAGTGGAAGGCGGGCATTACAACACTCTCTTTTGAATTCCCTTCTGCTTGAAAGTAGGTAGTACATTAGGTAGTGTGAAATTTACAAATTGAAAAACATTGAACAAGATACCATTTTCGCAGATGTTTTTGTGTACGCTGAGATTTTTATTTTTCGGAGCTGATAAATGATTTCCAAATATATTAAAAACCGTCTCAGCCATAGTTTGAAACGTCAAAACACTACAAGTTAATTACAATAAAAACTACTTTTGAAAAAATGTCAACGGCCGAGTTTTGTTCAGTTTTGTTGGAAACAGTAGAGAAAGTCGATATACATCGATATCGAAGAAAATATTCTGATAAATTTGAAAAAAAAAAACTCAACATCGGAATTTTTATAAATATAAGAATTTTTTAGGTTTTATTTTTATTTTTAATATTGATGTCTCAATAATTTTTAAAACATCGATATTTTTCGCAATTTTCCCATCCCTAGCACCAGTTCAAAACGCATCACGGATCAGTTTTTAAATGTTAACTTAAAAATCTTTTCTTTTTGAAAATCAAATTCAATAATTCTACAGAAAAAAATAGTTCCATGATTTCGTTATAATGCTTTTAAAATTTCTTTTTTTTTCGTATTTTACAGGAAACTGCAGGAAACGTCGACCATCCCAGACCCACCCCAGACCTATACTCTGTGGTGACTCTGTGCCCCAGACCATCCCTACATGCCGGGCTGAGTCATATTGAACAGCCGGTTCCCGATGAAACATAAATTACCATAGAGTATGATTATTTACGGGCACGAGCCTGTTAAAAACAGAATGAGTGATAGCCTTTGTAAAAACGCATGATACATTATTTTACAAATCTGACAATATAGAAATGTTCGTTTTATTTCAAACATCTACTTTGTATATATTTAAGCAAAATAATACATTACTTTTTATTTTCGTAACACAAAAAAATACTTTTTTGGAAATAATTAAAACACTTGATCTGGGCGTAGGGCCACCCATTCTTCAGTTGAAATTTTTAGTGACGCCGTCCGTGCTGTCAAAGTTTAAGTGATTTTTATTTTGTATTCATGTTACGAAATCACGCTTAATTAACTTTATTATCATCGTATTTTTTCGTTGATCCGCTTGTATAATTAATATGAGTTATCACTCGCGTGAAAATGTACATTTTTGTAGCTACGTATGGTGAGGTTATGTGACATGGACTCTCGAACATTTTTGAATTTGAAATGTTTTCTCGACAGCAAAATGTATTAGCCTTGTCTGGGACTGCCGTCGTTAGCAACCAATAATAAAATATTTGCCTTTATCCTAGAAACTCGGCTGGGTGACAAGTGACGATACAGTTTTGTCGTTGTGAATTCGTGTGTTGACATTGTGTTCGGTAATCATTTCTCAGTAATGGTTGTATAAAATCAAAAAGGGCTACTTTCTTGGTGGCGGCTTTAAATTTTCAAGTATTTGGCTTTGTCCTAGCAATTTGCATGCTCAGCATTCAATCAAGACAGTATTGAGGAATGATGAAACCAAGTTATAGTAATATTTTATAAGATATTTATCATGTTTTGAAATAATATTGTTTTGTAAATATATACCTACGTTAATAAATCTTTAAGAAATATAAAAAAAATGGTTTGATTTTGAATAACAGAGTATCCTTGAATAATAATATGAAGTAAATAATAATATACCGATAATAATACAGGCATAATAATAACAATATGTATATAGGTATCATACAGGTAGGTATATATAGTATGAATCGTGGTAACGTTGCCTTCTGGTCGCAGCAGGTGGCAGCACAAGTTACTATAATCTATGTTAGGTACTTGTGCTCAACGCAGGAGTGGCGCCTCTATTTACCCTACTCTGTGCATCCCTATTCCCGCCTTGTTTATGTACACAGCATAAAATATGAAATTAATTAAAATTAAATTTATAATAGACGAAAAATTATAAATTAACTAATACTGCTTCTGTGGAATGTTAAATGGTCAATATCTCGACATATTGGAGTACTCGAAGAGCAAACAAAAATATCAAAAACCAATAAAAAGTAAACGCGACTGCTATCAAAGGTTATAGGTTATCTTTTATCGCGTTAATATTTTGACAGATTCCGCTCATAATGCGGCGACAAATAAATGATTTTCGTTTCCTCTCAAGTACCATTGTGTAACGAATAATGACTTATATTAGAATCATTCATCGAGAATATTGTTTCTAAGTTGTGTTTTTTTTATTGCACTAGTTTGACAGTTCGATCACGATTCTCGACAACATGAGGCGATCGTGCATTAACTTACTTCCCTTCTCTTTTCTACGCACACAAAAATTGGGAATTTCATCTTGCGTCTCTCTTCAACGCACGTTTAATTGCACGGTGAGCTGAGTTTTTAAATGATAAAGGTTTTGTCTGACTTCGTGATCACTTGATAAAGTCTTCTAATAAATTGTTTACGTGAGTTTTTGACTGTCTACATTTCTATCCTTTTTATTTTACTACGATTTGAAACATGTTTCTCTAAGTTTTGATCACGTTTTCATAACAATATTAAAAAAACAGAGTTCTATGCACATGTTTTTAGAAAAGGCTACTAAATAATATTTTATTTATTTATCTATAGTTTTGGAATTTTCTGAAGTTCTTTTTAGAAGCAATATTTCTGAATAGCTCTTGCTTCATAAAATTCTTCTTGTGGTAGATTTAACCCATTGATTTAAATAATATACTATAATATAATATACTATAATATAATATACTATAATATAATATATAATTATTTAAATCAATGATTTAACCAGAGCAACTTGCAAAATAAGTACCTAGGTACTTATTTAATCAAATAGGTACCCACTTATCTAATCTAATCTAAGTTGCAAAAATATGTTACATTGGAGATTCACATTACATGCATTTTCACAACCAGCCACGTACAAGTTCGTGCTTGCACATGCCACATGTGAACCCATAACTAGGGACTGGAAAATTTCGCGATCGCGATAAAACGAATTTATTCGCGAATTTTGATGTTTTTACGCGAATAACGCGAAATTTCAGGTTTTACGCAAATATCACGAATTTTCGTACTTTTGGTAGAAATCATGCGAAAAAGTTGACATGTGTCGCTTTTGCAACGCAACGATTTTGTGGGAAAGAAAAAAATCCTGCGAAAACCCTTTGCAAGTTGCAAATCACAGGAAAATTGGTCTCTTTCAACGTTTTTAAACACGAACGCTAGACGTGGGGTTCGATCCCCACCTGGGTCATTTGACCATAAATTTGATCCTGGTTCAACAGATGTAATTGGATAATTAAAAATGAATAATTCATTAAAATAAACAATAATGAATTATTAATTAATAATTGAATTATTAATCTCGGACCGGTCCGTAGGCCGTAGTGTCAACACTTCGGACTCGTAAATGGAAGGTTGTGGATTCGGATCCCGGCGGAGCACACAAAAATACCATTAATATTTCGCATGTGCTCTTCGCTGGGTTGAAGAATTCATAAGCCTTTACCAATGACCGGTCACCAAGGGTCCATCCAGCCTTACAGCAACTGGGTCTTGCTTGAGTATTGGCGCTTTGTAGCGACGACCAAGCTCGTACACCTCTGCGGCACTACAACAAGTGTCATAGACCCCTAGAGTCTTTAGAATCTAGGGAGTCTCCCGCACAGGATTTCTTAAAAAAAAAAAAAAAAAATTAATGATATTAATACCTGTATCTGGCCAGGCAGAGTAGGTTGGTGAATTGCATTCCTATTCACAAATCTATTTTATTAACAAAAATAATGATAAGCAGAACTGTCCTGGATCATCCAAGCAGACTTGAATCGTGACATCAATGAAGGAAAATACTTCAAGGAGTGAAGCTGTTGCTGGATTAGCCAAGAGCACAACTTGAGGCTTTCATAAAAGCCAACATCCCTTGAAAAATGAGATAACCCTCATCTAGAGACTAAATGCACAAAAATTAAATTTTTAAAAGGATATTTGCAGGGTATTCGGAGTGTCATTGAAATATTAATACTTTTTTCAATCAATGGTTTTTTGTAAAAAAAAAGGATTATTTAAAAAAATATAAAAAAATTTAAGATACTAAAATTAATAAACATCGTTTTGTACCACTTGAGTATTTTTTATTGCAAAAACGTTTTCGGTGGGTACTTCCACCATCTTCGGTTGCAGATACTCGTATTGATTCAGATGTTGTTTATTCATTGTTTTTGAAGGTACATATTGTTGTTTACATAATAAATTGTAAATATTAGTAATATACTTTGTTTTGCAATTATATAAACCTTTATTTTGATCTAATCCACCCTAAAAATTACACCGAATCTCCCCGTTTATCATGAAAAATAACGCGAATTTCCCTGTTTTTGATCAAAAATAACGCGAATTTTACAAAAAAATAACGCGAATTTCCTAAAAAATAACACCACTATTTTCCAGTCCCTACCCATAACATAAAAACCAAATCTCAACTGGACATACACCCTGCAACTCTTGCTGTCCTTCCCTGAGACAGGGGTGACATTGGCAAAGTGAACCATTTTTACAGCATGGGTGGTCAGCCGCATACCAACCTATAAGTCAAGGAACATACACGACAGATTACATTTTTTAAATCAATAAATAATAATATCTATGGGCATCAAAACTAAAACAGAAAACAAATTCCAATTTAATAAACCCTAGCCGCCAACATTACAGATCAACCGCCATTTCTTTCTGTCCTTACACACTTCTTTAATTTCCTCCAGAGTAATAATCTTTTTCATACAGGCTCTCCTTTTATTATGACTCTGGATATTCAATTCATTCGCAATTTCGGATATTTGGTCCATCCATACCTTTCTCGGTCTTCCTCTACCACGACATCCATCTATTCTTGCAACTTATACTTTCTTCCTCAGTCTTTCCTCATTCATTCTCTCCATATGCCCAAACCATCTTAACAAACTTCTTTTAATCTTCACTTTCTCTTGCACCACATTCTTCTCATACAAAATCATTCCTCACCCTATCACTCCGTTTTTTCCCGATGAAAAATAAAATAAAATCAAATATTGCAACACTGGGACTGAGCATTCAATAAGAATATATTATTTACCTTTCTTCCTAGCAACCGGGCTGGGTGACAATATTTCTGGCAACCAATGTCACAAAACATATTTTTATAGAAAATAATATAACAAACAAATACCATACACAAAAAATTGTGATGACTAAGAGCGGGGTGGCCAGGGAAAAGGCAAATTAATATTTTGATATTAGTTGCCAAGGACCTTGGTCCAAATAAAAATCTGGCGTTTGATCGCTAGGATAAAAATGTGGATTCAATTTTGTGGTGAGTTATTGTTAAAATGCTTTAAAAAGTTAAATTAATGTAAAGTAAAAGTTAAAAACTATTATATCAACATGAGACCATTCTATAGCTAGTGGACATAATATTTGAGTTGCTGTAGACTTAAGCTAGAAGACTTTTTCCAGGCCTAGATTTAAGCGATTACCACTTTCAATGATTTTTTTCCAACCCAAATCATAATAGCAGCAAGGTTTTATCAGCTTTAACAAAAAAAAAACTTACTTATCTCTTGTGAGCAAAAAAAAACAGAGTTGTTTGTTTTGTGAATTAAGCACACCCTAAACACCCTCTTTAAGGTTGGTCATCGTTAATTATCAAGCAAGACTGCATGGATCTTTGGTAAAGGAAGATGATTTTTTCAATTATTCAAAGAAATATTTTTAAGTTAAATGATATACTTTTTGTGCTCCGCTAGGAATCAAACCTTTACCTTCCAATTACAAGCCTGAAGCGGTTTCCACGTGGCTGTGGACCGGTCATGTGACAATTTGTAAATCCGTACCGTGTAGGGCAGTGTTGTGAAACTAGAATTTATGTTTAATCATAGCCATAAAACCAAAGGCAGCAGGATTAATCTAGGAATATTTTTTGAATAAAGAATAAAATGATTCTGTGCTTCCACAGATTTGCCTTCTTTTAAAAAAAAAATCCTAGATTGCCTCTTTCGATTCCCTGACGGCTCATACATATAGTATGATGTAACTTTTTATTTAAATAAAGCATCAAAACTCCTAATATATTTTATAACTTTGCTGCAATGTTCTAACACGTCAACATTTTATCAGATAGTTTAATAAATATTACTTGAAAGGAATTTTCGTCATTTGAATTTGCATGCATCATAAATAATAACCTTACTTATTTGCGTAAGCTTAGTAATCAATCATTTTAATGCAACATGGCATGTTTTTTAAAGAACTTCTATTTGTTCACCAGCATAATGTTTTATTATTTAACATTGAAAGGTTATCACAAGTATTTGTTTGCTGTAGAACACTTGCCACAATAATATTATTCAAATTCTGTTACCCAAAAATAACTTGTATGTTTTAATTTTGTGTGGAATTGTTATTCATACTTATTACTTCATTTGTTGAGCATCTTTCAATCAATAGGTATATTAACTTACTCAGTAGCAGTCCTCTTCTCTTAATTGCTAAATAAAAACTCTTCCACACTTCTAATCTCAAGTAATGTGAACTGCTGCTTTCCCATTATATGGACAAAATCATTGAACATCTTTTTGGGGACTTCCCTACAATATATCAACCCATAGTTGTTGGGGTCTACACAATGCCTCCCTCCTGGATCCGTTACTTTAACTGATATAATATAACTAGCAGTACCCGGCGTGTTTCACTACGCCATTTGGGCATGTGGTATCAATTTTTTTCTACAGATAAAAGAGGAAACAACAGGATCAAAAAAAAAAGTGTGCTAATCGGAATCAAGCTTCACACAATTTATCTCTAGGTTAATCTTCACGTTTTCTAAAAAAAAAGGTCTAGGTACAACTGTTAAGCAGCAGAGCCAAGCATAGGGAAAATCGATTGCGGTGCTCCATTTATATTTAAGATAAAAAAATCGGCTATGTAACGTCACTCATCTAATCTATTCTAAGTTGCATGGATATAATTGTTACATTTGGAATTCACATTAAGTGCATGCCCACAAGCAGACACGTATAAGTTCACACTTGCACATTCTGCGTGTGAACCTACAACATAAAAACCCAAATCTCAAATGAACATACACCCTGCAACTCTTTGCTGACCTTCCCTGAAACAGAGGTGACATTGGCAGAGTGAACCATTTTCTATTTATAGTTGGTCAGATGCATATTGACCTATACAAGAAAAGAATATAAACAATAAATTAAATTTTATAATCATACAATTAAAGAACTAATCTATAAAATTCACTATACTCTTTAAACAAAGTGAAGAAATAAATGTATTCCAAACAATCAGGAATATTTTTCAATGTAACCACACTGTGAAACGTATGCAGTTGGGGAAAATGCTTCATACAATATGATGCACTTAAGTGTTTTTTCCACTATCTCCATAAAAGTGTTTAATTTATGTTGAATTTTTGACTCCCTGTCCTGTCTTTATCCCGGCCAAGTGAATTCACATGTTTTCCCCACATTTAAAATGTGCTCTATCCATTATTTCAATAAGTGAAAGTTTTAGGTAGTGCACACGGAACATTTTCTATTGACAACAAAATTGTAAGTCGCACGGCCGGGTTAGGTAAAAGGCAAACATTTTGTTTATCTTGGTTGCTTTGGACCATTGTCACATAGAAGAAAGACGTTTAACCGCCGAGAATAAAACGATCTTTAAATTTGTGGTGAGTATATAATTTTACAGAAATGCGTTTTTTGAAAAAACAACTATATTATGTATATTTTAATTAAAAGTATGTTTCAATAAAAGGTTTTAATAATAATAATATATTTCAATATGGTCTTCTAGTTGTGACCTACGAACTTTCGTTTATCGTATTTTTTATAAGTGCGGGATATAAAAGCTTTCTTACATTTCTAAAATTCAACTTGGAATACTTGAATAACATTTTTTAATTTGGAACTTTTGTCTAGGCCAGGGGTCGGCAACCTTTTGAGTCGGAAGAGCCAAAAATTACAATTTACAAATTTCAAAGTTTTTCCATGACTAATAGGTTGGTATGAGGCTGACCACCCATACTGTAAAAAATGGTTCACTTTGCCAATGTCGCCCCTGTTTCAGGGAAGGTCGGCAAGAGTTGCAGGGCTTATGTTCATTTAAGATTGGGTTTTTATATTGTAGTTCCACATGCGGTATGTGTGAGCGCGAAATTATGCGTGTCTGCTTATGGGAATGCATTTGATGTGAATCTCAAATGATACATATCTTATTTTGGATTTGGATTTGTAAAGAGCCACAAATGTTTTTTTGCCAACAATAAATAGCGTCGATGGGGCGGGGGGAGGGTGGGGGGTGAAAAGCAAGTACAAGTAGCGGAGAGATCGTTAATCGATTCAGAACGATTTAGTTTTTTTCGATCAGAAGTATAATTCTGTGTTTTTTTTATATTTGCGTATGAAGCTAAAGAGCCGTAACTTCACACCCAAAGAGCCGCATGTGGCTGGTGAGCCGCAGGTTGCTTACCCCTAACCAAACCGATATCGATCCACCATATTTGTAAAAAGTCCGGTCTATAGCTTAGTTGGTAGAGTAACTGCATTCCATGCCGAGATCTCGAGTTAGAATCCCACTGAAGTTGTCAGAAATTATTTCTCGTTTCAGTGTTTATTTCTAACCCAAAATAAAATACCGGCAAGGCTTACTCAGCCTTCATAAGAAATGAATGTCAAGCCACTCAGGAGCTGAATAACATCCATTTCAAGTTGGCGTAAAGTAAAAGTTACTGGGTTGTTCATTTTAGATTTGGATTTTAAATTATGAGTAGGTACACATGCAGCATTTGTAAGCGTGAACTTACATGTGTCTACTTGTGAGCATGCATTTTATATGAATCTTTAATGTAAATGTATATTTGCAACTAAGATTATGTATTGTAGTTGAATATAATGGTCTTCTTCTATTGGGTGGTTTCAAAATTTACCGACCTCGTTGCTGAAATATCGAGAATTGAGAACCACTGTTTATTTGATCACCATCAAACTTCACAGGATTCGTTCTAAGAATATGTTACATGTTTCCTGAAAATTTCGTCAAAATCGGATGAGCGGTTTATGAGTCTATAGGGGACATACATACATACATACATACATACATACATACACACATCCTTCTTTATAGATATAGATAGATGTACTTACACATTTTTAACATTTCAAATCACTCAAATTCTAGACCTGAATTTCATAAGTACAATGTTAATAGGGAAGTATCACATATTTTTTTCATTGTATAAAATGATAGAATACATTTTTTAAAATGCATCTGCGTTTTAAAAAAATATATATCTTGATTAGTTTTTACACTAAAGCTCTTTAAAATTAGCGTATTCTCGATTTCCGGAAAAAAGGTCATTTAGTTTATTTAGGCAGATATGACGGCGATGCATTTTCAGAGTGTAGGTATCGGCGGGCCCAGTGGCAAGTTTTGACGTCAAGATTCGCGAAGTCGAACGCGCTGCGTTTTGGCGCGACTAAAATTCTCCGCATTTTATTTTTGAAAATTATCAATGATATTTTTATTTTTACTACACAAAAAATCCTTGAAATGTACTCTACAGAACCATATTATTTTCAACAGTTTTCCCTACCACTGCAACTACCCTATTGGGCAATAATTACAAATATTTTGAAAATAAAATCTTGAAACATATACTGCAACTTTTTTCTGCATTGAACTAAATGAGTTGCATTTAGCGAGTGGAACCTATTTATTTTCATAGAGTAGGGGGGCAGTATTATGCCAACTAAAGATCCGTAGTTTCAGCTTTCTACCCCCGTGAGAGCAGGCTTTCATCTCTTGGGAAGGCTGAGTAATTGTTGCCGGTGCCATGATTGGGGCTAGAAGAAAACATTGAATTGAAAAATAATGGAATTATTTTTGAAATGAAAAAATAAAAAATGAAAAAATAATGGAATAAAAAAAAATCCGAAATTGCGAATGAATGGAATATCCAGTCATAATAAAAGGAGATCCTGTATGAAGAAGGTTATGACTCTGGAGGAAATGAAAGAAGTATGTAAGGACAGAAAGAAATGGCGGTTGATCTGTAATGTTGGCGGCTAGGGTTTTTTAAATTAGAATTTG
Organism: Agapetus fuscipes; assembly: GCA_951799405.1. NCBI lineage: Eukaryota > Metazoa > Arthropoda > Insecta > Trichoptera > Glossosomatidae > Agapetus > Agapetus fuscipes. Next base: position 17,214,490 of record OX637334.1, read on the forward strand.
TTTTTGATGTCCATACATATTATTATTTGTTGATTTAAAAAATTGTAATTTGTTGTGTATGTTCCTTGACTTATAAATTGGTATGCGGCTGACCCCCCATGCTGTAGAAAATGGTTCACTTTGCCAATGTCACCCCTATTTCAGGGAAGATCGGCAGGAGTTGCAGAGTGTATGTTCGTTTGAGATTCGGGTTTTATATTGTAGGTCCACATGCGGCATGTTTATGCTCGAACTTATACGTGTCTGCTTGTGAAAATGCATATAATGTGAATCTTTAATGTTACATATATTTGCAACTTAGATTTGAAATATGGGTTGATTTTCTATAATTAAATCTTAACTTTTTCAGAAGTCTAATTATTTTAAAAATAAAAGTTGTGTGAAAACATTTGCCACAATGAGTTCAGACAAGACTAACCCAATGAATGCTGATCTCTGGGACTCTGACCCTGAGCTGTTCAAGCTCATTCAGAATGAGAAGAAAAGGCAAATGGCGGGCTTGGAAATGATCGCCTCAGAGAACTTCACTTCCCTGGCTGTTCTGCAGTGCCTCAGTTCTTGTCTTCATAACAAGTATTCCGAGGGAATGCCTGGACTGAGGTAAGTCAGCAGTCTATAATCTAAGTTGCAAAGATATATTTATTATTGTGGCATACATACATACATATGACCGGTCCGTAGTCTAGTGGTAACGCTTTGGACTCGTAAATGGAAGTTTGTGGGTTTGAATCTCGGTGGAGCTCAAAAAATATACAATAATTTATATTTTCAAATATGTTTTTTGGTGGGTTGAAAAATTCATAAACCTTTACCAAAGACCGATTACCGAAGGTCCATTCAGTACAGCTACTGGGTCTTGCTTGAGAATTAGTGCTTTCTATAGCAACGACCAAGCTCGCAGAGGGCTCTTGAAGTGTGAATCACACAAAAAACAGTTCTCAACAAATAAATCATTCTAATATTATTATTATTATACAACTCTGAACTCTACAACCTGTCCTAAGACAATTAAAGTCAGCATTTTATATTGACTGAGTCACATCCAGCGCATTGACCAAATCATGGTCAAAAAATGTAAAAAAAGAAAAAATATGGCTGTTGACGGACCCAAAAGGGCACAGGCCGCGCAGGACAATGGAAATTCCCAGATTAAGTTGGTTGAATGGAGTGGTGGCAGACTGCCGTGCGGTAGGTATATGGGACTGGAAAAGGAAGGTATTGAACAGGCAGCGGTGACTGCAGTTGATCAAGGAGGCCAAGACCCATCCTGCATTGTGCCATTGATGATAATGATGTTTTTTTTTATCCAAGATGTTACCCATGGATTAAAACCTATGCCTTCCACTCTGAATCAGATTTTCCATCAGCTTAACTATTGATCAAACATTCATTCAATTTAAATCATGTATTCATAAACTAGGTGTCTTTTGAGCAATCAAAATTCTGTTTTTTTTTTTTAATTTTTTTATTTCAATATAATAATACATATTTTTATTCAATGACTACTTCAGCCAAACTGCATAGCAGTTTGTTGGCAGATGTGATTACAAACTTCCTTAAAAAATAAATGTTTTTAGGCTTTCACGGCCGGATCTAGATGCTTGATTTTCTGGTTCCGGGTTTTGACCGTGGTCCATGTTTTTGCTTGTCTTCTTCTTTTTTTCTTTTTATTCTTTCTTGAAGACTTTCAGCTTACGTTTCGTCTCCTCTGTGGGCGACTTCTTCGGAGTTCTGCTCGCTACTGAGGTCTGAACGATGGACGATGTCTTTTATGCGTATATTCTAAAAGGGGGCGTGGCTTAATTATTAGGTATAAAACTACCCTCTTTCATAACTTCAATTGTACTCAACCATGTTTTGTTTAGTTTCAAACACTCTTCTTTCCTGTTAAAATTTTTATTTTTTTATAAATTTCGATGGCTTCTCTCCAGCCATCGAAATTTATAAAAATAAAAATTTTAACAGGAAAGAAGAGTGTTTGAAACTAAACAAAACATGGTTGAGTACAATTGAAGTTATGAAAGAGGGTAGTTTTATACCTAATAATTAAGCCACGCCCCCTTTTAGAATATACGCATAAAAGACATCGTCCATCGTTCAGACCTCAGTAGCGAGCAGAACTCCGAAGAAGTCGCCCACAGAGGAGACGAAACGTAAGCTGAAAGTCTTCAAGAAAGAATAAAAAGAAAAAAGAAGAAGACAAGCAAAAACATGGACCACGGTCAAAACCCGGAACCAGAAAATCAAGCTTCCTTAAAAAATGTTTAATCACTTTTAGGTACTATGGTGGAAATGAGTACATTGATGAGATAGAGTTGCTATGCCAAAAGCGAGCCCTGGAAGCCTACAACTTGAACCCTGAGGAATGGGGAGTCAATGTTCAGCCTTACTCAGGTAACTGTAGTCCTAATTATTGAAATTGATTGTGTAAGTATTACAGTGGCTGATATAGGTACAAATAACAATAATAATCACTTTTAAACTTTCAAAGAAATGTAAAAAAGAAGAAATAAATAATATAGTTCTTAAAGTTTATATTTCTTCTGTCAATCATTATAAAAAAATTGAGGGTTGTTTTCCGAGTCTGTTGCCATGGTTCATTGGACCTGGAGCTTCCAGACATTTTGTCCATGCCTATTATAAGCTTTCAGCGTGATTTTTATTTGTTTTCATGGTTGCTATGTCCATAAATAACCTGTGAAAAGTTTCAGTAGAAAAAATAAGATTGGACTCCATTGTATTTGATTTTTTTTATATTTCGCCCATAATTTAAAGAATGAGTTATATTGTTATTTTAGGTTCTCCTGCTAACTTTGCCGTCTACACGGGAGTGGTAGAGCCCCACGGCAGAATTATGGGCTTGGATTTACCCGACGGTGGGCATCTGACCCATGGCTTCATGACACCCACAAAGAAAATATCCGCTACGTCTATCTTCTTTGAAAGCATGCCGTACAAGGTAAACATAGTAACAGTAAGCAGAGTAATCATTGCTAAAAGTCTTATAGTCACAATGGGTTTGCCACAAAATAGGGTAATTGCAGTGGTGGGGGAAACGGTTTAAAATACTATGGTTGTGTAGAGTACATTTCAAGGATCACAACCATATATTTTTTAAGGAGTAAAAATAAAGATATCATTTATAATTTTCAAAAATAAAATGCCGAGAATTTGAGTCCCGCCAAAACGCAGCGCGGCCGGCTACCCACGCTGTGACATCAAAATGACGTAGATGGATCCGACAGTCTTCGTGGGCCTAACGGTACACTCCAAAGATCCATCGACGTCACATTCGCCTACATAAAAAATGCCCTGTTTTACCGGAAATCGAAAGTGCGCGAATTTTAAAGAGCTATAATTTAAAAACTAAGCCAGATATTATTTTTTTTAAACGCAGCAGCATTTTTTAAAATGTAGTCTATTATTTTATGAAGTAAAAAAGGTGAAATTACCCTATTTTAAATGTTTTTTTTTCTCGGAAGACTATGAACGGAACTATGTGACGCAAGGTCATTAGCATCTAAGAAAATAACATAAGTTACAGAGATAACAATTGTGTTTAAAATCTACAGGTTGATCCAGTCAGTGGTCTCATAGACTATGCCAAGTTGGCTGAGACTGCTAAGCTGTTCAAGCCTCGTCTTATCATAGCCGGCATCAGCTGCTACTCCCGCTGCCTGGACTACAAGAGGTTCAGGGAAATTGCTGATGAAAATGGCGCTTACCTCATGTCAGACATGGCTCACATCTCAGGACTTGTCGCTGCTGGTAAGATTTTCATTTCACTACAAATAAAGATGTTGGCGATTGACCGTTCTCTAGAATAAATAATAAGTAATAGCAATAAGAGTGGCCCTACTTTTGTTAACTGCGCAGAGTAGATAAAATAGGCACTCTTTGTTTTCGCAGGGTGACACCATAAATAAGATTTAACATGATCTAGATATGTTAAAATAGAATAATGTACTGGTGCAGGCTTTTGAGTTCAGTTGGTCTATCCTGCTGTAATAGTCTCTGGAATTGAGAACATAGACAAATGTTCAGTTTCAGGAGGTTGCTTAAGGGTGATTGAGAGGTCAGCGCGCCCAACTTTGATGACCAAAATAGCCCATATTTTTGATTGTAAGGTAGCATTTTTTTTCCAGATTAAATTAACACATAAAATTAGGTATTTTTTCCCATTAAATGCCAATTCAAAATAATTTTATTTACGGAGATACCTTAAATGGAGATTTCCACTGTTGTTATGAATAATTCCTAACTTTTTTTTATTTCAAAACATTTATTTTGATTAGTTTTATTTTTTCTAGATGAAAATTATTTTTTTATACTTTTCATTGATTTTTTACAGCTATTTAAAAAGTACTCAAATTTTGCATACGATCGTGTAGGTAAATTTGCAATTGAAAGGTATATTTTCTTTTTAGGATTTGAAGTGATATTTTTTATGTTTGTAATGCAATACTTGTTTTATTTTTTCTCCCCCGATTTCTATTTATCCTGGAAAAATAAAGATTTCCATACAAAAACTGACCCGGTCGCTAGCGTCACCTGCGGTCGGTAGATGAACTGCTGATAGAGTTGCTGTTCAAGATTCCATACATTTTTTGGTCGCGCTGTATTTGCTACATTTCATACTTCGGGTACACTCGTGTATCATCGTATATTGCCGAAGATGCTCGAGTCAGCCCTCTCTTATATTGTGTGTGTAAGAGTATATACATAAACGCTATGGTGGTATAATACGTACGTACATAAAAACAGTTTGCAAAGTTTAACGAAATGGCGAAAGCTCATTCAATCAGATGAAATGAATTGTACGGAGAGCTGCACACGACTTTATAGTATTCTGATAAGTTTTTTTCCATTACATGAATAATATGAAAGTTTATTTGAATTTCAAAGTGAAATTCATTTAGCTCAATGATTTAGCTGGAAAGAATTCTGCTGGCTGGCCTTTTTTGTTGAATTGAAATCATTTTTTGAACCTAGCGTAGAGCAATTTGAAATTTTCAGGCCGGTAATTTAGTCTAGTGGTTAATGCTGAACTGAACAGATTTCAGTCTGTTTTGAATGCGGCCGCAAGACTGATCTTCGGGATGTCCAAATTCTCTCACATCACTTCGCTGTTGAAAGAACTACATTGGCTTCGTTTCCCTGAGAGGGTTCCGTGTGTGTTTGATGGTATTTAAAGCCCTAAATGGTTTGGCTCCATCATATCTGGCAGACATATTTTCCCCCGTTGAAGTGAGTGTAAGGGGGAGGACACTTAGGTCAGCGGGGTGTCAAGCTGTCAGATTGATGCAGCCTCGCCGTCAAATACGCACTAATTTTGAGGATCGCGCTTTCCGGTTTTCGGGGCCGATGGAGTAGAACAGACTGCCACCCGGAGGCGTGTTCCCATTCCACGACCTAAAAGGAATGTTCACTCAGAAATGCACACGGAAGTATCATACCCTAAATCTGCCGTTATTGTTTCTTACACTTTATGGTCTTAGCAAAAAAGTGACAGTAATGAAAAAAATCAAGCATGTTTATTAATTTTTTATCTTAATTATAAAGTTTAAACAAAATATATAACTTAAAAATTGCGACCACAAAAAAATATTTAAAAAAAATACGTTTTTTTCACTTCTGTAGCTACTTTCTCGTGTGTGCTATGTTTTGGAAATATTTTTTTTCATTCTATTTATAGAACTATACATTGTCTAGTGTAGTATCGAAACCGTTTTTTTATAATGTCAATAGTTTTTGAGTAAATATGGAAAAACTGAAACTACTTGATGAATTAAATTTTTTCCGTGTGCTTGTCTGAGTAAACATTCCTTTTAGGTCAAGGAATGGGAACACGCCACCCGGAGTGAGGGTTTCGGAATCTGTTGGCATTTTTAAGGGAGCACTGAAACGGCACCTTTTTAAAATATCTAATTCATGATTAGGAGGGCCCTTGAGGTGTGAAACACACAAAAACGGCGCTCTTTGGTCATGTAAAAAATTAAATAAATAAATTATCCTCATATGTATATATATATATATGGGTATATATGTTTAATTTTAGGTTTTCACGGATTTTCACGGACTCGTAATCCAAAAGTCAAGATTTCGATTGGTGCAAGACAACTAAGTTCCGTCGAAATCTAACAAAAATGTCATGAGTATGTGTGGCTAAGTAAATAATAATTTCTTGCCGCGTTATCCCCGAAGGGCTTCGCATGTGGCGAGGGAACCTATTTATTTTATAGGTAAGAGGGCCGGCCTTACGCCAACCACTTCGTTGATGCGAAGGCATACCAGCTCCCGTGGGGACTGGTACTTATTTCTTGTGAAGGCTGAGTACACCTTCCTGGTATTTTATTTTGGGTTAGAAATAAACACCGAACCGGAAATCATTTCTGACACCCTTATATTATATCAGTGGGTAATTATATAAAAACGCAACTAAGCTACACATGTAGTGTAACTTCTTGCCTGCGTTATCCCCGAAGGAGTCGCATGTGGCGCTTCGGGACCTATTTTTTTTTACAGGTAAGTGGGCCGTCCTCACACCAACCACTTTTAGTTGAAGTGGGGGTTTCCCAGCTCCCGTGAAGGGCTGGTTCTCATTTCTTGTGAAGGCTGAGTCAAACTTTGAGATCGAACCCTTGCTCTCGGCATGGAATGCAAGCATTCTACAAATTGAGCTATCGACCTTTTTACGAGCTTGATCGTCGTCGCTATAAAGCGCCAATTCTCAAGCAAGACCCAGTTGCTGTAAGGCCGGATGGACATTTCGTGACCGGTCATTGGTAAAGGTTTTATGAATTTTTCAACCCAGCGAAGAGCAAATTTGAAAATATAAATGGTATATCTTTTGTGCTGCTTTTATGCTTAGAATATATTCCATCACTTAGTTGAATTATTAGAAAAAAAACTTCATGTAGCTATTTCAATGTACACATCCAATGGTATAAAAAAGTATACTATACAGGCATATATAGCACTTGGATGCGTTGTCTTCCTTCGCACAGGGTGAAGTCCATGAGCACACACACATTGGCATATTTACTGAACACATACGCAGTCACGGCCTCAACAAACATTCCCTGGCTACGCAGTAATATGAAACCTTTTTTTAACTTTAAAAATTAATAACATTTAGGAGACGAAGATGAAAAGAAAAATGAAAGTTGTATTTTTATAGGTAAGGAAGCCGGCCTTACGCCAACCATTTCAGTTGAAGCGGGGGTGTCCCAGCTCCCGAGGGGGCTGGTTCTCATTTATTGTTAAGGTTGAGAAACCTTGCCGGTATTTTATTATTGAGTTGAAATAAACACCGACACGGGAAATCATTTCTGACATCCTCCGTGGGATACGAACCTCAGCTCTCGGCATGGAATGCAAGCACTCTATCAACTGAGTCATTGGGACATAATCACAATGTATAATCTATCATCTAAGTGGCAAAACTATGTTAACATTTAAGGTTCATATTAAGTGCATGCTCACAAAAATACACTTGTAAGTTCGCATTTACAAATCGTGCATGCGCATTTACATATTAAAATCAAATCCACAAATAAACAAAAGCCCTGCAACTTTTACTGATCTTCCCTGAAACAGGGGTGACATTGGTAAAGTAAACCATTTTTTAAAGTTTGGGTGGTGAGCCTCATACCAACCTATAAGTCAAGATAAACAATGAAAATGAAATATATATATTTTTTTTTCATATTTTATTTTAATACACTTGTATAGGTCTGCAACCACTGGAGTCTACACTTTGATAAAATATGCAATGTAAAAAATACAGGGCACACACGTGTGTGCTTCTGTGTGACTATAGTGTAAACTGAACTGTAGCGTTTTATTCCAATTCTGTGAAATGTAAAACGCTCTCTAGAGACCGTATGCCAGTTTCTATGCATTTTTGAGTAATCGGTACAGGGTGAATAATTATTTACTTATATACTTGGATATATCTGTTAACACGAACGAAAGTGAATTGTTGTAAATTTGTTTACAAATAAAATGAATGCCTTTTTTTGTATTTGTATGTAAATAAAATAAAATAAATGCTTGTTTGTAATTAATGTATAACTTCGCTTCGCTTTCGCTTTCATGTTATTTTATTGCTAAAAAAAACACAAAATGGTTCAGATACAATACGATCTCCTACCGACGAACTCTCAAAGCTAAACGCGGGATTTGATGCATTTTCGCGGCTACTGGATAATAGGTGGTCGTGACGGGCAAATAAATTCATATTAAAATGAAATCATACACCCTTAAGACATATTTGTTTAAAATAAACATCTAAAAGTGCTCACTTAAGGGTGCTATATAAATTGACCAATCATCATTATTATTATTATTAAGGTGTGGTGTGAGGCTGTTCCTTGACTAATAGGTTGGTATGCGGCTGACCACCCATGCTGTAAAAATGGTTCACTTTGCCAATGTCACCCCTGTTACAGGGAAGGATGGCAAGAGTTGCAGGGTGTATGTCCATTTGAGATTTGGTTTTTATGTTGTAGTTTCACATGAGGCATGTGCAAGTGCGAACTTGTACGTGTCTGGTTGTGAGAATGCATGTAGTGCAAATCTCCAATGTAACATATCTTTGCAAGTTAGATAAGATTAGATTAGATTAGTGAAGTTTGATAAATAAATACAATAAATTAAGACAACCCTATAAATTTATTCATCTGTAAACTGACGTGCCTCATAAGCACATACTCTTGATTTTCCCTTTCTTCTCTTATTGTATACGTGTACAAAAGATACTGTTTAAATGTTTTTTTTTTTTGTGTAATTTAGGTGTGATCCCAAGCCCATTTCAATACAGTGACATTGTTAGTACAACAACTCACAAAACTCTCAGGGGACCTAGAGCAGGAGTCATATTCTTCAGAAAAGGTGTTCGCTCCGTCAAACCCAACGGGACACAGGTAACAAGCTACAGCAATTTGTTTAACTATACATGTCATGTGCATACTTGCACTATAAATGTTATCCAAGTTTGAATGTATATCTCTCATTGTTAACATTATTATTTTTTATGTTATTGAGTGTCGAAAATTAACAGTGATTAAAAAAATTAAGTATGCAAATGTTCAATTCCTGGCAGAGATTTTTTTTTTTTTTTTGCATAGGAAATTTTTGACTTTTTTTTGTATAGATTTCTTTGTAAGGTTTTGTTCTTTTTTATATTTAAATGTAATTTATTATTCATATTCCTTGACTTATAGGTTGGTATGAGGCTGACCACCCATACTGTAAAAAATGGTTCACTTTGCCAATGTCACCCCTGTTTCAGGGAAGGTCGGCAAAAGTTGTGGGGCTTATGTTCATTTGAGGTTTGGATTTTATTTGTAAGTACACATTCAGCATTTGTAAGCGCGAACTACACTTGTTGGTTTGTGGGCATACATCTGAGAGCTTTAAATGAATATATCCTTGCAACTTAGATTATAGATTATTATAAGGTTGAAAAATGTATTACTCTACAAAGGTTCACCCAACCTGAAAACTGAGTCTTGCTTGCAGAATTGGCGCTGACTAGCTATAAACTTGCAGATAGAAGGCTATCTAATCTTAGTTGCAAAGATGTATTAACATTTAAACTCATATCAAATGCGTGCCCACAAACACGTGTAGTTCGCGCTTACAAATGCTGAATGTGTACTTACAAATAAAATCCAAACCTCAAATGAACATAAACCCTGCAACTCTTGCTGACCTTCCCTGAAACAGGGGTGACATTGGCAAAGTGAACCATTTTTTACAGTGTGGGTGGTCAGCCTCATACCAACCTACAAGTCAAGGAAGGTGATTCACACAAAAACAGCATTCACCCAATAAATCAGCCTGAAATTAATTTATGTCTATATTTTAAAGACACCCAGGGTTGTTCAAAACACAATTGAGCCATAGCTGATCCATGGATCATTTTTTTGCTGTAGGGAAAATTTAGGTTAGGTGGCGCTTGAGCCATGTATTAGCTGTGTGTGAATAACACCAAGTATGTATGTTTTAGGTGATGTATGACTTGGAAGGGAGAATCAATCAAGCGGTATTCCCAGGACTTCAAGGAGGACCACATAACAATTCCATAGCTGGCATAGCCGTGGCCATGAAGCTAGCCAAGACTCCTGAGTATGCTGCCTACCAGAAACAGGTACAATAAAGTAATACCGAGATACAACATTTAGGGGAGTTCTAAGGGATGGTAAAGGGCATCATTGCTGAAGGATCTACTACCATTATTTAACAAAAACTTATTTATAGTGACAACTTCTGAAGTAAAATTGCCATGATGATCTCCAATCATTGATAGAAATAGCACTGAAGTCTGAGGAAAACATGGCAAAGTCTTTGTATAATGAATACATTTTTTAATACGAGTATGCTGGTATGAATATTATATTTTTGTAAAATTTTGTATAACAAAATATTTCTTATTGATATTATAACTCAGTTGGTAGAGTGCTTGCATTCCATGCTGAGAGCTCGGGTTTGAATTGCATCGAGGGTGGCAGAAATGATTTCCTGTTTCAGTGTTTATTTCAAACCTAAAATAAAATACCAGCTTCTCGGGAGCTGGGGACCCCCACTTTATCTGAAGTGGCTGGCGTAAGGCCGACCCCCTTATTTGTAAAAATAAATAGGTTCCACTTGTCACATGCGACACTTTCAAGGAAAACACTGCATGAAGTTGCACTAAATGTGTAGTCTAGTACGTTTTTTTTGTGATTCTATTCAATCCATGTTGAAAAGTCTAAACGAATAAACTATTCGGCCAACAACACTTAATAATGATTTTTATCTAATGTAATATTATCAATATTTTAGGTCGTAGCAAACGCCCAAAGGTTGTCGCAGGGTCTTCAGGAAAGGGGCTACAAGATTGCCACCGGAGGCACCGATGTCCATCTTGTGCTGGTGGATTTGCGGGGTAACGGACTGAGTGGAGCCAAAGCCGAGAGGATCCTTGAGGTCATCTCCATTGCCTGCAATAAAAACACAGTCCCTGGAGACAAGAGCGCTCTCAATCCATCTGGGATCCGACTAGGTAATCAATAATGATGTAGATGCTTATGATTTGATTGCAAGCACTGATTCGTGACATCTTGTCGCTCCAAGGGCACTTTTTGTATTGACTCAGTGAAACAGTGTGTTGTCATTTTAATCTCTTCGAATGTGCATAATGATTTTTATACATAGTGCTTTTTTATAATTCCTGGTCATCTCAAAGGCTCTTGCTTATAGAACAGGTGAATAGCTAGCTCTTCAACCTTTTTAAATATGCTCCCCAGTACCCCGAGTATCAAGTGTTGCATGAACTCTCCTCCATTGTGTATCGCGATTGAAATATAAAAATGTGTAGAAGACACAGCACTCATTATGAGTGCTTTAGTTTTCATACATATTTTCAACCTTCTATAATCTATCTATAATCTATAATCTAAGCTGCAAGGATATGTAAGCATTTAAGGCTCATATGAAATGCATGCCTACAGACAGGCACATGTAGGTTCGCGCCTACACATTCTGCATGTGTGCATACAAATAAAGAAAACCTCACATGGACATAAACCTTGCAACTCCTGCCGCCGTTCCCTGAACCGGGGTGGCATTGGCAAAAGTGAACCGATTTTTACAGCACGGGTGGTCAGCCTCGTACCAACCTATCAGTCAAGGAGCACAAAAAATTATAAATGATTTACAAAAAATTCATAATGAGACATTACAAAATTAAAATTAAAATAAAGTTAAATTAAAATTAATATTACACTTAGAATTAATGCCCTAGCCGCCATTGTTGCAAATCAACCGCCATTCCTTTCGGTCTATAATAATATATAATCGAGGGGAGTTTATGTAATGCTTTATACTTGTGCTAACATTCCATCTCGCGCAGATCATCTGGGAGGCTGTACTATGAGTATTATGTTCCAAAAATGGTCTTCTTTTTCTTTCTGGGAAACTATTCAACTGTGGCACGATGCGAGTGAACGGATGTGAAGGGAAATGCCCAGTAGAAGTGCTGTTTTAATTTCCATACATAAAAACACTATGGTTGAGTTTGAAGTTGAAAGGTTTTTACTTTTACTTTTTGTATTTTTATTGTAAATTTATTAATTTACTTATTACTTTGATATTTCAGGCACTCCTGCTCTTACCACTCGAGGATTCAAAACAGAAGACATTGACAAAGTGGTAGATTTCATAGACCGCGGCCTGAAATTATCCCTTGAAGTTTCGGCCATATCCGGGCCTAAACTGGTAGACTTTAACAAGACTTTGGCCGAAAACCCAGAGGTTAAAGGAAAGGTTAACGAGATTAAGAATCAGGTGGAGGCATTCAGTAGCAAATTCACTATGCCGGGATATTCAGATTTTTAAAATGAGTTCCTAAAAATGAAGAGGTGTTTTTCTTTCTAGCTAATTTTTCAATATTTAGTCATCAGTAAAATAACTAAACTTTCTTGTTTGGCAGATAGCTGCACCCTTCATGATTTTTCATTTTTACTTAGCTAAGGCTCATGTGTAGAAGCAAAAATAAAGTTTATTTATTTATTTTAAAGTTGCAGAAGATAAATTTGAAACTTCTAGCCCTTATTTTGTATGGAAAGTTGTAGAGAAAATTTTAAATACTGGTTAGGAAAGTAAAAATGAAAAACTTTTACTATGAGTATATCGGTGTATTGGAAAATTAGCGGGAAGACAATGTTTATTCTTTATCATTTCCATTCTTTAAGCATTTACTCATTATGTTTTTAAAATGTTATTTTAATACTTTGTACAAAAAATAATGAAAAAGCAATAAAAATACAAAAAAAAACAAAATATACCTCTCTTATTGAATACCTGCTGTACCTACTCACTTTATTTGTTGTAATAAATTTGAAAGTAAAACAAAACACTGAATGAAGGCAATAAAATTTGTTTTTATTTCATTCTCAAGGCATTCAAGTACTTCTATAGGGTGTTTTTTTTAGAGGTATAGAACTTTAAGTTGGCAACACTGTTTTAACTGGCGGCCATTTTATCAGCTGTCAAGTGATTTGTGTTTAGTTCAGTTTGGCATTTCAACATGAATAGACAACTCGTGCAACAATTGAAGCCACACGATCACCTAGCAAGGCGTAGATTCGGTGAATGGGCCCAAAACAAGATTGCCGTTGATCCCGATTTTCATAAGAGAATTTTGTTTAGCGATGAAGCTCACTTTTGGTTGAATGGCTACGTCAATAAACAAAACTGCCGTATTTGGAGTGAAGATAATCCTCAAGTGTATGTTGAGACACCGTTACATCCAGAAAAACTGACTGTTTGGTGTGCTTTATGGGCTGGTGGAATCATTGGTCCGCACTGCTTTAAAAAAGATGCTGGCCAGAACGTTACAGTCAATGGTGACCGCTATAGAGCCATGATTACTGACTTTTTCGTTCCTCAATTGAACAACCATGATGTGCAGGAGCTGTGGTTTCAACACGACGGCGCAACATGTCACACAGCTTGTGCCACAATTGATTTACTGAAGGAAACGTTTGGTAACTGCATAATTTCACGTTCCGGACCCGTGAATTGGCCTCCAAGATCGTGTGATTTAACACCGCTAGATTATTTTCTGTGGGGATATGTGAAGTCGCTAGTCTACGCCGATAAGCCCGAAACGATCGACCACTTGGAGGACAACATTCGCCGCGTTATTGCCGATATACGGCCACAAATGTTGGAAAAAGTTATTGAAAATTGGACCGCCAGATTAGATTACATCCGAGCCAGCCGTGGCGGTCACATGCCAGAAATCATATTTAAATTTTAATGCCAAAAGATTATCTTTCGAATAAAGTCAACTTCATGTCAATTTTAAAAATTCATCCTTGTTTTATTCCATTTCAAAGTTCTATACCCCTAAAAAAAACACCCTTTACTTTTAGCAAAGATAAAAACACAAAAATTAAAAATCAACAATATTACGTGGACTACAAGTTTTTGGTACTCCATATCATTTAATTCGAATACTGCCTTACATATAATGAAACACCCATTGATCAATGTAAATACATCAATGGCTTGTATGCTTTTTCCCATAGTAACAAACGTACCATGAAAAGGAATAATAGATTAACAACATTAAAATGAGATATAAGATATTAACGTCATACCTGGAAAAGAGACATAAACATGACGGTTGCCTGGAAACTGATTATAACAAGACCTCATTTGTATGAAGTGTGTGCCCTTTGTTGGTACACAATTCGGCTCCATCTATGTTGATCGATGGAATTACCACATAAAAATGGTGAATCAAATGCACAAAATTTATCTTGAAAACATATTTTTGAGGTTTTCTTTTGATTTATTTCCCACCGCAAGACTTCATTTCTCCCCATGATTTTCCTTCACTGATAGAGATGGGCAGAGGCACCGAGAGCCCTCCGTAGATTTCGGCGCAGTTTACCATAACTTCTTTCAGTATACCTTAAAAATATATACATACAGAAATCAGCTTTTTACCATCTATGGAAAAATTCCAAAAAGTCTATGGAATAAGCTTGACTAAAAGGTATTATGAAACTATACTTAAAAAATCAACTCCTTCAAATGAATTGGTTGGCGTTAGGCCAAACCCCTTATCTATGAAAATGAATAGGTACCACCAGGGGCGTGCATCCCATACAGGCACATGCACCTAATAGGCAATTTATGGTAAAAAACTATTTAAGCTTGATATTCAGATTTCAAATTCAAAATTTAAGTTTGGAGCCATCGTTAGCATCTCAGTCAATTTGAAACAAATTATTGGGTACCACTCCCTAGATGGGGACTTCTCACTCGCTTGTTGCGGAACATCGCAGCAAAAAGTTGCACTAAATGTGTAGTTTAGTTGAATTGAGTATCCAACTACAATGGAATTAAGGGAGAACTGGATAAGAATGATTGATGCTTTCACAAGCGCTACGATCCCCTGAAATGAAAATTGAAATAAAGAAGAAGATAATAAGTCCACTCTTTGCATACAGACTTTTTTTGCTGTATAAAATATATCTACTGTAAGGAATATCCATTGACTTTGTTCATTTAACAGTTATCTATGCGCCCTTGGAGTGACAACATTCACGAAACGGCACTATATCAGATCATCATCATCATCATATGCCTTAATTATATATAAAAAATAACCACTATTTTTACTGTGGTAGATAACAGATGTACCTTCAAACTTCAATGACATGCATAGATACTAATCACACTGAGTGTAAGTACACTCATGACATATTTTCAGTATGCCGGCCACTCGCATTCAAATGGTTAAAAAGAGTTGAAGTATACTTATGAATTTGGTGACGTTGGAATCAGCCACTTCCCAAACTAGCTCATCATGTATTTGTAGCAGAAGATGATGTTCAAGTCTGTCTGAAGTATTTAATAGGCGCTCTTCTATGGTGACCATTGCAGATTTGCACAAGTCTGCAGCTGAACCTAGGTACATGAATAATTCAAACCTATTATTTTGAAAATCAAGAAATGACATCAAAATATTTAAAGGCTGGTTCATTTTGTGAGCAATGTTTTAGGGTAAATAACATATTAAGAGCTCTTTGCAAGCTTAGTTACTAAAAGACCAGTCCATAGTCTAGTGGTTAGCGCTTTGGACTCGTAAATGGAAGGTTGTGGGTTTGAATTATTATAGGTGTGATTCACGCAAAAAACAGCGCTCAGCAAATAAATCATCCTAATATTATTATTATTATTAAAGAAAGGCCAATTCTCAAGCAAAACCCATATGCTGTAAGGCTGGATAGACCTTTGGTGATTGATCTTTGGTAAAGGCAGATGAATTTTTCGAACGCATGAGAGCACATTGGAAAATTAAATGTTTTTTTAGCTCTGTCGAGAATCAAGCTCATTATCTTTTAATAACAAGTCCGAGATGTTAACTACCATACTACAGGTTGGTCAAGTAATTAATATATTTCCATAATAAAACTTTTATAGGATTTCACAAATATGGGTGTGATAAAACTAATTATTTATTTGGCAGCATTATGTTGAAGTGTATTTATTGAAGGCACTATACAAGAGAGGGGGTACACCACAGCTTCTCCAAGTGACAAGTTGGACACTGAGGATAAGAGGTGCTGGAGAAGAATCTAACAGGAAGACAAAGCTCAATATGGGCTGAAGTATCATTGAAGGAAGAAGAAGAAGAAGGGAAAGACAATGAAATACGTAAATTAGAAATAAACCGTACCTTGAATTACAAAGTTGATAGCTTGACGTTCTGCGTAGGCCCGTAAATGGGATTCATTGCTGTATATTTGAGGGAATTTTCTCATCCTGCCAGACAAAGAGTGTAAGATTCCATTCTCAGCTTTACATTTATTTATTACATTTTGCCCAAACTCTCTCAAAGCAGGGAAGCACGCTAGAAATGTGATATTCATTTTAATAGAAATTAAAAGTCAGTCATTAAGTAGTTACATGTTGCATCAAGGTGTGTACACTGGCAGCTTTGGTTGATTGTTGATCCGTCTTTAAAGAACCATAATGATGTCAAAGAAAGAAAAGAGCTTATTACGTCACATTTTCAAAACAAGAGGAAGAACAAACTAATGCTGTAGTTGATTAGACATAGCACTTTTCTTAGCAACATATTTGAAGGAAAAATCTTATAAAACGAATGAATTGTAACCCTTTTGTTTTTAATCTCAGTTAGCCTCTGAAGATGGATGAATAAAGTCCGATAGCGCTTAGGCATTGTAAACTCAAAAAATGTGAAAAGAAAACTATGTTTTAAAAAAGTTTTTTTAATTAAAATTAAACTGAATTTTCACTCTGTGAATGCACTAACTCTAGAAAATTCTTATAAAACGAATAAGAGGTCGCTCAAGAACTTCGTACTTTCGGGATTTGAAGCGGCTTGTGGATGTCTTCTCCAATTCTCAGCTCAAGATGATAGCAACCAACAGAGACACATGTCTAGTAGCACAAGAAGCTATCTTTAGAAGTTGATGATGATGATGAGTGTTGTCTACAATGGCCAGCTTATTGGCTGCTAAAAATTTCCATTGGTTTACGTCATAGTAAAAAGATCAGGTGTTTTCCCTTTACGGGTTGATATGGCAAACTATGAATTGTGTGTGGCACGCAGGCAATTGTTAATTACCATCAAGTTTCATAAGAGATTTCACACCTACATCCATACGCCTTGGGTACAATATAATCAAACTTACCACTAAATTTTGACACAATTTGTGTACTCTGGCTAATATCCAAATGCAGAATCTCCATGATCTTGTTGATTCCTGCTCCATACATCAGAGCATAAACAATGTGCTTAGTTTTCTCTCTATCTTCAGTTCGCACTTCATTATCATTTTTTAAGTTTAACCTACAGCATGAAAAAACAAATTGAATGAAAAAGTTGTTCTTTGACTAGTAAGTTGGTGTGACGCTTGATTCACTTTTTCAAATCTTATCCCTGTTCAGGGACAGCCAGCAAGAGTTGCAGAGCTAACACTTATTTGAGGTCTGGGTATGGTTTGGCTATGGGTATGGCAAGGCTAAGTATGTCTGGTTGAAATACTTTACCTGAGAGCAATGGCTGGAAAGACACTGAATGATAGAGTTTGCAATGATTGGGTGCTAGACGAGTGTGGTATAAAAGAGATTTGAGAATGAAAGTACAAAAAAGCACGATGAGATGCTTCGGACATCTTGAAAGAATGGATGATGAACGACCAACAAAGAAAGTGCACAGAGGAAAGCTTGGAAGGGTTAGACCGAGGAAGGAATGGATTGAACAAATTGGTGAGATTGGGACCTGCAGAGTGAGAATAAGAGAAGAGTATGCAAGAAGAAAGTGATGAATGTTGAAGATATGAAAGAGATATGCAAGGACAGAAAAAGTGGAGGCGTATCTGCGGAGGTACTGGCCACCCCTTGTGGAACGGCGGCAGGATACCGTAACAGTAACTGGGTCTTATTTTGTAGGTACACATGCAGTACATCTAAGAACAAATTTACGCCTCGGCTTGTGAGAGTGATAAAATGTGAATCTTTCATTTTAAAACATCTGGCCAACTTAGATTATATATTAATAGTACAGACTACAAATTTATGTTCTTGTGGTGTGTTGAGTACTCATATTAAGTACTTACCATTTTTTGGTCAATGCGTGGAATACATCAACTTCTTGTTGAAATGTTTCTATTAGAACGTGATCTTGAGACATGTGAGCGAATACCCTGAATTCTATGTGTTGGAAATCTGCAGCAACAAATGTGTAACCGGGACGGGGGATGAAAGCATTCCTTAATATAATGCGTGGGGATGAAGTCTCTAAAATAACACAGTTATAAAAATAAAAAGATAAGCTAAAATAAAAAAGCTTGATACGAGTATATAGTACTTGTTAGTAACGGATGACGTCATCTAGCCAAGGTTTTTTTTTATATACGTGGACTCCATTATTAAACACAGCTTCAAGGTAATGCATTCCTAGCCAATGCAACTTTTGCAGAAGAGAAGGTGGACATAGAATTTAAAGAATGGAAACAAATTGTGTTTTCAGTTATTGTATGACGTAGGTATTATAAGATTAGGTTAGGTTTGATTTGAAACTTAAGGGTCAGCCACCTTGAATCTTATGTCACAATCAATCCAACCCATTTTGCAATAAGATTTTGTTTAAAGCTAATAAGATTTTACAACTAATCAAAAGTAAACAAGTGATCATAAATACCATCATCGGATTCGTTAAAAAGATTTAAATAGAAGAGTTGTTTTGGCACAGCTTGTAGATTTGGATTGCACGAAGTTATCCTGCCTGTAGCTGCTGAAGTCTGTTCCCTTCAAAACAAATGTACCTACTTACTTATGTAAAAAAAGTATTGGATTTTAGTATATTTTAAGTGTTTTTAAATGTGGAGCTTTGTTTTTGACGCACAAAGACAATTTAATATTTGCTCCAACAACTATGATTGTGAAAACAAATATGAATTCAACCATGAAAGAAAAGCCATACTAACCACGTTGTTCTTATAACACCCCCACTTGATTGTTGTAAAATGGCATCCACGAAAGTGGCCTTGGCCTTATTTATGTGACGATAGTTTAATATTATTTTGGGAAGAGGATGTACGGCAGCCAATAGACGAAGCTACAAGAAAAGTAACAAATTAAAATAATAGCATCATGTAGTGTAGCTTAAATCAATATACCTTTTATGATAAATGTATGCGAGTATTTGTCTTTTATTACCACAGGTTCAGAGGTTGACTTTGCTCCCAAAATTGATGTTTCCTTTATTTTGATCTTATATTTCTCATCTAATTTCAGTTCATCAAATAGTATTTTCCTGAGTTGGTTTGTTGAATTCATCTGGAACGGTCTACCAGCTACGGTGTAGGCTTTGTTCTCTAACTGTTTCAGTTCTTTGTTAAGTATAGACGCCATTTCACTCAGTGTTTTTGTGTCTATACATATCCCACGCAGTTCCATTCCTTTGGATAAAAAAAAAATGTAATACCAAGCTTCTCATAAAATCAAATAAATGTTAGTCTTGAGGTAAAGGAGCCACTTTCTCTGAAAGGAATTTGGGTCTCAATTGAGGGTGTAAGATTTTTAAATTCATTAAGTTATCGCTTACTTTCATTTTCAAAATATGCTCTTTGCTGGGTCCAAAAATTAGTATACATTCAAAAGTTCATTCAGCCATGCAGCAACTGGGTCTTGCTTATAGCGACAAACAAGCTCGCACAGGGCTTTTGTGGTGTGATACACACAAAAAGCGCTCACACAATTAATCACCCTAAATTGATTTATTTATTATATAAAGAGGAAATTGGTCTAAGGCAAAAAAGCATACCTGCTAAAATGGATGTAAGTTTTGTTTCAATCTCTACAAATAACTGCCACACATTATTTTCCTTCATTTTCAACGACATAACTTGGTAACATTCCGAGAGAAGTCTCAGATTTTTTGCTGCTTTTTGTTTCATACACGAGCTTTGTAAATCAAACTCATCCTGCACTGCGAGGTGTGCTAATACTTCAGGAAAGGAATTGGGCGGTGCATCTGGGCTTAGTAGAAAGCATGCAATCTAAAACAAGTTGAAAATTTTATTAAAGACTTTTTTTCATGTCGGTGTTATGGCCGAGGGAGCCAAGTGGGCTGATCTTTCTAGCGTATTTGGAATAGAATAACGTTGGTTCGATTCCCGCTTGGGTCACATGACCACAACTTTGACCCTGGTTCAACAGATGTAATTGGGTAATTATTAATTAATATTTATTAATTATTTATTTATTATTTTAAAAAAAGACTTATAATGTATTAATTAGTTTTATTTCATGATTGCCATATATAGCTATTCCTTGTTTTATTATATTTTATTCTGCTGAATGTTTTTTACCTACCTGACTGTAATTTATACCTATTGACTAAATTTATTAAAAATCTTTTACTGTAATCATACCTGATGATGACCTACTAGGTTGAAAACGTTAGTGTAATTTCTTTAAAGATTTTAAACTTTTTGAATAAATTTTATAGTGAAAATAAACGGTGTTTTGTTTGAATTCATCCAAAAATTATAAAATTAAACAATATGAATTTTCACAGTGCTAATACACAAACAATACAAAATATCTTAATTAATAATTCATTAAAATAAAGAGTAATGAATTATTGATGATATTTATACCTGTTTCTGGCCAGGCAGAATAGGTTGGTCCTTCATTTCCACATTATTGCTATAACTTACGACTCTGGATGAAATGAAAAGACAGAAAAACTGTTATTATTGATCTACAATTAATTGATCTACAATGTTGGCTGATTAGGATTTTTTTGTGTTACTCTTTGATTTGTTGAATTTATTGTTATTTTAAGACAGTTTCATGCGTATCCTTAGTTTTGTTCCTTGACTTATATGTTGGTATGAGGCTGAACACCTGTAGATACTGTAAAAAAATTGCCAATGTCAACCCTGTTTCAGGAAAGTCAGCATGAGTTGCAAGGTTTATATTCAACTGAGGTATGGGTCTTATTTTGTAAGTACACATGCAGTAAGTTAGCACTTACACATGTTTGCTTGTGGAATGCGTAAGTGGGATGAGTCCAGGGCTGGAAGTCTCATCACCACGGTAATTCTTACCTACCGAATATTGGTAATATTTGTATGAAGACCTGTCAATCCAAGATGGCCGCAAGTGAACAGCTGATTAGTCTTCATACAAATATTACCAATATCCGGTAGGTAAGAATAACCGTGGTGATGAAACTTCCAGCCCTGGTCTCCTTGATCAAACCCAGACAGCGTTGGATGCGCAACACCTTTCTCCTACAGTCCCACATGCCAGTCTGCCACCACTCCAACCAGCCATCTTGCACTGGGTCTTCCCACTGCTCTTCGAAGGCTGATAACTTTTGTTGACCTGTTCAATGATTTATTTAACCATTAAAAACTAGATGACTTTATTTCTTACTTTAGGATCTGATACATTCCATGTTACACTCATATCCTTGATTTGAAAGGCGTCTTGCAAAAACATGATCATTTCTTGAGCTTCGTAACAAATCTTCTGAACATTCATGTTCATTATGCGAACAATGAACAATCTGTAAAATAAAGTAGAGTGAGCAAGACAGGTTGAGATTTGATTCACAAAAAGTGGCGCTCATCAAATAAATCAGCCTTGTATAAAACATTAGATAAATTCCCACTATAATCTACATATACAAACATTTAAATTCATATTATATGCATGCCCACAAACACGTATGTGTAAGTTTGCACTTACAGATGCTGCATGTGTACTAACAAATTAAAATCCAAACCTCAAATGAACAACAACCATGCAACTTTTGCCGAACTTTCCTGAAACAGGGGTGACATTGACAAAGGGAACCATTTTCTGCAGCATGGGTGGTCAGCCACATACCAACCAATAAGTCAAGGATATAATATAATTGATTTAATTATTTGGTGAGTGTTGTTTTTGTGTGAAGTATATCTCAAGAACTTTCTGAATTATTTAAAAAAAACATCATATTTACCTTTTGATTTCTGATTCGGCATTGTTTATTTTCATGTACATATATTTTTCTCTTTCTGACCATTTCATGTAAAAAATGATTCCTACCGGGTTGCAGGACATGTCACTTGTTGAAATTATTTTATTCAATTGACAGAAACCTTCCCTAAAATGTAAGTAACAATAAAAAGATGTTGTGCAAAACAAAAAAGGAGCTGGCAGTGCTGGCACATTCAAACAGGACAAAAATAATAACGTAACTTGGCGGGGTATTGTAAAAAATGTAAGGTCACTTTGTACATTGCACACAAAAGATGAAAAACTGTTAAATGGTTTTTACTACATATATGGATATTCATACTTATCATTTGAGGCTGTATAGAATCAAAGATGACAATCAGGATTTTTTTTTAAATTGAAAAAACAGCATTTTCCGTGACCTTTTCTGTACTCCCATACAAGTATCTCATTAACAGAAAAAATCCTAGATTGCTGTATTGGAGTAGGTATTTAGGACTCATTTAAGTGAATAGTAAATTTTAAACCTTACTTGTAAAAAATTGAAAAAACAATTTCTAGTGGAAAATCTTTGTTTATAAGATCCATAAAACTTGGTATATTTTTTTCTTCAATGTTTTCAATTAAATAAGTCACATTTGATATCTTCCGTTCCTTTCTAATCGGAGCAACAAATTTAGGATTCTTCTTTCCACTTGCTTGGCTGAGTATTGAATGGGAATCAACATTTGCATCAGACTTCTTGTATGACATTATACCATTGGCATTCATCGCAAGTACAGTTTGTTTTGAATTTGGAACTTCAACAGTTTTAGAATTGCTTTGATGTACATCTTGTTCCTTTAAATATTCATTATTGTTTTCTGAAATATCGGCATTAAACAAATCATCAACATCTACAAAATCATTCACTTGATTCAACCAATTCTCTACATTTTTGTTTATTTTTTTCTCTTTAGCTGACAACTGCTTTCCTGCACTATTTTGATCTATTACTGTTTTAGTTAAAGATTTCAATGTTCTTGATTTCTTAGATGGAATCACATCGGATATTTTCATCTGCCTTTTATTAGTTTTAACATTTTCTTTCTGCAAAACTATTGCACTGTCATGAACTCTTTTTTCAATAACAGGTGCATCAATTTTAGGTGATTCACGAAATGCATCAACTTCCAAGAGTGTTTGAGATTTCTTATGAAAATTTGGCTCATTTTGATCAACACTTTTAGCCTGACTAGCCAAAATAAAAACAGGACGTTTTATTTTACACAGATAAGCCATCTCATCAGCGTTAACAACATTTTTAGAATTTATATCCTTTGGAGCAGCATATTGAAGCAATTTGTCCAATGTATTATTAGGTTTTTTCTCAACGCAATTATTGCTTTTCGTAAAGCTTACATCCTCAGGTTCCATCACATCAGTATGGTTTAATTTTCTTTTGATCAGTTGACTTGTAAATGTACAGTCTTCAAGATCATCAATTTCATAAGATTTCTGGCTTGAAAATGTCACTTTTTCAACTGGAAATGATTGTGAGCAAGCTCCTTCAATGCCAAACGATAAGTTTTGATTTGACTGTCTTGAATTATTACAATTCATATTCATTGAACTTATAACTTGTCTCGGAGAAAGTAAATCAAAGCCTTCAAAGTTGTTGAATTCTTTAGCAGCTGAGTCAAGTATTATATTATGGTGCTTTCTTGATTGTTTTCCTTGGTAACATTTAGCAGGTATTTCTACTGTTGTACATGGAAAATCTTCATCTCTAAAAATTAAGGATAAAGATTTATTTATGTACTTTTTGACTGGTCTGTTGTCTAGTGGTTATCAGCTTGATTTATTATGCGAGTATTGTTTTTGTGCGAATCACACCTCAAGATCCCTCTCAGAGCTTAGTGACTGCTGCCAAGTCAAACAAAAACTAGTTCCTAAAAGCCTATATGTACCTTAGTGACTGTTTTTTTTTAAAAAGTAAATATTTTTTTCATTGTATCAAAGACCCTTTTTGAAAGTTAAAATGACATTCTTTGTACTCTGCTGAGATTAAGCCCACTACTTTCCAATAACCAATCTGAAGAATTAACCACTAGGCTACGACTGGTTCTAAATGCAAATGAAGATGTACTAATATTATGTACTTGGAATACACATTTTAAATTATTTTATGGATTTGTACCTAGTCACAGGATTTTCTTGAATTGTATGTATATTCACATTGCTTGATTGGCATGATGAAATAGAATTACTGCTGTTTCCGATATATTCTGTAAAAATCAAATATTGAATTTAAATATATACTTGATTCTTATAATAATTTGATAAGAGTTCAGAACATTGGGGCTAAAAAAGAAATGCAAGTGTTTGAGGATGTGAAAGTTAAGGTGCATGTAATGAAATGAGATGGTTTGAACATGTGGAAAGAATGGATGATGAAAGATTGACAAAGACTGGTAAAAGAGGAACAGGAAAACAGAGAGAAAAGTATGGCTTGATCTTATTGGACAAATTGTGAATGAATGTAACATACAGAGTGACTGTAAAAAGTTGAAACATGTGAATAAGGCGATGGGTTTGAATGAATTGAAAGAGGTATGCAAGGGTAGAAAGAATTGCATAGATTCTGGCCACTCTTAGCAAAATCGCAAAAGAGTTACGTTACTTGTAATTTTACATGTAAATTGATTAAAAACACTTAAAGTGACACATACGTTGGTTTGTCCATTTTTCAATTAAAATCCTCATTGCTTTACATCCTAATGGAGACAGATCTTTTAGGTAAGAGTTGGGATCAAAAGATAACATACTGTAGTTAGACATTTTTCATATAAAAGTAGAATCTGCAATAAAAGGAAGGTTTCACTTAATTAATCTATTCTGAAAACAATTAACAAAGATAAATTAACATTTGAGATGTACGCTTTATGCATATAAACAAGCACACATATGTAAGTTAACAGTTGGACATGGTGCATGTGAAAGTTCTAACTTAGATGTGTTTGCTGGGGGCGTACATGTAGTGTGAATCTAAAATATGAATATATTTTTCAACTTAAATACAGATCTCAGTTTCATATAAAATCGTGATGTAACAGTTGGGTAGATAAGTCTTTGTCCTAACTAAGAAATAAACTTTTTTTTGACAAAATTCAAATTTATTATTCGACAGAGTTGCCTTCGAGGACGATATAGCGATCTTTCAACTTTTCAATACCATTTTTATAGTACGCTTTGTCTTTAGCCTCAAAATAGGCCTCTGTTTCGGCAATTACTTCTTCATTGGTGCTAAATTTTTTCCAGCGAGCATTTTCTTGAGGTCTGCGAACAGAAAATAGTCTCTGGGGAAAATAGTTTCCTGGCGTAACCCACCTGTTTTGGGCGTCCACTGCCTTGTGCATCGTCTGTGCCTGTACGACCATGTTAAAATTCACAAAATCAATATTTAATATTTGATTGGGCTGGCGCAGAGTCCGTGTAACATTTATCAAGTCATTGTATGGTTTGCACAGTATTATTATCCATCAAAAAGCAATGATGAATCAACACACGAAATCCGTTCTTATCCATTTTCTTCACATTAACAAAAGATGCTTCAATCAAAACACTATATCTCATAAAATAATAGTTTGATAGCTGTCAAATTTCTACACGTATCTTTTGAAGGTTGGTTATAACTGAAAATTATATGGATTTGATACTAGTGGTGCCATATATATGTGTCAGGACAAAGACTTATCTACCCACCCATTATAAGGTCCTGTCCGCAATGTACTCCATTATTTATGAGAGAGAAGACATCTCTTTTTCACTAATATTATTAAATGAAAAACAGTCAAGTTGAAAACATAGATTAATTATTGAAAATACATTATATAGAATTACTTATAACAATCATCACACTAGCCTTATTCCCTCCACTGCTGCACTGCTGGATATAGTCCTTTTTAAGTTGTTTCACATTTTGTTACTTTATTTATTCAGAAAGCTGTGTATTAAATACATGTTTCCTTTTTGTTGTTATGATGGTATTGACTTGACCGGTCGATAGCTCAGTTGGTGAGTGCTTGCATTCCATGCCGTGAGCTCGGGTTCGAATCCCACCCAGGGTGTCAGAAATGATTTCCCCTTTTGGTGTTTATTTCGAACTCCAAAATAAAATACTGGCAAGGTTTACTCAGCCTTCACAAGAAATGAGTACTAGCCCTCTCGGGAGCTGGGAAACCCTCACTTCAACTGAAGTGGTTGGCGTAAGGCCGGCCACCTTACCTGTAAAAATAAATAGGTTCAACTCGCCACATGCGACCCCTTAGGGGATAACGCGGCAGGAAGTTACACTATATGTGTAGCTTAGTTGTGTTGCAACTTTATTTAAAGAAATCTAATATTTATTTTTTGTTAAAAATAACAACGGTTTGAAACATGAAAAAAAGAAATCTCCAACCTGAATTACTTCACGCTTCTTCTAATAATGGGTAAAATCACCAGCATTCAGAGGTCTTTTTACACTTTATTTATTAACTAGCAGTACCCGGCGTGTTTCACTACGCCATTGGTGGTATCAATTTATTTCTAGATAAAAGAGGAAACAATAAGATAAAAAAAAGTGTTCCAATCGGAATCAAACTTCACACAATTCATCTCTAGGTTAATCTTCACGTTTTCTAAAAAAAATGATCTACAACTGTTGAGCGGCAGAGCCAAGCATTAGGAAAATCGATTGCGGTGCTTCTATTTATATTTTAGATTAAAAAAACATCGGCTATGTGACGTCACTCATCTAATCTATTCTAATTTGCATGGATATAATTATTACATTTGGAATTACGGCATGTGTCAGCGTGAAATTATACATGTCTGCTTGTGGGAATGCATTTAATATAAATCTTAAAAGATATATATCTTTGCAACTTAGATTAGATGAGATTAGAATTCACGTAGGTACTCAAGTACATACAATCTTCAAACACGAACGACTATAATTATTTTTGACAAAATGCTTTTCTCCGTCATCGAAGAGACAAATCCCATGATGAAATTGGATGTGACTTCCACAAAACGTTGAAAAATCCGTTATTCTCTTCACTATTGTTAGCAAAATCCATTTTTAATTCTAAACATTATGTCTAACGAGCGTTATTGATAATCAAGAGTTGCAGGGCTTATGTTCATTTGAGATTGGATTTTTTATATTGTAGGTCCACATGCGGCATGCGTGAGCGCGAAATTATGCGTGTCTGCTTGTGGGAATGCATTTAATATGAATCTCAAATGATACATATCTTTGCAGCTTAGATTTAGATTTAGATTTAGTCTATTATAATTACGGCCGTATCAGATTTATTGATTGGTAGTGACAATCTTGACTTTTTGTTTTTAAAAGTATCAGGTGTTTTAGAATCACTCTTGCTTTTTCTAGATAATTCACTTTT
This sequence comes from Agapetus fuscipes, assembly GCA_951799405.1. Lineage (NCBI taxonomy): Eukaryota > Metazoa > Arthropoda > Insecta > Trichoptera > Glossosomatidae > Agapetus > Agapetus fuscipes. Next base: position 17,241,969 of record OX637334.1, read on the forward strand.
GTCTTTACAGCCTGCGACAATAGAGGTTCCACATTTGTTATCACTTTTAAGCATCTCCTTGTTATTAGGTGCTGAATGATCAATCTTCTTGCTTTTAGATGCAGAGACATCAACTTCCTTCCTCTTAGATGATGAGCGATCGGTTTCCACGCTTTTAGATGTCGAACGATCAACTGCTATGCTTTTAGATGCTATGTGGTCATCTTTCATAACAAACCCTAAGCAACCAACGCCCATGCTATTAGGCGCTAAGCGGTCATCTTCAATTAGAAGGAACTTCTTGAACACCATTTTAAGTGTACTACTTGTTGAACCATCAATTTGAGAAGAGTTAGGTCCTACTTTAAGATAACTGATGGTCGTATGAGTTGTGAAATGGAAGTCTTCTTTCAAGTAACCTTCAATCAAGAGAAACGCAACAACATTCTCCGCATTCAGTTTTGATAGTGGTGGCGGAGACACTTCTGATGTTCTTAAGTTGGCAGCTCCTTTGCGAAACCAAGAATCTAGCAACTTCCGCGCCGTCAACTTGACATCTTGCTTGGCCGCCCATCTTATTATTTTATACAGATCTCTACAGAAACCATCCACAGAAATTTCTTTACTTTTGACTTCGCTCTGTAGGCATCTATCGCACATTTTATTACAGTCTTTGGCTCCGGAATCTTCATCGAAATATTGAGATATTATTTTCCTTCTGCAAGCTGAAGGATCAAGACAATACTTGACCATAGAATACAAGTTGTCCAAGCCACCTGAAGAAGAAAACGTCATGGTGCTGAGTCGGAAGATATCTTGCATTTTGTACATCATGATGCACTCCGCACGAGCTCCATCTCTTCCTGCTCTTCCGCTTTCTTGGTAATAGCTTTCCATGGCTTTACTCAACGAATGGTGAATGACAAACCTTACATCTGGTTTATCAATACCCATTCCAAACGCGACAGTCGCTACAATAACTTGATAGTACTTTATTCCCCATTTAGTGTGGATTGCAGACCTCACTTCTGCTTCTAAGCAAGCATGGTAGCAACCTGCTTTAATGCCTTTACTTCTAAGTGCCGTCGTTAAATCTTCACAATCTTTAATACTGAGTGCGTAAATTATTCCTGATTCATTTCTGAACCGATTTGTGATTAAATTTGCAATGATCTCAACGCAGTCCTCTGTTGTAGGCGGTTTATCAATGATGTGGTAAAAGAGGTTAGGTCTATTAAAGGATGTTTTGATTAGAAGTGAACCTCGAATGTCTAGCATTTTTTGGATGTCCGAGAGGACTGACGAAGTGGCTGTTGCTGTCAAACCCAAGATTGGCACATCGGGAAACATCCCGGAGAGAATCCCGAGGTACTTATAGTCGGGTCTGAAATCATGACCCCACTGGGAGCAACAATGCACTTCATCTATCGCTATCCTATCTAGACGCCCTTCAGCAAAACATTTCTGTAACTTTACCATGAATCTTTTGCTCTTCGCAAACCTTTCCGGAGTAACGTAAAGCAATTTAAGCGGCGATTTCTTGTCAATCATTTCGTTCAATGTGTTAGTGGTATCTCCTCTGCTGCTGGTGCTGCATAGCAACTTTGCGCTGACGTTTATCTTATCCAAAGCCATCACTTGATCTTCCATTAAAGATATCAATGGTGAAACTACAACTGTTATTCCTTTAGATATTAAGGCAGGTAGCTGATAGCAGAGGCTCTTTCCCGCGCCTGTTGGCATCACAACAATGGCGTGATTCTTAGATAGAGTAGCGTTCATTGCGCTTAGTTGTTGTGGTCTAAAAGTAGTGATTTTAAATATATCTTTAGCCACTTGTTTCAACTGATCGGACCATTCGAATTCGCGGTCTTCCCAGTTCTTTTCACCCAGTAATTTTGATTTCTGCAAGTCCCTTTTATCTATGAGAAAGTTCTTACGCTCCTCTAGTTCCACCTGCCTCTGCCGGAGTTTCACCAGTTGAGATCCGATGCGATGTAATTCTTTGTCTATATATGATAACTCTTCGGTTATATCCTTTTCATTAACTGCACTCATTTTGCAAGAATATTTCCTTTTTATTGCCCAAATGCCGGTTATTTTGTCATTTATTTTGACAATGGAGAGACTTCTTTTTCTTTTTTTATAGCCTCATCATCTAGGGCCGTGTTCGGGGAGCTAGCTTGAGCACTGTGAGCGCTTAACAGTAAAATCATCGTTCGGGGAGCTCATTCTGTCATTCACAGCACACCTCCCCGAACGGTTTCAAGCGCGCTTTCAGCTGTCAAAACAAACAACTGTCAAAACGTGGTCAAAAAATGGCAGAGCAAGCTCCTGATAAACGCAGAATTGTAATAAAAGCATAAAAGCCATTGCTCACCTTGCCCTTGGTGCACTTGGTGAACTTTCATAATGTAACACTTTTGCTTGATTTGTTGTTTTTTTATTGATTTTAAAAATGTTTGTGAAAAATGTGGCTGACCACCCATGCTGTAGAAAGCCAATGTCACCTCTGTTTTAGGGAAGGTAGGCAAGAGTTGCTGGGTGTATGTTCAATTGAGATTTGAGTTTTTATGTTGAAGGTTCAAATGCGGCATGTGCAAGCGCGAACGTCTGCTTGTGAGAATGAATATAATGTGAATTGATGTGAATCACAGATGTGAATCCCCAATGTTACCATCTTTGAAACTTTGGTCAGAATTTTGCTAATTTCACGCCGTGTTTCAGGAAAAGGCGGCAGGAGTTGCAAGGTTTTATATTTTTACAAATATGGATTTTCAAAATATAGATATACCTACCTAAAAATCTATTTATCCCTCTCTATCTTCGATGACTTTTTTGGAACCACATTTTTTCTTTAGGATTAAATTAATTTATATGTATAAAAATCCTAAATAAACACAATTTAAGTTTTTGTTCTTAGCACACAGGTATAAAAATACCTTTCAAGACTAATAAAAAAAACCACCACAGAAATATTTCTTTTTAACACTCCTGAAAAACCCACCTCATTTTTTTTGCTTTCTTGTTCCTTGAAGTTTGAACTACCTGTGATAGAAATCTTGGCCTCAGTACTTCTAGATTAATTATATAAATATAAAAGTTATCATGAAAGGTACATACATATTTTAAACTATAGAAGAGGAAGGAATGGCTCAAAAAATAGTCACAACTGAACTCTAATCATCGGAGTTTAATTTCCTTTCAATCAGAGCTGGTGCTCCGGCACACAACTTGAGTTGGTGCCGACATATGCATCACAACACATCAAGAGCCCTACAATTTGTATATGTAAAAAATGACAATGTAATTAATAATCAAATAAATTAAAGTTTGGCAGATAAAAACAAATTTGTGTATCAATACATAATTTATTTAAAACCAATATCAAGGTAAAAACAGAAAAGAATGAAGAGGAGAACATGGGACGGTGGCAGAGGAAGGTGTGGGGACTGATGGCCCAGTTGACAGTTATTGAGTAACGCCAATTTCAAACGACTAATAATTTCTAATTGGTTGCTTAGGACCGTAGTTAACAGGCCTGTGAAGCTTATAAAAAAACACTCAAACAGAAACATGCACTTAGCAACCTCAAAGCTTTTGAATGCGTGCTGCATTTTTTCGTCATGACGTTTTAGTGCAGGAGTAATATCACATTTCCTGTTTTGCCCCCGCACTCCGCTCAACATTTTCTTTATTGAACTCCCGGCTCGATGACGCCAGGGCCACAGGCTCCATAAAGGGCCGATCTCCCAGGAGATTCTGCATCACCTGGAAGTATGGCCAATCTTTCACACATTGCCAGATTTTTTATTGTGATCTGACAGACTTAAATGTCCTTCAGGCCAGAATATTTTGATTGGCACTGGAGGCCTGTTACTTTATGGCCATGGGCTATGAGGGATTGGGAAATGCTATCCCATACTCTCTTGCTGGAAATTTTCCCGCTTGAAAAGTCTCCCTCTTAGCTCCGGTATATCTCGATAAGCAGGAGGATAGCAGGATGTGTCCACCTATATAAGGATCCTACATCCTCCGCTGTGACCCTGTTTGGTGCCAACGCAACTTGTAGCTGATTCCACAGCAGTAGTTGCAGCGTTCGTCGTTAATACAGCTGTTTCCGCAGTGGTTGGTGCAGTATTCTTCATTGATGCAGACGTTGGTACAGCGTTCTTCATTGATGCAGATGGCACGGAAAGTTAGCTGGAAATGTGTCACCGACAGTGGCTGACATTGCCTCATCCATAATTTTTCGCCTGAATTCAATATCTGTAAATAAAAACGATAAAATTATTCCCATTATAAAATAACAAAATTCAAAGCAAAATGACTAGCATGTAAGTACCTTATGAATTTAAATTTAGATAGGAATTGGATACAACGTTCATGCATAGCATATGCTAGGGGTAGTTATCAATAATATTCAATGAATTGTATTTAAAAGCGTCAAAAGAACTTGAGTAAAAATAACATATTTCATATTAAAACCAGGCAAACTTAACCAAAAAGCTAGGGGAATAAAACCAGGCAAACTTAACCAAAAAGCTAGGGGAATTTGAGGCATCAGGGTGGAGGCAATTTAACCCAAACTAGATAACACTGCATAAAAGCAGTCAAAAAGATGCTTGGCTTACAAATATTTGTAGTGTTAACACAATGTCATTTTAAAATTTAAAACTTCAATTATCACCATATTCACATTTACATGCATCTTGCTCCGACAAATATATGGATACAGAGTTGTCACAGTCATCTTGCAGCGTTAACAAGACAGTATTTTCGTCCATCATTTTAAATTTATCAATTCCTGAGATCACTTCCAACTACAACCTTCGTCTTCACCTGACAACTGTCAAATACACCATTGCCGTGAAGTTAGGAACGCTTACGCCGACCCACCTTCGCAAAAAAGCGAAAATAGCGAACGGCCGAGGTGTCGTGCGTGACGTCATAGCTCATAATATTTGCTTACGATGAGCTCCCCGAACGGTGTGTGAGTGCTTGAAGCGCTTGAAGCGCGCTCCCCGAACACGGCCTAATTCTTAACTTATTTATTTTTTTAGACTGGTATCATTAATCATGTCGTCATCTGTCATTGTTCCGTTTGACGTTTATGCGTATTTTTGTAATTTCATTATTTTGGTGTATTGTTAAGCGTCATTTGTTTTGTTTAGTCATTGATGTAACTCACCAACTTACTGTGATCATGATGGCTGGCAAGAGTGCTTCTGTTGCTCCTGTCTCAGAAGCCCATAACGAAGAAGACGACAAAGCGCTTGTGACGTCCGAACGAAATGTGATAATGGAAAGCTGCGATAGCCTGCCTCCCGATGAAGAACCAAAGTTAAAGTACCACCGCATGACTAATCATTTAAGCGGCATTTTAATGAAAGATTTCGTCAGCTGCATAGCTGTCCACCCTAAATTTGTTTGTGTTGGTACTCGATATGGCTATGTGCACTTGTTAGATCACGAGGGCAACACTGTTAGTATTGCCACTGCAGGCCCCAAATCTGAGAAGAAACTACACTCTCATACTATAGCTGTAAACCAAATTTCTGTAGATTCCAATGGAGATTATATAGCTACGTGCTCTGATGATGGAAAAGTCATCATACATGGATTATATTCATTAGAAAATAACCATAATTTACATCTAGGGAAGGTCATAAAATCTGTTGCCATTGATCCTAACTACCACAAGGCTGGTTTAGGTCGGCGGTTCATGATTGGCGATAACAAGCTGACCCTGTATGAGAAAAGTTTTTTGAATAGAGTGAAGAGCACAGTTTTGTGTCAATATGAAGGATATGTGCAAGCTATTGCATGGCAGGAACGCTTTGTTTCATGGGCCACAGATCAAGGTGTTCGTGTGTATGATCTGGATGCTCGATGCTCTCTCGGTGTCATCCAATGGGAAGGAAAAAAGAACTTGCCTGTTGAAGAGTTTAGATGTAATCTGCTTTGGTCTGCAAACAGAACTTTGATGATTGGCTGGGTAGACACGGTGAGGATCCTTGTGGTCAGGAAACGGAGTAGCATTGAGCTACAAGCGAGGGTCGCTCCGGAGTATATTGTCGATCCCATGTACGTATACCAAGCAGATTTTTACATATGTGGCTTGGGTCCCTTGGATAATCAGTTGGTTTTGCTAGGATTCTCCAAAGAGCCTGATCCTAAAACTGGCAAATCTCAAAGACCAATGCTCTGCATCATGGACTACAAAGATTGTGAGTTCTCTGAAGTTTCCTCTGATACTTTAAACATTCAAGGCTATGAAGATTGCACTTGTAGTGACTACCATTTGGCTTCCGTCATTGAAGAGAATAGATTTTTTATTGTATCACCTAAGGATATCATTATTGGAAGTCAGTATGACATTGATGACAGGATCCAGTGGCTTCTTGATCATGATTTGTACGAGAGAGCCATGCAAGTGCTGGAAGAGGCAGGCTGTAAAACAGAAAGGTACTCGGTGTCATCATTAGGAATTCTTCACATGGACCATTTGTTACAGAACGAAGACTACGAGCAAGCAGCTAAACTTTGCTCCAAAGTTTGTTCTGCAGATATTTCGTTATGGGAAGAACAGCTTTACAAATTCTCCAGTGCAAGCCACCTAAGATCTATTAGTGATTACATTCCCAAAGTCTTGGAACAAAAACTCAGTTCCCACATTTATGAAATGGTTCTGTACGAATACTTGAAATTTGACCCCAAAGGTTTTTTGAAGTTAGTAAAAGAATGGAATCCTGGTTTGTATAAAATAGATTTAGTTTTGAAAGCTGTTATGGAACAGCTGATTCTAACTCAAGTTGAGAAGGATTGCTATATGGAAGCAATAGCTATCTTATATTGTAATCAAAAGAAATATGACAAAGCTCTATCTATGTATTTCAAATTGCAACACAAAGATGTGTTCACAGTAATTGAAAAACACAAACTGTATAACTTCATTCATAATAAGATTTTATCTTTGATGCAATTAGATACTAAGAAAGCAATCTCTATGCTGTTGGATAAAAAAAATAATATTCCAATGGAAGTGGTGGAAGAACAACTGCGATGTCATGATTTTTACTTGTACAAGTATTTAGATGAGCTCAGTAAGGTAAATTCTGCTGGTAGATACCATGGAAGATTAGTCAAACTGTATTCAAAATATGATAGAGAGAAACTGTTGCCATTCTTAAAGGCGACTGATAATTATCCTATAGAGGAAGCTTTAGATGTATGTAAGAAGAAAGAATTCCACCAAGAAACTGTTTACCTTCTCAGCAGAACAGGCAGTCATAAAGAAGCCTTGAACATCATCATAGAAAAACTAAATGACATAGATCAAGCCATCACATTCTGTCAAGAGCAAAACGACAAAGAATTGTGGATGGATCTCATCAATTACTCGCTGGACAAACCTGAATACATCACTCTACTTCTAAAGAGAATAGGAAATTACTTGGATCCTCGGATTCTGATTCATGGAATCAAGCCTGGATGTGAAATTGTGGACCTCAAAGACTCTCTCAGCAAAATGATGAGCGATTATAACATCCAGCTGTCGGTCCAGGAAGCCTGTAAAGCAATAACATTGAGGAATTATTTTGATTTGCATGAAAAATTGATCAAAAGCCATCAAAGGGGAATTTGTATTTCGGATGAGTTTCGATGTGGAAGATGTACTGAAAAGATTATTATTAAAGATATATCCCATGCGACGGATATGATAGTGTATAACTGCAGGCATATATTCCATATTGATTGTTTGCCAGAAAATTTTGACAATGTATGCTTGATTTGTAAAAATTAAAGTATATCCAATTTGCAGTTTGACAATAAGTATGTAAATGGCGTTTAACTCTCACGTAAAGATATTGCTTCAAATAATTATTTAAGACAGGGTTTCCCAAATTTGTAATGCCATACAATAGGGTAATTTCACATATTTTATTGACTACATTTTTAAAAATGTATCTGCATTTAAAAAAAAATTAAATCTGGCGTAGTTTTTAAATTATAGCTCTTGCACATTTTCGATTTCCGATTTATAAAAATTGTGTATTTTCAATTTCCAGTAAAACAACATTTTTATTTAGGGGAATGTAACATCTATGAGTCGTCGGATATTATGTATTTCATACAAATGCACCAAGGGCCTCAGGTAAACTGGCAAATTCATCGACGTCACAGCTTGGCTGCCCGACCGCGCTGTGTTTTGGCGGGACTCAAATTTTGGAAATTTATTTAAGAAAAGTATCAATGGAATCTTTATTTTTTGTACTTAAAAATATATGGTTGCGATCCTTGAAATATACTCTACACAACCATAGTATTTTTAACCATATTCCCCACCACTGCAATTACCGTATTGTATTAAAATATTGTAATAACTGGAAACCTTTTAAATTGTTTTTTTAATAATAATGTTATCTTATACATCACTACAATAACTATTGTGAAAAAATTCAAGATGAAAACAAAACACTGTTGTATTCTACTGATATTTTTATTTGTTGAACTCTCATTAAAACTCATTGTTTGTTCAATCGACATATAAAAATATCATGACTTATAGGTTGGTATGAGGCTGACCTCCCATACTGTAAAAAATGGTTCACTTTGCCAATGTCACCCCTGTGTCAGGGAAGGTCGGCAAAAGTCGTGGGGCTTATGTTCATTTGAGGTTTGGATTTTATTTGTAAGTACACATTCAGCATTTGTAAGCGGGAACTACACGTGTTGGTTTGTGGGCATACATCTGAGAGCTTTAAATGAATATATCCTTGCAACTTAGATTATAGTAGAATAAAATAGTGTTTCGTTTTTGTATTAAATTGTTTTTCAAATGGAGTTCTACAAAGGCATTTCATAAATTGTAAAAGAAATAAAAAATGACTATTGTGATTGTAAAAATCGTTTGAACCAATTAACTCATTTTTATTTCATTTTTTTTTCAAATTAAAACCAAATGCATCAACTGGCTTTATAGAAATAGTATTTTTTTTTATCAAAGTTAGGTTTTAAAACTCACTGTGAACATTTTTAAAAGTAAGTTATCACAAATGAGAAAAGTAAATGTGATGTGATACTAGGCTATTCAAAATCAATCAATATATGTCAAAATCAAACAATAATAAACATTTTTATGCCTTCAAGATAGGCTTCAGGCAGGTCTTTTCCTGGGGCTCCGTAACATAGCTTTGAAGGTTATCCAAACAAAACAATTAGTCTTTATGGATAAAACGATGGACCGGGCAGAAGAATATTCAGCGATCATCATATTATTATTTTTGGTATACACATTTAGAGAAACCCTTTGCTTATAGACTATAGATTTTTATGAAACTAATGGAGGCGCTTTTTAGCTGTAGAGCCTAAAGAGAGGAAAATCAATTCAAAGTATATGTATAGTTAAAATGCTCAAACTATCATGTCAAATTCATTTTTGAATCTCATTGATCTGTGCTGGTGCAACCGTATAATTTTTTTATGCAAAGTTTTATAGAAATGTTGTGCACTGTCTCACCAATGAGTAGCTACGCTCTACATTTATTCTTTTACTTAGCTCAGACGAGTCAAATGCTAATGTATTAGTAGGCGGGTGTGTGCATGAGCCTCCATATTGTGTCTGTGCACATTCACAACAATGGTGTGGCACATAAGAGGTCACACATTTGCCGTCCTACTAGTGCATTAAAAGTGGATCTGCGGGAACAGAGTGTTAGAGAATGACTGACAGACCTTTTTATATGCCCAACAAAATGACTACTTTTTATGGGAATTGGTTTCACTTATTTTTTATGTTTAATTCTGTCATCCTACAGGAAGAAACATTTGTTTTCAAACTGCATACTTGTAAGAGAGAAAAACCGGTTGTATTGCTCTCTTGCAAAGAAACATTGTAAATTTCATCAATATCAAATAATTAAGCTTCTCGTAAATATATTGTTTTCACCATATTATTTAATATTTCTGATATAAGTTATTACCTTACTATACTTAAGTTTTACCTACCTATTGTAAATTCTCATATTATCATTTTGCACTAGCATATCTTTTTTATTCACTGTAATTTAATACATGTTGTTCTTTTTGGTATTTTTATGTATTTGTATTATTTTTGAAACTCTGTATCTATTTAATGTAAAAGGCACTAAGTGCCGTTAATAAATAAATAAATAAATAAATAAATATGGTGTGATGTTGCTTCCTGTGCGATGATGATTTTTTTAAATAATATTTTTGTACGATAAATTTACCCACATTTAGTGGATTCATAGAAAAAAAACCAAACTATTGATTTGTTATTTTTTAACTTGTAAATACAAAGCACTGTGATTTAGAGATTGAGTGATTAGAATTGAGGATTTTGAATTAAATTTGAGGAGCGTGTAGGTACATAAATAGACTATTCTTTTTATAATTTTTAATATAATTACAAGGTTAATTACACATTTTGGATATTAGACGGACTCTTATGTGAGAACTTACATTATTTTTGGTGTTTTGTTGGCAACGTAGCCAATGCCTTCAGGAGGCATCCTCTATGCATGATGTTGAAGATGAACTGAACCCAAATATCCAAAAAGTGTAATTAATCTTTTAATTCAATATACTTAGAAAATATATCAAACCAGTTTAAATTTATAATAATTGGTAAAGTTAACTGTCAATAATACAGTTTGCCTATTTTATGGTTATTCTTGTATCATAAACATTAATTAATTATTATCCATAAAATACACATATACTTAACCTGCTTTCAGTTCAGTTGTCTTCTTGGTAATGATGTGATAACATCGAAAGCGCTCGAAGGAATAAAACTCAACTCGTGAAGAAAAACTTCTGTAACTGTAACTCTGTCGCCATTCTGCTAGGGGTGACTTAGGGTTTTATTTTCAAATTTTAATTCAAATTAATCTTCACAATGTCAACACACAAACCCTTAAACAAAAATATTGTTTTACAGTTGCGAAGAACAGAACCCCTAATAGTATAAATTGCCCCCATTGTGTAAATAGTAAAATGTGTGGAAGATTCAACAGCAACCATAATGAGTAATGAGATTTTCATACATTTTTCTATTTACGGGATGCTGAGGAATTTAACCGTGAACCATTACACTTTTACCATTGTAATTATGCCAATTTTTTTTTTTTTTTTTAAATAAATTTGTGGAAAGGAATGCAATCCACCAACCTATTTTACCTGGCCAGTTGTCTTCATGCGAAAGCAGAAGCTTGTGTTCATGCAACGGCATCTGTTGAACCAGGGTCGAAGTTATCGTCGCGGGATTCAAACCAGCGTTATCCGGTTCCAAATAACCTGTCTTGATCCCCGCGGCTATAACACCGACTTTGTATGATAACTGTAAATTTTAATACCTTATCAATATTCCTTGACATAAATATTGGTATGAGGCTGACTATCTTTAAAGCCATTACACACTATACACATTCTGTCCGGTTTATCAAAGGTTTTAAAAAAACGGGTGGGATATCAGAAGTTTAGGGAGTTCTAAAAGCTTTTACACAGTATGTCTAGTCATCCATAAACAATCCGGGCAGAATGCTTTGGGTCTGAAATGACCACTTTTGCCAATTCACCCATGCTTTAGGGAAAGATTGCAGGGTTTATGTTCATTTGAGGTTTGGGTTTTATATTGTAAGTACACATGCAGCATGTGTAAACTTATAAAACTATGTTTTCTTGTGGAAATGCATTAAATATGAATTTGAAATGTTAATATTTCTTTACAACTTAGATTTTAATAGGGGAAAGCATGATATATGGAAAAGGGGTGTATATAAAATGTGTGTATCATCATAATTTATATAAATGGATGCTATTTTATCATAAAACTTACATACTTTTTTACAATGAAATTATATTTATATATTTGGTGTGAAAAAGTTTTTTGTAATATCCACGAATTTTGCTTCAAATATATATTACTGGATCAATCAACAAAAAAAAATAGATGGGATGGTGTGACAGACATCATTGACGGTTGCGAGAGAATATTATTTGAACATATTCTAACAAAACTTCACTGTTGTTCTAAGTCTGATATCTTAGGACATAAGATATCTGATAATTGCTACCCCAAACGGCTCAATGCTCAATCTATTCTTTTTTAAATGATGGACGTTTATGTATGTATAAAATATATTCTCAATAATAAAGTTTTGTAACAATTTCATTATTTATTTCATTTTCCATTATAAATTTCCTATTTTTTTCTGCCAGATCATTGAGCCTAAAGAAAAAAGTAGTAAGGTGATTATTCTACAATGGTTTGTGATAATGTTCAAGTTTTTCTATAATTTACTACTATGATAATGATTTGGTATGGTGTCATTGGTGATCGTACATTGAGATGTGTATATGTACTCAATACGTCAATGAATCCTAGGATCCAATAAGGTCGGAACATTTTTGAATTTTAAACTTTTTCTCATCGAGCAAACGTCAGTCTTGTATGGGTCGGCCATCCTCTAATAACGAAATATTGTATGCCTTTTCCCTATCAACCTGGCCGACACAATAGTGTCTATGGGTATCGCCGTCGAAATTTGTACCTTTTGTCTTGTGCGTGTGTCGCCTAATGATTTTCAGTGTTGCGACCACTTCGGGGATAACGCGGCAAGAAGTTACGCTATATGTGTAGCTTAGTTGCGTTTCTTTTATTTTAAGTAAGTATAATTTTTTAACCAATTTTAATATGCCTTAATCTCACAAATGTGACGTAGCGCGGTAACGGTTACGGTAGCGTTCGTCAATAAAAAACACACCCGACACAATCCTAAAATTGATTTATTTGAGAACTAATAATACCAGCGACTATAAAAACACACAATCTTAAGCAGCACTAATGTCTCTAAGTAGACAATACACAATTGGCAACAGATTCCGATATTTACCCTAATAATTCCAAGCCAAATTTCACACAAAACAATCCCGACAAGTTTACGGCTGAGACGTAGACCCTCTTAGAAGAAAATGAAGGTAGCGAATCAGTTTTTTAGTGTTTTCCATACTGCATCAAAGAGTTACCATACGCGAAAAAATACTTAGGGATGCAAGATTTTTGTCAGTTTCAATGAAAATGGTAACACACTAAAAGAAAAATTTCGGAACCAAAAATGGAGACAACCATTAGCAACTAATATTTCGTGTATAAATAAATAAATATTATTGTGGCTAGTACAGAAAACAAAAGATACGTTACTAAGGTATATGAAAAAATACTATTTTTTATCGTATCTTGCCATCAAAGGGTCAAAAATGGATTGCGGACCTGTAAAATTTGTATTAGAATGGAAAAAAGGCGATTTTGTTTTATTTTTTAATTACATCGCCACTTCATGCTTTTTGCAGATTTTTTTGTTGTATTTCGTTACGCTTTTCAAATACTTTACTGTAATAAATCTAGAATTCAGTAGGCATCACCAGTTTTTATGAAAAAACTGAAAATCATTAGGCGACACACGCACAAGACAAAAGGTACAAATTTCGACGGCGATACCCCTATGCCAATTTACATGCAGACCTCATTGTATCCTAGAGCGCTTTCTGTTTTTGCGCAGCAGAATGTATTTTGGTATTTCAAATTATATTTCTATTTATTTTTAAAAAGTTGATTTGTGAGGAGGAATGCAGTTCATTAACCCAGCGGTTCCCGAATTCTTTTGGCTACGGAACCCTTTTTGGCTCACCGTTTTTGTGCGGAACCCTAGCTAGGCCCTAGAGTCTAGTAGGGCCTAGAGCTCAAGTAAGAAGTAAACTAACTGTAACATTGTTTTTTTACGTGAGATCGCACCATACTGAGGCTTTTTGGCTTGGTGTTCGCATCTTGTAAGTATAGTTTGACATTAAAAGAAAGACTTTTTAAGATAAAAATATTTATTTAGTTATAACAAAAAGATATTTACTTTAGTTAGATGAACTTAATGTGAAGAATGAAATCTTTTCATAGTTTTTGACAAAATGTCATTGAAGTCAGGTTTTATGTCTGACAATTGGATTCGGAGGTCTGGTGCAGCATTCAGCCTACTCCTAAACTTATTTTTCGTGTAGGCGTAAGCTGAAAACCCAGCCTCGCATCTATTAGTTGACACAAATGGAAGTAACGCCATGATAGCCTTTTCGACGATGCCCGGGTATTCGTTTTTCAGGCCAAACCAAAATTGGCTCGGGTTCGTGGTAGCTTTTGATTCATTAATCTATATAATAAAAATTTTATATCAATTAAATTTTCATACTCCGACACAGTCAATGTTGAAGGTTTGGTATGAATCCTAAATGGATTTCGGACCCATTTGATATCCTGTAACTGTAACTTTTCTTCTAGAAAATATTCGTCCATAGACTTTTTCAGGTTTGTCAAATGTTCACCTATACTTTTTTCCACGTCTGCAGCGATTTGAAGATGATTTTTTTCGAGAAATTGCTGGAGTAGCGAAAAGCAGTCATAACTCTTTTGTCCAAGACATTCAATCCAGAAGGCGATTTTCCCTTTCAATGAAGATATTTTGTCGCTCACCGTAAACATGGTTATCTGTCTTCCCTGCAGAGAGCTGCTCACTATGTTCAATTTATCAAATATATCGGCCAAATAAGCCAATCTCACTGACAATCGCTCGTCGCGCAACAGTTCGAGATGGCTAGCACTTGCAGGCGAAGGGAGGGTCTGTAAGAAAACTTTCAGTTCATCGCGCAATTCGTATAATCTGGTTAAAACCCTTCCCCTGGAAAGCCATCTCACTTCCGTGTGTAGAAGGAGTGATTGGTGCTGACTATATATTCCGTGATCTGTGGTGCTGACTTTCCATGACTTCACACGTCTTTTTGAATAGCCTTGACTGCAGTGGACGCGTTTTCACAAAATTGACAATTTGTACGGCTTCATCAAGGACTTGTTTTAAATCAGATGGCATTCTTTTCACGGCAAGAGCATGTCGATGTAAAATGCAATGACTGCTAGTACAATTTGGCGCAACAGTTTTAATTCTTGACACTGTTCCTTTTACTTTTCCAATCATGACTGCGGCTCCATCGCTGCATATATCTGTACATTTGTTCCAATCAATATTGTGTTTTTTCCAATCAATATTGTGTTTTTTCATGTAGTCATCAATGACTTTAAAAAATTCTTCTCCAGTCGTATTGGTCTCCAAAGGAGCACAGAGAAACAAATCTTCTTCGATAGATCCTCCGAATGGATATCTAACAAAAACGAGCAGTATCGCTAGTCCGGCAACATCCGTACTTTCGTCCAGTTGCATTGCAAACGTATTGCTCTCTTTCAACCTACCTATCAATTCATCTTCGATGTGGTCTGAAATCTTATGAATACGGTCAGGTCTCCCCGTGCGTCTGCCAGACCTTGCTACCCGTCGCCAACTCGTATTTACACTCGCGAGCGGTACCTACCTACATAGATAGGTACCTAAACTAAACGGAATTTCGGAATACAGTATTTTAAATTAAGATAATAATTACGTTCATTTATAAAATTACCATATCTATATCTAAATATATCAAAGGTACGAGAAAAGCGATTAAAAATAGCTAGAATTAGAAAAAAAACATCGAAACCTTGAATATTTTCGCGGAACCCCTGAGAGCCTTCTACGGAACCCCAGGGTTACGCGGAACACCATTCGGGAACCGCTGCATTAACCTATGGTTTATTAACCTGGCCAGAAACAGCTTTTCACATTATCAACTAATAATTCATTATTTAACATAAAAAAGTATGTGGGGTAACGAAAGGTGGAAAATTGAAAGGAGATGCCTGGTGGAATGATAGAGTGAAAGAAGCTGTGAAAGTTAAGAAAAAGTGTTATGAAAATTGGCTGAATGATAGAAATGATAGAAAGCTAGAAGACGAATATAAGGTAGCTAAGACAATGGCAAAGACTATAATTTATGAAAGCAAGATGAATGAACAAAGAAAGATTGATGAAAGGATTAACAGAAGTTTCACCGACAGTATAAAGGAATTTTGGAGGTGGATCAATGCGGATAAAAATAAATCTTTTGCATTGGCCACTCCAGGAGTCAAAAATGCTGCCGGTGAGATGGTATGGGAGAATGAAGAAGTATGCAAGAGATGGAAGAACTATTTTCAAGAAATTTTTGGCCAGGGTGAAAGAAGAATTTATGAACAGATAGATGAAGAGAATGAAGTGAAGATTTTGAAAGAAGAAATTAAAGTGTCTATTTCACGTCTGAAGAATGGGAAGTCTGCTGGGTTTGATGGTATAAATGGTGAAATGTTGAAAGCAGGAGGTGAATGTGTGATACATAGATTGGATGTTTGAATTATGTAAGCTTTGTGTGAATTCAGGAGTAGTACCGATGGATTGGAGGAAGGCAGTCATGTTCCCATTTACAAAGGTAAAGGGGACAAAAAAGACTGTCAGAACTTCAGACCAATCAGTCTACTCAGTATACCAGGAAAAGTCTTCTGTAAGGTGATTATAAAAAATGTGATTCTGACTACTAGCAAAAGGGTTTCCGATATACAGTCCGGCTTTATGGCTGGTAGAGGCTGTGTTGATCAGATTTTCACTCTACAACTTGTTGAAAAACAATTGTCAGTGAGGGGGAAACTATTCACGGCCTTTGTGGATCTGGAAAAGGCTTTTGACTCAGTGGACAGAGGTATGTTGTGGGATGTTTTAAAAGCATACGGAGTGAATGGAGCTCTCCTCAATGCGGTGCATGCAAACTATGAGAATAGTATGGCGTGGGTTCGTATTGCTGGTGAGTATAGTGAATGGTTTGAAGTTTTTAAGAGTGTAAGGCAAGGATGTGTGATGAGCCCATCGCTATTTAACATAGTCATGGACAAGTGTGTTCGAGATGCTAGACTTGATTGTGGATTAATGATAGGAGAGAGCAAAGTGAGTGTTCTACTGTATGCGGATGATGCAGTCCTTGTATCTGATTCAGCAGTGGAATTGCAAACAATGCTCTCTAGATTGAATAAAGCTTTGTTAGGTAACCATTTGAAGTTGAATGCAAGTAAGACGAAAGTATTGATTTTTGAAAGAGATGATGAAAATATGAATTATGAATTTAAAATTAATGGAATGAATGTTGATGTTGTAAATGAGTTTGTATATTTGGGAAGTAAGTTTGAAAAAGATGGAAGAATGGCCGGTGAATTTGAAAGAAGAATAATGAAAGGCAGGTGTGTACTGGGTGCGACCGCTTGCATCGCCAGGAACCAAAATCTCTCAAAAAATGTTAGATTGGCGGTGCACGGTGGTATACTAGTGCCCACCTTGATGTATGGAAGTGAAGCCTGGACGGTGAGTGAAAGGGAAATTAGTAAAGTCCATACAGTAGAAATGGACTATCTAAGAAGTATGATCGGGGAAAAACGAAGTGACAGGGTGAGGAATGATTTTGTAAGAGAAGAATAAGGGAAAGTGTGAAAGTAAAGATTAAAAGAAGTATGTTAAGATGGTTCAGGCATATGGAGAGAATGAGTGATGAAAGATTGACGAAGAAAGTATGTGTTGCTAGAATAGATGGATGTCGTGGTAGAGGAAGACCGAGAAAAGTATGGAAGGATCAAATCTCTGAAATAGCGAATGAATGGGATATCCAGCTGAGTCATAATAAAAGGAGGACTTGTATGAAAAAGGTTATGACTCTGGATGAAATGAAAGAAGTATGCAAGGACAGGAAGAAGTGGCGGCTAATCTGCAATGTTGATTTCTAATGTTAATGTATTAAGTTGCTACATTTTTTGCATAGGAAATTTTTGATTTTTTTTTGTATAGATTTCTTTTTAAGGTTTTTGTTCTTTTTTATACAAGTATTTAAATGTAATTAATTATTCATATTCCTTGACTTATAGGTTGGTATGAGGCTGACCACCAATACTGCAAAAAATGGTTCACTTTGCCAATGTCACCCCTGTTTCAGGGAAGGTCGGCAAAAGTTGTGGGGCTTATGTTCATTTGAGGTTTGGATTTTATTTGTAAGTACACATTCAGCATTTGTAAGTGCGAACTACACGAGTTGGTTTGTGGGCATACATCTGAGAGCTTTAAATTAATATATCCTTGCAACTTAGATTATAGATTATAACATGGAGGTAGGTAGTCTAATCTAATCTAATCTAAGTTGCAAAGATATGTTACATTGGAGATTCACATTACATGCATTCTCACAACCAGACACGTACAAGTTTGCGCTTGCACATGCCTCATGTGAACCTACAACATAAAAACCAAATCTCAAATGGACATACACCCTGCAACTCTTGCCGTCCTTCCCTGAGACAGGGGTGACATTGGCAAAGTGAACTTATTTGGTGAGCGCTGTTTTTGTGTGTAACACACCTCAAGAGCCCTTTGCGAGCTTGGTCGTCGCTGTAGAAAGCACCAATTCTCAAGCAAGATCCAGTTGTTGTAAGGTGGATGGACCTTTCAGTGACCGGTCTTTGGTAAAGGTTTATGATTTTTTTAATCCAGCGAAAAGCACATTTGGAAATATAAATGGTATATTTTTGTGCTCCGCCGGGATTCGAATCCACGACCTTCCATTTACGAGCGCAAAGTGTTGCCACTGGACTACGGACCGGTCCAAGAAAGTATAGTTGTACTTAATTAAATAAGTAAAAAAATAGTAATTCTAGTTATCATTATATTTACTTAAATATTGATGTTATTTAATATTTTTAATGAATTATTATTTAATAAGTACCCAATGACATCTGTTGAACCAGGGTCGAAGTTATTGTCGATAAACCATGACACAGACGGCCGGTGGGGTTCGAACCGGCGTTAGTGCCTATAACGCAAATGCGAGCGCCGACGCCTTATCCTTCGACTATCCCAGCGATTATATGAAATATAATAATTAATAATGGACGGAGAAGTGAGAAGAATGTCAGTTTTTACCAAAAAAATATTCAGGATCTTCAATGTAGTAGGCCGCACAGAAGTAGCACGTAATTTGTTTTTGCCGCCATGTATTTCAACCATAGACAAATAGGAAAATAAAATAAAAACTCTGAGGCACTCGGAGCACCACACGCACCACACTGCCTGCAGTGCTCGGAGCAGTACCTTCTGTGCTCGGAGCCACCTCAGAGCAGAATAAATTAATTTTATATCACTCTTTCTATCTATAGCAAGCTCTGTCAGCTACATGAAAAAAGTTTACTATTTTCAATCTTAATATATTATAACAAAAATAAATAAGTGTAAAAAATAGTTTTTTGTTACATTTTATCCATAAAAAAACGGAGATCTTTTAAAATTTTTGTTTTTTTAGTTGGCTAAGATTTGTCAAAAATGGACGCTATGTACATATTTTTTTACAAGGACTTGAAAAAATGTTTGAATATCTGTCACGTGTTGATTGTTTATAAAATCTAAAAGGACGCATAAAAGAAGTGGCTGCCGTATCGTTTCGACATTTTAAAAATGTCAGAAATGCCTCCATACCTCATTCCCGAAGAGGAGGACCAAAGCGCTGACAATAACCAAACGGAGAATCCTGAGGAACCGTCCGACTGGGACCTTCCTTTAAGTTTTGTGAGTAACAGGCACACAGAGGCGATCGAAGGAGCAAAAAATACGGAACAGACATGGCGAATGAAAGAAAAGGTAAACTCAATATATCTAAAAATCCATTGAAATAGTTTGTGCCATTTTGGGGTTATCAGTTCATATCACAACTGTCAAAATTGATAATACTAACTTCGCATTTTATTTTTTTTGGCCTTCGTGTGTAAAATATTCCCGATTTCACAATCGAATGTTATTTACGAATCAGGATGAAAATTTATTTAATTTACAAAGTCGGATTTATTTTATTCTCGAAGTTTTGCTGGGCGTTGAAAGCAACGTCTTCAGGAGACACCCTTATTGTGCAGTGATCAAAGTGGAGATCGAGTGGTATTTAATTTTGTTTTCTCTTTCTTCCTAGGGAGTTCAACCTCTGATTCCCTTTTAACTCCCGAGGGCGGTTATCTAGATGCACCAGCAAAATCACAAGTAACTCTGGGAACTTCCCACGAGTTGCTCTGGTCTCTGGGTGGCATCCAGCTGTTGGTGTTGGTTCCTTTTCGCTTGGGGCGGTGTGGTGTTGTAGCGTTGAGTTAGCAAAAGTAGTGTACAACTTTCAACCTTTGGCGGCGGTATCACATTTCTAACTGCAAGTTCAAAGTAATTAGTTGCAACGGGCCACCAAAGACAAGTGTGGCGATGCAACGAAGCAGTAAATCCCCATAATTTACATCGTGATTTATTGATGCAACCATCAAGGATGAAATCTTGATAAACTTTTGATGATCTTAAAGATCAAGGGTGTACTTATTTCATTCTTGATTACCGAATAACGAGGGTCTCACCAGAGGACATCAGTTACAAGTCTTTCAAATTAAAATACACAGGTCTTCTTATACAGTTGTTTATTTTACACTTATAAATAATTTATTTTCACAAAGCTTTCTCGACTATTCCACTTGGTTTCTGTTCACTGATCAAGTTAGTTGTATGTGTTTGTAAATCTCGTATGATACTGCTGGCCCTGCAAGCCACTGGCACCCTTCTTATACTCTTTAAAACAGTACAATCTAGACCTATATTTGCTAGACAGTTCCAGAAAGGCATAGTAATTATTATTTCTCGATGCTGCACGTATTTTATTCAATGATTCCTACCCACACAATACAATACAGAATTCCTATAACTAATACCTACTTATTTTAAATATTTATATTTCATATTTACATAACATTACATTAATTTTCATTTGTCTTTGTTTACTTACCTGTTAAACAAGTGTACTTTCAATATAAATTCAACAGCAGCTATTCTGTTATATAAAGAATCTCACTGAAATTTAAGTGACATTTTGGACGAGTTGTTGGTGCAATCGGGTATTAACATATAATGATTTTGAACTGGAATCACTGCTGTGAGATAATTTATGTTAATTTAAAAAAAATGGATTTTATAATCTGTGATGTGGAGAATGTCAGTTTTCTTAATAATTCATTGGAATTGAATTCAACGTCATGCCTCTGTACGCTTCTGAGTTTTTGTAGAATTAGTGTGGAAGAGATATGACTTTACATGACGTTGTATACAAATCTACAGCACGGTGTGTAGATCTGTGTTTTAATTAAATATTTTGATTTATTCAATTGCAATTTTGTTTGTTTCAGTACCGCACACAATGCGTTGCTTTAGTTCTATGTTTAAATGTTGGCGTGGATCCCCCGGATATTGTCAAAACGCAGCCATGCGCAAGATTGGAATGCTGGATAGGTGGGTTTTCAAATGCTTATCTGTAAAAGTTTTGTTCTCACACATATCATTTAGAGGACTCTGGAGGCGTGATTCACGCAATAAATCTGCTTTATTCTCCTTTAGATCAGCGGTTTCCAAACTCGGGGGCGCGCCTCCCAGGGGAGGCGCAAGCTATAGCTAGGGGAGGCGCCAAAAATGTGTCTATAGTAGTATTAGTATGACTGTAACTGTAACTCTGTCGCCATTCCGCTAGGGGTGGCCAGAGCCTCTGCAGAGCTGCCTCCATTTTTTCCTATCCTTACATACCTCTTTCAATTCATTCATATCCATCACCTTTTTCATGCATTTTCTTCTTTTACGCTCACTTTGTATATCCCATTCTTTCACAATCTCCTCAATCTGATCACTCCATACTTTTCTCGGTCGTCCCTTCCCTCTTTTTCTTTTCACACTTTCTTTGTATACATACTTTGTCAGTCTATCATCATTCATTCTTTCCACATGCCCAAACCATCTCATCACATTCTTTTGTACTTTAACTTTCACATCCTCTTTCAAATTACATTATTTGTTTACCCATTCATTCCTAACTCTATCCCTCAGAGTTTTTCCTGTCATGCTTCTCAAATGCTTCATTTCCACCGTACACACTACTCATTTTGCTATCGTTCACTGTCCATGCTTCACTTCCATACATCAAAGTCGGTAACAATATGCCATTGTGTACCGCCATTCTCAGATCCATCGTCAATCGCTTGTTCTTTGCTATTCTTCCTATTGCACCGACCACTTGCTTTCCCTTACACATCCTATTCTCAAGTTCTCTTGTCATCTTTCCATTGTTCTCGATCAAACTTCCCAAGTATCTAAATTCATCCACAATTTCAACTTTCATACCATTCAACATAAACGTGCATTCTTCATTTTTATTTTTAGGGAGGCATCGTAGCATAAAGTTTGGAAACCACTGCTTTAGATAGAAGATAAAGAGTTATAATAAGTCAAAATTATGAAGGAGGTCATCCAAACTCATAGAGCACTTCTGTAATCTATAATCTAAGTTGCAAATATATATGGACATTTAAGGCTCATATTCAATGCATGCCCCCATGAGCAGGAACATGTAAGTTCACGCTTACAATGATGCATGTGCACATACAAAATAAACCAAACCTCACATGAACATAAACTTTGCAACCACTGCCGCCTTTCCCTGTAACCGGGGAGGAATTGGCAAAAATTACCAAGTTTTTACAGCTATGGGGGTCAGCCTTGTACCAACCTATTAGTCAAGAAACACAAAAATTACTTACCATGAAGGAAAACCCTTGGGGAGGCAAACTGACCGGTTTATTAATTATTGGTTAATATTTTGTACTCAAAATAAAAATTAAGTGGGGCTTATTTCTAGCAGAGTACAAATGTTATAAAAAATTGATTATTTTTCAATAAAAAAAATAAAAATAAAAGAAATTAAAAACTTTGTTTTATTCCACTTTTATTGTTTTTGAGTATGTTACAAATATTTTCGGAATTACTTCCATCTTCGGGTAACTAACAATTACTAAATTTAAACTTAAAAATTAAGACAGTGGAGTGGGATCTATTGGTGGTAGTGGTAAGGGAGGGGGTAGAAAGGTAGATGTGTGGGAGGGGGATGGTGATTTTTGGGGCGGAGCTAATATTGTTAGGAGAGGAGATGTAATGGTGGGAAGTTGAATATTCAGCATAAATGCAATTTTTTAAAATGAATTTCCGCAGTGTTTCACAAAAATCTTTTCAAAATTTACAAATGTTATATTTTTATTGTCAAATATGCTCTTTGCTGGAGTAAAAAAATCATCTGCCTTTACCAAAGACACATCGTCACACCGCATAATTCACTCCCAGCGACTTCTCTTTGCTCCTTGTATCGAGAAAAACTAGCACAAGAAGTTATTGGACCCAAGTCCAGTGGTTCACACAGCTTCAACGAGATATCACTTCATAGTTTTTTTTTTTAAAAATGAGTTAAATATATGGATGCAATACGCAATACGCAACTAAGCTACGCATATAGTGTAACTTCTTGCCGCGTTATCCCCGAAGGGGTCGCATGTGGCGAGTTGAACCTGTTTATTTTTACAGGTAAGGGGGCCGGCCTTACACCAACCACTTCAGTTGAAGTGGAGGTTTCCCAGCTCCCGAGCGTGCTGGTACTCATTTCTTGTGAAGGCTGAGTAAACCTTGCCGGTATTTTATTTTGGGATTTGAAATAAATACCGAAACGGGAAATCATTTCTGACACCCTCGCCTCGGTGGGATTCGAACCCGAGCTCTTGGCATGGAATGCAAGCACTCTACCACCTGAGCTATCGACCGGTCTATATGCACAGAATATAATTTTGTGAGCTTTCCTACATTGTTTGGGGCTGTCCATATATTACGTCATTCGCATTAAGGGGGGGGGGGGAGTGTGGTCTGCGGATGATGTCAAATGATGTACGAGTACCAAAAGTGACGTCGTTCTTGTAAATACCAATTTCTACAAAATATTCAAAATATTATGTAAGTCATATAACAGTATTAATTATTAAGCTCATCCATTATTACAGCAAGAGGGGGAGGGGGGGTCATTAGATAATGACTATAGGATGATTGTAGGGGGGGGGGGGGTCGAAAATCGGCAAAAAACGATGACGTAATTCATGGACGGCCCCTTTTCAGTTCTCAAAAAATCCTAAATTGCTGCCGTTGGTTCTATATGTGTTATTGATAGAGATAAAATACAGCATAAACTGTTACAGCCACCAACAGTAACCGCCGCAGGAGACAACAGTTGTTAACTAATTTAAAATTTATATTTTAGATCCTTTGTCAAAATTAAAATCATTGGAACTGATTGGAGCCAATCTGCAAATGCAATATGAACGATGGCAACCCAGGGCCAGATACAAACAATCCTTGGATCCTACGAGTGATGAGGTGATAGATGCTACTTGTATTTTCAGCTTGGACACCATTGTATAGGACCGCTCTGAGAATTCTTGAATTGCTTGATATTGTTCTTCTGGGTCTCGACCGGCCATTTTTTTGTAATTTCTTCAGAGTTTTTTTACTTAGTAATTGGATTAGCATCTCTGTTGTCCCTTTTTAAAGCTTTGGCAAAGATACATAATGAAGGACTTGACTTGGATATTTGGTTTGAAAAGTTACTTATTTAAATTTATTAAGGCTATTAACCATGTTCTATTCAATTTTATCCCTTTTTCAAAACTTTAATTTCAATTATGTTTGTAATTTTTTTATTTGTAGGTAAAAAAGTTGTGTTGTTCGTTACGACGCAATGCCAAAGATGAAAGAGTTCTTTTTCACTACAATGGGCATGGAGTGCCCAAACCAACAACGCAAGGGGAAATTTGGGTATTCAATAAGGTAAACAAACACTGTATGAACTTATCTTGTTTGAGTTAACAAGGCCTAAGCGCTATCGGACTTTATCCGTCCATCATCAGAGGCTAACTGAGGTTAAAAACAAAACTATTATTGATATAAATCTAAATCTATAAAACAGAATGTATGTGTGTATGTATACATATGTATGTGTGTATGTGGGTTTGTATGTATATTCCTTATAGACTCCTAAACCGCTAATCTGATTTTGACGAAATTTTCAGGAAACATGTCAAATATTCTTAGAATGGTTCCTGTACAGTTTGATGGTGATCAAATAAAAAAAAGGTTGCCTATTCTATATTTTTCAGCAACAAGGTCGATAAATTTTTAAACAACCCGATACAAGAAGACCAAAATATTTATCTACAATATATTGTATAATCTAAGTTACAAGGATATCTTGACATTAAAGAGTCATATAAAATGCGTGTCCACAAGTAGCCACGTGTAAGTTCGCGCTTACAAATGCTGCATGTGTACTTACTTATAATTTAAAATCCAAATCTCAAATAAACATTAACACAGCAACTTTTGCCGGCCTTTCCTAAAAAAGGTGTGAGGGCCGGCCTTACGCCAACCTGTTGAGGTGGGGGTTTCCCAGCTCCCGAGGGGGTTGGTACTCATTTCTTATGAAGGCTGAGTAAGGCTTGCCGGGATTTTATTTTGGGATAACTCGTCATACAACGAAGGTACTCTACCAACTGCGTTATCGACCGGCATCTTTACTCAACTAACGCTAACGCAACTAAGCTACACATATAGTGTAACTTCTTGCGAGTGAACCTATTTATTTTTACAGATAGGGGGGCCGGCCTTACGCCAACCACTTTAGTGAAGTGGGGGTTTCTCAGCTCCCGAGGGGGCTGGTACTTATTCCTTTTGAAGGCTGAGTAAGCCTTGCCGGTTTTTTTATTTAACTTTAACTATAACTAACTATTACTAAGTTGCAAAGATATGTAACATTGGGGATTCACATTAAATGCATTCTCACAAGCAGACACATACAAGTTCGCGCTTACGCATGCCGCATGTGAACCTACAATATAGAAACCAAGTATCAAATGGACATACACCCTGCAACTCTTGCCAACTTTTCCTGAAACAGGGGTGACATTGGCAAAGTGAACCATTTTCTGCAGCATGTGGGGTCAGCCGAAAAGTTTGAAATCAACACCGAAACGGGAAATCATTTCTGACACCCTCGGCGGGATTTGAACCCGAGCTCTCGGCATAGAATGCAAGCACTCTACCAACTGAGCTGTCGACCGGACCTACAATAAATTAATTTACCGTCTAACAACTTTTTCATCTGATAGAGCATATTTGATATCTGTTGATGAATCACCAAAGGTCAAGTGCCTACAATCTTCAAACACGAGCAACAACAATTATATTCATGACAAAATGCGCTTCTTCGTCATGGAAGAGACTATTCTCATGATGTAATTGGGTACGACTTCCACGAAACTTTGAGAAATCTGTTATTTTCTTCACTATAGTTCTAAAAATTCATTTTCAATCTTCCATATCTATGAAGAAAAATGTATGTGGATGTATGTATATTCCCTATAAACGCCTAAACCGCTGATCCGATATTGACGAAATTTTCAGGAAACATGTCAAATATTCATGAAATGGTTCTTGTGGAGCTTAATAGCGATCAAATAAAAAACGGTTCCCTATTCTCAATTTTTCAGCAACGAGGTCGGTAAAATTTTGAACCACCTAATAGAAGAAGACCATAATAGTCATCTATAATATAATGTATAATCTAAGTTGCAAAGATATTTTAATGAATATCTGTAATATAATATTGAATGTTTGAAGAATGGAAAGTCTGCTGGGTTTGATGGAATAAATGGTGAAATGTTGAAAGCAGGAGGTGAATGCGTGATAGATTGGATGTACGAATTATGTAAGCTTTGTGTGAATGCAGGAGTAGTACCGATGGATTGGAGGAAGGCAGTCATTGTTCCCATTTACAAAGGTAAAGGGGACAAAAAAGACTGTCAGAACTTCAGACCAATCAGTCTACTCAGTATACCAGGAAAAGTCTTCTGTAAGGTGATTATAAAAAATGTGATTCTGACTACTAGTGAAAGGATTTCCGATATACAGTCCGGCTTTATGGCCGGTAGAGGCTGTGTTGATCAGATTTTTACTCTACGACAACTTGTTGAAAAACAATTGTCGGTGAGGCGGAAGCTGTTCACGGCCTTTGTAGATCTGGAAAAGGCTTTTGACTCAGTAGACAGAGGTATGTTATGGGATGTTTTGAAAGCATACGGAGTGAATGGGGCTCTCCTAGGTGCGGTGCATGCAAACTATGAAAATAGTACAGCATGTGTTCGTATTGATGATGAGTATAGTGAATGGTTTGAAGTTTTTAAGGGTGTAAGGCAAGGATGTGTGATGAGCCCATGGCTATTTAACATAGTCATGGACAAGTGTGTTCGAGATGCTAGACTTGATGATTGTGGATTAATGATAGGAGAGAGCAAAGTGAGTGTTCTACTGTATGCGGATGATGCTGTTCTTGTATCGGACTCAGCAGTAGAATTGCAAACGATGCTCTCTAGATTGAACGAAGCTCTGCTAGGTAATTATTTGAAATTGAATGCAAGTAAGACGAAAGTTTTGATTTTTGAAAGAAATGAAGAAAATACGAACTACGAATTTAGAATAAACGGAATGAATGTTGATGTGGTAAATGAGTTTGTATACTTGGGAAGTAAGTTTGAGAAAGATGGAAGAATGACAGGTGAACTTGAAAGAAGAGTAATGAAGGGCAGGTGTGTACTGGGTGCCACAGCTTGTATCGCCAAAAATCAAAACATTTCTAAAAATGCTCGATTGGCGGTACGCAGTGGCATACTTTTACCCACCTTGATGTATGGAAGCGAGGCCTGGACGGTGAATGAAAGTGAAATTAGTAAAGTCCATACTGTTGAAATGGACTTTCTAAGAAGTATGATTGGGAAAAAACGGAGTGACAGGGTGAGGAATGATTTTGTAAGAAAAGAATGTGGTGCAAAAGAAAGTGTGAAAGTGAAGATTAAAAGAAGTTTGTTAAGATGGTTTGGGCATATGGAGAGAATGAATGAGGAAAGACTGACGAAGAAAGTATATGTTGGTAGAATAGATGGATGTCGTGGTAGAGGAAGACCGAGAAAGGTATGGATGGACCAAATATCCGAAATTGCGAATGAATGGAATATCCAGAGTCATAATAAAAGAAGAGCTTGTATGAAGAAGGTTATGACTCTGGAGGAAATGAAAGAAGTATGCAAGGATAGAAAGAAATGGCGGTTGATCTGTGATGTTGGCGGCTAGGGTTTGTTAAAGTGAATTTGGTTTTATGATTTAGTTTTTTATGTCCATGTATATATTGTTATTTTTATTCTTTGATTTAAAAAAATGTAATTTGTCATGTATGTTCCTTGACTTATAGGTTGTTATGCGGCTGACCACCCATAATATAAAAATTGGTTCACTTTGCCAATGTCACCCCTGTTTCAGGGAAGGACGGCAAGAGTTGCAAGGCTTATGTTCATTTGAGATTGGGTTTTTATATTGTAGGTCCACATGCGGCATGTGTTAGCGCGAAATTATACATATCTGCTTGTGGGAATGCATTTAGTATAAATCTTAAATGATATATATCTTTGCAGCTTAGATTAGATTAGATTAGATTAGATTCATATTATAATGCATTCATAAAAGTAGACACGTGTAAGTTCGCGATTACAAATGCTGCATGTGTACCTACTTTTAATTTAAAATCCAAATCTTAAATGAACAATAACCCATAAACTTTTGTCAACCTTCGCTGAAACTGGTATGGGGGTGACCTTACGACAACCACTTGAAGTGTGGGTTTTCAGTTCCCGAGGGGGTTGGTACTCATTTCTTTTGAAGGCTGAGTAAGGCTTGCCAGTATTTTATTTTGGGTTTGAAGAAAACACTGAACCGGGAAATCATTTCTGAAACCGTCGCTGGGATTCTAACCCATGCTCGCGGCATGAAATGCATGTACTCTACCGACTGAGCTATCGATCGGACTTCTTACAAATAAATTAATTTACTGTCCAACAACTTTTTCATATAATGGAGCATCTAGGTCTAGGATATCTATTGGTGAATCACCAAAAGCCTCCTCAAGTACTTACAATCTTCAAACACGAGCAACAACAATTATTCTTGATAAAATGCGCTTCTTCGTCATGGAAGAAACACATTTCATGATGAAATTGGATACGACTTCCACGCAACGTTGAGAAATTTGCTATTCTCTTTGCAATAGTTTGCCTTTTTGCGGACGAGCGACTTCGCAATTTTTCTGTCTATGAAAAATGCTCCATTTGCATTACCTTCTGATTTAATCTAAGTTGCAAAGATATGTAACATTAGAGATTCACATAATATGCATTTTCAAAAGCAGACACGTATGACTTCGCGCTTAAACATGACGCATGTGGACTTACAATATAAAACCCAAATCTCAAATGAATATACACCTTGAAAATCTTGCCGAATTTCCCTGGAACAGGGGTGACATTGGCGGCTGACCAGTGACCACCCATGATGTAGAAAATGGTTCACTTTGCCAATATCACCCCTGTCTGAGGGAAGGTCGGGAAGGTCGGGAAGAGTTGCGGGTGTATGCTCATTTTAAATATAAGTGGAAGCACCGCAATTGTTGTTTCTTATGTCTGGCCTTACTGCTCAACAGTTTTAGACCAATTTTTTAGAAAATGTGAAGATTAATCTAGAAAAGAATTGTGAATTTTGATTTCGATTGGATTACAACATTTTAGAAGATCTGTTGCTGCGTAAATAAATTGATTTCACATGTACAAATGGCGTTGTGGAACACGCCGGGTACTGCTAGTAAATATATAAATTAAATAATATTATTAATAAGTAAATACCTAGTCCTTCTCCCCTACTAACAGTAACTACCTGCCCGAAAAACCCCACCCACTTTCTCTTTCCTACACTGAATTTTAACCCTTTTGTTTTGTTTTTAACCTCAGTTAGCCTCTGATGATGGACGGATAAAGTCCGATAGCGCTTAGGCCTTGTTAACTCAAATAAGTGAAAATAAAACTATGTTTTAAAAAAGTTTTTTTAATTTAAATTAAAATGAATTTTCACTCTGTGAATGCACTAACTCTAGAAAATTTATCTTATATTGTGAAACCAATAATTGCTACAAGTGAGTTTAAATTTGTAAGTATACTTGTACTTATGGTGTATTTTGTTTGTGTTTGCAGTCTTACACGCAATATATCCCGCTGTCGGTTTATGATTTACAAACTTGGATGGGTGCTCCGTCTATCTATGTCTATGACTGTTCAAATGCAGGAGTTATTGTGGATCAATTTAAGATGTTCGCTGAACAGCATGAGCGAGATAATGAGGTAATATATCATTTGTGGTTCAATGCAATTTCAGATTCTAAAAAAGATTGAAAATTTTATTGATATAAAACTATAGGACACTATATTCTAAGTATGCAGTCCTTTTTTCTTTATTGTCAATTTTTTACATCCTTGTTAGTGATTTCCTGTAATCTGACATTTTTGGTAATCTAGCAGTTTTCTATAACCCATGTATAAAATTTTGCATAAATTCCTCTCAATCAGGTAAATGGAAAAATGTATGGAAGATGTATGAAAAATGTATTAATTAAAATTAAATTAAATTGGGCTGATTTATTTGGTGAGCGCTGTTTTTGTGTGTATCACACCTCAAGAGCCCTCTGCGAGCTTGGTCGTCGCTACAAAGCGCCAATTCTCAAGCAAGTCCCAGTTGCTGTAAGGCTGGATGGACCTTTTGATGACCGGTCTTTGGTAAAGGTTTATGAATTTTTCAACCCAGTGAAGAGCAAATTTTAAAATATAAATCGTATATTTTTTGTGCTCCGCCTGGATTTTAACCCACAACTTTCCATTTACTAATCTGAAGTCTTACCACTGGACTACGGACCGGTCAAAATTGTATTGTCGGTGTTATGTCCGAGGGGGCCAAGTGGGCTGATCTTTCTAGCGTGTTTGGAATAGAATAAAAATCGAAAAAATAGAATGAAAATCCCCGCTTGGATCATTTGACCATAACTTTGACCTTGGTTCAACAGATGTAATTGGGTAATTATTTATAATTAATTAATTAAAATAAACAATAATGAATTCTTAATTGATGATATTAATACCTGTTTCTGGCCAGGCAGAATAGGTTGGTGAATTGCATTCCTCTTCACAAATCTATTTAAAAAAAAAAAATAGTTACACCTGCACCCCTAGAGATTCTTTTTTTTTTCATGTTTTTTCTTTGTACTAATTTGTATTTGAAAATATATATAAACATTTAAGATGCATAATAAATGCATGCCAACAAGCAAATACTTGTGCGCTTCTTTCTTCTGCATGTGCTCTTACAAAGAAAGACCCAAATCTCAAATAAACATAAACCCTGCAACATTTTCCGGCTTTCCCTGAAACAGGTGTGAGCATTTTTTACAGGATGTTTTTTCAAGTATTTTTTACATACCAACCTATAAGTCAATGTATATTTTACATGATATAAGTGGATTTACCAAGAGACTATGTGATTTCAGTTCCGACAGAACGCTGGGGCAGGTCCTGGGCAGGAAGGCGCTCCTTCCTCCCAGCAGGGGGCCGCCCCCTCCTACAAGAGCTGCATCCAGCTGGCTGCTTGCGCCGCCAACCAGATCCTGCCCATGAACCCCGAGCTGCCCGCCGACCTCTTCACCTCATGCCTCACCACGCCCATCAAGATGGCACTCAAATGGTTCGTCATGCAAAACAACACCGCCAAGATCACCCCACCCGGGACCATAGAGCTGATTGACAAGTAAGATATTTATCACAGGCGATATTCGTATTCCTTGACTTATAGGTTGGTATGAGGCTGAACACCCATACTGTAAAAAATGGTTCACTTTGCCAATGTCACCCCTGTGTCAGGGAAGGTCGGCAAAAGTTGTAGGGCTTATGTTCATTTGAGGTTTGGAATTTATTTGTAAGGACACATTCAGCATTTGTAAGCGCGAACTACACATATTTGTTTGTGGGCATACATCTGAGAGCTTTAAATGAATATATCCTTGCAAATAGATTATAGATATTATAGATACATATATAGATCATTGGTTTTGGAAAATAGACTTTCCTAGGTACATTGACTTTATATATTTTACTATCTCAACCTCGCTTCTCAGCTGATGGTTGACCGTAACGCGGTGCGATCTTTTTAATCAAAGAAAAATAACAAATATAACGTAGTCTTGGTGAAATGTGGATAATATTTAAGCGCCCTTGGAGTGACATTGAGTTACGAAACTGCGCTTATAAGGATATCATCATAATCATCATCATCATCATCATCATTTATCGACAAGTTTTAATTTGGTAAGAACTTTTCATCTTTATGAGATGTACTGCGCTGACATTTATCAGAAGGATCACATTTATGTTGTATGAAGTCAGTGCCATGTCTGAGCTTTTGCAGAATATTATGGACCGTGGTGTAAAAAATAATAAGTTTCTCAAAGTTTTGTCGGAATTGTATCCAACATCATTAACACTTTAACTGTGGGTGACCCGCAAAGGCATCAAGTCTTAACTTGCATACAGTGCGGCTGTCAATCATAGACGTCATCCAACTTTGAACTTATCCCTGACATCTGAAATGGAAGGTTGTGGATTCGGATCCCCGCGGAGCACAAAAATATACCATTGTTATTTCGAATGTGCTCTTCGCTGAGTTGAAAAATTCATAAACCTTTACCAAAGACCGGTCACTGAAAGGTCCATCCAACCTTACAACAACTGGGTCTTGCTTGAGAATTGGAGCTTTCTACAGCGACGACCAAGCTCGCAGAGGGCTCTTGAGGTGTGAAACACACAAAAACAGCGCTCACCAAATCAATCATCCTAATATTATTATTATTATTAACTGTGTGTGATGACCAGCTTTGACACGCGGCCCTGCTGGGCCCCCGCGCTGCCGCGAACCGTCACCTCTTTGAGGTTAGGATTCCGACAATCGGACAAGGGGCTCCTTTGAGGTTAGGTTGCGCGCTTTTGCAGTTGCCCGGCTAGCCAAAGACTCCTCAGGGTGGTGTTCAGGCCCAACACCTTGCTCGCTTTCCACTGATGCTAAAGAGGTTCAAAAATATAGGTGATGGAGAGAAAAAACCGGGTAAAGGAAAGACGGGATTTTGTAAGGAATGAAAAAAAAAAAACGGATTTTACTGACCGTGTAAAAGAGAAGAACGATTTTCTCTACGTTTCGTCGGAGTCATATCCGACGTCTTCAGGAGACGTGTGTCCTTCACAAAAAGGAACCACGAACTGTTGAATTATTGTTGTTTGTTCGGGGCCGAAGGTTATAGGTATTTTTAATAACCTTCGGTGATGCGTCCATAGATGTCACTATAGCTCCAGTTGTACAGAAGGACGATATTATGTCTTGTTGTGAAATCGTCCGATTAATGAAAGGGTGGATCATTGAGGTTAGTACTGTAAACAAAAAAGTTCGGTAAACTAAGAGTGAAGCGGGAGAATCATATAAGTGCTTTGTGTTTTTTAAAACAGTGTCGTGACAAGCAATTAATTCCTAAGTGTGTTCGACAAAAACCAAGACATGATATTCCGTTCTCTAGCCGTATTTTGCGCAAAACTAGTGAGAAACTGTTGATTAAGTTGATTGTTCATCATCGTCGATTGTGTTCTGAGATATCGGCAGTATTACTACAGTTACACCTGTCACTGGCTAACACCTTGTCTGATCATCATTGGCATATCTGTGACAGAATAACTTATGAGAAATCACAATCCTGTCGTAATATCAACGCAAAAAAACACGACACTAAGTTGCAAAAATTGTTGTCCGATGCGTCCTCGGCATCATCTTTCAATGCGCAACCTAAACCTTTAAATGCCGTGTTTAATTTGTCAAAACATAGTCTCAGCATAGATGAGTTTAATGTTCTCAACAAGGGCATGAATTTTGCTCCAACACCATCCAAAATTCCTATAGAAAAAATCATAGGTAATGTAGAAGACGTAATTATTAAAAACAAGTTACCTACTGCCGACGCTGACGTCATGCGACAAGACATTGCATGCATTTTGCGCGCTGCTCGACTACCTACCCATAATATCAGTACTGCCGAGCGTAAAGCAATTTTTAACTTACGTAATAATAAAAACATTGTCATTCTACAGGCGGACAAAGGAAATGCAACAGTTGTGATGGACACAGAGGAGTATGATAACAAAGTTAAGGACCTGCTTAGTTGTCAAATATACGAAAAAGTCAAGCATTGTCCTACACCTAAAATTGTCAAATTAACTTCTAGTGTCATAAGCAGCAAGGATTCCCCCATACCTACTGACTTACAAAAAGGAATGTGCAGCAGCAGCCCACAAGCCCCTAAGTTTTATGGACTACCCAAGATCCACAAAACAGGGTGCCCTCTGAGACCCATTGTATCGCAAATTAACGCTCCAACTCATGGCCTCGCACAGCACCTTTCTAAAGTCCTGCAACCGCTAACCGGCCACACTAGGTCCTTTGTCAGAAATTCTGAACATTTCGTCACTTTATTAAGGAACATCGTACTTACCGAAAGGGATATTCTGGTGAGTTTTGACGTTGAATCTCTTTATACCAATGTCCCCGTCGAAGATAGCATTGACATTATCAAAGATTTACTACAGCAGCATCAAATCTCTGAAAACTATTTAGAACCTCTGAGACATTGCCTCACACAGAACTACTTTCTCTGGAAAGGTGACTTCTACATTCAAAAGGATGGTGTCGCTATGGGATCTCCCATTGCGCCAATTGTTGCCAACCTCTTTATGGAGAACTTCGAGGAAAAAGCTCTTAGCTCTGCTACACACCCTCCTTCTCATTGGTACAGATATGTAGACGATACATTCTGTGTTTATCCACACGGACGAGAGAACTTGACTGATTTCTTATCTCACCTGAACCGTGTACACCCCCAGATTAAGTTCACGATGGAGATAGAAACTGACAATTCCATTCCATTCCTGGATGTATTGGTGCGCAGGAGGTTAGACGGCAGTCTGGGTCACTCTGTTTACAGGAAGCCCACACACACCAACAGATACCTTCACAAAACCTCGCATCATCACCCCGCACAATTGATGTCAGTTCCCTCTTCTTTATTGACTCGAGCCAGAAGAATTTGTGACGAAGAAAGCCTCGAAGCGGAAGTACACACCATCCGCGAGACTCTCACATCCAACGGTTACGCTCCTGCTCTGAACAGAGTAAAAAGCAAAAAATCTACCACTTCATATGATGTTCCAAGAAGTGGAGCATACTTACCATACATACGGGGTCTGACAGACAAGATTAGCCGTGTACTCTTAAAGGCTAACATCAAAACAACTTTCAGTCCTCCGTCCTCCATCTTTCAAATGCTCCGAAGTGTAAAAGATAGTACCCCGTTGGATTCTCCAGGAGTGTACAGGGTCCCTTGCGAATGCGGAGCCTTTTATATTGGACAAACCAAGCGCAGCATCAACACCCGGTTGAAGGAACACATTGGTGCAGTTAAGACGAATAACCCAAACAAGTCTGCTATCTGTGAACATTCACAGGAAGGGGTGAATCATCTTATCAGATTTGATAAAACAAAGATTCTATCTAAAGAAAGATTTCTCATCCCCCGACTTGTGAAGGAAGCAATCGAAATTCACAGGCACCCCAACTTCAACAGAGATGACAGCTACAAACTTTCCAGTATATGGAGGCCAGTAGGGGCAAGTGGTGTACCTCTGGACGCTGTGTACCTTTGGACACCATCAAATCTCTGGAAATACAGAAGATTAAAAATCCTCACATAAACGGGGATATTACATTTTTGATAGCTCTAAATATTATTGTGTGTAACTTGTCATCACCTACAACACGTGCCCGTTTTTTACAATTCAAGTTTTCAGCAACAAAAAGTTAGTTTTTATGCATTTTTAAACAGTTTTCATGGTGTGATTATGAAATATTTTAGACAAATGATAATACCAATTTAGGGTTTAGGGAGTGCTTAAAACGATGGAGCATTCATTTGCCTTATTTTGAACCTCAAAATTAAATGTCAGTTGATGTTTTAATTTAGTATCATTTGTGTACCTCTGGACACATTTTTGCGTGTACCTATGGACGTCCAAAGGTACACGTCTTGTGTCCACCGGTACTCAACTTAAAATAAAATGCTTGTTAGACTATTCTAATTTATTTTTATATCCATCTTTTAATTGGTCAAATGAATCAAAGTTGCTCATGTGATACCTTGAAAAAGTGATCAAATTCTCCTAATCATGGATAACCACGATTCCCATATAAATATACAAGTTTTCGAAAAAGCAAAAGAATCGAGAGTTTTCATTTTAACTTTGCATCCTCACACTTTTCATAAAATGCAGCGTTTGGATAAAGGTGTTTTTGGATCAGATTCATACGATTCCGAAGAGATGAATGAGTTCTACATGGAAAATAAAAAATATTTTTAATATTATTTGTTGTTATAAGGTAGGTTCTTCTAACAATATATATTACGTGTTTTTAATAATCGCTATCAAAATGTTTTGTTGTCATTTTTATAATAATAAGTTTGTGCAATTTTATCACCAATAAAACATAAAGTAATACTATGTTTAATCATTTTTAAACTACTTAATTTTTTTGATGTCCAGAGGTACACATGCTGTCCCAAGGTACACTTACCCCTGTCCACAGGTACACACCCATAAGTGTACCTCTGGACAAAAATGCGATTTTTGGGGGAAAGGTCGTAACACAAAACAGGTCAATATTATACAAAATTAAAAATAAGTTGGTTATGCACAATACGAGGACTACCTACCGCCGCTGATTAGCGGGCGGTAG
Source organism: Agapetus fuscipes (assembly GCA_951799405.1). Lineage (NCBI taxonomy): Eukaryota > Metazoa > Arthropoda > Insecta > Trichoptera > Glossosomatidae > Agapetus > Agapetus fuscipes. Next base: position 17,278,616 of record OX637334.1, read on the forward strand.
AAGCTCTGTTTATTTTTTGTAATTTTTTTTCTAATTAAAACTGTGTTCTAGTGATTACAATATTTTAAAAGTTAACCAGCAGTTCAGATGCTTACGCAGTGCAATTAAACACAGTGAATGCGCCTACAAATAAACAATTCAAAATAAAATAAAAAATTCCATAACCTCTAATTTTTGACAAGTGACATCGCGGCAAAGTGCTTGCAGTGGGTAGGTACCTACTTACTCGCCTGCATGACAGAAACAGACGCGCCAGTGCTATGTCCAGTGCAGAGGTACTCCCTGCAAGTACTTAAAGATATAATAACTAACACTGTGCCGCGAGTGCAATGTCGAACAAAAGAGTGGCCAAACATTGTGCTGAGGAGGCGCGTGAGGCGCAGAAAACGAGGAGGGCGACGGCTGAACTACTCAGCCCCGCCAGTGACAACTCCTGCTGTTTGTTCAGTGCATTGTGAGGATCTTGCTTCCACATCCAGATCTTCAGTGGCACCTTCATCGCCGAGCTCCCTGCTGACCAGCGGGAGACATCAGCAAATTCTGGAGAGGAAGATCAATCTTGGATGCTGGAATGCGAGATCTATCGCCAATAAAGTGGATGACATTTGTGAATTATGTAAAAGCCATGACCTTGGCATCCTCGCACTGACAGAGACGTGGCATGAGAGCTACCACTCAAGTGCCATGAAGAGACTGCGTGCACTGGGGTTCGCGACATTTGAGGAAGCACGGGCAAGGCCACATCATGGAAAAGGGACAGAGAATATTTCCTGGACCAACCATGGCGGAGTTGCGTTGCTAGTGCGTCCAGGATGTCGTGTGGAGAAGATTAACTTTTTTTCTTTCACGACATTTGAGTGCCTTGTATGTCGGGTATCTTCCGGTGCAACGCTCACAATAGCTATTGTATATCGCCCCGGCTCTAAGCCTGTTACGGCGGCGTTTTTTCATGAATTTCGGGAGCTCTTTGAAGTTTTAGTAACTCGTAATGAGATGTTTCTGATAGTGGGGGATGTTAACGTCAGGCTTGAGCGCAGAGATGACACCAATTGTGTTACTCTCACTGCCTTGCTTGCGGACTATGGCTGCAGACAGTGGGTAGATGCTCCCACTCATGACGCGGGTGGCCTACTGGATGTGGTCATCACTAGACAGGAGGATGCTCCTTTGAAAACAGAGGTAAGAGATGTGGGTTTGTCGGACCACAGGTTGGTGGTGGTACGTTTAAATCTAGGACGACCTGTTCCTGTATACAGGAAAATTACCTCCAGGTCCTGGAACAAATTTAAGATCGATTTCTTCAAAATGGATTTGTCTCTATCGCCGATCTGTTGTCCGGAAACCTACGTCTCAATGCACCCAGACACATTAGTTGGGCTGTACAATGACACCATGAAAAGTTTAATAAATCTGCATGCTCCCATTACAATCAAACATGTTAGGGAGCGGAATAGTGCTATCTGGTTTGATAGTGAATGCAGTGCGCTGAAACGCAAAATGCGACAAGCAGAGCGTAATTTCAGGAGCGGCAAGCCAGGTAGCACTAGAGAAATGTGGATAATTGCACAGGGTCTGTACAGGTCAGCTATCCTCCAGAAAAAGTCCCAGCATTATTGTACCATTATTGCTAGTGAAAAATGTCCACAGCGTTTATGGAGACTTCTGGAGAACGTGTCTGGTGGTGCCCGGGCCGGTGCGGGTCCGGTGACGACTGCTGGTGATCTCGCTGCTTACTTTCAAAGTAAAATACCGACCAGATATTCTCCCCTAGGGGTTAGTCCTGGTTCTCTGGGACTTTTGTGTAATTCACAGCTTGAAGTGCTTGGGCTGACCTCTATTGAAGAGGTGACGCGAGTTGTAGCGGGATCGCCAAATAAGCAGTGTGATCTGGATCCTGTGCCGACGTGGGTACTAAAAGAGTGCATTCTTCTAGTGGCTCCATTTATTGTTAGGTTTATCAATGGATGCCTAATGGATGCCACTATCCCCTCCTTTTTAAAGGAAGCGCAAATAACGCCAATATTAAAAAAGCCAAATCTCGATCCTAACGATCTCTCCAATTTCAGGCCGGTGTCAAACTTACCGTTTCTGTCTAAGGTACTGGAGCGCATTGTCTCTGATCGGCTGGTATCTTATCTGAGTGCTAACGATCTGATGCCTAAGAGGCAATCAGCCTATCGAAAATATCATTCGACTGAAACTGGCTTACTGACGGTGGTCTCAGATCTGATATCGGCAGTGGATTGCGGAGATCTTGCTCTCTTAGCGCTTCTGGACATGAGTGCGGCGTTTGACACCGTATGTCATGATATTCTGATAAGGAGGTTGGAGGGTTCGTACGGCTTGAGGGATAAGGCGCTGGCGTGGTTCTCCTCCTACTTGGCGGATCGCAAGCAGGTAGTGCGTACTTGTGACTGTGTCTCACCTTCCTATTCGCTGATCTCCGGGGTGCCGCAGGGGTCTGTACTGGGACCGATCCTGTTTATTTTATACACTGCTGACATTGAGAGTATAGTTGAGAAATGGGGCCTCATTACACATGCATATGCAGATGACTGGCAAATTTACTCTCAGTGTCAGCCACATATGGCACAAACTCTCAGTAACAGGGTGGCAGCTTGCATTGCGGAGATTGGTGAATGGATGACAAGCAATGGCCTAATCCTTAACATGGGTAAGACAGAAGTGATGTGGGCGGCTACAACCAGGCGTGATCATCTTTTGACAACTCGAGTACCACTCTCCATTGGGGGAGAGCTGATTCAGCCCTCCGACTCAGTCAGACTTCTAGGAGTCACACTGGATCGGAACCTCACAATGGGAGAGCAATTGAACTTGACTGTATCTTCCTCATTTTTTGAACTTCGCCAGATAAAGGCGATCAGGAGATGTTTACCGTCGGGAGCAGTCAAGACCCTGGTTAATGCCTTTGTGATGTCACGAGTTGACTATTGCTCAACGCTGTACATAGGTCAGCCGAAAAAGCAGTTCAACCGTCTTCAGTCTGTGCTGAATTCAGCGGCAAGACTCATATTCGGGATGTCTAAATTTACTCGCATTACTCCATTGTTAGGGAAACTGCATTGGCTTCGTTTTCCGGAGAGGGTGGTCTACCGTGTTTGTCTGATGGTGTATAAGGCTGTAAATGGTACAGCTCCTTCATATTTGGCTGACATGTTTACACCCGTTGAGAGGGATTTGAGGCGCCAAACGCTCAGATCTGCAGGGGATGGCGTGGTGGACTTGGTTCAGCCACACCGTCAGACACGCACTAATTTTGGGGACCGTGCTTTCCGGTTTGCGGGACCAATGGAGTGGAACAGACTGCCACCTAATGTGAGGAAGGCAAAGACTGTTGGTGTCTTTAAAGGAGCACTAAAGACACATCTTTACAAGAAATCTTATCCGTGATTTGAGAGGGCCCTTGAGGTGTGACACACACAAAAACGGCGCTCTTTAATTATGTGTACATTAAAATAAATTATCCTTATATATATATATAATTAGACAATCAATACATAACATAAACAATCTTCACTCTACCTTTCTTAACTTGCGAGAAAAAAAATATTAAGTCAAAAAAAAAACGGCGTGTCCATAGGTACACCACTTGCCCCTACTAACCTCAATGATCCACCCTTTCATTAATCGGACGATTTCACAACAAGACATAATATCGTCCTTCTGTACAACTGGAGCTATAGTGACATCTATGGACGCATCACCGAAGGTTATTAAAAATACCTATAACCTTCGGCCCCGAACAAACAACAATAATTCAACAGTTCGTGGTTCCTTTTTGTGAAGGACACACGTCTCCTGAAGACGTCGGATATGACTCCGACGAAACGTAGAGAAAATCGTTCTTCTCTTTTACACGGTCAGTAAAATCCGTTTTTTTTTTTTTCATTCCTTACAATGTCTAACGACCGTAATCATAATTTAAAATCTTTAAGACGGGATTTATTTTAAATTATGAGAAATGAGAGCATCACCACGCTAAACTGCACGACTGACTGGTTCTAAGTTAAATTAGATAATGTATTTAAAGGGTTTGATTAGCTCACGAGGATGGAGAGAAGTCTTGATGCTGGGATGCGGGTAGTCGATGCTGGGGCGCCGGCAACGGGCACGCCAACGCTTTTGGCGGGATGTCGGGGCTCCACACTCCGGAGGAATTGTGGCACGGGGCTCCGCCAGCAATAAGACGGGTGCGCTCGGCTGGACGGGGCCGGTGCTCCGTCCTCCCGAGGAACTTTGGGCACGGGGCTCCGGATATCAAGGAGTAGCCAAGCGGGCGCTTGCGACGGGTAAAGCAGGGGCTCCTTCCTTCCGAGGAATCCGCCACGGGGGACCCAGGCGCGGCCAGGGGCTGTGTGTTGCAGGCAACAACGGCGACTCAAGCCTTCTCCGATAGATGTTCTTGGCCACGCCTGGTAGGTGTTATTGGTTCAGGTGTTGAAGAGCTTGTGTCCTCGATTGTGGGAGGTCGACGCCTTTTATAAACTTCCTAGCAGCGCGATGCGGAGCTTAACGGGGGATTTTAAGTGTTTCCCTCCTAACTGACAATCTCAGCCTGTCTTCTTCCTCTCATTGGGATCCGGTTCAATTTCTGTGGCTAAAGATGCGCTTCAATTTCTTTCAAGTTGGTAATGACATTATTTTTCCTTTGACAGGTATAATGTTTTGACAGATCATGTCTTCTTCTTCTTCTTTTTTTCCACAGGTAGCTATCTGACATGCTAGCTACCTGACATTCCCGCTCGTCGCTGAGGCAAAAACGCACCTCGCGCAGAGAATCCAGCGAAGTGAGCTTTTTGACGTTGTGTTCAGACATAAGTTAGTTTAAAATATATGTTTAACAGTATACCAGTCAGTGCGAAGCGTAGGTGGCGGTGGTTGAACAAGACATACAGAGAAGAGGTCGTACGCAGACGACATGAATTGTACACAGGTAGCTCTGAAACAGGTTTAAAATATGTATAAGAAATGGTGTAAAATATTATGGGACAAAGCAAATTGAAATTGACACAGAAACAAATTTGTACATTACATAGTTAAGACAAAATAAAATGAAATTGTAAAAGTGATGTTTTGTTCTTGTAAAATAATAAAAATTTAAGTCATGATTATTAAGTGGTAGAATTTGGTCTTTGTTCTAAGTTTTAATGGTGGCACACAATTCACATTTGGGGTACAGGACCCTAAGCACTAACGAGTCTAGCTCGTTTTTCACTTATTGCTCTGGAACACACAAAAATCTTGCCTTTATACACTGAAATTTATTTTTAGGTATCTACCTGCCTAACAGACCAAAATCATCCAGTAAGCAGTCAATAAGCACAACGTGGTGAGCTCTCATACAAAACAATAACAAGTTGTCTGTTACATGTGGGTTACAAAAGGAAAGGATCTAACTACTTATGATCCTTCGGTTCGATTCACACTCTTTTGGAAGAACCGATAAGAAACCAAGAGAGGCGGAACGGAGGTAGGAACACCATGGAAAAACAATGAGGTGGCCCGTTCATTGGCCAGTGCAACGCAAGAGGGCGTGGCACACTGATCTCACTATTCAACACAGGTAATCCTGGGATTGGGAAGTACAGGTTATACATATTATATACATGAAGCACAGGGTATACATATTACATACATAAATTACATGAGAAAATACAAAAATATATGACAGATGTTGTAGTATTGAAGTAGAGGTGAAGATCTCCTGCTCGAGATGTGACAATACCGGTCTGAAGACACACAGTACTGACCACACTCTGTCGGCATTTCTTGACCGCTCCGACCAGCGACGATTTAGGACTCTAGCCCTAGTCACAAAGTTGGGTGCTAGGGTTTTTGCTTCAATGAACAACGAAGAAGCGTTGATCATTGCCCGGGCAGGTATAGGGTGGTAACTAACGTACGCCCCGAAGCACGCCCTTCTGAGGGGTTTCTGAGTGAGTCAACATTCGGTATATCCTGCCTCCGTGCAGTATACGCCGACGTACATGACAATAACTAAACTCCCCGGCAGACACTACGCCGTGGTGACTTTCCCAGCTAACAATGCTTTTAGTAGTCTAGGCCTGGCTTCAGGAGGTGGTCAATCTTCATACCACTCTTCTCCTTGGGTTCCAGTGTGTCCTCAGGTTTTGCCCACATGGCGAAAACCTTCCTTCCGTCAATAAATAACATGATAAATAAACACAGGGATACAATCCGTTGGCGCCATCCGAAGATGCAAGCCTGGCGTACCCATCACTCCAAGGTGATTTCAAAGAATGAGTCAGCAGACTCCCCCAAGTCTCGTCAGACTGGTACCAAGTCCCGTCGGACTTCAAGTCTCGTAAGACTTCCAACGCACTCCGGCGTTGCCAATCCCGTTGGATTGCAGGAGTATCCCGGTTACGTCAAACCACTCCTCACGCTTCTCCCAAGCGCCCCACAATCATCCCAGATTGTGTCCAGTCCCCTTGGACTGCTCCAACGCACTCCAGCGTTACCGGCAAGGGCTCCACCCTTTCCCAAGACGTGCTCGCTACGTCTTCCCACGCATTCACAGCGTTCGGCAGCATACCACCTTTGTCAAGGTGTATTGCCTATGATGTTCACAGATGTTCTCTTGATGTCTACATCTGGACTAGCTCAGCTCTCCTTCTCGTTCCCTTTTTGAGCGCCACCAAGTTTTTATCAAAACTTGGAAAGTTGAAAAATCACGAAGGCAATAAACGTAGACAAAGTAATAAAATACAAAAACAATGAAACAGATTAAAGAAGGTACAGTGTTGGATAACCAGCTGGTGACCTTGGATTGTGACCTGGCCAAATTACCTGACATCACTCATGAGAGTGTGTACTTTGAGTCCGCAATCAAAAGACAACCCGCGTCCAAAACATGTAAACAAGAAAGAAAGTACAGATCCATTCTCCGAAGAGAACCCGCTGGATTCTGACTCACGACCTGGCCAAATTACCTGATCCAACTCGCAAGGAGTTGATACTGTGGGTCGGAGACAAAAACAGACAGTTTTCTGCAGTTGAGCATAAATGAATATGCGAGTTGAAAGAATACATAAGAAGAAAAAGAAACATTCATTTAAATAATAAAAAAAATGGACACCAACCAGGTCTCCCTGGAGCAAACGAGTAGGTATTGATGTAGAAAGGTTTTGATGCTTAGTAAAATTAACGGAATGACTCCGAACAGTACTCCCTGCTGAGGGCGCAATTCAACGGGGAACGGTCAAAGTCATATTTCAGGACAAAAATGGAATTTGCAAAATTAAGATATGGAGTAATAAGTTTATAGAGAAGACGTCATGCTAGCGCTTTGCAGACGTCCTTGGTGTTTGTAAATGAGTTTACGCATCTACTTCTCGTTTGCTCGTAGGAAAGTAGTTCACTCTTCCGCCATAGTCGGTCCAGCTCAGAGAATATCCTTCATGTGATACTCTCCCAGCTGAAAAGCCAAACAGCCTTTCTCTCGCCCCTCACGTCCGCCTGTCTGCCCTCCATGCATCTCCAGAAATTCCTCGACCGCCTTGACGATGAATTGTTTACCGTTGTCCCAAACAACGGACCTCGGCATTCCCCGGGAAATAAAGATGCTTGTCTCAAGCTTCTTTATTATTGCTGCTACTTGTGGCATACTTTAATGGAAATATCCAAAACTATTTCGTGAAAACATCCACTACTTCAACAAGGCTCTCTTTGGCCCTTCCGGAGAGTTCTTGTTGAGAAAAAAAAAAAAAATGTTTTTTTTTTTTGAAAATGTTGAGAACCCCTTGAAATTTTTTTGTTGAGAAAATTTAACGAATGGTTACGCCTCTGGAAATAGAGACGCCCAAAAAATTTGGAAAGAAAAAAAAATTGTCAAAAAATTTACGTAAGTTTGAGAATGCGTGTCTGGATTTTAGAATTACGTAACTCAAATTTTGAATTCGTCCAAACATCATCAAACCACGAAAAACGGTTAACAATCCTCAAGATGATAAAGCATAACCACCAAAACCACAAATATCCCAGGTGGAAATGACTTCAATTACCACAAAATCCGAAATACAAAAACAACACTTTTCCGTTGGAACTGGTTGGAACACAATTTGGAGGATGGAGAGAAGTCTTGATGCTGGGATGCGGGTAGTCGATGCTGGGGCGCCGGCAACGGGCACGCCAACGCTTTTGGCGGGATGTCGGGGCTCCACACTCCGGAGGAATTGCGGCACGGGGCTCCGCCAGCAATAAGACGGGTGCGCTCGGCTGGACGGGGCCGGTGCTCCGTCCTCCCGAGGAACTTTGGGCACGGGGCTCCGGATATCAAGGAGTAGCCAAGCGGGCGCTTGCGACGGGTAAAGCAGGGGCTCCTTCCTTCCGAGGAATCCGCCACGGGGGACCCAGGCGCGGCCAGGGGCTGTGTGTTGCAGGCAACAACGGCGACTCAAGCCTTCTCCGATAGATGTTCTTGGCCACGCCTGGTAGGTGTTATTGGTTCAGGTGTTGAAGAGCTTGTGTCCTCGATTGTGGGAGGTCGACGCCTTTTATAAACTTCCTAGCAGCGCGATGCGGAGCTTAACGGGGGATTTTAAGTGTTTCCCTCCTAACTGACAATCTCAGCCTGTCTTCTTCCTCTCATTGGGATCCGGTTCAATTTCTGTGGCTAAAGATGCGCTTCAATTTCTTTCAAGTTGGTAATGACATTATTTTTCCTTAGACAGGTATAATGTTTTGACAGATCATGTCTTCTTCTTCTTCTTTTTTTCCACAGGTAGCTATCTGACATGCTAGCTACCTGACATGTGTTAGAGAATTCAAAAGTCTGCAAGTAAAATGTGCTAAACCTTTGTGATTTCTGTTCTTGAATAACTGAAATACGAGTATATACAGGTATAGCCAGAATATTCAGAAGCGAAAAGGTTAAGATATGAGAAATAATAAAAAAAAAACGCAGAGTTTTATTTTCACAAATTGAGTGTTTATTTCACCTCAAGTACTTTTGACTTGCTTACGTCATTTTCAAGAGGACACAGAGGACGTAAGCAAGTCGAAAGTACTTGAGGTGAAATAAACACTCAATTTGTGAAAATAAAACTCTGTGTTTTTTTTAATCTTAATAATTATCATAAAAATGGATTTTCACTGTGTGTATACAAAAACTCTAAAAAGTTTATTCATTAAGATACATGTCTCTTCTACGCCAAAGAGACACAAACTGCACTGTCATAAGAGGTTATCGTTCGTGATCGATGATAATAGGCAATGAGGCAAGATTATAGATTATAGGTGACCTTTGCAGAAGCTATATTAAAAAATGTTTAATGACGTTGGATAAGACACCGGCAAAACATTGATAAACCCCTTCTTTTCTGCGCCATGGTTTGTAAAATACATTTTTTATTTCTATACAAAATTTCGAACGACCATAATTCTTATTTTAAGTCATTAAAAGAATATTTCTGTTTTGCTCTACAGAATACCTGGACAAATGACAGATCGTCGAACAATGATTGGAGAATTAAACTGGATTTTCACCGCAATAACGGATACAATTGCTTGGAATATCTTACCTCCAGATTTGTTCCAACAACTCTTTAGGGCGGACCTTCTCACAGCTAGTCTTTGTAGAAATTTTCTTCTTGCTGATAGAATACTAAGGTAATTTTTCAAGTACACAACTGCTCTTACTTGTATTATATTCATACAACTTTATTTTAAGAAATGATTTAATAAAACGTAGGAATCACTCTTTAAAAATGTTTGAATTTTTCTGTTATGAAGATACAAAGGAAATTGAATGTGGTATTTGATTTTTCCCTCCAAATTTGAATTTACATTCCATATACTAGGTCCGCCAATCTTAGAATGTAAAAGAACAGATGTAGTTGTCTGTTAGAAATAAATACATACCTACCAAACTTTTAAAAAGTCAGTTGAACATTGTAAGCTACTTCGCTGCCTTAGTTCTTGTTTATCGTATACGCCATTGAGAATTTTTTACATGAGCAATGTTTGCATGTGTACTGGACCAATGTGTCTGATGAAAACAAGAAATTTATTTTAAAAGAACTTTCACATTATTGAGTTTTACGGTTTTCCTTAGCTCAGATTGTGTAGAATTTGATTCATAAGACAACTGCGTGAAAAAGTCATATTTGACAAGATTGGCGTATACGATAAATAAGAACTGGGGGAGCGACTTGTTCACTGATGTAATTTTTTTACAGTTGAATATTTTTTAAATTTGTAACTTTGTTTATCTTGATCATTCTGATCAATTCTGACCAAGGTGCTTTCTGTATCTTAGCAAGATTTCCACAGACAAAAATTGTGATGTCATCTTGCGAGGTTGCTAGGAAGTATGCTAACTAATGTTTCGTTCTCAGTTGCTAAATTAGTTACATAGATCTGTGATATTACCCCACTGAGATTTTTGTAAAAAAATATCATTTTGGCAAGTCGAGAATCAGTAAATGGAATCGAAACATTCCAAATTACTCTCCGTCACAGGTCTAGCTGGCTGGGATCTCTAGTTGGCTGGGGTCGTAAGTAATCAAAAAGATAATTCATTAAGCTATTTGGTTAGCATCTTTGCTAAGGTCGGGGTTTTCCGACTCCATTGTCCTTCATTATTCACTGCGCTCAGGTCAGAGTTATGAGAAGTGTTGATACAGCTTTGTTCTGGTTAAATATGAAAGTATTGTATTGTATTTCAGGTCGTATAACTGCACGCCAGTTTCCTCTCCAGCCATGCCCAGTATGGCGGGCCATCCCATGTGGCAAGCTTGGGAGCAAACTCTAGATCTTGCCTTGGCTCAGTTGCCAGCAATGCTAGATGGACAACTACCATACAATCACTCTTTATTCTTCGAGGAGCAGCTAACAGCGTTTCAAGTGTGGCTGGACTTAGGTAAACACCTCTTTTTATTAGACGTGTTTTTAGGCTTTCACCGCCTGCTTCAGATGCTGGATATTGTTCTCCTGGGTCTTGATCGTGGTCCGTTGTTGTCTTTACTTATGTTTTGTTACAAATCTGTATGTAAATCTTAAGTGCTTTGTTACTCAGTCCTCGTAGGATGACAGTTATTCAAATCCAATCGGCGCGTAACAAAATTCTATAAAGTTACACAACAATTTGCAACAAAATGTGAGCAAAGACCAAACAATGTAGCATGTTCTATTATCATTATACCGTCTCTTATTATTTCTATATAATTTTTGATCAAATAAAGGGCACTTTTGACTAATAACAGAATCACAACAAGAATAAAAAAAAACAATAGAAACAATGTATGATTTAACTTTCTAAGATTTGTAAGTTGCATATTTTATGTAGATTTTTGCTGCATTTTGCTTTAAGGGGTTCATTTGTATGGATTTGTATTTATCTGGATTATGACTTAAGGTCTGAAAATAAATCAGTTCCACCTGCAAAAATTGATTCCTTCAGGGACATGCCAAGAAGATGCAAACTGTATCTGGGAATATTAGTCAATAGTATGCACTGATTTTGTTGTTATTTTTCTTATCATGTAATATTTTCCACCTGCGTCTGTGTAGGATTATCAAACAGACATCAAGATAGCGAGGAGGATTTCAAATGTGATGGATACAGTCGTTATGATCGTTCAGGTATATAAAACACAAACTGGAAACTCTCACTTCTCTCTATTTTCTACTCATCTGGTGATACGGGGGCTATATGTATATATAAGATCATTTTTAGGTAGTATTAACGGAAAAGTATATTTAAATTTGAAATAAATGTTGCTATAATGATAATATACACTTTAACCAGTCTTAATTTAGTGGTTTACGCTTTAGACTCTTATTGAGAAGTGGGTTCAATTCCCAGTAGGGCACAAATAATTATAAATCTCTTTTAAACATGCTCACCTGTGGGTTGAAAAAATTATATATCTGTATCAAAGACCGGTCTGACATCTTCATCCAACCCTACAGCAACTAGGTCTTGCTTGCAAATTTGACCTGACTAGTGACAAATTTGCATGTAGAGGGCTCTTGAGGTGTGATTTACACAAAAACAGTATTCACAAAATAAATCATCCAGCGCTCTTCCAGGGAAAATTTAGAAAGCAGCACATTAAATATTGTTAATTATTGAATTCAATGTTACTGAAAAAATACTGATATAATGGAAGTGATGTAAAGGATCTCTAATGGGTATTTTGGTGCTTAATTATTTTTTGAAAATTATGTTTTGGCAAGCATTTTTTTTAAATATTGGCTAATAGCAATGGTGGTTTGTAATTCTTCACTTTTAATAACATTTCTTAATCTTACTCAAATACTTAACTTATTTTTTTTTAATATATATTTTTTTGTATTAAATTATGTATTTATGGGTATAAAAGAATTAAAATTGGAATTAGGTTCTTTGTCCTTCATGGCTTACTGACAGATGAAAGAGGTCATGTCTTCGCCACAAGTAATCCAATTCGCCGACTGTCTCAACTCCTGAAACTAGTTTCCCGAAGTATCTCCTCAGGATGAATGCATTGTGAATAGGTTCCACGCATTCCCATGAGGAAGTACCTCAGGAACTTCGAACAAATTTCTATACTATAAATCTTCTTTATAAACATATTACTCTTCTCATTAAACATGTGCTGTTATTAATTTTAGGTTCTCCATCGCGTCCTCCTCCGGATCAACTTCCGATGGTTCTACAAGTCTTATTAAGTACGATACATCGGATTCGAGCCCTGGAAATCCTTGGAAAGTTCTTGGCCTTAGGACCTTGGGCCGTAAACTTGATCTTGAGTGTGGGCATCTTCCCGTACATGGTGAAATTGCTGCAGACGTCTGCGAAGGAAGTGCGACCTCTCCTTGTCTTCATTTGGGCCAAAATCATGGCCGTTGATGGGGTAAGACCTGAATACACAATGCTAATATTATTGTTGTCCTTCTTCAGCCTCTGTTGTAACCTTGCTACTCTCTAATAGGTCGCCATCCTGGGTCATCCTGGGTCAAACAACTTGAGGATGATGATTTTATTACTGTTAGTATTGTTTTACCATCTGTTTTCGACATTTGGCAGATGCCAAAAATGTCCAAATGGTGGTTAGGCTTGCCAATTTGATTATGCCATCACTTGCAGGGGGTAGAATGTGTGTACATCACTCATCTCATGAAGCAATTTTTACCTCTTTTGCTTTCACCATTCCTCTACGGATATGTCAGTCAGACGGAGACAGTGTATTGATTTATATACATTTTGAGGAATAAAACATAAAAAATTAGATTATAGATTATTATAGAAACTTTGTTTTTCAGACTTGCCAAGCTGATTTGGTAAATGCAAAAGGACACAAGTATTTCTTAGCTGTTTTGCAAGATACTTCAATACCCGTAAGTAGCAATGAATATTTGGTATTTAGAGTGTTTTAGTTTTTACAATTACTCATTGAACATGCTGCAAAACTGGAACATCTTAGTTTCTTCTTCTGTAGCTTCATATTGGGTTTCACCGACATTGCTTATCATTATGGAAAAGGTCTCTTTGTTCTGTGCAACCCAGAACAACTCCCTGACTCGTCATATTCCTGCCCAATCCAGAATGTTATGCAGCTACGGATTTCTGTCAACTCCTCATCAATCCTCATCTTGCTCTGTATTATCGGATGAATGGATACTTTCATTCCCGCAAAATGTGACCCAAATATGAAGCTATTCCAGATTATACCTGCTTCAAATTAGCTCATTAGTGGCAAATAGTTGGTAATCTATAATCCAAATTGCAAAGACATATTAACATTTGAGATTCATTATTAATGCACGTCCATAAGCAAACACATATGAGTTCGCACTTACACATCTTGCTGTACTTACAAAATGACAACCAAATAAACTCTGCAACTCTTGTTGATATTGGAAAATGTGTCCGATTATTACAGATGGGTGTACAGCTTCATACCATCGTATAAGTCAAGGAACCCATTGTAATGTAATATACCAATAATATTTATTGTTGTGTGTTTCAGAGTGAGCATCGTACATTGGCAGCTTTTGTTCTCGCTGGAATCGTTGATAACTATGCTCCTGGCCAAGTGGTTGCTCTTAAGGTATGGCAAATATACATATTCCTTTCATACATTTGAGAATTTCACACTTGGAATAAGAACCAGCATAGATGTAGAAGTTGTTGCTTTGGATAAAATTCCTTGGAATTTGTAAACCTAAGAGAACAATACGCAGATACACAGATACATTATTCTACGCATCCATATATCGTTCTAGTATACAATCAGACTCCGATAGTACCTAAACAATCCATACCAGTTGTATATATATACAGGTGTGGGGCTGAGGAGGCTAGAGCATTGAGCAGCGACATGTTTGGGGTAGATTGTTGATGGGATATGACAAACGGTACACGCTAAATGCTTTGTTTATTTAGGACTCGCTGATATCAATATGCCTGGAGCAGCTGACGGATCCCAACCCCCTGCTGAGGCAGTGGCTGGCTATTTGCCTGGGTAGACTGTGGAAGGGATATGACCAGGCGCGGTGGTCTGGAGTACGCGATCTGGCACATGAGAAGCTCTACAAACTGCTGGTGGATCCAGTGCCTGAGGTAACTTTAACTTACCAACACTCTCAACACATTTTTTGCAGGAAATATCTATGAATGATTTTTAATACGAGTATTTTTAGAACCAAATTCCAATGAAAACACTTTATTTTCACAAATTATTAATTTAATTCAAATAATATTACAAACATTTTCAACTTCATCGTCAGGTAGGTACAATAAAAATTACAAAGCTGTATTAAAATTTAAGATTCATATTAAATGCATTCCCATAAGCAGACACATGTAAGTTTGAGCTTACACATGCTGCATGTGTACTTACAAAACAAAAAACAAATCTCGAATGAATATAAACCCTGCGACTCTTACCGCCCATCCCAGCTGACATTGGCATAGTGAAACAATTTTTACTTAATCGGTGGTCAGCTTTATACCAACCTCTAATTCAAGGAAATTTATTCGAAGCCTAAAATTGGTATCTCATCTGCGAAGGTGGGATGCTTCATCTTTTATGTAAGTAGTCTTAGACAAGTGTCTTTATAGATACTAGACTTGATGATTGTGGATTGATGAGAGGAGACAGCAAATTAAGTGCGGTGAAAGAACAATTTGTAGATTAGTTTGCTTGTTGTCTTGTAGGTGCGTGCAGCGGGAGTGTTTGCCTTGGGGACTTTTGTTTCTGCGGGCAGAGAGAGGACGGAACACTCCAACAGCATAGATCAACAAGTGGGAATAAATCTGGCGCGTATTGCCCACAGAGACATGAGCCCCATTGTGAGGGCGGAGCTCCTAGCAGGTAATGCAGAAGATTAGAATTACTAGATTATAAAGATAATGATATGGGTCAGTTAATATAAGTCAGCAGACTACATTGTCTGTGAAACATTCAGTGAATGGACCATCAAAGCCTAGAGAGGATAATTGTGATGACAAACTCGGAACCCAGGAGGACACAGGGCAGGGAGATGGCCCGAAACAAGATGGCTGGACGGAGTGACTTTGTAGGAGTAAAAAGCTAATGAAAAAAGAGATCGAGATACAGACACCAACACTATGGATGGTAGTATATTTTACTTCATCGGATAAGCAAATAACTTTATCTAGAGTACTATTCAAACTGATTGCCTTGAGAGGTTGTATCAAGTCACTGTTTTTTTACAAACCTAGACGTCATAATGTTGAATCTTCTATACAATATTTGGTATAACATTTTCAGCTTTGCAGTGGCTTGTGCTGACCTTTGAGCCACATTTCATTGCAGCCTCTCTACAGGAGTGTAAACCCTCCAATACATCTCACCAAAGAGCTGGAAGTCGGTAAGTTGCACCTAAAATTTTCACCTTTAACAAAACCTTTGTATAATTTTTTAACTTGTCCAAACTATGAAACTAAAGTGCACGTATTGCGCAACTTCTTGTGTTCAAAGCTGGAAGGCTAAACAGGTGTGTCAGACATGACTTCTCTATGGTGTTTTCTCCAAGCCAAAACTAGTGCTGGCAAAGTTTACTCAGCCTTCAGAGGAAGTTTAAACTTGCTCTATTGGGAACAGGGGAACCCCTATAACAAGTTCAGTTTTTGGCACAAGGCTGGTTCCCTCACTTGTGAAAATACATAGATTTCAATGTGACACCTTTGGGGCGCTGCAAATAGTGCCAAACATTAATGATTATCATTTCAACATTTTTGCGGAAAATGACATAATATTTTTTAGTCATTTATATCGGTAGCTATCAAAGCATTGAACATCTGTCTTAATTGTTTCAGAGAGAGGAGCCGTCTGTACTCAGGTGGGGACAGATACATAGACACCGGGAGGGACGTTTTGGACTCAACTGTTCCATCCAGTCCATCTGAGCGCTTAAGGAAAGTGCCCAGTGTGAGCTCCATACAATCGTTAGGTGGCCCAGGTGGATTGCAGGGACTACCAACTATAGGTATGATGCACCATTATCTTATTGTATTTATGTACTTTTACTTCCAGCTGTCATTCCGATAGTGGTGTCCATTACATCTGCAGATGTGTCTCCACTCTGCTCTATCCTTGCACACTTCTTTCATCTCCTCGACATTCATAATTCTCTTCATGTGTGCTCTTCTCTTTTAATCACTTCAATCATTTACAATGACTACATGCTGAGAGTTTGGGCTGAATCCCTCCGAGGGTGCCAGAATTGATTTCCTGTTTCGGTGTTTATTTCAAACCCCGAATAAAATACTGGCAAAGCTTACTCAGCCTTCACAAGAAATTGAGTACCAGCCCCCTTGGGAGTTGGGAAACCCCCAATTGAACTGAAGTAGTTGGCGTAAGGCCGGGCTCCTTACCTGTAAAAATAGATAGGTTCAACTCACCACGTGCGACCTCTTCGGGGAAAATGCGGCATGAAATTATACTATATGTGTAGTTTAGTAGAATATCCAGAGTCATAATAAAAGAAGAGCCTGTATGAAAAAGATTATGACTCTGTAGGAAATGAAAGGAGTATGTAAGGACAGAAAGAAATGGCGGTTGATCTGTAATGTTGGCGGCTAGGGTTTATTAAATTGGAATTTGTTTTCTGTTTTAGTTATGATGTCCATAGATATTATTATTTATTATTTAAATGTAATTTGTTGTGTATGTTCTTGACTTATAGGTTGGTATGCGGCTGACCACCCATGCTGTAAAAATGGTTCACTTTGCCAATGTCACCCCTGTCTCAGGGAAGGACGGCAAGAGTTGCAGGGTGTATGTCCATTTGCGATTTGGTTTTTATGTTGTAGGTTCACATGCGGCATGTGCAAGCACAAACTTGTACGTGTCTGGTTGTGAGAATGCATGTAATGTTAATCTCCAATGTAACATATCTTTGCAACTTAGATTAGATTATATTAGTAGCATATCGCACGTTTAATAATAAAGAGCAATAACTCAAAAATCATGAATGTTGGGAAATCACGTTTGAAGTTCAGACAGCCAGTTCAACTTGTATGGGATGAAAAAGGCGGCCGATGCTTTATCTCGGTCATCTTCGTCCAAATTGAACGGCTGTCGCATTCTACCTATTCTTCTCGCATTGTTCTCGCGTTTTATTACAAAATCTCGATTTTCCCAATTTTCGAGTTATTTCTCTTTATTATTAAACGTGCGATATATATGACTAGGTTTAAATAGAGATGGTTGATAGAAATGACTGATCTGTAATCTAAATCTAAGTTGCAAAAATATTTAATTTAAGATTCACACGCCCACAAGCAAACACATGGAAGTTGCGCCAACACATGCTGCATGTTGATTTGCAAAAGAAAACCTAAACCTCAAATAAAAACTTTGCAACTATTGTCGCCTATTTATTTTACCAATTTTTAAAACATGTGTTGTCAGCATCATACCAACCTTAGTCCAGGAACCTAACTCTTAAAGTCAGTATGAACATCTCTGCCTGTAATGCCATGTTTTTTTTTATTGGACTAAAATTGAAAAATCGTAAATGAAGATAGAACTGGATTCAGACACTTGAATGTTTTTTAAACACACAAAAATATTGAATGTCACAATTGTTTTTTTCAGGTTTTGGTTCTGTCTATGTGAAGCTGTGGACAGTGTTGTGTTCGATGTGTACAGATCCACACCCCCAAGTAGCTGAAATGTGCAACAAAATAGTGACTTACATTAAAAATCAGGTAATTGGAGTTTGTATGTAACATCTCATTGGAAAACTCTTAATGTTATGAGAGACTTAACAGTTTCCAGCGTGTTTCACTACGCAGTTTGGGCATCTGGAACTAATTTATTTCTATTGCTAAGGTAGGCAGCTTTACGTCGCAACTGGGAAAAATAAAAATGACATAAAGAAAGTTTGTTATCAGATCAACATCAAACTTCACATGATCTATCTCTGGAATTTTATTGTCTTTAATTGCAAGAAAACATTCCAAGTCAACCTTGGTTGAAACAAAACCATTAAAGCGGTTCTTGAATGAGAAATGCTGAGAACCACTCCTTTCGAATATGCCGATGATAGGTAGGTGGGGGAATGGATTGTGCGACCAGCTTTTTTCTTCTCTCTCTCTCTATCTTCGATGGCGGTTCAGCCCAAATCTGAGCTTATTTTTACATCTTATCTATATCATCTTTTTCACTGGTTCCACTATGTTTTGTCTCCAGGTTCTAGAGCTAAGTCTCTCTCGGGAGCTGTGTGTGGAGGGCAGGTTTGGCGCAGGTTCGGGATATGGCATCGGAGCAGGAAGTTCATCTCTGCCACCTTCACCAAATACCCGAGCTTTCTACACGCACGATCACACCAAAACATTACCTCTACCAGGTATTATGCATTCAATGTATTGCTTTTTTTTATTGTTTGAAGCAACTTAAATAAACAGGATTTGTTTTGGAACTAGTCATGGATATTGAATCACGAACATTTGACAGCGCACACATCAATGCTAGTAGTGTAATTTTCTGGGCAAAAACCGTAATTGTGCCTCAGCCACCATAATCACCAGACTTGATGTATTGTTTTGATGTTTTATATTTTATTTTAGTAATTAATAACACACTTGAATACTTTATTATATTTTATTTTCGTAATTATTATAAACACTTTGATAGATATTACGTGTATTACTTTTAGGTTACAATCCTCGCCTCACCAAGTCTCAACTACGAATGCACCTGCTTGGTGCTTGGTCTTACTTTTAGGTATTAATTAATAAAATAATGTCTATAATAATGTATATTAATTAATATCCAAAAGTAAGACCAAGCACCAAGCAGGTGCATTCGTACTTGAGACTTGGTGAGGCGAGGATTGTAACCTAAAAGTAATACACATAATAACTATTAAAGTGTTTATAATGTCACCCCTGTTTCAGGGAAGGTCGGCAAGAGTTGCAGGCAGAGGCGGTTACTATTAACGTGCATCCGTGCAGTGAGCTGCCTAGATTTTGTAATAATTTTAGCAAAAAAATGTATACACTTTTAACAAAAATATATCGTGTGGAAGATGTGTTAAAAGATCGCTGAAGTAAAAAATCAATAATAATTATACGAAACGCCTGATAAGCGCAAAGAACCGCCTCCATACATAATATTATGGTATAATTATTATACATGTCGTGCATATCGCTCAATGCACAGAGACCTTGAAATACTTCCATACATATTATGAAAAACTGTCGAATCCGTGGCTGTGAGGGAGAAAGCAGATCAATCATAGCTTCTGTAACGCGGTAGACAAAGATGGCAAACGCCTTGCTACGTGCAACACCCAAATATTATGAAATAGTCGACGTGTGTTGACATTATAATTATGAACAATGAACAATGAAACCATCATAAGTTAGACCCTCCGCACATTAGACGACAGGCGACAGCGACATGTCGGCGCGAATCGGTGATCGGCGCGACTCGGCGACAAGTCGCACGTTTAATAATAAAGAGCAATAACTCAAAAAACAACAATGTTGGTAAATCACGTTTGAAGTTCAGACAACCAGTACAACTTGTTTGGGATGAAAAAGGCGGCCGATGTTTTATCTCGGTCATATTCGTCCAAATTGAACGGCTGTCGCATTCTACCTATTCTTCTCGCATTGTTCTTGCGTTTTATTACAAAATCTCGATTTTCCCAATTTTCGAGTTATTTCTCTTTATTATTAACCCTTTGGCTGCGGCTGGCATGCATAGATGTCATGACGTAACTTGCATACAGTGCGGCTGGCATCTGTCCATGTCATCGAAGTTTAAAGCTTCCCCTGACATCGGTGTTCAAATTTTTCAAACTTTTTTGTTGCTTACATTATAGGTACACTAATACAATCTCATATTATACATATTTTGAAAATATTCTTCCTCAAATATTTCGTCAGAACAGCTCGATCTCTCGTCCCGCGCGTGTGTACCAATGTTTATAAACAAAATCCAGGCAAGATAACTGTTTACGTTTTTTGCTTTTTGTAAAATAACTAATTTATTTTTCTCTTTAGTGACGAGTATTTAAGTGAGTACAAAAATTGTTTAAGACCTAATGGATATAAAATCTAGTTATAGAATGTGCGTATAATATATACTTTTAAGTAATATTATGTGATTTACTTGTTTTTACATAAAACAACAAGTAAAAACATGTGTTGAAAGCTTGTGATTTGTGTTCCTGGATAACTAATGAATATACTTTTTCATAAATTTTGAAGTTTCATCAAGTAATTAAGGTAGGAAATCAATTTATGTGTAAAAAATAACCTCAAAAAAGAATTCCGTTCTGGCGGTGCGTATGTAGCAAATAAATTCAGAATCGAAAAGGTTAAGCGTGCGAAGTGTGCGGAGCTTTGAACAAAATATTTGAAAACTGTCGGCCGCAGCCTGTCGCCGCGACTCGGCGAGCTGTCGCTGTCGCCTGTGGTCTAGTGTGCGGAGGGTCTTACTCTCCTTAGCATTTTAAGGAAAACATTGCTAAGTACAATGTTGATTATAAATAATAATTGCCAAACTGGACTCTGGATGACTTACAGTTACATCCGTTCAGTTGTTAGTTGACGTAGAGATGTGTACAGTCATCGGTTGGCCTTTGATTTTGCGGGAATATTTTTTACATTCTTTTAAAAATCATCGTAAATTCATTACAAGATTGTTGTTAATGAATTTTCTGACTATGAATTTCAATAATAAAGCAGACGTGGACTTAATAAAAATTGTTTAACAATGTAAAGCTAAATCTAAAACAGTGATTAGGGTATTTAAGCATCATGGCTGTGTGGTTGTGAATGGTTTTTTTCTTTCCGTGTCGTATAATTTGTGGTGAAAAATCGTGGGGCGAAGATGTGTCATGGATCTCGCTCACCTTACTGAGGAAGTTAAACATCATGCACTTTCGTAAACTCACATTGAGCATGTAATGCCTTTAAATTAATGAGGCCAAACAGATCTTCCACAATGGCTTGATGTTGGTTATAGAGAATCAATCAAAAATTTCAATGATAAAGTGCATGAGAACAGATTAATTTTATCCGGAATAATTTATTTTGTGCTGTTTGTGCGGATGGATTTCCATTTTAAATAACTGTAAGTACGCGCTTAAATACATATATTCGTTATGCAGAAAAACGGGTGTAGGTACGTACTCGTGTATAGCTTAATAAAACATTATATATGTACGCATTTCTTACAATTTCCATTCAAAGCAAATTGGAAAATAAAAGAAAAACTATAATTGCAGAAATTATGAACTGCCAACAGTTTTATTGACGAGCCGCCTCTGGTTGCAGGGCTTATGTTCATTTGAGATTGGGTTTTTTATACTGTAGGTCCACATGCGGCATGTGTGAACACGAAATTATGCTTGTCTGCTTGTGGGAATGCATTTAATATGAATCTCAAATGATACATATCTTTGCAGCTTAGATTTAGATTTAGACTAAAATAAAATATAATATTTACATATAATACACTTGACCCCTTACAACTTTTTCCTGTCGCCTAATTTGAAATAACCGTGGTGTTTACAGTTATGGTTTTAAGGAAGCACTGAAACGGCACCTTTATAAAATATCTCATTCATGATTGGGAGGGCCCTTGAGGTGTGACACACACAAAAACGGCGCTCTTATGTCTTGTGGAAAATATCATAAATAAATCATCCTCATCCCTTATCTTTATAAAAAGCAACGGCCTCCCCATACAAAATAATTGTGCGTTAATGGCATTCAAACTGAAGAACTCCTGAACAGATGCACGTCATATTCACAACAAATATTGTTCAGGACTTGGGATGTGCTTCCTCATCATTAGTAGATTTTAAATTGTTGTTTTTTAAATAAATAAACATGATCAATCACAACACCTTTTTATGTAAAACCTATGCGAGAAACAAAACTCATTTTGACATTCGAATTTCAAATAAATTGCCAGCACTTCAACATAGGCTTCAAAGTTGCCATCGTTGCCATTGCCAAGTCGATTCTTTTTCGGTTGAATTCCGTTGAGTACCTACCTACCTATATTTTTTATTCATTTCAAAATTATACTTCAACCAGTTATAACATGTATTTTTTAGAAATAATGACGATCGATTAGGTCAACTTTTTATATGAAACCATACTTATTGCGGCATTTTTTTTTTTTTTAAGTATTATTACAATATACAATCTAAGTTGCATAGACGCATTAACATTTATAATTCATATTCAATGCACTCCTGCACGGAGACACGAGTGAGTTTGCGCTTACAAATGCTGCATGTGTATTTACAAATAAAAATTTCAGCCTCTCATGACCATAAGCCCTGCAACTTTTGCTGACCTTTTCAGAAACAGGGGACACATTTGTTAAGTGAACCCATTTATGCGATATGGGTGGTAAGCCTCATACTAACCCTTAAGTCAAGGAATTTGAGTTTGAAAAATCCTTAAACAACGGTAATCTTAATTTATAATCTAAAGTTGCAAAAAAAGTTATTTGATGATTCAAATTGAATGCACGCCCACAAACTGGCAAATGTCATTTCACGCTAACATAAAGTTGTGGCGCTTGATTTTTTTTTAATATTAGAATATATAATCTAAGTTGCACAGATACAATAACTTTTATAATTCATATTCAATGCATGCCCCCCTGGAGACACGAGTGGATTCGCGCTTATAAATGCTGTATGAGAACTTACAAATTCAAATTAAGGCCTGTAATAAACATGAGCCCTGCAACTTTTGCCACCCTTTTCAAAAACAGGGGAAACATTTTTCAAATGAACCATTTTTTGCGATATGGGTATTCAGGCTCATACTAACCCATAAGTCAAGGAATTTCTAATCTAATCTAAGCTGCAAGGATATATATCATTTAAGATTTATATTCAATGCATTCCCACAAGCAGACATGTATGATTTCGCGCTGGCACATGCCGCATGTGGACCTACATTATAAAACCCAATCTCAAATGAACATAAGCCCTGCAACTCTTGCCATCCTTCCCTGAAACAGGGGTGACATTAACAAAGTGAACCATTTTTCACAGTATGGGTGGTCAGCCGCATACCAACCTATCAGTCAAGGATTTGAGTTTGAAAAATCCTTAAACAACGTTAATCTTAATTTATAATCTAAAGTTGCCAAAAAACTTATTTGATGATTTAAATTAAATGCACACCCATAAGCTGGCAAATGTCATTTCACGCTAACATATAATTGTGGCACTTGATGTTTTTAATATTAGAATATAAATCTAAGTTGAATAGATACATTTTATAATTCATATTCAATGCATGCTTCCATGGAGACAAGAGTGAGTTCCCGCTTAAAAATGCTGCATGTGAACTTACAAATTAAAATTAAGGCCTCTCATGCACATAAGCTCTGCAACTTTTGCCGACCTTTTCAGAAACAGGGGGAACATTAGTTAAGTGAACCCATTTATGCGATATGGGTGGTGAGCCTCATACTAACCCTTAAGTCAAGGAATTTGAGTTTAAAAAATCCTTAAACAACGGTTATCTTAATTTATAATCTAAAGTTGCACAAAAGAGATTTGATGATTCAAATACAATGCACACCCACAAGCTGGCAAATGTTTTTTCACGCTAACATATAATTGTGGCACTTGATGTTTTTAATATTAGAATATTAATCTAAGTTGCATAGATACATTTTATAATTCATATTCAATGCAAATCAATTCAAATATAATTCACACGCTCAGACTGGCAAATGTTTTTTCACGCTAACATATAATTGTGGCATTTGATGTTTTTAATTTTAGAATATAAATCTAAGTTGCATACATACATTTTATAATTCATATTGAATGCATGCCCCCAAGCAGACATGAGTGAGTTTGCGCTTACAAACGCTGCATGTGTAATTACAAATAAAAATTTCAGCCTCTCTTGACCATAAGCCCTACAACTTTTGCCGGCCTTTTCAGAAACAGAGAAACATTCGTTCAGTGAACATTTTTTTAAGGTACCTATGGGAGGTCAGACTCATACCTCATGCTTCATACAAGATACTCAGAACATGAAAGAACTAAATAACCCTTTTACCGCAATTTTTTTTCAAATTACTTCTTAAAGCATTTAATTACTATGAAGGAGGTGTGAGGAAAAATTATTGCGAAGCCAGACTTACACTGCCCGAAGGGCCTAGCAGACAGCCGTGCGCAGCATGGTCAGTCTGCTAGTATAAATATATATATGGTTTAGGAGATAAAAGATAAAATAATATTGATTATAGAAAAGTGAAAGTGGAGTAGGCTTGCATGCCTTGAATTTCAATCTCTGTAAATTTTCAACATAAATTTTCTTGCAAATCAGGTAACAGGAATCGGAAGGCCGCGCTTCCTGTAACGATTTCGGAAGATCCAAATTCGGGGGCAACGGCAGCTGGATCTTCAGGGAGCGGGGGACGAGCAGGCAGTGCCGGGGAGGGAAGGATGGAGGGAGGAGAGGGCGCGAGGAGACCCATAGTCACCACACAGTTTGTTCAGTGGGCCAGCCGGCACTTCGCTGTCTGCTCCCAGGATAACAAATGGCAGAAGGTAAGATGGAATGCGTTTTGACCTTTGAAATTTTTATAGCACATTTAACCATTAACACTCAATGGTCGCACGGGATCTGACAGATCCATTCAAGAGTTTTTAGTTTACAGTTTGAAACCGCCTGATGTGGAGGGGGTAAGCGCTCGTGTAGTTTCTAACTCCCTTAAATATAGATTTGTATTGGGGTAAATCCGTGTATGGGGTCATTAACAAGTCTAGACGTGATTATTGTACTGCTCGTCACGTGAGTGTAAGTAAAAAAAATCCTGAGGGAATTGTTAGTAAGATTGGTGAGTATGGTAGCTACTTAGTATCAAATTGTATGTTCTTTTTTATTGAATGCTCATTTTTTTTATTCCAGGATATTGAAAGCAGACTTTACCAAGAAAGACAATGGCGATATGGGAGAAATAAGGCACTGAGAAAAGAAGCTAGAGGTATGAATGTTATGTGTTACTTTATCCTCAACCCTTGAAAATAAATGATCTCTTTATTATTATTGTTCTGTCTTTCCATAGAGGAGCAACTGAAAATGCCTGTATGTAGACTGGAGTCCCAAGTCTTCAATGCCAGAAGTCCTCTACCACCGTCAGTCATAATCTTTCATCCATTTGACCAGCACATAGCCGTCGCTGCTCAGGACTGCTTTGGGTATGTATCATTAATAATAATATAAGAATGATTTATTTGGTGAGCGCTGTTTTTGAGTTTATCACACCTAAAGAGCCCTCTGCAAGCACACAAAGGAGTTGTAATGAGCATGAGCAAGATGATGAAGCAATGGACCACAGTCTAGACCCCGGAGAGCAATAGCAAGCATTGTGTTATTCATTGGAGTTGCAGGGCTTATGTTCATTTGAGGGTTGGATTTTATTTGTGAGTACACAATCAGCATTTGTAAGCGCGAACTACACGTGTTTGTTTGTGGGCATACATCTGAGAGCTTTGAATGAATATATCCTTGCAACTTAGATTATAGATTATAGATAGTGTTAAATAATTGTTTTGTTGTAGTATCTGGGATTGGGGCACAGGCGCTAAGCTGTCCTACGGTCAGTGGCGAGGGGGTAAGCGTCTCTCCGCCTTGCAGTATGTCAACGCCCATGATGAGGGCAGGCTACTACTGTGCGGCTCATCGTGTGGGGCGGTCGCTCTGTACCGCCCTGCTAGTGGCGGGGGCTCAAGAGAGCCTCGACTCGTTACAGCCTGGCGAGCCTTGTTGGACCAGCTGCCTCCCAACAAACACAGCACAGGTAAATTGTATTGCTGACATAATTCTATTATACATGACAGAAACACCTTGATACCTTGAAATTACTTGGTCCAGCTGCACCGCCAGACGTCAGTGGAGTAGAACAGACTACCACTTAATGTGAGGAAGGCAAAATCTGTTGTTCTCTTTAAAGGAGCATTAAAGACATCTTTACAAAAGATCTTATGTGTGATTTAAGAGGGCCCTTGAGGTGTAACACACACAAAAACGGCGCTCTCTAATTATCTGTGCCTGCTAATTAAATTATCCTTGTATATATACATGCAACTAAACTTTACATGTTCAACTTCTTCCCGCGTTGATTAATTGCATGTGGCGAGTAAAATCTTTTAATTTTTATAGGTAAGAGGTTGAACATGTGATATTAATGTGAGATTAACAACTTTACTTGTTGTAGAGGTTTCCTTGCTCCTGAGAGGGCAAGTTCTCACTTCTTGTGAAGCCTGAGTAAATTTTGTCTGTGTTTTCTTGATTAATTGCTTCAAAATAAACAACAAAACTGAATCATTTCTGACTTCCTTGGTGGGAATCAAACCCTAGCCCTCTGGCTTTGAAAGCAAGTGCTCTTCCAACTGAGCTATCAACCCTAGAGGGAAATCAAGGAAATTCACTTTACAACATCTGGGTATTTTTTTTTCTAATTTGACAGACAATTTAAGAAGATGTCTAGAGACAGAAAGAGTGCTGTAAGCTTATCGCAAGACCTAATTATCTATTGTTATGTAAATATAAATATTGAAATAAGTATGGGTAGTTATAGTGTTATGTAAATATAAATATTGAAATAAGTATGGATAGTTATAGTTATAAGAATCCTCAAAAGTATTGGTAGGTAAGATCGATAATTATGTATAAGTGTAGAATTCTCTAGGCTAAGTAGGTATTTGTTATAATTATAGGAATACTGTGTTACATTTGTAGGTAGGATTTTGGTTGTATCTCTAGGTAGTACGTGAAGCGTCGAGAAGTAATAATTACTCTGGAACCGTCTGGCGACTTTAGTTCTGGATCATACTGCTCTGAAGAGTATAAAGGTGCGAATGGCCTGCAGAGCGGGTCAGTATCATAGAGACTTACAAACACATCGAAGTCATCTGATCAGTGAACCAAAACCAAGTGGAATAATCGAGAAAGTAGTGTGAAAATAAATTTTGTAACTGTGTAAAATAAATAACTATTGAAGAAGACCTGTGTATTTTTAATTTGAAGACAATTGAACCCTAATTTCGTAACAATTGGTGTCAGGTGCGGAATTGTCAAGAAAAATTAAGATCTTCTGTCTAAAAATAAATAAAATAAATTAAATAAGTGTTAAAATGAACTTTATTCAAATTGAACTTTGTGTGAACTGACTTTTGTGAAAACAAGTGTTTAAATAAATTTTTGTTAAAAGAAAAGACGCAAAAGCAAGTTGCTTATAAATTCTGGAACATCATATGGAACATAATTCTGGACATAACATAATGACTATTTTACCGCATTGAGAAAGTCATCAAATTGGACCATAGTTTTTTTTATTATTGTGTGTGATTAAAAAAAAATAAAATAAATAAATAAAAATCTTGAAAAATATTACAAAAGAACGTTCCAGATTCATCGAGAAAAAGTTTTTGAATAACTATCCTTTGTTTACAAGTGTGTGAATCTACATTAAGTACCTACCTGTGTGTTTGAAAGACTTGAGACGAAATAAATAATTATGTACTATCAGACATTATTATGTTAAAAATATTGGTGATTTAAAAATAAATATTAAAAGACAGTACCTACCAATCAGTGTAATCAGATAAATTATTATTTTGCTAAAGTACGTATTCAAAACAGCTATATATATAAAACTCAAAACTTGTATTAAATAAATTTAAAAATATTTTTGTTTTGAAGTAAATTTTGAAAAAAATGGCAACCAAAGTGAACATCAAGGACCTCAAAGTCACTGAGCTTAAAAATGAGCTTCTGGAGAGGGACCTGGAGACCTCAGGAGGGAAGGCGGCCTTACAGGCACGCCTCATGGAGGCCTTAGAACAGTCAGGCGAAGACCCGGCATACTTTGTCATGGCATCTGGGGGAGACCGCGCCTTGGACGAGCTAAATATCAGCATCACAAAGTCCATGAAGGAGGAGCTAACCAGCAACCTGACAGGACTGAAGGCGGAGATGGCTGACAACGCCAAGACCCTGGAAGAGAAGATGGCTGACAACGCCAAAACTCTGAGGGAAGACCTGAAGGCGGAGATGACTAGCAACATGACGGACCTGAAGGTGGAGATGGCTGAAAACGCCAAGACCTTGGAGGAGAAGGTGTCCCGAAACCTCACAACCCTGAAGGGAGAAATGGAGGAGAAGATGTCAACCCTGAAGGGGGAAATGGAGACTCGGATGTCAAACCTGGAGGACCGTCTGCGTGCCGAGCTGGCTGACAAGTGCCAGATGGAGTCCACCAGAATATCCCCCAAAGACGGCCTTCACGACGAGACCGACCAGGGATGCTCAACTCCAGTCAGGGTCACTAGAGGGGATGATGACCCTTCGCTGGCGAAGCACAACCTCCCAACCTTCGACGGGAAGACGTCGTGGGAGGAATACTTGACCCTCTTTGAGACGGCTGCCATGATGGGAGCCTGGAGTCAGCAGAAGAAGGCTTCGGTTCTCAGCCTGTCGCTCCGAGGAGACGCTCTCAGGGTTCTGCAGGCCATACCCCTGGACAACCGTGGTGACTTTGGGCAGCTGAAGCAGCGCTTGGATATGCGCTATGGCCACAAGTGCCTGGAGCAGCTGTACAAGTCGCAGCTGAACACAAGGGTGCAGAAGCCCAACGAGAGCCTCCAGGAGTTTGAAATGGACATCGCCCGCCTGGTACGAGACGCTTACCCGACAGCCTCCGACGACATCTGTGAGAGCTTGGCAGTGGACAAGTTCCTAAATGGATTGCGGGAATGGGAGACGCAACAAGCCGTAAAACTGGCCCATCCCAAGGCTTTGAACGAGGCGCTCAGCCAAGCTCTCGAGTTTGAGGCTGTCAAACAGTCCATCAGGGGCCACGCCAGGGTTCGTGCAGTCGAGGCAGAGGAGGTCAAGCTACCTACAACCGAGGAGCTAATTGAAAAAGTGCTGGAACGTCTGAGACCTCGAAGACGAGACCCACGCTGCTGGAACTGCGGACAGCTGGGCCACCTTAGCACCAAGTGTCCCAAGCCTCAGAAACCCAGAAAACAGGCTGCGGAAAACTAGAAAGGGTTAATGGGAAGGGGCAACCGTTGACCCACGCTGGAGAGGCCCTGAAATCTGCTGCTACTGTCGCAACCGTGAGAGGAAAAGCCAGCAGCATTTTTATCAATGGCATAATAGATGGAGTAACTCGTGAACTACTGGTGGACACGGGAGCAACCAGGACAATTCTGAGACGCGACATAGTGGCACGAGGTAAGCAGATTGCACCAACAAAGTGGTCTCTGCACACCGCCACGGGAGAGTCAGCACAGGTGTATGGGGAGACGATTGCCACCTTCCAAATTGGCAGCACCACTTTTGATCATCGGACGTTGGTGGCCAACATTGAAGAAGACGTTATATTGGGAATGGACATACTGGACAGATTTGGGTGCAGTTTAAATTTAAAGAAAGGGTCCATTAAAATTGGAAATGAAGAAGTCATCCTGCAAAGACGGAAAGAACTGGCTGCACGTGTTATCCTAGCCAAGAATACCGAAGTGAAGGGGCGATCCGAGATGATAGTGAGTGCCCGCCTGGATTCCAGTAGTACAAATGACCAAATCTGTATGATAGAACCGGAGAACATGGACAATGTTAACAAAGGAGTCATGGTGGCAAGAACAGTGATTCGCGCAAAGGAGACCATTCCTGTCAAGATCATGAATGTGAACAGCTACCCAGTTAAAATGAATGAAGGTTTTGTTTTGGGCAGATGTGAGAGGATAACTTCCATTGTGCAACAGATGACAAACATGTCATGCGAAGGAAACAAATTGTCAACACAATTGGAAGCCCTGGTCCACGACGCTTCCCAAGGTCTAACCGAGGAAAACAAACGGAGAGTGAGGAGTTTGATCTGCCGCTACCAGAACATTTTCGAGGACTCTAATGGCCGTCTGGGAAGAACCAAGGTAGTGCGACATAGCATAGACACCGGAGAAGCGAGACCAATAAAACAGGCTCCAAGAAGACTACCCTTTGCAAAGCGGGAAGAAGCTGACAAGATCATCAAAGACATGAGCAAGGATGGCATCATAGAACCATCAAGTAGCCCTTGGACATCCCCGGTGGTACTGGTGAAAAAGAAGGATGGTACCACGAGATTTTGTGTGGACTACAGACTGCTCAACGATGTTACGAAAAAGGATAGTTACCCTCTGCCAAGGATTGACGACACCTTGGACACATTGGCAGGATGCACCATTTTTTCCACATTGGACCTGAAAAGTGGCTACTGGCAAGTTGAATTGGATGCCAAAGATAAGGAGAAAACTGCATTCTCGACTGGATCTGGACTTTGGCAGTTCACCGTGATGCCATTTGGCTTATGCAATGCCCCCGCCACGTTTGAAAGGCTGATGGAGAATGTGCTGCGAGGACTATCATGGGAAACCTGCCTGGTATACTTGGATGACATAATCATCCTGGGAAAGGACTTCAACCATCAGTTGAGAAATCTGGAGCAAGTTTTCGGGCGACTACAAGACGCTGGACTGAAGCTCAACCCGAAAAAGTGTAACCTGTTCAAGAAACAAGTAAATTACCTGGGACACATAGTTTCTCAACGTGGAGTTGAAGTTGACCCTGCCAAAATCAAGGCAGTAAGAGACTGGCCCGTGCTGAAGGACAAACATGAAACTAGGAGTTTCCTGGGGCTGTGCACTTATTACAGGAGGTTTGTGCCAAGATTTGCGGACATTGCAAAACCGCTCACCAAGCTTACGGAAGAAAACACTCGCTTCCATTGGAGTGATTCCTGCGCACAAGCATTTGAAGAGCTTAAGGGAAGATTAACAAGTGCCCCCATCTTGAGCTACCCACGAAAAGATGGAAAGTTCATCCTGGATACCGACGCTAGTAATGTGGGTATAGGAGGCGTCCTTTCCCAAATACAGGATGGGCATGAGACTGTTCTGGGTTACTTCAGTAAAGTGCTTTCCAAGCCAGAACGAAATTATTGCGTGACCAGACGAGAGCTTCTTGCCGTGATAAAATCAGTGGAACACTTCCGCAAATACTTGTACGGGAGAAAATTCACACTACGGACTGATCATGCTGCACTGGTTTGGCTTCTGAAATTCAAAAACCCAGAAGGGCAAGTGGCTAGATGGATTGAAAGGCTCCAGGAGTATGATTATGACTCCGAACATAGACCTGGCACGCTTCATCGAAATGCGGATGCATTATCCAGACGACCATGCGCCAGTGACTGCAAACATTGCAGCAAGATGGAGGACAAGGTAGCAATTGTCCAAAGGACGACCACCGAAGATGAGGACTGGCAAGATGAAAAATTGGCGCAAGACCAACTGAATGATCCGGACTTGAAGTATGTGATGGAATGGGCGCGAGAAGGAGAAAGGCCAACCTGGGAAAAACTCGCCCCCTTATCACCAACTGTCAAGGCTTATTGGGCTCAATGGGGATCCATAGTGATAGAAGGAGGGTTCCTGAAACGAAAGATCGAGAAGGAAGACGGCACACTTAGAAGAAAGCAAACCCTCGTTCCGAGGAGCCGAGTACCGGAAATCCTTGGACTGCTGCATGGAGGAACTTCTGGAGGACATCTAGGCGTTAAGAAGACGCTGGAGAAAGTGAAAGAGCGATTTTACTGGATCAACTGCAGCGAAGACGTCAAAGATTGGTGTCGAAAATGTGTAACCTGTGCAACGGCCAATGGACCGCAAAGGAAAAGGCGAGCACCAATGCGTCAGTACAACGTTGGCAGCCCCTTTGAAAGAATTGCCATCGACATAGCTGGCCCATTTCCTACAACTGAGAAGGGTAACAAGTACATCATGGTGGTGATGGATTACTTCAGCAAGTGGGTGGAAGCTTACTCAATCCCTAACCAAGAGGCCGTAACCGTGACTGAAGTTCTAGTTACCGAATTTATCAGCAGGTTTGGCGTACCCCTGGAATTACATTCTGATCAGGGAAGGAACTTTGAAGCTGCTATCTTCCAGCAAATGTGTGAGCGGCTAGGGATCTACAAGACCAGGACCACTGCGCTACATCCACAGTCTGATGGAATGGTGGAAAGGATGAACCGTACCGTGGGGAGGTACTTAGCCAAAGTAGTGTCCAGCCATCAGCGGGACTGGGACCGACATCTGCCTTTGTTCTTATTGGCTTACCGGTCGGCTGTTCAGGAAACGACGAAGAAGACTCCCAGCAGCATACTGTTTGGGCGAGAAATGCGACTTCCTTGTGATCTCAAATTTGGCTGCAAACCAGGTGAAGACCTAGCCGGAGAAGACTATGTGACAGACCTTCGCAGGAGGCTGGATGACATCCATGATCAGGTCCGCATGAACATCGGGGAAGCCAGCGATCAAATGAAGGAGCGCTATGACACCAGAGCTGACAGCATGGGGTACAAAGCTGGTGACTGGGTGTGGCTTTTTGACCCCAAGAGGCGCCAAGGATACTGTCCGAAACTTCAGCGTTCCTGGGACGGGCCGTACGAGATCTTGGAGCGCATCAACGATGTGGTCTACCGCATAAAAAAGAGACCAAACGGAAAACCAAGGGTCGTGCACTACAATCGCCTCTCACCATACCTAGGCGATAATGATGACCAACCAGCCCAAAAAGTACGACAGTGCGTCGCATCCGAAAGATCACCAACCTTTGAGACGTTTTGGGAGAACGCGAAGGCAGGGCAGAAGTTTCGCCATGGAGTGACCACAGAAGTCCACAAGGACTTATTTGAGGTCACTAGGGACCACACACTGGCATGCAGTGTACCGGAAGATCTAGATATGTCTAGAGGAATTGCACGGGTCTTCCGATACAAATTCGGAGAACCGCAACCCTCGAGCAGCCCGCAAGGAAGAGCTCTGAGACTACCGAAGGGGCGTCAACAAGCATACTGCCTGGTTGTCCCGGATTCCAGCAACCTGGAAGAGGACTACAAGGCATTGTGGGACGGCCTTGTTGAGCTGCGTGACTACATGTTGGAGGATCAGCAGGCGCGTCTGGCAATACCGAAGATGGGTGGCGGCCGCGCTAATCGAGACTGGCGGATAATCCGGAGTATGATTGAAGCAGTGTTCTCGGGAGTCGGCATCAGCGTCATGGTGTGCTGCGAGCAAGCGCAGCCGAGAGCCAGTGGGGAGAAATCCGTGGACTGCCACTTCTTCCTGACCACAGGGTGTCGACGTGGATCAGCATGCCCCTACCTACACAGAGTCAAGACTGTTCCGGGACGAAACAGTCTAGGTGGGGGGTAGTGTTATGTAAATATAAATATTGAAATAAGTATGGGTAGTTATAGTGTTATGTAAATATAAATATTGAAATAAGTATGGATAGTTATAGTTATAAGAATCCTCAAAAGTATTGGTAGGTAAGATCGATAATTATGTATAAGTGTAGAATTCTCTAGGCTAAGTAGGTATTTGTTATAATTATAGGAATACTGTGTTACATTTGTAGGTAGGATTTTGGTTGTATCTCTAGGTAGTACGTGAAGCGTCGAGAAGTAATAATTACTCTGGAACCGTCTGGCGACTTTAGTTCTGGATCATACTGCTCTGAAGAGTATAAAGGTGCGAATGGCCTGCAGAGCGGGTCAGTATCATAGAGACTTACAAACACATCGAAGTCATCTGATCAGTGAACCAAAACCAAGTGGAATAATCGAGAAAGTAGTGTGAAAATAAATTTTGTAACTGTGTAAAATAAATAACTATTGAAGAAGACCTGTGTATTTTTAATTTGAAGACAATTGAACCCTAATTTCGTAACACTATAATCGAAGTTGCAAAGATGTATTAACATTTAAGATTCATAATTTCGAGTAATAATAATGTTGTATTTTTGAATCACAGGCCCAGGTCTAG
This sequence comes from Agapetus fuscipes, assembly GCA_951799405.1. Classification (NCBI taxonomy): domain Eukaryota; kingdom Metazoa; phylum Arthropoda; class Insecta; order Trichoptera; family Glossosomatidae; genus Agapetus; species Agapetus fuscipes. The sequence goes on from OX637334.1 coordinate 17,313,002, forward strand.
TGATGGAATGGCAGCAGACCAGCCAAACTGTAGCGGTGGCGGGAACAGCGCGGTACTTGCAGATCTGGGATGCCAGTACTGAGAGGAACCTTGTGGACATACCTACAGGTGAACTATACACATTTGACTCTTCAAATATTACTGGTGCTATAATTGGTTGATTGTTGTGATCATATTTGAGTCCAATCCTGAATATTGCTCAGTGATGACATCTGCCTTCTGCCTATTCCTCGTCAACTGTCGATCTCGCTATGTATTATCAGTTGGAGCAATTGATACTTTTTCCCTGCAAAATGGGACCCCCATTAGGTTTTTGATGCATTCACTACATGTATTCTTTCATAAATAATTGAGCGTTGCAAGAATGGGATGAAGTAGAGGCAATACCGCAGAGACCCTGATCACACCTAGCACCTAAGAAACAACTTAAAAATGAAATTTAAAATTGAAATTCAAGTTAAACATAAAATTAAATGCCCTAGCCACCAAAATTGCAAATTAACCACGAAAAAAAAGCTAAAAATGTAAAAAAAACGAGTTTTTTTAAATATTTTTTTGGCAATTCTTAAGTTATATATTTTGTTTAAGATTTATAATTAAGATAAAAAATTAATAAACTTGCTTGATTTTTTTCATTACTGTAACTATTTTGCTAAGACTATAAAGTGTAAGAAACAAAAATGGCAGATTTAGCTTTATAACACGCCTTAAGAATATGCGTTGTGTCTGAAATAGCCCTTACAGTCAACATTGAATGTTGTCGTTCATCCTGCAGAGGCTGACAATGCGGCCACATGCATCTCGCGTTGCCAGACGCGTGTGGCGTGTGGTTTTGCTGATGGTGCCGTGCGTCTGTGGGACACACGCACGCCACAGCGGCGGGAGGCGGCCTACGGGGACCACCAGGCGCCCATAGTCAATGTGCACCTTGGAAACGACACACACACCATGATTTCCGGATGGTGAGATCTATAATCTATAATGTATGGATGTGTTCTCCCATTAGGAGCTCAATAGGATAGCAACCAACAGAGACAGATGTCTAACCTAACAAGGCACTGCCTTTACAAGATGATGATGATGAATTTTGAATTTTACAGGGGTACTTCATAGTATCACTTGTTGCTCAACATAAATTCTCTGGAAGGATCTGTATTTATCATACTGTTATGTAAATATGCAATATAAATATTAAAATAAGTGTAGGTATTAGTTATAGCTAATAGGAATTCTTTATTGTATTGGTGGGTAGAATTGATGATTGTGAGTAAATAGAGAAGTCACTAGATTACTTTAATTATGTATGTGCTTCGAGAACAGTCTAGCGAAAATGTGTTCTCGACAGTTCCATCTTCTTAGTATAAAAAGGGTGCAAATTGCTTGCACTGGGCAGTTGGTCTTCAAGCTCTAACAAATACAGTCTTATCTGTGAGCTCCAATACAATAAACAAATTCGACCAGTGAACTCAAACCAAGTGTAATGAAATAAATGAAAGTGTCTTTGTAAAAATAAATATAAAAATAATAAAGCTTTATTCCGGCCTAGTCACGCGAATAGTGCAATACGTGACTAGCCATATTCAATTTTCAGGTTATTACAGAGGAGATAAAGGAATAACAAAAGTATATAGTATAAAATAAATGTGTAAAATAAATAAGTAAAAAAAAGAGTAGTGTTTTATTTGAAAAGTTTCCGAACCAAAAATCGTAACAATACCTTAGAGCAAAACAACCAATTAAATCGAGCCTTGGCCTCCCTAATACTGCACCTTCAACTGCCTCATGAATCGCGATCATCATAGCACTTTGTGCCTTTGGTACTCTGGCACGGAAGAGGGGTCTTGTGCGGCACTGTCTCAGGTGCTTCAACTAAGATGTTCTCCTTCGATCTAGAGATTGTCTTCCCTCAATGCAGCTTCATACCAACTAAAAAGGTAAAGGTGTTGACAGATACTTATAGGAATTGTTTCTTATATTTTCAGTGTGTGTGGAGAAATTATTATATATGACCTGAGAAAATATTCCCCATTAGCCAGAATACCAACTGGGGGTCTCACTATGACAGCCATGGCAGTACATCCACATGCTGACATCTTGGCCTGGTAAGATAATCTCCATAATCTAAGGCGCTATTTACATATGACACTCACTCCTTATTCACATTCACAAGCAGATACATTTAAGCATTATTTCCTTTCTTTTTTGTAAGCCTTGTCTCTCCACTGCTAGATATCTTGGCACTGATGTCATCTGGTGTAGAGCAAATTGGTCTCTCAATGTTTGTGGAAGTTATATCCCACATTATCAGGAGATGTCTTTTCTACCCCTGAGAGTTACAGGAAGTCTTTTTGGCGAAGAAGAGAGAAACCTATTCTTCTCAGCACCACTCTACATAAAAACTGTTTTTTAATTCTACACAAAATGTCTAATGGCGGTAATTCTAATTGAAAATTGTCAATAGTTGCTTTTCAAGAACCCTGACTATGAGTAAAGTGGTTGGCATAAGGCATTTGCTTGTGGGAATAAAAGGAGTTTCTCATGCAAATATTAACCATTGAAGGATTAGGTGCATACTAAATTTGCGCTTTTATAAAACTAATACAGACAAGAAAATATTTAATCTATCTAAAATTTGTTGATTTTAAGATTTGTAGCATGTAGATTTTAAAAATGTAATTTGTCATGTATGTTCCTTGACTTATAGGTTGTTATGTGGCTGACCACCCATACTGTAAAAAAATTGGTTCACTTTGCCAATGTCACCCCTGTTTCAGGGAAGGACGGCAAGAGTTGCAAGGCTTATGTTCATTTGAGATTGGGTTTTTATATTGTAGGTCCATATGCGGCATGTGTTAGCGCGAAATTATACATGTCTGCTTGTGGGAATGCATTTAATATAAATCTTAAATGATATATATCTTTGCAGCTTAGATTAGATTAGATTAGATTAGTAGCATCTCATTCTATCCCATTGAAATCTCCTTACAATGGAGTCAGAACATTTTTGCACAGATGTAATTTCTTTTTTTCATGGCAGGCAAATGTCACACGTCTTTGTAACCTTTGTTTCACAGCGATCAAACAAAGAGCAACCGATGACAGATTACTACTTAACACGATGATGATGATGATTTGATGATTTCTTTATAGCGCCGTTTCGTGATGTAGTCATTCCAAGGGCGCTGGTGCAAACGATGCCAGAAATTTGCTTGTCTTCAGTGCGTTCCGGAACTTTCCATGGTCCTCTAGCTCTCTCACATGATGTGGCAGGTGGTTCCAAGCCAGAGGGCCAGCAACTGCAAATGCACGCTCTCCAAACATTGTGTTAACTCTTCTTATAGGTTCTTCAATCCTTGATTTGGCTCCAGTCTCAGTCGAGCGCAGTGTTAGGCTTTTTTAGCCGAGGGTGACTGGTTTGATTAAATCAGCAAGATATTTAATTAACCTTTGCCTTGGCAACCCTGTCATGTGATGTCACAACTTTTAGACAGTAGACCTAATTTTTTTTTTTTAAATAGATTTGTGAAGAGGAATGCAATTCACCAACCTATTCTGCCTGGCCAGAAACAGGTATTAATTTACCCAATCACATCTGTTGAACCAGGATCAAAGTTATTGTCAAATGACTCAAGCGGGGATCGAACCAACCTTATTCCATTCCAAATACGCTAGAGAGATCAGCTACTTGATTCCCTCTCGGCCATAAAAATGATAATTTTATTTATTTCATATTTAATTTTTGTTTTTTTTCAGTGGCTTTTCAAATCCTCACATAGGAGTCTACAATAAGAGTGGTAGCACACTCAACACCATAAAGTTCCATGAAGGTTTCATGGGGCCGAGGATAGGACCCATCTCCTGCCTCTCATTCCACCCAGAAAGGTTAGTTGCTCCTTGCTTTCTCTACAACACAGTATCCTAAAGACATGTATGATATTTTGGAGAATAAATTATGAGACTAATAAATATAAATAAATTAATGAAGCAATAGACTGCCATTCAGAGTAGAGAAAGTAGATGTGTTTTTCATACATTTTACTATCTTGTCACTAAAAGATTTTTCAGGAGAATGTATTGTTGAACAGTCTTTCGTTTTGGCTGAAATACTTGTAAATAGTTGATTACTAAGTCAAACAAAAATCTCATTCCTTAGACCTACATTGCTATGCCAAAGGTCCGTAATTATAATTTAAATTATGACCACGCTAAACCCACTCCCAGGGATGAGCTTCATTGACTGAGAATTGAAGAGAGGGTGAAGTACATGATCTACTTAACTGTATTTAAATGTGCACAAAACATTGCTCCACTGTATGTCTCGGAATTTTTGGTGGTTGGTGGATGCAGTATAGGGTAGCCTGAAAACTCTAATGTCTGCTTGTCACTACAACTATCCTTTCCAGGCTCTGATGGTCTGTTCCCTGGATGTGGCTTAGCCAATGTAGTCTGCTGACTTTTACTGTCTGTACCACTTTCTTGGTACAGACAATAAAAGTACAGTTCTTTGAGTTGTATTTTTTTGTTATACTTTATTGAGCCGTAAATACAGCAGAGCACTTTCCTCCTTGAGATGTTAGGAGAGCATTAATAGACTGCCCCGATACAACCATGCATGCTTGATATTTTGTGTTCCAGGTGTGCGCTGGCTGTGGGGGCGAGGGACTCTACAGTTTCAGTCTACAGCACTGACCCGAAGAGGTGATACTCATACTACTACATCCCACTACCTCTGCCCTTCTCCTCGTGCCAGCCCGGAGAAGCCTGAAGCAGCACAGATATAGGCGCAAGCTTTTAGCATACCAACAGTGTTATAATAGGATATACCACGTTTTTCTATAAATTTCTCTTTTTATAGCAAACTTTTGGGTAGTTCAACTCTGCACTGTCAGCACTCAAAATTGTCTAGGAAGCTAACTTCTTTGCTCACAGCGATCAAAAGCAAATGAAAGGGAACCTCATCTGTCAAACCAGACAACTATCGAAGCAAGACAGAATCGGTTGTAGTATTATGCCAAAAGGCCATTGATGTTTATAATGTTTTCACAAGGTTTATCAAATATGGAAGCCAGTCGCTAGCTCAGTTGGTAAAAATGCTTGCGTTCTAAATCAAACGGCTAGTGTTGGATCCCCACCAAGGCAAGTCCTACACGACACAAGTGGTATATCATTTTTCTGATTTTGTTGGAAGTTATATACTTTAAAATATATATTTTATGAATACCAATCATCACTAGGTGCATAATAATTTTAAGTTTTATCAAAGCTGCCATATTAAAGTAATTAAAAACTTCATCACTGATCACTGATCTATAAACAATTAGATATTAAAGCGATCTTATATAAAAATGTAGTTTTAAAATTAACAAAGAGTCACATAACTATTATTAATGTTTTACTGCATGTGTATATTGGAATGTAATTATTGTAAAAATGTGAATATTTGGCTTAGCTTACAATAATGGTAGAAATAAAATAAAAATATTGTTCTTATCAAGTGATCGGCAATCTAAAAATTATCACCTTTTTCTTTTGGTTTCTAAGATAAATGCACCTTTTTCCTATTTTCTAGGAGAGAACTTTTTTTTTTTAGATAAATTTGTGGAAAGGAATGCAATCCACCAACCTATTTTGCCTGGCCAGTTGTCTTCATGTGAAAGCAGAAGCTTGTGTGCATGCAATGGCATCTGTTGAACCAGGGTCGAAGTTATCGTCGCGGGATTCGAACCAGCTTTATCCGGTTCCAAATAACCTGTCTTGATCCCCGCGGCCATAACACCGACATAAATGTTAATGTTATTATTTCTCTAAAATTGTTTCTAATTGAACCACAACTGAAAAAAACAGGCAAAATCAACAGAAAAAGGCAGCTTCTGTTAGAATATTTATGAATAATTCTGTACCAGAAGAATAGAATTATGTTTAAGCTAACTAGAGGCGCTGTTTATTCTGTTGTGAATTATTGGGGAAAAATAAATTTTATTGATGAAAATGAGTTTCACAGTGATGTAATTTAAAAAATTATAATTTCCAGTCTGTATGAGAAAGTTGCAGGGTTTATATTCATTTGAGGGTAGGATTTTAATTTGTAAGTACACATTTAGCATTTGTAAGCGCAAAATTACACATGTCTGTTTGTATGAGTTTTGAAGGTTAACATATCTTTGCAACTTAAGATTATTGATGACATAGCTGGGACTCTGTTGTACAATGACGTATCGCGTAAGCTTATAGATGAGGAAAAATATTGGGGAAGTATCAGAAATGAGATGTAGAATGAGAATAGACTTTGACAGCCATAGACTGGCCATTACATATTGAACTTACATAGTGGCAGACAGAAGAGGACTTACAACGAACCAATCACAGAGCTGGAACACTTCTACTACAAATGACAACAACATAGTGTTCTTCTAAATAAAAGGTTGATTTTTAAATAAATACTTGAATATACTGGTTCCTTAGGGAAGTGTCACCTTTGGCTTGATATCACACTGCTACTTCTTCTTCTTCTTCGTGTCGGCTTCACACCGTATTGGCCCAGTAACGAGCAATGTCTACAGCTCTTTGGTTTCCCGCAAAGAGATCATCCATGGAGCAGCTTGTCGGACAGGAAGGACAACACCGCAGGTGCTCCATTGTTTGCTGAGCTCCACACTCACATAGTGTAGAGTCCTCCCGTCCCAGAAATCCCCAGGTCAGCATGTTGGCCCGGGCTCTTCCAACATTGGTCCTCAATCTGTTCATGGATTTCCACACGGGCCACTCGAGGTTCTTTCCTGGAGGTAGGCTCTCTGCAGGCTGCACAAAGCTCTCCGGGCATTCCTCCTTCCACATTTGCAATCTCTCCGCCACTGGATACGAAGACACTGCTACGGTATTATTTGTGAATATGGGGACTGGTTTCAATACATTTTTTAAACACTATGGTTGCACTTAGGTGTAAAGTTTTGTTACTTGTAGAACTGATCCATTTTTGCTGAATGATGGCTATATACCAGTGGCGAAGGGTCCGAATAACACGATTCCCATCGGCTTCCCTTTTGAAATTACGCAAAAAGTAATGTATAAAAGTATTTATTTCATTTGTAACAATAAACTAAAAATCTATTTTTTTAAACCGCGTGAAATTTTTCGACCGTGTAAAATAAAGCTGCAGACTCACAAACACTCCCGAGTATGCTTCTGAGTCTTGATTCCCGCCGCGATCACCGGCTTGTAGTTCCGACAGACTATGGTATCAGAGGGGAACAAGTCGGAGGCGCGGGGAGGGGCTGGTTGACGCGCGGGCTCGCTTTAATAATGATCAAGATAAGCTGGTATAACATCGAGTTACTCTGTAGTCTAGACGCGCGCCGTGAGTGAGAAATCTTAAAAGTTTGCATATTTATGGAAATACACAATATTTTTGAATAAAATAAAATGAAATACGTCATGAATATATATTTCTTTAAAGATTAACCATTATTAATGTGAATTTTTTTGATGAAATAAGTTTTATTGTCCATTTATTTCAGATACTCACTCTTTTGTTGATTTCCTTAATTTCTAAGGATTTCACATCTTGTATGAAAATTTAAAGATACGTGTTTAAAGCCACTTTTATTTACTTTAAGTGTGAATAGCAAAAGTTGAGCTATTTTTTTAGAAATAATATTTTATTTTTCCCCATTGAATTTTAATGTTCGATGGCTTTCTTTTTCTGCATAGAGTTACCTTCTGAGAAAAATCACTCTTCGCCACTGCTATATACATTTATTTAACATAAATTTTAGCATACATGATCACCTAAAAGTACTGAGTACTTTCAATTAATTATTCTTTTTAGGTAAAGGAATTTTATCTATTTCTTTTGTATTTTTCTGGGCATTTACTTATGGTGGCTTAAAATGTGTTCATTAAGATTTAAAGTGGGTTGATATTTTTGTTGTTCATGTTATTTTTCATAGTTAAACCCTTGCAGGGCTGTTCACAACACGTCGTATCATTGAATTAGGTGGCGGAATCATGGATTTGCTGTGTGTGAATAACACCGCTTGAATACGGGTGACATGCATAGATGTCATGAGCAGACTTTCATTCAGTGTAGTTAGCATCAATTCATGCCATCAGAATTTGAAGGCACATCTGCTATTTGCCATCTGCCATTATAAAATAGAGTGTTCATCTGTTTATACACCTAAGAAATCAATTATCGTATAAGTAAAAGAAGTCAAAACATATATGATTAGGTATGTTATGTACGATGAGGAAATTCCATACTAAAAGTGTTAAAATGGTTCTAATTTATGTCAAAAATATTTATTTTTACTAAAAATGCTATAAACTCTGTTGCCCTTTCACAATTATCAAGATTGTTTGTTTTAACCATGCATCTTTAGTGTATAAAAAGAATGATACAGACGCAACATTACTAACCTGTACTTAACAGTATGCAACTTGTTGCGTTGCCTCCAAAAGGATCACATTTCATGAGGGAAATCTTCTGTTGGAACTACAATTATCCAAATCAGTTGGGACTAGGTAACCGTTTAACAATTTTTGTTTTAGTGTTGTATTGGTCTTGAAACTTCTTGATTGATTTTTGAAGAATAAAAATGCCTGGTGCATCATTTAAAATGTAAACAACAGCAACACAGTCTACTCCCAAAAAATGCTCCCATCACCCAGGAAGCGAAACACATAAACCTTAATTTGAGACTACCCATACTTCAGATTCACATATATACATAGCTTTTCCCTTTTCCTATCGGTGTCTCAAAGGTTGTCAAGTTTATTTTATTCGATAAAATAGTCTTATCTAATCTAATCTAATCTAAGCTGCAAAGATATATATCATTTAAGTTTTATATTAAATGCATTCCCACAAGCAGATATGTATAATTTCGCGCTAACACATGCCGCATGTGGACCTACAATATAAAAACCCAATCTCAAATGAACATAAGCCTCGCAACTCTTGCCGTCCTTCCCTGAAACAGAGGTGACATTGGCAAAGTGAACCAATTTTTACATTATGGGTGGTCAGCCGCATAACAACCTATAAGTCAAGGAACATCTTATGTGCCTACATATTTTTTTTTATCTCTAACTGCCATTCTAGTATCTATATACTACAATTCTAAGAAATATGATTTAGAAGTGATTTTGAACTATTTGCACCAGGGACGAGCATCCCACTCAGGCGCATGCATTTATAATGTAGGCAACATATGTTAAAATATGCACTTCTATATAGTACAGTTGAAATTTACGGTTCAAGTTAACTTATCATTTTTACTCAAAATTAATTTCTTATATGTTTATAAGTCAAATGACAAATTATTCATTGTATTTTGTCTTTAGTCCATACACACACCTGCTGTGTAGGTTGTTTTTTTGTTCAGATTAAAGTCACATGGGCTAACATTGAAACGTCACACCTGAAGGGCAGAACTATGTACACAGTTATGTTGTAATTTGAATATTTTTGTGCTGTATAAAGTGTTCTAATTAAACTACTAAGTACTACTTGTATAATATTAATGTATAATAAACAAATTTCAATTATTATATTTTTGTGATTTAATGAATAAAATATATAATGGAAGCTTTTGCATTGCAATCTATGCTTTATTTTTTCCCTTTTTTCATCTGGATGATGAGTGGACCCAAAGAGGTGCGCAAGCCAGTAGAGTGATGGCGGAGTGTTCTGTGGTATGAGTATAGGACTGGAGAAGGATGGCGCTAAACAAGCAGTGGTGGCATGTTGGATTAAGAAGGCCAAAGCTCACCCAGGATTGTTGCACACATCAATGATAAAGATGATGATGATATATAAACAAAGTTTTTAATTAAGGTTCATACGTTAAAGCCTGATTTTTGGTAAAACCACTGTTAAAGCAGGCCTGTTCAATATACGGCACGCGACGACATCGATAGTTATTGCGCAATAAGTTCAATCATCTATGCGCTGGCCGTGGAAATAAAAATCGTGGTAATTTGTGTGCCTACCCCCCCGTCGACAGAATTATTATTGACAAAATGAACTTCTAAAATTGCATGCCTACCCCCCGTCGACAGAGTTTGTGTGGGCGAATTTACCCACCAACGACTGATTAATTATTTGTTAAGTTGCTATTTTAGCCCGCCATGATTACAAAAGTACTAAATCTGGCCCGCCACGATTTTGAGTTGGAGCATAATATACCTACCTACAGGTATAGGTACATACAACAGAGGAACGTATTTTGACTAATGTAATAAGTAAGTAATAAGGTAGTTTTATTACAAAGCCGAGGGTTTGGCCGGTTTGGCCTATGTCAAAATTATATGTAAGTAGGTAAGTATTTTATTATCCATAATATTATGTAATATTTTTTGGTAGTGGGCTTGGACCAAATTTCATTTACAACAAAATTGTGGCATCACATAGCCGGGTTGCTACGGAAAAGGTAAACTAACATTTGTTACTGACTGCTAAGGACCAAAGTAAAAAAAATATATAAATCAGACACGTAAATAACAACTCAATGTAAGTAAATAACCATCAATGTAAATAACAGTGCCGGCGCTAGGGCACTGCCACCTGCTAGGATGGGGCGCGGTTGGTGGCGGTTGGGCGTCACCAATCACCATAGGCGTCACCACAGGGCGTCACCTCTGTGGGCGTCACTGCGTATATTACAGTTTTTGCTTTGGACGACCTTTGGACTATGGAGCTCAGGGATTTTTCCATTATTTTTTAGTGATTCGGGGATAAACACGTTTTTTTCGGTGCTGGTAGCAATGAAAAATCCCTACAAATAGCATAAAAATGTTGTAGTAAAGAAACATTGTTAAAAATCAGTTGAATTTGTTTAAGAATTTAATTTAGCAAGTTATTTTTCTTTCATTTTTTATAACATTTCAACGAAGTAGTGGACGGTAAAAGTTGTGTATATTTGGGGTTAAGTTTTACATTTAGGGAAATTTTATTTATACCGCCGCATCATTATTTCATCCGCTGTCAGCTGTCAGGTGCAGTCAGCTGTCAATGTCATTTTAAAGTGATGGTTTTTCAATAAGTGTTTATTTTACTTTATTATTTATGTATTTTCACCACGATCACATTTAATTAAAACACAAAAGTTAACTGTGTGCTCTCAAACATATTTATTTTAAAATCTTTTGATTTTTTGCAGTTTTTTCTTTTGATTTTTTGTAGTTTTTTTGTTACCCAATTTTCGTTGAATTTGAGTCATTTTTACGTCGTATCTTCTAATTTGGCGACAAAGCATGGAAAGCGAAAAGATGTGAGTTCAACAAAATATTTTAACACGAGGCAATTCTATTTTTTTTTTTTTGCGTTGCATAGGGATCTACCGATTGCCGTTTTTTAAAACAAGAAATATTTGGTTTAAAAAATGTTTGATTTTTTTTTGGCGAAAGGTGAGATGTTGAATGATTGAACAAATCGAAATTGCTCTTCAGGTCAGAGGTGTGCCCATAACACAAAACACCGGTTCATAAATGAATGCTTAACTCGCTTCTTCACTAAGTACTTACAGTGAAGTGGTTAATGCCACGGACTTGTTATCAAAATATACTTTGGGCCATGGAGGATAGACTAGGAGGGGCCAAGTGGGCCGATCGTTCTAGCGTGTTTGGAATGGAATAACGTTGGTTCGATTTGGTTGTATTTGGCCATAACTTTGACCCTGGTTCAACAGATGTAATTGGGTAATTATTAATTAATAATTCATTAAAATAAACAATAATTAATTATTAATTGATGAAATTAAGTAATACCTGTTTCTGGCCAGGCAGAATAGGTTGGTGAATTGCATTCCTCTTCACAAATCTATTTTTTTAAAAAAATTAAAAAATAGAAGATTGTTGATTTTTCTTTTGATTTCCGGTGTGTCCCAAGATTAAAGTTCGCCGTGCCAATACGGCTCACAGTGACTAAGTGTAAGTGGGAACGGCTGATATTTGTTATTATGCCCGCTTTCCACTGCGAGCGGAGCTGACTCCGTACGGACTCCGCTCGACTAGCAACAGTAAATTTCAAAGAAGTGCTTCCACCGACAGCGAGTCAGCGGAGCGGACTGAGCGAGTACAAAGAGTTACAAAAGTGGTCGCAGAGTTGAGCGAGTTTCCAGCGGACTCCGTACGGACTCCGCTCGACTAGCAACAGTAAATTTCATAGAAGTGCTTCCACCGACAGCGGAGTGAGCGGAGCTGACTGAGCGAGTAAAAATGGGTCCGCTGTGTCATGGTCTCGGCCGCTAGTTTTCAACTGACTCCGCTCCCCCGTGCCCCCCGCGCCAACCCGCGCAGTTGCGTGACAGCGATAAAACACATCATACATGATTTACAAAAACACATCATACATTATTTTATTAATTTGAAAATATTAAAATGTATGTTTTATTTCCAACATCTACTTTTTATGTTTAAAGCAAAATAATACATTACTTTTTATGTTTCGAAACAAAAAAAAACTCTTTTATTAATAATTAAAACGTTTGATCTGGGCGTAGGCTGCAACGAGCTGTCACACACTGCACATCATACATTATTTTATAAATTTGAAAATATTAAAATGTATGTTTTATTTCCAACATCTACTTTTAATGTATTAAAGCAAAATAATACATTACTTTTTATTTTTCGAAACAAAAAAAAAAACTTTTTTTATTAATAATTAAAACGTTTGATCTGGGCGTAGGCTGCAACGAGCTGTCACACACTAGTTGGCTCCGCTAAGCCAGCTGTAGATGGAAGGCAAACAACTCTTTCATCTGACTCATCTCATTTCCCGCCTAGCTCACTCCGCCGAGCTCGTTAGCTGTGGAAGGCAAATACCATTATTTTTTAAAACTCTTTCGCAATGGAAGGCCAAAACTATTTCACTACGCTCCGCTCAGCTATTTCCCGCTCCCGCTCAGCTATTTCCCGCTCGCAGTGGAAAGCGGGCATTATGGTGTCAATAAATGACAGCCCATCACAATTTTTTATGTTATATATTTTATATTATTTTATTATTAAGCTTGCACACTAGCTCCTTTTCAAGAAGGACTAGATGTTCAATCAGCTGAAACTGTCTGTAATCTGTTTTTTTCCCAGCCTTACAACTACTGTGTCTTGAAGTAACACTTTTTAGCAACAATAAAGTTTCTGAAGTGCGCTTGAGTAAAAACATCCGTCACGAAATGTACCCGCTAAATATATATATATATTTTTAATTTTCGGTTTTGTTTGTTATTGCTTGGTTAAATAATAAGTATATTGATGATGATGATGATGATGTCTCCATCCTTCCGGGCTTGTAGACCATGTTCAATAATTTGTAGGCTGCTTTATTATTTTTACTTTTTGTAAGGCTGCTACGTTTCGTCAGTGACGTACGACTGACTTCTTCAGGGCTTCTTCTTCGACGAGTCGAAGGGGTTCTTCTTCGACGAGTCGAAGAAGAAGCCCTGAAGAAGTCAGTCGTACGTCACTGACGAAACGTAGCAGCCTTACAAAAAGAAAAAATAATAAAGCAGCCTACAATTATTGAACATGGTCTACAAGCCCGGAAGGATGGAGACATCATCATCATCATCATCATCTGAAGCCGGCCATGAAAGCCTAAAAACACTTATAATAAGTATATTCTTATATTTCTATTTTAGGAGGTCTGCTAGAGATATTCAACAGGAATATTTTGAAGCCTTTGGTGACAGAGACTGGGATGAGTAAGTACCAAATAAAAATCATCATCATCATCATCTGGTACGACAACCAAGGATGGGTCTTGGCTCCCGTAAAATGCTTCTTTACTTACCCTGTCGGTTCCCCCCTACATTGGTAATCACCTCAGTGAATATGTTTCTGCCCTGCGCCGTTTGGAAGTGTTCCTCCATTCATGTATGCAGGTCCACTCCGTTATATTTCACAACCAGGATCTTTAACAACGTAAAAAGCTTAGTAACAATCAAACTCTAGCCATCTAGTTTTAAAGGCGTTCTACAATATATTTGAAAGGAAAATTCTCCACCATATTATTATCCCAATAAAGAATAGAAACAAATGACAAAGTAGGTACTAAGATGTTTGGACAATTATATTAATTTTTTAAAACTGAACAATTTTAAAACTTAATTTAAATTGGATATTTAACGAACCGTTTAGAGAGAACTTACATCATTCTCGACGTTTCGTCAGCGACGTAGCCGACATCTTCAGGAGAACATCCTCTCTGTACGGCGACTGAGGATGAATTGAATTTGAAAAAACACTTTGTCACAAATCACTGCCTACCTTCGAACGAAGGTAGTAATTATGTTTTGGTCTGTTACACATACCACTTTCATCTTGTTTGTATTCCACTTCACTAGATGGTACTATGTTACCTGTGACATGACAATGATATTATTAGTGCGGTGTGTACAGGTAACATAGTACCATCTAGTGAAGTGGAATACAAACAAGATGAAAGTGGTATGTGTAACAGACCAAAACATAATTACTACCTTCGTTCGAAGGTAGGCAGTGATTTGTGACAAAGTGTTTTTTCAAATTCAATTCATCCTCAGTCGCCGTACAGAGAGGATGTTCTCCTGAAGACGTCGGCTACGTCGCTGACGAAACGTCGAGAATGATGTAAGTTCTCTCTAAACGGTTTGTTAAATATCCGATTTAAATTAAGTTTTAAAATTGTTCAGTTTTAAAAAATTAATATAATTGTCAAAATGTCAAACGACCGTAATTCTAACTTAAACCTAACTAAGATGTTTGTTTTTTGGTCAATAAAAGTTAGCAGACTGCAATGGCTGGGCAATACCCAGTGAATGGACCATTGTAATCTGGAAAAGATAGTTGCAATGACACACCCAAAAGATAGCTGGGGTGGCAGACTCTCGTGCTGTAAGAGGAAGATTTCAGACAAGTAGGGTTGGCTGCGGTTGATCAAGGAGGTCAAGAGCAAACCCGGGTTGTCCGGCTAAACAGCGATGACCGGCTTAGCCATCAACCTGAGTAATTCTTACTAACACATTACTGTCCTTACAGGTATGAAAGTGAAAATCTCATATATTTGAAGTACAAGATTGCATATGCCATGTTTGGTGAGCCCCACGAGGAAGGAGATTTCTTTGATGTCCACACCAACCCAACGATGGGGTACTCAGACAAAGAATTTCAGAGAATCCTGCCCATCTATGAGAAAGTGGTCCAGCATGGTATGTTTATATTTATCCGCAGTAATAATTTGATAATAAACAGTATTTGAAGTTTTTTTTTGGTAAAATTTTACCGCGAGAGCACTGAATGATTTATTCGGTGAGCACCATTATCTCTCAAGCTCTTTGTGAGCACGGTTGTCGCTTTAAAAAGCGTCAATTCTCAAGCAAGATTCAGTTGTGCTAAACTAGACGGGCCTTTAGTGACTAGACAAGTGATAGTCAAAGACGATGAAGTTGTAACTCAACGAAGAACATATTTAAATTAAAATTTTATGATAATCTTCTATATTCTGCTTATGCACATTGCACATGTCCTGTGAACATGTCCAGGCCAACCGCAACCTTTGCAGTCCTATAAAGGTTAAATACTGTGTGTTTGGTATATGCTGGACATTTCATCATTTCGCCTTATGAGCCACTCTTATCCATCCTTCACCAGACCACATACTTGCGAAGCATTTTCCTCTCCACCAAGCAGTTTCCTCAACACCTTATGTGCTTCAGCTGCTTGAGATTCTGTCATTGTAAGAATATTTATCTAATCTAATCTTAGTTGCAAAGATTTTTGATCAACGACGTTACCATGTTGAAAGCACCGGTTCTCATCAGATCACCCAAGTTAAGCAACATTGGGCACGGATGCTACTTGAATGAGTGTGTAAGGTTGTGGATTCGAATCCCAGCGGAGCACAAAATATACCATTTATATTTCCAAATGTGCTCTTCGCTGGGTTGAAAAATTCATAAACCTTTACCAAAAGACCGGCCACTGAAAGGTCCATCCAACCTTGCAACAACTGGGTCTTGCTTGAGAATTGGCGCTTTCTACAGCGACGACCAAGCTTGCAGAAGGGTCTTGAGGTGTGATTCACACAAAAACATCGCTCACCAAATATATCATCTTAATATTAAAGTTTTGTAACATTGGGTATCACATTATATGCATCCTCACAAGCGGGCACGTAATATTGAATGAAAAAAAATAAGATTTTGTATTTTTGCATTTGAAAATTTATCAATTGGAAATTATTTTCTATTGAAATGATACATTTTGATTTCAATCATCTACTTTTACAATTTTGTTTTAATCTTAACTAAATATTTACGCAATATCATACTAACACTATGATCTCTGTGTAGGTGTTTATGTATGTGCTTATATAAAAAGATAAACATTTCAGATGTCTGGAAAATGTGTTCCACAAATACAAAACTTTTTGTGTAAATTCAACCATAGCTTCTTACAAAAAATGTATAAAAAACTAAAACGCTCATTTCTGGTATCGTTTTCCTAATTTTGGCAGGTTGTTACTCAGCAGATGGCAAGAAGGTTTACATGTCCGTGTTGTTTGTATGCTGCGTTCCTGAAGATAAGAGAGCCAAGTCAAATATTCATCTGTACGATCAACTGGACTGCGAGAATATTCACGTCAGTCCAGTGTTTAAGATACGACGATGCATCAAACTTGACAATTCAGGTAAGAAAGCAAGGGTGTACCCAGGATCAAAACTATGGGGGGGGGGGGGCAAACCATGGTCGTTCAGGTTGTAACATTTTGGTGAATAAATCCAAAAATTTAAGAAAACTTTATATAATTATTATAGCAGTGCTTTTTACTACCTGCATACAGCCACCTTAAATGTAAAACTGAATAAGTGCTGATTCAGTGATTTGAGAAATCTGGATAAAACATTCCATCGTGAGTAACTTCTCATAGTAAGTGAACTAGTTAAAAGGAAGTGCTCACAAAAAAGTTCTCAACTACAGGACTTTCACACTTTTGTAAATAGTGTTTTCTCTCATAGAAAATAGGAAAAAGGTGCACTTATCTTTGAAACCCATGTTAGCGTAATATGTCACTTATTCAGTTTTACCTTTAAGGTATCGATATAGCACTTTATTTTTAATTCATATTCATAAGGTCTTTATTGTTTTTATCAATATGTACAAAGTATTACAATAAAAATAAATTTTAAAAATCTAATTACAATAAATACTCCCCAAAGTAAGCATAGCTTGTGTTTTGGGGAGGGAAATAAGGCATTCCTTTGGGAATAGACAAGTGTGCTAACATTTTATTTCTGATGGTTATTTTTTGCAGATGAAAATCCTGGCTGTGTTACATTCCTAGATGACCTGGGCAGAGAGTATGTAAACTGGCAGCTGTACTTAGAGAACAATAAACTACCAAAGGGAGTCATTGTTGCTCCACTGCATGGAAGATATCACGGAGTCATTATTGATGTGAGCTCTTTTTAATGTTTTTAATTACATATAAATGAAGGTCATCAAGCATTTTATATTGAATCAAAACGTTTTCATGTCCCCACGTTGGTTTGTTTCATTGGAGTGGTATCCGACGTCATCAGGAAATAAAGTTAGTTTGTGCCTCTTTGGCATAGAAGATACACGTCTCCTGATGGCATCGGATACGACACTTATGAAACATTGAGAATCTAAATCTTCTCTAAACTATAATAGCTGAGTATAATATAACTGAGCTGCACATTAGTTCAACTACTTCCTGCGCTGTCCTTGAAAAGGTTGTATGTGGCAAGCAAGCAAAACCTCCTTTTTTAAACAGGTGAGGGGCTTACGCCAATCTCTTGATTTGAAGTGGGGGTCTCCCTGTTCCAGAGGAAGCAGGCTCTCATTTCTTGTGAAGACTGCACAAGCCTTGCCTTTTGGTTAGACAGACTTGGGTTAGAAAAAAACACCTAAACAGGAAATCATATTGTGACACCTTTGGTAGGAAGTGAAACTTAGCTTGTGGTTAGAATGCAAGTATTTTGCAACTAAGATATCAATTGGACAGCTAGTGACCAACCAAAAAATTAAAATAATCAGGTGAGCCACTTAACCTTTCAAAATCTCTTCCATGTTATGTTCGTATGTTGTAATTTTTAACACTCAAAATAAAAGGCTTTCTTGTTATGTAATTAACCCTTCAACTGTGAGTGACACGCAGGCATCAAGTGTAAATTTGCATACAGTGCGGCTGTCAATCATAGACTGCAAATGGAAATATGTCCTAAAACTGTGTGATTTTTGTTCTTGAATCATTAATACTGTTCACATAGTTTGAAGTGTCGTCAATCAATTAAGGTAGGAAATCAATAAATGTTTTACAAAATGGGGTATTCATATAGCCAGAATATTCAGAAGCAAGAAGATTGAGGCGGGTCATTTAACTTTACGAAATGTAAATATGAACATTTTTTGATTAGGTAGAAAAACCAGTGACAGATCTGGGCAGAATGCGTCTAGAGCAGGGGTCGGCAACCTTTTGAGTCAGAAGAGCCAAAAATTACAATTTTCAAATTTCAAAGTGTGTACAGAGCCACGATTGTTTTCTTGCCAACAATAAATGTCTGAGAAATAGAATCATCAGAGCGATTTTTGTGTTTTTCGATCAGAAGTGTTTATTTTTATTTTTTGATAAATTTTAATATTTGCGTATGGAACTAAAGAGCCACAATTTCACACCCAAAGAGCCGCATGTGGCTCGCGGGTTGCAGGTTGCCGACCCCTGATCTAGAGAGATTCATGCATTCTTATCATCATCACTTACCAGCTGCGCACAACCCATTCAACCAATATGAAACCATTGTAACAACTCATATACTTAACACAATGTTTATTATTATTTTAGGAGAATGTGAGTGTGTACGTGGAAGTGGTGTGGTCGCCGGCATCATCCGTGCTGGCCATGGTGCGTGATGTTGGTGACACTGCCGGCACCACCGTGGCTGTGGCTGCTCTGGGGATCATGGGCTTCAGTCTGTTTGCCCCGGTGGCTGCTCCTGTCATGGGAGCCTTGGCTGTAGCGTCCCTAACTGTTGGAGGCTACGGCACAGCGGTCTCTACAGCACATCTGAGGGACAGGCAGCTCCATGGACAGGTAAACACCAAAATTACTTAATTTATTCCATCTATAATATATGTTATATATGTTGCAAATATTGAATGCATGCCTATAAGCAGACACATGTATGTGTGTGCTTGCAAATGTTGTATATGCAATTCCAAAGTAAAGACTCAAATTTTTAACGAACATAAACCCTGCAACTTTGCCAACCTTTCCTGAAACAAGGGTGACATGGGCAAAGGGAATCATTTTTTATAAGATGGGGGGTTGATGACTTTTGTGTTTTAGAGTATAAACCTGCAAGATCCGGAAGCCAGGAGTGCCTGGATTAACTTGGCTGCCAGCACTACGGGCTTGGCTGCAGGAGCCAGCACCAAGATCCTCACCAAGGCTGTGAGCAATGGAGCCATCATTGGAAGGGTAACACCTTTTTCACTACATACCTGTTCATTCAGATGTTGGAAAGATCTCTCTCTAGAATATGTAATTGTACTTGCAGACATCTTCCTGTCATCATTTACAGTCCACCACCATTCCGCTAGGACTGGCCAGTACTCCTGCATATGTGTCTCCACTTTATTTTATTCTTACACATTTAATTCCTCCTCAACATTCATCACTCTAGATTTTGTAGGGTTTGTGTATTCACACAGTGAAAATTAATTTTATTAATCACTCTCTTCATGTATGCTCTTCTCTCTTTCAGATTCCAGTTATTTGCATTCTTCCTTCGGTCTTCCCTTTCCTTACCTTTGACGTTCACTTTACATACTCTTTGTCACTATATTTGATGCCCAAACCATCTCATTTCACTCTTTTGTACTTTCACTCTTATATTCTTGTTTGTTTCTCTCATTCATAACGGACCTCATTATTCAGAGACTTACCAATCATTCCTTCCATAAGGACTATTCAGTAAATTGTCTTTTTGTCCAGGGCTTCCAAGTGGCTCACGATGCTGCAGTGGTGGCTGCAGCCTTGACAAGTGGAGCAGGACTTGTGAACGGCATCGTCAACTGTGTACTCAGGGTGAGGATTAAATAAAAGTTCACAAATTTATTTCTGTTTACATAGTGATGTGGATGAGACTTACACATTGTAGCTATCTTTATGTAGCTAATTTTTATTTCATTTGACACCTGTGGGTTCAAATGATTATGATAAATTTTTCATATTTCAAATATGCTCTTTGATGGGTCGATAAATTCATCTGCCCATCAAATCCAGCCATGCAAAAACTGGATCTTTTTACAGTAACTAGTTTTCACATAAAAACAGTACTCCAAATCTATATAATATCTATAGTGTAATATATATTGACATATCGACATTCCTGCCGCCTTTTCTTGACATCAGAATTTTACTTCAAATAAATTATCTTCTCTATAAATTATCTATTTAACTGAAGTAGGTTGGAGGACGCCTGTGTTCAACAGTGGACTCGTAAGCTAACAAATAAGAACAGGGTTTGAGTTATGATTTTTATTTTCAGTACAAGGATACAGGAGAGGCCCCCACCAAGCTGGAGCTCTTCCAGCTGGCTTCCTCAGCGTTCTTCTTGGGCAACACCATCATGACTAACCGCATGGCGTCTACCATCATCGAGGAGACACAGGCCTCGCAGATCAACAACTACCGAAGTAGTCTGAGGAGCAACCGACATAGGTATGACTAAGGAGTCTGCACATTTAAATTGGGGAAACAAATTTGATGTCACTTGGCCCAGTTGCTAGGCACTTGTGATTGGTTGATAAAGGCATTAGTTTTGAATCTGACCACCACTCTCCTGGCTCTTTCAGCCACACAAAGTAAAATATTAGATTAGAGACAAGATATACGGTTGTACTCGTACTTCAATACAACATATGAAGATAAGATGCTAAAACACTATGTTCTGCATTGATCACTTCTGTTATTGGATGCCAAGGCTATATTATATTTCGCAGTATTGTAAAATAAAATAAACAAGACTTTCTTTTTTGGCCTTCGTCCAGCAAGGAAGTAAAAATCCTTATTCTCTGGAATTCAATCTTTCACTTACTTATGGGACGCAACCTGTTACGTCATTCAGCGGAGGGATATATTGAATTGTTTTGGATTATTTTCATTTTAGAAAAATCTTTGACAAGATGGTGGCCGAGACTCGGCGGTCAAACGGCGACATAAGACAGGGAAGTGCCGACGTCATTCGCAGCATCAACCGCATTGAAAACCGGGATCAGTTCTTCCAGGACGCTCTCCGGGTCAACAAGCAGCTGAACCAAAACAACGTCAAGATCTCATTCAGCCGAGACGGACAAGCCTTACTCAACGGAGAGCATATGATGAATCCTCAGAGCTTCTACAATATGGAACCGGCGGCCCGACAAGCATACTTGGAAAGAATTGGACCTTCGACTTTATCCGTTAGCAATGTTTCCACTGGTCCGACTCCGGAAGTACAGACATCTAACCTCCCCGGAACTTTGGCGATGACTACAAAAACTTTGATCAGTGTCGCTAGGATGACATCATCGTTTCCCGAATTTTGTGGCTCGCAAGAA
Organism: Agapetus fuscipes; assembly: GCA_951799405.1. Lineage (NCBI taxonomy): Eukaryota > Metazoa > Arthropoda > Insecta > Trichoptera > Glossosomatidae > Agapetus > Agapetus fuscipes. Next base: position 17,334,602 of record OX637334.1, read on the forward strand.
GATCTCTTGCGTTATGCCGCTTTGCAATTAACCAAATTCTCAGAAGCCACTTACGAGTATTTTGCACGGCTTTTAAATTGTTTCTACCATCAGATAAGTGCAGAAGTGTTTGAGAAACTTTACGCTATGGGTTTCAATGACACAAAATTGTTTTTCAAGCTCTTTTCTTATCTGTATGACTACCTTAAAACTCAAGCCGGTTGTGAATCAAAGATTCCGGATGTTTTGAATACGTTTTTTGCTACAGGCCGCATCGATCATGACTATCTGTATGACCTCTTGAAAGAATTTTCCGATTTTGTGAAGACGGAATTTGTGAGGGTCACTACGCAAAGTGATGCTCAGAGGAAAGAGCATCGTTGTGAAGTCTGTGGGGGGATCACATTTCAAAAAAAGTAATTTATGTGATTAAGAATTCTTATATATTGTGAAATTAATCATGAACGGTCCATAGTCTAAAGATTTGGAGCACAAAAAAAAAGTTATCAAAAATGTTCTTTGCTGAGTTGATTTCAATTTTAAAATTCATTGCCTTTATCAAAGACCGGTCCATCCACTCTTATGGCTGGTTCGGACAAGGCGAGTAATTTAGCCAAGTAACGAGTAATTTAGTGGCTAAACGTGTGCGAACCCCAACAATTTAGTCCAGTAGTTAAGTCAATGGTTTAGTCAAGCCGATCCATTTCATTCTATTTTTTCGGGCAAGTAGCGGCCCCGCCCACCGTCCGTGGGCGAGTGTTGCCGAGAAGCCACGGAAAAGTCCGAGTCCGAAGAGCCACGGAAAAGCCCGAGTCCGAGTCGAGTTTATTAGCGGCCGCGCCATTGGCCGCTCACTCTTGGCGGGGAAACGGAAATGCAAGAATGGCGGCAATTTAAATTGGCTGCAGTTTGAAAAGATAATGCCCGTTTTCAGCAAGAATATTTAAAGATAAAGTGCTGTTTAAAAATATTTAAGTACTTAAGAACTTCTTATATTTGCGAGCCCGATGTTCCGCTTCCTAAACTTAGCGACCTGTCAGTGAGTTTATGTCATGTTTAAACTGTAAATAAGTGGATATGCACACCGATATCCTTGGTTTTTTAGAAACTCTTGAGAATACAGAAGTTGCTAGGACTTATCTACGTCCAAAAAGTTTTGAGAAAGGTAATTTTTTTTCGATAAGAATAGTATGACATCGATTTTTGGTGCGGATATCAGCTGTCAAAAATACAATCATGTAGCTCCTTGCTGGATGAAATTGTAATAATTTTTAAGTTTTCGGACAATAGAGCTGTACAAATATAGTTTTGGTAAAGATGTTGTGGAAATAACTATTATCGTCCATGAATTTATTACGTATTTAAAAACATCGATCTTTTACATTGATCGATGTTTATAGGTACCTACCATAAATTTGTCATATCACAGGCTTCAGATGATATCCTTCAGATGGATTGTTACTTATTGTTTTGTACAGAAACAATTCAGTGACACACGGGGATAACTAATTAGAGGCATTACAATTTTATGCCACTGTAAGCCATCAGCTGGTATATCTGTGACAGACGTGAGAGGCGTATGTAGCAGGATTGAACAAGTTTCTCGCGGTCAGCCTCTGAAAAGTTGAACCATGTTTCTTCTTTAACTTGATAATTGATTGGTGACCGCCGTGTATTTGAAAATGCCGATTTTACATGTTGAATATTGATGTTAATTGTCAACAACGAAAAACGCAACAGAGAAATGCATCTGAATGCAGCTGCAGACTAGAGCCGTATTATAGTGTGTGCATACAAAATATACTTTGTACACATCATTGAAAAGATAAAAATTCAATTAAAAAATAATGTTTGCAGCGTAAATGGTAGATATTATTATAAACATCAAATAGTCATGTGTTGTTTTTATTTAAAATGTGTATATTATTTTATAAACCATAAAATACATTTCGAATTTACAAAGGCGAGTTTCGAAGTTGTTTGCTAAACAGGCTCCTAGCTAGGTGGCCGGGCATAAATCAGTTAATATTACCAAACCATAGCCAATTTAAAGGGCTTTATAATAACATGATTTTAATACTCAATTAATATTTTCAAACTGCAGCCAATTCAAATTTTCCGCCATTATAGAAAGGGCTTTCTGCAGCCAACTTCGCACTTGTGTACTGTACTGGACCGTAATGCGAACGCTTCACGGGCGAGTAGCGCCCCGCCCACTACTAAATTACTCGTTACTTGACTAAATCAGTGGCCTTGTGCGAACCAGCCTTTACAGCAAAGGATTAACAGTGTATGATTTTGATAAATTGTGATAACTGGCCGGTCATAGTCTGGCAGCTAATGCTTTAGACCCCTATTTAAAAAATAGATTCATGGTGGACCCAATTCTCACCAAATTCAGCAATTCTGAGCACAAAACCAAAATCCAGAATATTTTTTGTAGGTTCCACTTTTGCATGCCAAATAAAACAGCCTAATATTATTGTTATTAAATGTTAGATTATTTTTCTGGCACCTACGTACAAGTATATGCCTATGTGTAGTATATGAAGGTGGATATTAGTACTTAAATGGCTGTGATGGCACTTTGTAAGGGAAAATAAGGAATATGTATATTTTTAATTAATGGGTATGTGTACATAAAAATATATTTTGCTTCAAAAAGAAATTTATCCCCCTATAGAATATTTTCTTTCAATGCATATAAAGCAATGAGCTCCAGACATTTGATACAGATAAAAAAAAGTTGTGATGTCACATGGCTAGGTTGCTAGGGCGAAGGCTGATTAATATTTTGTTAGTAGTTACTTAGCCCCTAGTTACATTGACGTGTGATGTTTGCCCGCTGAAAAAAAAACTAATTGGAACATCGGAGTCACACAAACATAGTGAGAGTCATTTCTTGTGTTTTTCTCATATAAAAAAACATATCAATTGCTGGATTTGATTCTATCATATATCAATTTTGTAAAGGTCGCACATATACTATTAATGCGTAGATGATAGTGAGTCCAAAAATGGTTGAATATGTTTATCCTTAAGCCAATTGCACATTGAGGAAAGCAATATATTGTAAAAGTAAACTGTATTGTTTTAGAAAATAACACTTATTTGTAGAAGTTCATTGATACAAATGGTTGGTGATAATAAATATTGGTATTTTAGCAAGAAAAAAAAGCAATTGGCTATTTAAAATTTAAAGCTAAAGTAAGGGCATTTTACTTCAGTCAGGTCCGGTATTTTCAAAATTAGCATATGCAACTTTAAAATAAAAATAAATTAACTACCCACACAATTGACATAAGTGCATCCTTTTCATTCAGTATAAAGTCGCTATGATTTCGTTAAAAATACCAGGCCTTAGAGTCTACTAAACACCAGCCTAATCATAAGCTTCTTGTTGTTTTAGTGCCACTTCTATTGAAGATAGGCGATCATGATGGCTTTTGACCGGTTTGTAGTCTAGTGGTTAACGCTACAAACTCGTAAAAGGAAATTAAGATCATTTTATTGATCACAAGATAATTTTTTGATGATACAAGAAACTTGTATTTAAGTTGTATATTAAAAATAATTGAATTGTACTCTTAAGAATTCATGTACTATTATTTTTTATTCGGGATGGCTTGATAGATGCTAATACACATAAAATTAAAAGTTTCATAGCAGGAATTTACTTTTTTGATTGCTTCAAGAGTTTTTCAATTAAAAATATTTGTTTGTTGTATAACATAAATAGAGACTTTTCATGTTAGGGGCCGTCCATAAATTACGTCATCGATTTTGGCCGATTTTCGACCCCCCCCCCCCCTTACAATCATCATATAGTCATTATCTAATGAACCCCCTCCCTCCCTCTTGATGTAATAATGGATGAGCTTAATAATTAATAATGTTATATTACTTACATACTATTTTGTATATTTTGTAAAAATTGGTATTTACAAGAACGACGTCACTTTTGGTACTCGTACATCATTTGCCATCATCCGCAGACCAGACTCCCCCCCCCCTTAATGCGAATGATGTAATATATGGACAGCCCCTTATTTTATTTGATGCCTTCTTAATCTTAGTTTTTAAAATATTTTTATATATTTAACAAGTGAATATATTCAATTCTAGTAAAATTTTGTGATGTAAAGGTGTAAAAATCAGTTTTGTTTTTATCTCAGAAGTCTGAAATTCAAGAAACATATCATGACAAAATTTATAAAAATAAAAATTATGCAACTTGAAAATAAATGTATTGTACTGCCATCTGTTGGAAAGTAATGAAAGCCTAAGTTTCATACCAAATTTACACATTATGTTTCTCTCCAAAAATTTAACCGTCATAAGAAATGAGAACTCTCCCCCTCGGGAGCACGGAAACCCTCACTTCTGAAAGTAAAATGGTTGACTACGACTGTCCCCCGTACCTGGGAAAATAAATAAGGTTTGACTCGCCAATGCAATCACTTTGCAAGGAGAATACGCATTATATATGCAGCTTAGCTGCATTTTAGTTGCGATTTAAAATAATATATTTTTATTAATGCACTTTCTGGATAACCTATTATAAAATGTATTTAATTATTTTAGGAGTCCATTTCAGCTTTGAAAATGAGTTCGGTAATATTTAAAAGCGTATTTTAATGATGAAAAATTGTATGGATTTTTTTTTTTTTTTTTTTTTCAACAGATGGCAGTATTTTTTTAATACAAATGTACAAGATTGTAAACTGTGCCTTAAAATGTGACTTAGACCAAGTATTATAAAATAAATAATTCCAGACTTTAATCTTACAATTTCATATATTTTATTGTAAAATTTTGTGATAGGGATGGGTTATTATTATTTACCAAATTATACTTGAAAAAAATTAAGATCCATGTAAATTTTTCAATTTCTAGATTATGATGACGTTTACTGCTGCAGTTTGAATGAGGTTTGAACAAAAAATCCAGTATAAATTGTGATGTAGCCCCATTGCTAACCAATAATTTTGTTTTGTTTGCTGAGGACCCTATTCACCATACTAAACCTTTGTTATCATCACTCCAAGCAAATATTGGAATATTCCGACTCCATTGTGAACACTTATTGGCGACCTTTGGAAAAAAATCTAAATAATTCTCAACTAAATCATGATCATCATTTTTCGTACAAAGCCCGGTATGAGTCTTGGCCTTGTTTATCAACCCATGCCAGCGCTGCTTGCCCAACCCCTTTCTCTTCTAGTTCTATACTCCTACTGCACGTCAATCCACCACCAATCTGTCCAGCCATCATGTTTTGGGTCTTCCTACAGCTCTCCGGCCCTCTGGGTCCATTACTTCAACTGTATAACTATATTTCTCAGGCTCTGACCCATACACTGGATGTGACCCAGACAATTTAATCTCCTAACTTTTATTATCAAACTCCGCGACCTTATGTGAATTTTCCATACAAAAAAATTATGATCCATGGATCAGGTATGGATCAAATGTTTTGTGAATAACAATGCTAGTATATAAATCACATCATGATTACTTATGACTAATTTTTTTAAGGTTCATATAACAATATCTCTTTTTACCTGGGAATTCAGTGCTGTAAAATAAATATTTTTCCCTGAATTTAGGGGATTATTTTATTTAAATTTCCTATTTTTAACAATGTGTTCCGTCATCCTATTTAGAGATTTTTAAAATGTGTTGGATTCTTTTTATATTACCAAAAAAATACTTTATACCTATTTCTTTTTGTATTTTATACTTATTTCAATACCTCAATATTTAAAAAAATTAAAATTACAAAAAAAAATACATTTTTTCATGATAGTGTTAAGATGTATAATGTAAGTCTCTTGCAGTTCTTTTTTATTATTGCCATTTAAAAAAACACACACAAGAATGGGATCAATCATAAGCAAAAAAGAAGAATAAGGCTAGATACCTTGACTGTAAAAATATACAGGCTCCACATGAGAACTCAAATGGGCACTGGAATGGAAATGAAGAAATGAATGGCGAAATGCGGACGTCGTGGGTGCCTTAGCTGTGAAAAGAATAGTATCTTCCAAATCAAAGAAATTTAGCTCTGATAAAGGAAATAAAAACGAGAATGTGGCTTTCGATGTACCTAAAACAAATAGGTTTCTGACAGTAAAAACAGTTTTAACTCAGGTACTTCATTTGCTGAAGAAAGAGCCGTCTGCTTTAGAAGAGAAAATAAAGAAGTTGCATTCGCTTCATCAGGCGTTTCGAGTCGACTGTTGAACACAGGCCCTCACAACCTCCTGCAGTTGATCCTTAAAAAACAACTTGTATTAGGTTACGAGGCGAGTAAAATTCAATAATGTACGACCGGTTTCGGAAACAATGTTTCCATCGTCATTTTGTACCTGACGATGGAAACATTGTTTCCGAAACCGGTCGTACATTATTGAATTTTACTCGCCCCGTAACCTAATACAAGTTGTTTTTTTATTTTATTGTTTTAAACTTTATTTAATAATACTAGATATTAATAAACTTTTAATACTGCATGTCACCACGGGGGTTGCAATACGTGACCATCCATAAAAAAATGTTTATCTAATGAATACGCAAATATGCATTTACAAAAAGTATGTTTGTTTATACATATTTTTTTGTAAATGCTGTAGGTACGTATAGAGAACACACGGATCAAACAAGAAAAAAAATTAACATGCTAATATCTCAATTCCACAGCTTGGACTCCCATTTGTTGGCCATCAGTCTTGATACGATTCTGCTCCTGCTGACCTTGATCCTATCTCGGAAGTATCTGTGCAACTAAGATTATAGATAGACCTATAAAAAGACATTTCCATCAAAATGAGAATCAGCCCAGGAATAAATAATTTCTTCAGCCGCCTCAGCGAGTGGCGGGAAAACTTTTTAAATTTCAAAGCCAATCAGGGAAACATCAATTGGATTGTTCACTTCTAATTTAGCAATTAGTCCGAGGACGATCCGCGGCTTACATCTTTAAACAATGAATTAAAATTTATTTCCTTGGTACCGGGTATCAGTTCTTGTTTCAGCTAAATATTAATTAAGAGTAGAATTCAAAAGGAAATTGAAAAGGCGAAGTAGCAGGCGAAAGACCCAATCCAATTATAGCACTTTGCTAAATAACAAATTACAATTTTATGACCGAAACCCTTTTTCGAACAAGTAATCAGTTTTTAGGGTACATGAATTCAGTGCACTGTAACTGTTTCGCTCTTCCGAAATGGCTGGCCCATCTATTCATATCTCTATTGTGCAGAATCTGCTCTATTTCTTCCAATATTTGCGCACCTTTTTCAATTAATTTAATAACCCCTTTTTTTATTCACTCCTAGCTGTACCCTACCACCCCTTGTGGTGGCTCGTCTGGTTACTGTTATTGTATCATGTCGCCATTCTGGTAGCGCGGGCCAGTATCTTCGCAAATGTGCCTCCACTGTGTTGTGTCTTTGCACACTTATTTTATTGTAATACAATCCCTGTCATAAGGGGAAAATAGTATAAGATTATTTCCGCTCTCATTTCCTTTAGGTATTGCTTCAGTTTTTATTATACTACAGACTTAGTGGGCATGTAAGCAATAACTGATGTAAGATTCATCGCAATCGGTTCAATAGTTTAGGAGTCATCCGATCGATTTTATATAAATTATTAGAAAGATAGATAAAATATGTATTCACTTCCATTCTTTGTCAATCGACACGCTTGGTGGAAATGGAACTTAGCCCTCTGTCATTAAACGTAAGCTTTTGACCAATTAAGCTATCGACCACACCAAACATGTTGTTGCAACTTAGATTACAGACAGTAATATGAAGATTTGTACATCGTAATTCGCATTTGAATCATTAACTTCCGAGTTGGATAGCCGATGATGTGGAATAGAGCGAAAAAAAGTAATTAAAACTTTTAAGTAGAGATGTTCTGCAAGAAAACTCAAAAAGTTACCGAATGTGTGGAGCTAGACGCGTCAACTTAGAAATGTGGGTACTACCTTATCCGGTCCGTAGTCTAGTGTTTAATGCTCAGATCTGTAATCGGAAAGTAGTGCACTCGATATACGGTGGAGAAAAAAAATGTAATTTAGTTCAATGTTGTTGGGTTTGTGTATTGACATTGTGAAGATGCATTCAATTAATAATAAACCTAAAACTTTCTCCAGAATTGACTTTTGTAATTTTTAGTTTTGATGGATGTCGTGGAAGAGGAAGACCGAGAAAGGTATAATTGGACCAAATTTTTGAAATAGCGAGTGAATAGGATATCCAGAGTCATAATAAAAGGAGAGCTTGTAACCGAAAGTGCTCGGGAAAGTAAATCAACCCGTGAAGAAAAACTTAGTTTTATTTTTACATTAGTTATTTAATTAGTTTAATCGATGAATCAGTTGGTAGAACGCTAGCGTTTAAAGATAGAGTGCTAGGATTCGATACCCCCACCAAGAATGTGATTTGATTTTACGATTTTGATTTGACGATTCGCGTTTATGTCAAATCCCAAATCATGTTCAGGGTTATTCAGCGTTCAAAAAATTAGCACCCGATCCTTGGGGTAGTGTAAGCTCACTTTAAATGAGGTTCGGCCCCCTTACCTGTGAAAATAGATAAGATCCACTCGTCACATGCAATGTCTTCAGGAAAAACGCAGTAAAAAGTTGCACGAAATTAACTTATGTATGTACATAGCAGATTCATAATTCGAAAAATTTTAAGTCACATTTTTTTTAACAAACCTCGTATGTTCTTTTAGAGAGCTTGTTTTCATACTGAAAGAGGTCTTTGCCTCATTATTTGTAAACATGTGAAGTGTTTCGGTTCACCAGGATGTCTGTCTGCGGAATAATTAAGCGCAGCACAATATGATATGGTCTCAACAAGAGTTAGTTAACTCGAGCACTGATTGGTAACCAGATACAACTCAGTCATCCTACACCACTAACGAACTTCGTGGACCGCAACCTCACTCACTTCTACTAAATGAGACATGGACTTATGAGTTATAAAATGAAATGAAAGAAGTTTACATTATGTAAAAACTGAAAAAAATACGGTTGATTTGCAATATTGGTGGTTAAAGCTTTTTCTCTTATTTTTTAAACTTTGATGATAAGGAACCATTGGCATTGTTTGACATTACATGCCAATGGTTCCCCGAAAGATGCGGTGAGAATATCGATCACGTCTCTTGAAGTGATGTTGGAAATCTTTGAGCCCCAGGTGGCTGTCGGTTCCATGCCTTTGGAGCCATCTCTGAAAAAGCACGCGCACCAAACACTGTTGCAGATAGCCTTAGTGATGGACTTGTTCAATTTCTTGTTTCATATTTGGCATATTATTAAGTCTTGTTCTTCCTCAGTTCACTCCTGGTCGTGGGCCTCCTTCGATCTTATCCATATTTTTTATTTGCAGCTATGCTCTGTCATTCTCGACCCGCTATTCTTTTGATGTCGTCCAGCCGCCTCAGGAACCAATTACCAAATCACATCTGTAAGCTCAGGGTCAAAGCGGGCCAAGATGGAATTGACTTATTTCAAACATACGTCGGGACTACTGTCCTAAACAACGAAATGTATTTGCACATTTTTAATCTTCACCATAAAGAGGGCTCTACCAATATAAGTTGGCTATTTTTCGGGGCGTTATGATATGAAGATCTTAACAGCCATTGACCAGCGGGACGAGCAGAGATCGCGCCGGCGCGGCGCAATTTTATTTGACCGCTATGCCCCCTGGTGCACACAGTTTAACTTGATCGCTATGCTACTTGGTGCTCATGGTTTATTTGACCACTGTGCCACCTGGTGCACACAGTTTTACTTGACCGCTACGCCACCTGGTGCACACAGTTTTATTTGACCGCTACGCCACCTGGTGCACACAGTTTAATTTGACCGCTACGCCACCTGGTGCACACAGTTTAATTTGACCGCTACGCCACCTGGTGCACACAGTTTATTTGACCGCTACGCCACCTGGTGCACACAGTTTATTTGACCGCTACGCCACCTGGTGCACACAGTTTATTTGACCGCTACGCCACCTGGTGCACACAGTTTAATTTGACCGCTACGCCACCTGGTGCACACAGTTTAATTTGACCGCTACGCCACCTGGTGCACACAGTTTAATTTGACCGCTACGCCACCTGGTGCACACAGTTTTATTTGACCGCTACGCCACCTGGTGCACACTGATTTATTTGACCGCTACGCCACCTGGTGCACACAGTTTTATTTGACCGCTACGCCACCTGGTGCACACAGTTTTTGATACATTACACGTCAATATAAAAAAGGGTTTCTATCCTCTTTTCATTGGCTATTTGCGGTGTGTTTTTAGGTTGTGTTTATATGTTTTTGCTCGCCCCGTCTGACAGTTTACGTTAATCAGGGTCAGGCGAGCGCCTCTCTGCCACCGCCGTGATTAGGGTCCATCCCCGCTCACACCTACTTACAGAACGAGGGGTGTGGGCTCGCATACTTGCGATAGCAGCCACTCACTGTGTAGACAATTATACCTAAAACTTTACAATTTTTACGGTTAATTTCCGTAAAAAAAGTGACGTACACTGGTATTTCCAACTTTTGTTTTTATTTTTGTGATAATAACACATTAGAAAATTTACGTAAGCTCTATGAATGACTCAAACTCAGATAAAAATTTCAATTGAAAATATTAAATATGCTGAATAGTTTATACTTGTTTCAAGTTATTTCGTTTCGTCATATTACTAGTGGTTAGCGCGACGTTGACGCTTTTATCTTAAAAAATGAATGATTTTCTTTATCATATACAAATACTTTCCCTTCCATTATGAAGCTGTAAATGCATTTTCCACCAGTTTATTTTCGCCCCAAGTTGCCTCCTTCCTGTGATGTTGATGACTAAAAAAAAACGCAACTAAGCCACATAGATAGTGTAACTTCTTACCGCGTTATCCCCGAAGGGGTCGCATGTGGCGACTTGAACCTATTTATTTTTAGAGGTAAGGCGGCTGACCTTACGCTTACCACTTCAGTTGAAGTAGGGGGTTCTAAGCCCCCGAGAGGGCTGGTACTTATTTCTTGTGAAGGCTGAGTAAACTTTGCCGGTATTTTATTTTGGGTTTGAAATAAACACCGAAATGGGAAATCATTTCTGACACCCTCGGTGGGAATCGAACCTTAGCTCTCGGCATGGAATGCAAGCACTCTACCAAGTACCAACTGAGCCATCACTGTCTTTATATATTTTGTGTAATCTTCCAGAAGGATATCAGCTCCATGGTTTTTCGTGATTGGCAATTTCTCGAGATGTTACGTCGCAGGTGGAAACTTGGAGCAAACAGAGCGGCAGGTATTATGCAAAAGAAGAATTGCTTTGATATCGCGAATGTGATCGTTAACAAGACAGTCTGGGGTCACCGCGCTAATTCGGCACATCTGTACCACGTACATGTGCCCAATCAATTTGTGAAGGATCTCCCAATGCGATTGATCACCAGTAAGTGAAAGTCTGGGGAGCAGACTGGAATAACAATTCAACGTCTGCAGATCAAGGGAATTTAGTTAACGTAATTGGGTCCCATATAATGGCAATTCAATGGAGTCGGAACATTTCGATTTTTTATGTGCACAAGTCCAGTCGACTCCTCAAGACAAAGCGCTTTCTACAAACCCAAATCATAGTACCGGAAAGGTTTTCTCAGCCTTCACTTAATGAAATCTTGCTCTCTATATGAAAAGGGAAAATCCCTCTCAAGTTACTTAGTTGAGGTAAGGTTAGTTGCCTTACCTGAAAAAATAAATGGTTCAATTCGCCCCATGCAGTCTCTTAGGAGCACGCAGCAAGTAAATGTACTACTGTTCATCTTATATCTAAAATATATTATTCGTGAAATCTTTCTAACAGGGTTTTTGCCTTCAAATATACCTGTTATTACTTAAAGAAAAAACCTTATTTTGTTGAAAATGTGAACCTCAACGTTTCAAATAAAACAACGTTGATTTACTTATTTCTTTGGTTGAGAGTGTTTGCTTAGATTTCCAAGTTTGTAGCGCTTTCGGCTTCACCTTCCCGCTCAAGAAGAAAAGGCTAAAAGCAAAGTTAAACCTCCGACGGGTAATTAGATTGAGGTCCGGACTCTGTACCTTAGGTACCCCAAGCACTTTACGTGCCAACTCAAACATAGCGTTTCACAAGAAATGCGTGTAAACTAAAACAGCACATCTGCTGAGTGTTTTAGTTTGTATTTTTTTTTTGTAGAACTTTACGGTTACGTTTCAACGTAATATTTTATACTTGGGGTACAGGATGAGATGAATACTAAGCATCTAAGTGTTTTAAAATCACAAAATAGCCTGAAAGGAAATTGGCAATTCGTGTACGAAAAGAAACCCACAAATACTGAGAGTGGTTCTACAGAGATTATTCGAGATTTTTAAGTTTCCTTTTCTTTGAAATACTTGCCTTGCTTTTAAGGTACTAATTTTGGTAAACATTTAAAAAATGATTCATAGGTTTAAAGTACGACGAATATATTTGGATAATGAGGTCGGAACATTCTCGAATTTGGAACTATTTTCCTCGACGAGGCTTTTTTTCGCGCTTACACATGCCGAACGTAGACTAACAATACAAAAACCCAATCTCAAATGAACATAAACCCTGCCACTTTTGCCGACCTGAAACAGGAATGATGTTGGAAAAGTGAAACATTTTTACCGTATCGGTGGTCAGCCTCATACCAACCTATGAGTAAAGGAATGGGTAAAAATTAAAATACATAAATAAAGTGAGAATCAGCAACAAGTGCGCCCTTAAATATAAAAGGAAAATAAGAAGAAAGAAAAATGCCTAGCTGTAATTCTTATTTATTGTGGCATGATACAGAAGGCATTGTAGGCATATCCTAGCGCGAGGGTTCCCAACTTTTTGAAACAACTTATCATTTTTTGTTTTTCTAAGGACTCTTCTTCTTCTTATATGTGGTGAAGTCCCACGGAGAGTAGGGGTGGAAGTCTCGACGAGCATCGATAGATCTTACCGTATCTATTTGAAGACATGGCAAAATAAAACAACAGCTGATCCATTTTATATTGGATAACGATCAGCTGTTCAGGACCTCCATTTTTTTCCGTTCTATCTACAAATAGGCACGATAAGATTTACCGACGGCCATCGAGACTTCCACCCCAGGGGTGCCAGTGTCATGCTAACTTTTCTATATACTCTTCAAAACGGCACTGACACCTGCACATAATCTTACTTGCAAATTTGATGAATTTTAGGATGAGTTATTTGGTAAGCGACGTTTTTCTTCGAATCCCACTTAAAGAGCCTTCTGCAAGTTTGGCTGAAGTCGTTTAGATAGAAGTGTTTCTGTTAGGCGTAAAACACATGATTTTTTCAACTCAGCGAAGAGTATTTATGTGATTTTTTTGATCCGTTAGGAATCGAACTCACATGCGCGGCGGTTACCACTAAGCAACGCACCGGTTTCGCTTGAGAAATTCACGCTGACTAGGTGTGATTAAGAGAGTTCTTGAGGTGTAAAACGTAACTTACCTGCACATATAGTCTAACCTCTTACCGCATTGTTCCCGAAGGGGTTGCAAGTTTTTGCAAGTTGCAAGTCGTTTGGTACTTATTTATTTTTACAAGTAAGGGGGCAGGTCGACAAGTAAGGGGGCAGGGAGTTTTCGAGCTCTCGAGGGAACTGTTTTTTTATTTCTTGTGAAAGCAAGGAACCTTGCTGAAGAAAGGTGTGATCCACAAAAACGGCGCTTACTAAATACTTAATCAAAGATTTTTGTTCATTTCATGGACTCCTGATTTTTATTTTCGCTATCATAGACTCCCGAGGGCGTCAAAACTAGTCCCTGGGGGTATATAGGGACCACTTTGGGAACGACTGCTGTAGCGAGTCCGCCCTGAAGTACCGCTTATATTGTGTAAGCATATTTTGAAGGAGATAACGTTTCCAGCAATAAAGAACAACAAGGGTCTTAATGAAATGTAAATAGGAGTAATGGTATTTTGTTTTGGTATGTGAGCCTTAACTATAGTTGGTGTAAAACGAAAAATGGTAATCCAAGATTCTTTCCAAAAATGAGATAGTCTAATCTAATCTAATCTAAGTTGCAAAATATAAGTAACATTAGAGATTCACATTACATGCATTTTCACAAAACAGACATGTTTAAGTTAGCGCTTAAACATGCCGCATGTAATCCTACAATAAAAAAAACCAGAATCTCAAATGGACATACACCCTGCAACTCCTGCCGACCTTCCCTGAAACAGGGATGACATTGGCAAAGTGAACCATTTTCTACAGCATGGGTGGTCAGCCGCATACCAACTTATAAGTCAAGGAAGATAGTCCGGTTGGTATACTCAGTTGTTATAGTGCTTACATTGCATGCCAAGAGCTTGGGTTTGAATCCCACTGAGGGTGCCAGACGTGATTTCCCGTTTTGGTGTTTATTTGAAACCCAAAATAAAATACCGACAAGGTTTCCTCAGCCTTCACAATAAATGAGTAGCAGTCCCCTCAGAAGCTGGGAAACCGCCACTTCAACTGAAGTGGTTGGCGTAAGGCTAGCCCCCTTACCTGTAAAAATAAATACGTTCCAATCGCTACATGCGACTCTTTCGGGGAAAACGCGGCAAGAAGTAACACTAAATGTGTAGATTAGTTGTAGATGAATATATGAAAATATAGAAAATTACATTGTCTTCGATTTCTATGTAATTATCTAATTTTATGAAAAAAATCGTACATTGTCGTCTTTGATTCTATGCGACACATTTAATTTAAGAAAAAATCTTTATGAACTAAGTTGCACTGACATGTTAGTCAAGATGTAGGATTCACACTTCATGTACGTCTACAAGCAAATGCGTGTAATTTTTCGCTTACTCAATACTCATGTTGCAAGTGTGCTTACAATAGATGTGACCCGGCTAAGCACTTTCCTGACTGGAAATAAGAAATTAAAAAAAAAAACTCGTCCACTTCAGAATTATTAAGTTAGTATTCGAGTACAAATTACTTCATAGCTCACCGTCTTTCGTTTGAGATTTTACGGAAAGCCAGTTTCTGCTCGAGTGCATTTTTTTGCTCCAAATTGCTCCAAAGTGGCGTAAAAACTCTTTACTCCAAGTAAAAAAAAATACGCTTAAACTAGACCTCAGCGTTTAGGTACCAAAAACGTATGGAAACTCAGATAGTGCTGTTTTGGTTGAAATACATGTTGGAACGGCTTTGGTTGGAATGCATCACAACGAAGAGAGGCTGAATTCGCTTGGAGCCGCATATTCTTTAGGAAGTTTGAGTCTTCTCTCTGGATTCTGTGAAACTTTTCATTCAACTTATTCGAGCGATAAATCAACCGACTTATAGAGTAAACGAATTCATAAAAAAATACTCGAAGTTACGCTTACCCGTGCACTTTCTACTGTTATGTATTTTTTTTTGTATGAATCCTGTGCGGGAGACTCTAGAAGTCTATGACACTTGTTGTAAGCCCGAAGAGGTATTGATGATGTGGCGGTTGATGTTCTATCCGTTGTAGCAGGGCTGCTTAGTGTTGTGTTGTGTGTTGCGTTGGCTTTGTTTTGGCACACTTATGTTTTTTATCTTTTTTTCTAAGCGTCAAGCTATCACTTAAATTTAAAGTTTTTTTAGGAATCCTATGCGGGAGACTCCCAAAATTTCAGAAAATCTAGAGGTCTATGACTCTTGTTGGAGTGACGCAGATTTGTGGGCGCTAGTGAGCTAGCGGTTGATGTGGTGATCCTTTAAAGCTGTGGTGTTTGCTGTGTTGTGTGTTGCATTGCTTTTATTTTGTGACACTGAAAGAAAGTGGCGATTGTTATTTATTTTCTCAATCAACAAATATATCGTCTCATAAACTAACTGAATTCGTACAATTTACTCCGGTGAATAGCTCACTTGATAGATTGCTTGCCGAGGGCTAGGGTTCGAGGGTGTCAGCTCAGAGGGGGACAGACATGATCACCAAGAAGCACAAGGTTCTAAATTTTTAATTTATAATCTACGATGAAAGTATATGTTAACATTTCAAATTCATAATTGATGCAATCCCACTAGCAGACGCGTATAATTTCGTCTTATACATGCTGCGTGTGAACAGCAAAAAAATAAAAACCCAAATCTCGAATTAACGTCAGTACTGCAACTCCTGCCTCCCTTCCCTAAATACGGATGAAATTAGCAAAGTGACTAATTTTTTACGTCTTCTTTTTTCTTCTTCTTCCTCTTGGCGTAGATCTATGATATGTTTATTGTGGAGCTCCTTCCTGTGATGCAGAAGACCAGCTGTTCTTCCATCTTTTGGGAGGGCGACCTGGTAGACACTGGCCGACCGGTATCTCCTGTGCCACGACTCGGGCTATCCTTCCTTCGTTCATGCGGTTTACATGGCCCCTCCAGAATCGTCTCCTCTTCCTGCTCCATCTGACGATGTCTTCAGTATCGCACATGCTTCTGATTTCTAAGTTCCTCAATCGGTCTCTCAGTGCTTTTGCAGCAATGTTTTAATATCAATGTTTAATTTAAGAAAATAATTTTACAGTATGGGGGGTCAGCCTCATATTCCTAGTTAAGGAACTTTGATATAAAGGCAAAATTATAATCTAGTTTGGTAGTTCGGTCTATGGTTTGCTTGATTGCATATCGTGATTCCTGACGGCTTATCGCGCTCCCCGAATGGTCAGGTTCTACCTAATTGAATAACAGTAAAATTCAGCCTCAGCACGGGTGATTTATGGCCTGTGTTGTTTATACCTACACACGTACACTCCTACGTTTCATTTTTGCATGTGCATGGACTGGGTAGACCCAAATACGTTATAGAGTTAATATTTCGCACGCTTAATAATAAAGAGCAATAACTCAAAAATTGGGAAAATCGAGATTTTGTAATAAAACGCAAGAACAATGCGAGAAGAATAGGTAGAATGCGACAGCCGTTCAATTTGGACGAATATGACCGAGATAAAACATCGGTCGCCTTTTTCATCCAATACAATTTGTACTGGTTGTCTGAACTTCAAACGTGATTTCCCAACATTCTTCTTTTTTGAGTTATTGCTCTTTATTATTAAACGTGCGATTTGGTGACTTTCCTTTGACTGAAAATTTATTTGAGCTAAAACAATTACTCGCAGCTCGGAACTAGACTGCTCTCAATTTTAATGGACTTTTTCGTTATTGTAATTTGAATATGAACTCTGACATATCACTCCCTTAGTGCTTGCTTGTCTTATGCCCATCAGAGGTAATTTCAAATGAGCAATTTTTCTATGTGTACTGCATCAATGTGTCTCATGAATACCTACTGGAAATAAATTTGACACAACTCTCACATTATCGTGTTTTTCTTACCTCAGATTGTGTAAAATGACAATCTCATCGAAAGGTCATCTTTGAATCAAATGGTAAATAATCCAAATAAACACTGGGGTAACGATATATCTAAATGCAAAAATGTCACGCATGATTGACCATCTGTAAAAATAATAAGACAGTAAAGTAACCTTTAGATTTAATATAGAACTGGCGTCGGCGTCGATTGGCTCCACTGTACCCCAAGTATACACCTTTACGTTTAAACTCGACCGTAGCGTTAACCACAAAATGTATTGAGACTAAACTGCGCCTCTAGTTAGCGTTTAAGTTTCCTAACATTTTGTTGTAAAGCGCTGTGGTTGAGTTTGAACGTAATCTGTATACGTGGGTACAGATATCAAATTTCTACTTCCTAGTACTCTGATAGATTTGTATTTTGGTTTCCCGTTGATTTTAAATGTGCGTGCATGAAGCAAAGGTCAGAAGACTATACTTTGAACTTAGGAGGGGTCTAAAACAAGAAAACAAATTCCGTAAGGGGCGGCCAGAGCCTCTGTAAGGTTGCTCACAATTTTTCATATAAATAAAGGGATAATTTATTTGGTGAGCGTTGTTTCAGTGGGAATTACTCTGCGAGCTTGGCCGTCCCTATAGAAAGCGTATATATTTTTCAGCCAGACCCAGTTGTTGTAAGGCTGTATGGACCTTTGGGGGCTGGTCTTTGGTGAAGGCAGATGATTTTTTTAGCCAAACGAAAAACATATTTTCAATATTAAATGATGTTTTTTTCTCGGCCACGACTCGAACTCACTACCTTCCACAGCGTTAGACAATAAACTAGGGACCGGTAAATAAAACTTGACGCGAAGGTATGACGTTTAGCATCCAGGTCATGAATGTTCACGTTGTCTTCAATATTAATTGGAACATTTATCAAATGAAGGGATGGCATCTAAACTCAATCTCAGAATTCAAAACACAGTGTGGAATTTGAGAACCGACATCAAAGTGTTTATTATTACAACACAGCTGTTGGTGGGTTTTGATTGTCAAATTTAGGAATTTGACAATATGTTTCAAATAACTCAGATGCCAAATTGATAAATGAAATAGGTGAAATTGTAATTTATATTAAGATATTTTATTAATACGTGGTTTGGAATGAAGCTAACCATCAATATTGCAAAAAAGGTAGATTTGACTTTCACATCGATTTTCCGATCAGCTGTTCACGCTCAGCCATTTTGAATCGCTTAGTACGATACGATATGGCAGGATCTATCGATCTGTGGAAACTATAGGAACAGGTTTTTTGCCCAAAGAGCCTTGCTTTCCCATCGGCCATCGGTTCTACGAGCTATGTGAATAGTTGAGTAAATAAATTGAAAAATGACAAAAATAATACAAATTTACGGTGCTAAGTTCAAAGTAAGATAAGAAGACAATGTAAGTGGCGGCCATCTGTCTGGGAGACGCGCTGTATTCGGGGTATAATATTTTATTCAACATCGATGCCTCGTTATTTGACAGAACTCCTTCCACTGACTTGTTAAAATATCTGCACACAAAACTAAAATAAAAATCTATTAGATAAGATACACTGCCAAACGTTTACGTCGAAGGTAAGAATGGATTGATCAAATAAACTAGAATGACTGGAACCTGTAGAGTGAGAAAAAGAGAAGAAGTGGGTAATGAATTTCGATAAAATGGAAGTATTATGCAAGGATAAATAAAAAAGCGGAAGTTTTGGGCATCAACTCAAAGGCCAGCACCGGTTCAAGTACACTAGAACCTCTGAGAAGATCGAAGCGCCTGGTTAATCGTTGATAATGCCCATCGAAGCCTATGGGCGAAACTGTACGGTATAAAAGAAGTTAGTATGTTTTGTAACTATGCTACTAAGCTGCAACTTATTGCTGCGTTATCTTCATCGATCCACGGAGCACCAGATGCGCTATTCTGCTGAATTCCTTACGACCTTAAGGCGACGAGCTGGCGATTCGTGTCCAAAACAAGTCGGGAGCGCTAGCGCTTCCGAAAGAACTGCAAAGAAAAAAAAATCACAGTAATCTTATTATCGGACACGAATCGCCAGCTCGTCGCCTTAGGTCGTAAGGAATTTAGCAGAATAGCCCATTCGGTGCTCCATGGATTGATAAAGATAACGCAGCAATAAGTTGCAGCTTAGTAGCATAGGTGCCCTCGAGCTCTCGGCATGGAATGCAAGCATTCTATCAACTGAGCTATCGATATGAAGCCTAATCAGCTGTTCACTTGCGGCCATCTTGGATTGACAGGTCTTACTACCGATTTTCGGCAGATAAGAATAACTGTGGTGAATGAGACTTCCAGCCCAGAGCCGTTCGTTATTCGCAGGTAAAACGTTTATTTCTTAGAGCGTATAAGATATGTATTGCTTTTCATTGAATTGTGTTTTTAACAGCAAAAAAACTTTTCTTCCCCGTCAGAAGGTATTTTTCTTGTACCAATTCCTTCATCCACGAATGCCTCCTCCTCACATCTGTCCCGATGATCGTCACACTCTCCCCAGTGACGTGTTTGCCGTGGGCTACGGCTCTGTACTCCAACTACACTACTTACGTTAAAACTCAACTATGTTTTCCACAAAATAAAGTGAAGAAACTAAATCCCTCACTAGGAGCGTTGTTGTATCTTGCAAACATTTTTCCATTTACACAAACGAGGTTAGCTTACGTAATGTTTTATGCTCGGGGTATTGTACCTCAACTAAAAAACTTTACGTCTTAACTCAACTATAGCGTTCACGCAAAAAGCAATATGAAGAAAGTAAAACTCTCACTAGAAGCGCTGTTTCAGTTTCTATACAAATTTTGTTGAATTTTATTGTTAAACTTAAAGAGACAGTTTTATACTTGAAGCAGTGACCGCTATACGTCACCCGAGGCGTCCAAACACACGCCCTGGCACAGATAACGTATGACAAACGTTCGTCATTCACGCCCTCGACCGACACTTGTCTTTTTCTGTTATCTCCCCAGGCCTCTGACAGCCGGCTATGTACGATGTAAGAAATGCTAGATCTCTCAAGGAGGGATGCCGCCTGGAATTTGGTTTGAAAATTTTCCCTCGAGATATGAAAAGTCATTTATTATATTAACGTGTATTTGTACCTGCTGCATTTGTAAGCAAATTTAGCTTCTAAACTTCCGTGTGGAAAAATACAAACGGATCGAAATAAATAAAAACATCATTTATTGGCTTGCTACATTTTTCGCATAAGACATTTTTAACTTTTTTTGTATAGATTTATTTTTAAGGTTTTGTTGTTTTCTTATCCTTAAATGTTATTTATTACTCGTATTCCTTGACTTATAGGTTGGTATGAGGCTGACCACCCATACTGTAAAAAATGGTTCACTTTGCCAATGTCACCCCTGTTTCAGGGAATGTCGGCAAGAGTTGCAGGGCTTATGTTCATTTGAGGTTTGGATTTTATTTGTAAGTACACAATCAGCATTTGTAAGCGCGAACTACACGTGTTTGTTTGTGGGCATACATCTGAGAGCTTTGAATAAATATATCCTTGCAACTTAGATTATAGATTATAGATTAGAAATACGTAATTTAAGTTGAGGAAAAAGGGTGCACTGTAATGAGGGTAGCCTGTTGTGGACAAATAAAATATTTACACATAAGATTCATACTCAATACATGCCCACAAACAAGCGAATGCTCACAAACAAAAAAAAAACATCTCAAATGTACACCAGCCCTGCAACTATAAACGCCGCGCCGTTCCCTGAAGCAGGAGTGACCGAGGTTGGTAAAATTGACCAATTTATATAGCATAGGGATCAATTTTGGGATTCTTTCAAAAACAAAATAAGATACCGGAACGTTTACTCAGCCTTCACAAGAAATGAGTATCGCCCCCTCGGGACCTGGGAAGCCCCTATTTCAACTGAAGTGGTTGGCATAAGGCCGGCCCCCTCATCTGTAAAAATAAGTAGGTTCCACTCGCCACATGCGACCCTTTCGAGGACGAAACGTGGCAAGTAGTGACACTATGGGTAGCTCAGAAGCGTTTTTAATTAATCTAATCTAATCTAAGTTGCAAAGATATGTTACATTGGAGATTCACATTACATGCATTCCCACAACCAGACACGTACAAGTTAGCGCTTGCACATGCCTCATGTAAACCCATAACATAAAAACCAAATCTCAAATGGACATACACCCTGCAACTCTTGCCGTCCTTCCCTGTAACAGGGGTGACATTGGCAAAGTTAAAATTAAATTATCAAGATTACATTGTATTAAAATTTTGCAGGTGTATGTAAATTTCAAAGTAAAACATGAAACGAGTGCATTAATAAAGTCAGATCCGTACACAAAGCTAACATTGTTTGGTTTAAATTATTGCGCAGGATGTCGGATTAGGAATTTGGTATGAGATTGCCGGCTTGTGTACAGTGCACGTGTCTCTCTACGTGTGCAGCATAATATTTAGCAAACTTTAATTAAAACTGTACGAGACGTCGCGGGTTCGCATCCCGGCCCGGCGGGAAAACGTCTAATTACCAGCCGCGCACTGCCAGTTTATGGTGTTTGGAATTGTGCAACATTTGTATGAATTTGGATTTCATTCATATCCATAAATTTCAAATGTGTTTCGGTATTTTTTATTTACCACTTCTCCCATTGTAAATTGTCCACACAAACCAGTCTTTTTTAATTATTTCATTTCTTATTAGATTTTCATTTTTTTATTCCAACCTACCCTCCTCCTCCTCCTCCTCCTCCAACATAAAACTATTATACAAATTATTGCTATTTATAATCTAAGTTGCAAGTATATATTCATTTAAAGCTCTCAGATGCATGCCCACAAACCGACACGTGTAGTTCGTGCTTACAAATGCTGAATGTGTACTTACAAATAAAATCCAAACCTCAAATGAACATAAGCCCCACAACTTTTGCCGACCTTCCCCGACACAGGGGTGACATTGGCAAAGTGAACCATTTTTTACAGTATGGGTGGTCAGCCTCATACCAACCTATAAGTCAAGGAATACGAATAATAAATTACATTTAAATATAAAAAAGAACAAAACCTTAAAAAGAAATAATTGCTGATTTTGAAAAAAAAATTGTCAGGTCGATGTTTGGTAGAATGTTTACATTCCATGCCAGAGGCATAGAGTTTAATCTCCAACAAAGGTGTCAGAAATGATTTCTTGTTTCGGCGTTTATTTCAAATCCAAAATCAATATACCGGAAAGTTTACTCAGCCTGCACGAAAAAGTGATCCCTCAGGAGCTAGTAAGCTCCCACTTCAAGTGAAGTGATTGGCGTAAGACAAGATCCTTTTATAATCTACTTTCTAAATTTTTAATTTGTCCGGTCGATAATCCAGTTGGTAGAGTGCTTGCATTTCATCTGAGAACTTGGTTGGAATTTCACCGAGGTTGTAAAAAACGATTTTTGGTTTCGGTGTTTACTTCTATGCCAAATTAAAATACTGGCAAAATTTACACAGCCTTCACGATAAATGAGTAGCAGCCCCCTCGGGAGATGGGATGTGTAACTAGTAGCGTAGCGTAAAGATGTATGAACATTTATGTTTTATACCACATGCACGCCTACATGCAAACAACATAATGTATTTACAAAATAAAACAAAGAACTCATATAAATAAACTCCGTAAGTCTTACCAATTGGAACAGGCTTGAGAAGAGAAAATTGGTGGTCAGCCCCATATGAACTTATCAGTCAAAAATCTGATCAGTGATTAATAAAAAAACTCTGACGTTTTTTTTTTCAAGTTTCTAGTTTAATTGCGAACTGTACGATGTATCCTTGCTTGTACGTTACAGACCCACGTCTAGTTTTCACGTGTCGTTGGTGGGTACTGTGCACACAATCTGTGCCACGCTACACTATGTCCGCGCGCACAAAATGCCGCCTTTCCCTGTGTGAAGGCATCCAATTTGTTCCTCAGTGCCCGCGATCCTAGCAGGGAGAGAAACAAAAACATACACCTTTGGACGGCAGCCGTTTTGAAAATTTACAGTCATGAGTTTATTAACACGTTGGATAAAACCAGCGATGTTTCTTTATTTTCAGTGACACTTATATCATAAATCAGTACCATCTATGGCTATTAACATTGCTATTTAAGCATGCCTTGAAATGATTATTAAAATTTTTCAATCAGGCTGTTTTCGGTAGCCTTCCTGATCTTATGCCCTTAATTTGGATTGGTTCATCTGCCAATGTAGTATTTTTTAGCTTTACAATAGTTAGGACCTTTGGTCACCGGTTTTAAGAAAATGATTTTTTTGAAAATTAAATGAAATAATTTTGCGCTTCGCTATGTTGTCTGCACGAGCTTCCAATTTTGAGTCTGTATTAACCATTATTAGTTTGTATTAGCATTATTAGTCTGTATTAGCATTAACCAACAGACCAGATTTAAAAATCTATGAACTTTTAAAAACTGTTTTGTCAGATATGCATGCACCTTTATTTATTTGTAATGGTTTGTGTATTTTTTCAAATGACAAAAGAAAACGATTTATATTTAGGTACTCGTATTTCCACCATTATTGTATAGTTTGTACATTACAAACGTTTTCAGTCCTCAGACCATCATCAGATAAACGAAACATGAGAAAAAAAAAATAACCGATGTATATAGAGTACCTACAGTAGATCACAGTTACTTCTTCCCCATCAACGATATTTCAGATTACAAATTAAAGATTATTTTTGTTCGGAAAAGTGTGCATCCATGATCCACATGCATGTTGCTCTTGCGTCTACTTTCCCGACTAATGGTACGCCGGTACAACGTTGTTACATTTAATTACCGGCCATGGGGACTTTTTAGCTTTTTCATTCTCACCAAAGCGAACCCGTCCGGAGCGTACATACGTACATACGAGAGTGTATATTATTATAGGGGTTGATGCAAGGGAGCCCCACGACACTTCGGTTACAAACAACCCGTCCATAGACAGCTCGATCATGGACAAATCGGTCACATGACAGTTCATCCACACGACTTTTCAGTCAAGGACCCTAGTCCACAGACACATCGGTCACAGA
Organism: Agapetus fuscipes; assembly: GCA_951799405.1. Lineage (NCBI taxonomy): Eukaryota > Metazoa > Arthropoda > Insecta > Trichoptera > Glossosomatidae > Agapetus > Agapetus fuscipes. Next base: position 17,359,044 of record OX637334.1, read on the forward strand.
TAATTCGGTCAGACAACAGTTCGTCGACGATAGTTCGGTCACATAAAATGTATGGCCAACAGACAGATTCATCACAAAAAACTATAATTAATTAAAACTTCATTAAAATTCATAAAACCTTTACTAATGACCGGTCACCAAAGGTCCATACAGACTTACAGCAACTAGGTCTTGCTTGAGAATTGGCGCTTAGTAGCGACGACGATCAAGCTCGTAAAAAGGTCGATAGCTCAATTGGTAGAATGCTTGCATTCCATGCCGAGAGCAAGGGTTCAATCTCAAAGGTGTACTCAACCTTCACAATAAATGAGAACCAGCCCGCCTGGGAGCTGGGAAACCCCCACTTCAACTGAAAGTGGTTGGTGTGAGGCCGGCCCCCTTACCTGTAAAAATAAATAGGTCGTGAAGCGCCACATGCGATCCCTTCGGGGAAACGCAGGCAAGAAGTTACACTTTATGTGTAGCTTAGTTGCGTTCAGTAATTATAAAGGCTTTTTAGATAGCAAGTTTTCTGTGAAGGAGTTGTATGTGGGCCTTTATTCCAAGTGACCGAAAAATCGTGTGGACGAATTGTCAATTTCTCAATGGACGAGTTATCTTAGACCAATTGGTCGTGAAATGGTGCTAGGGTGCAGGCGGATCTGAGGTTTGTAATTAATACGTTGTAAAAAACGCTCTGGTAGAACTGTAATTCTTATTTTGACTTTTCACTGTAGAAAAATACTATTTGTGTGTAGATGCTCACGTTTTAAAGTGAAAATCGTATTCAGATTTTAAAAATAATGCTTTTACTTTAATTTGAAATATTTAATGTTTGAACGTTATATTTATGGAAATCGCTGTATTATTTTATCATTTACGTAGATATAGCAAAAAATGGATGGATGTCGTGAAAACAGAAGACCGAGAAAAGTATTCCTGAAAATGTCTGTGACTGGGGTTTCCAGAGTCATAACAAATAGAGAGTTTGCAATAGTAAGGTTATGACTCTGGATGAAATGAAAGAAGTATGCACAGATAGAAAAACTTGTACGGTACTTATTTATTTATTATTTATATTATAGTATTGTAAAGTTACATTTTTACATTTACACATGTCACGATAATTAAGACTCGTATTAAATGCGCACTTCACAACCACCAGCAAACACGTATAAGTTCGCACTTACTCGTGCTGCACGTGTACTTTTAAAATAAAACCAAAAGTTCATTGGAAAAAGTGAACATTTTTTACAGTAGGTATGCAGTGTAAACGTCGGTAGTGGAAAATTAGAACAAGAACCGTGAAAAATATGTTTCACGCAATTGAGGATTTTGTTTATCTAGAAGTCTCTATGTACGCATGCATGTATGAACGTGCACTTTTGGATTGCACATGTGTGCACAGCATATTCTCTCCCTGTAAATTACGTAGCGGAAGTAGATCTTAAAAGGGATGCATTTATTACAAGCTCCGCACCCCAAGTATATAACTTAAACATAGCGTTAACTAAGAAATGTGTGCAAACTGAAGCAGCGCCTCTACTTAACGTTTTTTTTTGCCATAACGCTACGACAGAGTTTTATACTTGCGGGACTGTTGTGGTAAATCATTGTTATGAATGAACAATTAATTATTAATGAGCGAGTGCACTTATGTGAATGAACTTTAAAAAGCATTGTTTCTAATATTCATTCGAATGAAATAAAGGAAGTATGCAAGAAACAAACATGATGTCGGTTAATCTGCAACATTGGAGGCTAAGGACTTTTCAATTAAACTTCATTTATTCATTATATTTGTGTATTGTATGCATTTTATCTTTCTTGCTTCAATATATGTAATCACGTGAAATGAGGCTGACCACCTATATTGTACAAAGTTTATTTAAGTTTGCCAATGCAATCCTTTTTTGAAGTGTTTACGTACAAAATGAAACCCTCAACCTAAATGAACGCAATCTGTATTACTCTTCTTTTCCCTCAGACAGAAAGTGTATATTTTTTAACCCCGGTTATCCTCATAACGGCCTACTAATTGGAAAGATTTATTGATAACTATTGATTTGAATAAAAATAGAAGCATCTACCTATGCACATTAAGATACGGAGTGAAAATTCATATTCAAATTGATAATGCAAAAATAAATATAAAATTTATCTTCACGAGTTGGTTTATTTCCGCGAGCGCTTTCGACGTGTTATCTTTATTTAATATGAATCTTTACAATGAATCTTTACTTTGAACTCAGGAAGCGCATAGTGAGGTGCTACGTTTTCCCAATCGCTCTGTATGGTATGGAGGGATGGACTCTCACACAGGCACTGGAGAGACGAATTGAAGCATTCGAGATGTGTCTATACCGAAAAATGATTCGGATCTCTTGGCGTGATCGAGTCACCAGTGAAGAAGTCCTTCAACGAATGCGCACTACAAAGGAGCTCCTGCCTACCATTAAGCAGAGAAAGCTTATGTACTTCGGTCACATTATGAGAATGAGAAGTCCCGTCTCCTTCATCTTATCATTCAGGGTAAGATTGAGGGGAGAAGATCTCAGGGACGCCGAAGAACATCGTGGCTGAAGAACCTGCGACAGTGGTTCAGCAGAAGCACCAAGTCCCTGTTTCGAGCAGCAGCATCTGAAATGAAAATAGCTATGATGATCGCCAATCTTCGTTAGAAGTGGCACAAAAAGAAGAAGAACAATGCCAATACACAAACCATTAAACTTTCATTTTTAAATATTGATTGAAATATTTTTTTATAATTTTCACATTTTTTGAGTATACCTATGCCAAATTTTTATTACACGAAAGTGTAATAAAAAGTTAAAAATGGAACAAATTACTTCTTAAATGTTCTTATAATGATCATACATATATGTTTGCCCATAGGTCGTATCCCAAGGGCCCCCTTTGCGCCCCACGTAGTTTGATCTCAGTAACAAGCCTAGGGACTTAAGTCTGAAGCTGACCGTCCCTGATCCTCCTAATCTGAGACATTCATTGCTGGCTTTGTCTCACCATGTGCCTCATTAGAGACCCACATAATCTGCAATCCAAACATATAAGTCCAATTGCTACAGGCTTATGATCGATTAGCTTTAATATACTGTTACGTTTTCAAGTTTTTCATATTTGTAAAAAATAAAAGACAGTTGTGGTTTTTAAATTTATTTATTGAAACAAAGGATTTCACATGTTACTAGTTACACGATAGACTTGTCAATAACTGTTGATTATTGATAAAAATCATGTATATATTTATATTGATGCTGTTGTTCAATTAAAACATAACACTCAATAAAAGTCACACTCATACTAATCTAGAGGTAATTAATATTGCTTTCCTTTGATAGAATGGTTTCGGAATTTTGATAATACTAGACATAGAAACTTTGAGAAGTGTGGTGTGTATATAATAGGCAGAAAAGAAAGAAAGAATAATACCCAGGAAGAATCGCTAACGAGCCGGCGGGAGTAAGCAAGCGGAAGGGCGACAGGATTTGAGCGGTCCTAGAAAGATTGTAAAAAAGTCTCTGGAGAGGCGTGTTCTGTACCTCGTTATAGCAAGCAACACTGACACAAAATAAACGTCTAGAAGTTTTCATGTGTTAGCATCCTTACCAGAAAGTTTTTATATTTCGTAAAAAAAGATACAGCATTGGAAGTAAAAAAACAGGTGCTTGCTTACATTGGCTAGAAAAAAATATGAGTCATGTATACTCAAAGACGGTAATCTAGTATTGTTTTCGTATTACGAATACCTCTTCGACATGCTTTACTGGTCCACATATAGGTATACAAGTATGTGTATGTTTTTGGTGAAGCACTTTTCTTTCGAACATATCGATCTAATAAAAATGGTGTTTCTTTGTTTCAACTATACCTGTAAGTCTTTCTCTGTATCCGTCATTACTGATGGCGATATCCAGGAGAACAATCATCTTCCATTCTGACATGATTATCATTGTGAGGTTTTCAACGCGATATTTCAGCCGTGTTGCTAAGAACAAGATCCAGAGGTAATTCAGAATCGTTCATCGGCCTGTAAAGATGCTAACGAGGCTACAAACTTGTTCAGTTCTACTGAGAATTAGCTTTGAATGTATTTTTACACTTTCCTTTCCTTTTACGAGGTGCGATATAGCACCTGGGATCAGGCGACCTGGGATCATGCACTGGGTGGAGGCAAATAAAATTCAAAATACATATTTTTTCCTCTGCATTTCCAATCATCATCATGACATCCGGGGGTGGAAGTCTTGGCCTTCTTGATTAATTGCAGCCACCACTGCCTATTTAACGCCTTCCTCTCTCAGGCTCACATTCCCTACACGGAAAACTTCCATCGCTCCCAGAAGTCACCTTAATTTGGATCTTACCACTACCCTTCATCCCTTTGAGCCCATCATCATATAGTTCAGAGTTGTGTATTTTTCATCATTTATTGGGCCGTAAATATACAGAAGATTTTTTCTTGACGATAATGTTTTAGAAATTAATTTGATTTCAATAATGACTCATATCAAATCATGAATTTAAATTTAAAGTCTTAATTTTATAGCCATTTGCAATTTTTAATACATGTTGCCTACCATAGAAGAACACGTGACTGTATAAGATGCTCGTCTCTGCCACGGATAAAAAAAACATTTAAAAAATAATAAAGTTTGGATCCTAAGATTGCTGAAATAGCGGAAGGATAGGATAAGCAGAGATAATGTTAAAAATAAAAACGCATGAAAAATGTAATGGATATAAATGAATTGAAAGTGGTTCACATGGAAAGTTAACGTATATTTGCAACTTAGATGATACAAAGATGTTAGAAACAACAATCACGTATTGTCTGAGTTATCTCACGGCCTAGTGGCCAATAGAATAATTGGCTTCCCTCCAGGAGTAAATGGACTGTAAACATTTCGGCGAACTTACTGCATGTTGCCAAATCCATGTCTGCCTCCTCAGACACTTAGGAAACAGCTCTTGAGGGTGCTGCAACATAGGATGAATACAAAAAAGACTAGATAAAAAAAATACAAACTTGTAATAGCTGAGAAAACCTTACTGGTATTTCGGATTCGGGTTATATAATACCTAAAAGGGAAATCATTTGTGACACCTCCGATGGGGGTTGTAACCAATCTTTCTGATTTTGAGCGCCATTACCAATTGAGCTTTATACATGTACATTGTACAACTATATCGGTTTTTTTTTTGTATGTGAGTTGGAAGTTTTTCTCAGTAATAGTTGCCTGCTTCAAGGAAACTGACAAGAGTTGCCTACTTTATGTTTGTTTGAGGCTTAAGTTTTATATCTTAAGTAAATGGTTTATTGGAAATCAAAGATAGAACATTCGTAGAGTTAATCCATACTTCAATTTTCCTTTTGTTCCTTGTATTTATTGTTTAGTGTATGCGAGCAGTTGGGAAATATTGTTCCGCTCGCATAAACTACGTGTATTATAGTAAACAATTGGAGAACAAACACTACTTTGGACCGGTCCGTAGTCCAGTGGCAGCACTTCGGACTCGTAAATGGAAGGTTGTGGATTCGGATCCCGGCGGAGCACAAAATATACCATTTATATTTCGAATGTGCTCTTCGCTGAGTTGAAAAATTCATAAACCTTTACCAAAGACCGGTCACTGAAAGGTCCATCCAACCTTACAACAACTGAGTCTTGCTTGAGAATTGGCGCTTTCTACAGCGACGACCAAGCTCGTATAGGGCTCTTGAGGTGTGATATACACAAAAACAGCGCTCACCAAATAAATCATCCTAATATTATTATTACTTTGTTTGTGACAGGTACATTTGATATTTCTTTACAATAAAATAAAATAAACTCAATGAAATGCAAATGTTAATACTTTTCGTAGAAAATCTTCAATAATGACTTCTGGGAATAAGATTAAAACGTAGAGAAAGAAGTGACTTTCTTCACGAAACATTATTATTGACAGTTCGATATTGTGTCAAGGTAATGGAGGTCTAGAAACCAAATTAGAGAATTTTCAACTAGAAAGTTTAAGATTTTCGTTGTTAATTTATTTTATCAGAATACCAGAGAATGAGTATTTTTTAAAAGAACGATGCTATGATTGTATTGTCTTCATAATTAAATAGTTTTTAAATTTCGTTTCATAACATTTTAAATTGTTTTCAATGTCCTCAATACGTATCATATATAATCTGATAAAGTGGCAAAGATATGTTAAAATTTTAGATCCACATTTAAGTCCATGCCCACAAACAGACACGTGTAAGTTCGCGCTTACAAATGCTGCATTTGTACCAGTCGCGAAGGGTGCCATAAAAGACGGTTCCCATCGGCTTCCCTTTTAAAATGATGTAACAAAGTAGTTGAAAAATATAGGCACAAAGTAAAAAAATACATTTAAAACCAAAGAAACAATACGTATTTTTTCCCCATTGAAACCATGCAGTCTACTTTATTACCATTTCTGCCTCACTTTAAACGGGAAACCGATGGAAACCGGCTTGTATGACATTCTTCGCCACTGATGTGTACATACAAATTAAAACCTAAACCTCAAATGAACATAAGCCCTGCAACTTTTGCTGACCCTCCCTGAAACAGGGGTGACATTGGCAAAGTGAACCATATTTTACAGTATGAGTGAAAGAAGTATGTAAGGATAGAAAGAAATGGCGGTTGATCTGTGATGTTGGCGGCTGAGGTTTGTTAAAGTAAAATTGGTTTTATGATTTAGTTTTTATGTCCATGTATATATTGTGATTTATTGTTTTTAAAAAATGTAATTTGTCATGTATGTTCCTTGACTTATAGGTTGTTATGCGGCTGACCACCCATAATGTAAAAATTGGTTCACTTTGCCAATGTCACCTCTGTTTCAGGGAAGGACGGCAAGAGTTGCAAGGCTTATGTTCATTTGAGATTGGGTTTTTATATTGTAGGTCCACATGCGGCATGTGTTAGCGCGAAATTATACATATCTGCTTGTGGGAATGCATTTAATATAAAACTTAAATGATATATATCTTTGCAGCTTAGATTAGATTAGATTAGATTAGTGGTCAGCCTTATCCCTTTCAGAACTGGCCAACACGATTGTGTGGGTAAAACATGTGGTTATATTTCGTCAAATATTTCACATAAAATAACTTGAGACTATGTAGAAAACTGCATACATCGTTAGTGTAAGTTACATACTATGCATAGAAAGCGTTCTGAGGCTAAAAGCATTCTATAATTTTTTGTCCACTAAGGTCAAAGTTTGTGATTATTGTGCGCCTCGATTTAGAAAATGGGAAAGTGAATATTTTTTTCTAAATATACTTTAATTATGCTCAATGTTTAAATATTAAATGAAAAAGAACTAAACATTGGTTTAATAAAGTAAATATAGCTGTAACTTTTTTATTTTTTTCGTAATTTGTCAAAAAAAGTGCACCCACACAATTGTGTAGGTTGGGATTTAATTGAGACTCAATTAGTACATAATGTGAATTCTTTATTTGAAATTTCACTGTATTTGTTTTAAAAAAAAACGTGTTATTTTAGATTTTAATGTAAATAATGATGAAACAAATATATTACAAGCTGATGTTCAGATATATTCAAATTTTTCATGGCCTTCAGCTCGTTACTTGGATCTGATTAAAGAATTTGAAGAAATTGTGCTGTTACTAGAAAATTCTGATGTGGAAGATTCAGACGAAGATGATAATTAGGAAACTTATGTACCTCAGACATTTGAAGAGGAAGAGAGAGATGATAAGCCAATCCAGGTTGTGACAGATGAAAAAGACCCAGACCTTCAACCAATCGAGGTTGTGGCGGACGAAAAAGTCCCAGGCCCTCAACCAATCGAGGATGTGACTGACAAAAAAGTCCCAGACCCTCATCCAATCGAGGATGTGACTGACAAAAAAGTCCTAGGCCCTCAACCAATCGAGGTTGTGACTGACAAAAAAAGTCCCAGGCCCTCAACCAATCGAGATTGTGACTGACAAAAAAGTCCCAGACCCTCATCCAATCAAGGTTGTGACTGAGAAAAAAGTCCCAGGCCCTCAACTAATCGAGGTTGTGACTGACAAAAAAGTCCCAAACCCTCATCCAATCGAGGTTGTGACTGACGAAAAAGTCCCAGACCCTCAACCAATCGAGATTGTGACTAACTAAAAGGTCCCAGATCCTCAACCAATCGAGGTTGTGACTGACGTTAAAAATTCCAGACCCTCAACCAATCGAGGTTGTGACAGATGAAAAAGTCCCAGACCCTCCTTTACCTAAAGTCAGAGACATGATATGGAAAAAAAGGATTTTGAAGATGTTTCTCTTCCAAATGATCCTGATCACTTGAACTTGAAAGAGAGACCTAAAAAACACCTCTAAAATATTTTGAGATCTATTACAATGATGAATTCTTTAATAACATCAAACATGTCATTATTTACAAATATGTATGTTCTATCGCAGAAGCACATTGAATTACAAATAAAAATCACAGAAATGAAGCGGTTTGATAGGATGCACCTCATCATGAGCTCATGAAGATGATGACGATGATGCTGAAAATTATGAGCCAGATGATAGACATTCAAAGCCACACAACTATGGACACAATCTCCAGTAGTTCCGAAATCAGAATTATTTATTTAATTTAAGATACCTGTTAGTTTAAAATATAAAAATTGTGTTATTTCCATGAATATTGAGTTCTAAAAAAATCATCCAATAGTATATTTTGGTAGTACTTCAATCCTGACCCACACAATTGTGTGGGTACCTTTTCCAAAAGACCCAATGTTGTAATTTTTTTTTTATATTTTTTTCATTATCCTATGGTCTATTAGATGAGTATTATCAAGAAAAACAAAGAAAAAAAATACTTTTTATTTTTCAGTTCTGAAAGGGTTAAACCAACCTGTAAGTCAAGGAAATTATGACTGCAATAAAACCTGAACCCGATTTTGTATCGGTTTTATTATGCTCCATCTACTGATCGACTATTCTACGTATTTTAAGCAAACGAACGTTTCCTGAAAGTATGCAACTCGACTTATTGTTGAGATTCATACCATTTGTTCTTCAGAAGAAAAAAACATTTTTTGTATGCATTGCAACGTAAAGGTTTTGTTCGGAAATATTCTGCCGTAGAACCAGCCCACAAGAATGAAATGCCACGCTCGCTGAAAAAAATGATGCAAATGACTAAAATGCTTTATGAAAGAATTATGAAATGTAAAATTTAAAGGATTTTTTTCAAGGAATTAAAAAAAAATTCAACCACTTTAAGTAGATTACCAGAATTAAAAATATCGCATGATTTGCGTTACCGTTTTTACGAATAATAAATAAAGTATTGTTGTTTAATGTGTGATGAACTAATAATTAATTAATCAATGAAATTCGCTAGCTTATAGTCAAAGACTTCGTCAAGGAAACCTGACGAGAAACGGACAGGCGTAGTTTTATTTTCATACATAGGTTCGCTAATCGAATTTTCCGATCGGCCGCAGTACCTGACTTTTATGCTTGGCTTAATTGTTATATTTTGCGAATTGACACGACTCACAATCAAGTTAATTGAAAATCCCAAAAGTTAATGAATGCGAATCGCTGTTATATTTCAAACACTTGCATCACATCACGGCTAATTAACAACGCAGTAATGAATGTTTGTGTTTAAAATCAATGGAATCATGGAAATGTGAAATCATGGATTGTGGAACCGTGTGGAATAACTAACTGTGGAATAATTGTGGAAACAAATGGCATAAAATAATTATTATTTAACTGGCACTATGGGTAATATCTATTAGCCATTTTGCACTGCAGAATATTATTAATGAAAATAAATTTAATTGTGCTATGATCTATGTATAATCTAAGTTGCAAAGATATGTTAACATTTAAAGCTCATATCAAATGCATGCCCACAAACAAATACGTGTAATTCGCGCTTACAAATGTTGAATGGGTACATACAGATAAAATCCAAACCTAAAATGAAATTTTGCCGACCTTCCCTGGCACAGGGATGACATTGGCAAAGTGAAGATTTTTTTACAGTATGAGTGGTCAGCCTCATACCAACCTATAAGTCAAGCAATAATGCTCAAAACCAAATTCCATTGTGACGTGTGTAGTCAATAGCTCAGTCACTTCGGTAAAAGCCAAAGGGTTAGGGCTCGAATCCCACCGAGAGTGTCAAATATGATTTTCCGTTTTAATGCTTACTTCTAAAACAAGACTAACCCAGCCTTCATAATAAATGAGAACCTACTCTTTTGTGGTAACAATTTTAAATAACCTGGAAATAAATAATTACTGTACCCACTATTTGCGAAAATAAATAAAGCGCTCTACCAACTGAGCTATTGACTAGATTTATAAATGGACTCGATACACAAAAATTGTTACGTACCACGTACGGAAAAAAAAAAAATATGTTGTCATTAGTTGCTAAGGACCCTGGTCAAAAAGACGTGTGAAATTTGACCGCCGAGAAAAAATTAAGACTTAAAGTAGAGTCCATTTATTTTCAGTGTTAAATTTGAAGAAACGGATTTCCTGAAAAATGGTTAGTGAAACCATGAACTATGACCACAACTAGGTGGAAAAGTATGTGCTATACATCAAGTGTACACTCATATAATGGAATTTCTCTTCGGCACAATTCTCGTACGTTAAAGGAGAGAAATGAACGAGCTGGCCGCTAAACCAGCTGCGGTCCAACTGCAAGGAGGAGTTGCAAAGAAAGAGCAAAACAGTATTAACAGATACTACTGCACAGCAAGTATGAAACTACACGTTTTATCTAAACTTTAGTGTTGTAGAAAACATGTATGGAAGCTTAAACAGCGCATCTAGTGAGCGTTTTAGTTTTTACATACATATTTTTTTGGTGCAGCTGTGTTTCTATGCATGTACGAGTATATACCGATGTATGAGAGATAACTGTATGGGAGTCATTTGTTTGAATTGAATTTTGTTACTCTGGGGCTCAGTTTGGTGTTAAACTGGAAAAAATAAATGTATTGTTGTTCAAAAAATAATATGTTGAGAACTACATGGCCTGTATTGAATGTGCAAGAATCGGAACTAGCTCCGTCATCTTGTAAAACGTCACCTTTGATAGTTCAACGTAAAGTTAGGTCTCTTCAGGAATAGAGATTCTGCCTCCGCGATCTCCTATTCCATACCGATCTAGACAATTCCTCTTATCTATCTCTTGAATCTAGGGAGTCTCTCACATGCATGTGTAAGCTCGCGCTTACACATGCCGTATGTGGCTTACAACATAAAAACTCAATCTCAAGTGAACAAAAGCCTTAGAACTCTTGCTGACCTTCCCTGGGGACATTGGCAAAGTGAACCATTTTTTACAGTGTAGGTGGTCAGCCTCATACCAGCCATCATACGTTAATTCCTCATTTCTTCTCTCTTCATAATCGAACAGTATACGCAGCTAACCAGGGCTTAAAAATACTGGCTATGGCACCCTTTATGTCCTGTCACCCAAATATTTTCGATTTACGCAATCGAGGTGTGTTTAATCAATGTTTTATACTCGGGGTACTGATAACAAAGCCTTGATGGTGGTACTTCTTACCTGGAAAACTTTCATAAATCTAGAGATGGGAGGTGCAGGATTTTCAGCAATTAATATAGAAAGACATAAATAAAAATAAACCTTCCCTTTTCGCGGGTTTTTTCGCTGTTTTGGGTTGCTAGGGGTGCGCTCCATCCAGGGGTGCGTTAATGGCTACTAGAGATGTGCCACCATTAGGGTAGCAAGGTCGTCCCAACCCTTTTAGGGAGCAAAAATGCTTTTATTCCGGTGTGTTTGTATCTTTGACCAGCGGAATTATATTCTCAAGAGAAAAATGCCTGTTTTTTTTTTGTTTGCTGCTCGTACCAGACCAAGTGGTAGATTTTAGATAAAAAAAATATACAGAATAAATGAGTGCTTTCCTTTGGAGCATTAGTTCACAACCTTTTCTAGGTCATACTTTAAAAAATCCATTGCCTTACACTCGATTAAAAGTATTTAAAAGATTAAAGTAAAAATTTCTTATATTTTTAGTGTTGATCTTTTAACACAGTGAAAGTCCATTTTTTTAAATATTAAAAAAATTGAAATGGTAAAACATGGTTTTAATTCACTTTATTCTTTTTGTTTTTGCTCGAACATTTTCGCCTAATGAGGCATCTTCAGTTCCATTATAACCTAATTTATTAGTAACCATCTTGCTCCTGAAGATGCCTCATTAGGCGAAAATGTTCGAGCAAAAACAAAAAGAATAAAGTGAATTAAAACCATTTAATTTTTTTAAATATTTATAAAAATCTCTTAGTTGTAATTCACATGAGTTGTATTTCAATTTAATTTTTTAATTTTAATTTATTAAAATGAACTTTCACAAAGTTACTGCCGAGAATCCGGTCTCTCTCTCTCCTCTCTCCAGAAACTCCAGAAACCGGTCGATAGCTCAGTTGGTAGAGTGCTTGCATTCCATGCCGTGAGCTCGGGTTCGAATCCCACCGAGCGCGAGGGTGTCAGAAATGATTTCCCGTTTCGGTGTTTATTTCAAATCCCAAAATAATAATACCGGCAAGGTTTACTCAGCCTTCACAAGAAATGAGTACCAGCTCTCTCGGGAGCTGGGAAACCCCCACTTCAACTGAAGTGGTTGGCGTAAGGCCGGCCCCCTTACCTGTAAAAATAAATAGGTTCAACTCGCCACATGCGACCCCTTCGGGGATAACGCGGCAAGAAGTTACACTATATGTGTAGCTTAGTTGCGTTGCGTTGCGTTAATCTAGATAATATATAATTTAAGTTGCAAAAAAATCTCAACATTAAATGTTGAGATTTTTTTGTTAAATTTAATTGTTAAATTTTAACAATTATATTTAATGCATGCTCAAAAGCAGAAACTTGTAAGTTCGGGATTGTACATGCCACATGTGTACTTACAAGATATAAAAAAAAGCAAATCTCAAATGAAAATAAGCCCTACAACTCTGGCAACAGAGATTTATACAACCTTCCTTGTAACAAGAGAGACTTTGGCCAAGTGTTTAAGTTGGTCAGCTTCAACGTAATAAGTCAAGGAAACGCTATTTGTATACAACATTGTGCTTTTTATGAGCGTCCATGTACTGTGGAACCTTTTCGAACATTCTTACGGGGTGAGGAAGAGAAGGGTGTGAGCATCAGTGCAGTCATGGAACATATTGTGGCAAAAAGCCGCTCGAAGCACATAGTTTTGTAAACACTGTTGCAAAGCTTTAGTATGGTGGAAAATGGTGCAAAAAATAGGTAAGTTGCTAGAATGCCTGGGGTAATGTGAATGGCTGATTATTGCTGTTAACTAAGCTAATGGTTCGAGAGATAGCGTTCTGTTTATTCACTTTTTCAGGAAATTCTCTTGTTTAATATTTTTATCATGGCGACTGTATTAAAATTTTATAAACTGCCTCAGGATATAAAAAGAGTGAATGTATTTATTATGTACTAGCTGTACTCGGCGGGTTTTTGTAATCAATTTATTTACGCAGGTGAGGGGGGGGGGGAGCTTAATGCAACAACGGGGTTGAAAAAAATATTGCTATCCGATCGACATAAAACTTCACAAGATCAATCCAAACTTTTTCTTTCAAAATGAGATCTAAATCAGTTAAGTGACGCCCAGGCATAGGAAACATCGATTTCAGTAGTTCCGTTACATACGAGTATTTTGTAAAAATTCACTTCTCCATTACATTGTATCACATTTAATTTCATGTGATGCGCTTAATATAGGTAGTTATTATTTCAACTAAAATTCTTTCACGTATGTGCTGGTAAGAGGCTGACTACCCATTTTGTAGAAATTGGTTCACTTTTGCAAATGAACCTGCTATTTTAGGGAAAGACGGTAAGAGTTGCAGGGTTTATTTTCAAATGAGGTATGGGTCTCATTTTGCAAATACACATTCATCATTCAGCAAGTGCAAACTCGATCTTACACGTGTCTGCTTGTAGGCATGTACTAAATATTAATCTTTAATTTTATTAGTATACCTTTGTCTCAGATCTCAAATTCTTATTAATCGTGCAATCTTTGCTTTTTTGAATTACTATTGAGATCTCTAATTGATATATCTTATCATACAGGGTAAGATTGAGGGTATGACGAAGGACATCGTGGCTGAAAAATTTGCAACAATGGTTCGGCAGAAGCACCAAGTCCCTCTTTCGAGCCGCAGCATCCAAAGTCAAAATAACCATGATGGTCATCGATAAAAGTCGAACGAAAAGAAGAAGATTTCTCTAATAAATTAAATTAACGTTTGTAATGATTAAAGGGTGGCTTTATTTTGTGGAAAAATTCTTTTTTGTTGACACATCTGAATCACGTCACAAATACGACTGAAATACGTGACGTGAAATGCGCAACTAGAATAACAAAAAGTGCAACGTGTGCGCGCTGAGCTCAAAATCATATGCGACATTTCAAAATAACAAATATCAGAATTAAAGTTTTTGTTCAGTTTTTGTTGCAGGCAACGCGAGCGCAGTTTGATAGTATGATAATACCATGGTTATACTTTGTATGTACAATATTGGTAAATATTAGGGAGGTTCAGACAGCATAGAGTACCCTTTACTTCATTTTGTTGTACCTCATCAGAAGAGCCCTTCAATAATGCAGCATTATAAAAAAAACATCTGATGTCCTTCAAACGTCAAATCTAAGGTTCTTTAAAAGTATGTCCTCCTTTGACCTGCCCCTGTAGTCTCTACAAATCGATGATATTAATTGAAAATTAAACGTCCATCATAGCCGTGCGTGAACTGCTGATCGGACATTAAAAATGTGCTTAATACAATTTGTATTGAACACATTTGACTGTTTTCCATAATTGGTATGAAGCTGATCCTCATGTTCTAAAACCTTGGTTCACGTTTTCCAATACCACCCCGATTTCTGGAAAAGTCGTCAGTAGTTGCAAGGTTTATGCTCATCAAACAAACAAACAATGAACCTGGAGGTTTGTTTTCCGGTCAAAAAAATATCCACAATGATTGCCGATCTTCGATATAACTGGCACTAAAAGAAGAGGCGTTTTTATTGTAAACATATAAGCAACATGTGAACTTACACGTGACTGCTTGTGGGCGCTAATAAATATAAGCCACTAAGTACCATAAAGGTGAACTGAAAAAGGAGGACAACGTATATGAGAAACTTAAAAATATTTCTCAGTTTATTGGAATTAAATCAGTAACTTTTATATGCAGCTTTCAACAAACCCTTATCTCCGACGTAAAATTTGTTTCAAACTGAGACTTACTGTGCGGGGTATTTAGTGCCTTTTTCAATTTCCGAAATCCAACTTGCAATGTTTTTCATAAGTTTTTTTTGTCTATGTTCTGGCATATGGAAACAAACAGTATACTTCGTTTCATATTTAATAATTTTCCACTCAGGGCCTTACTTACATTGTACTTACATATACATTGTTGACAAGTTTTCCATGACACCCTATAGTAAACGTGCATTTGACCAAACTACTAGTTGGAGTAAAAAACAATTTGAAAATGTAACTTTGTTCGCGCGCCGCACCTGCAGAGAATTTATACAGATTTTGCTGCTAATACTTTTGTTTGAATCGTGAATATAAACGGCTTACAGATCATGTTTATTTATTCGTGTGAAAAGTGATAAGCAAATGAATATTATATTTGTTGTTCCTTGATGTATAGGTTAGTATGAAGCTGACTACCAATGATAAAATTTGGCTCACTTTGCGAACGTCATTTCTGTTTCACGGGAGTTGCAGTTGCACAGTTGATACATGAATATATTAATCTTGAAGTAAAACCGACAACAGATATTTACAAAAAATAACACAAAATATGTGTACGTGGCTGTGTGAAGAGAGTAAGGGTGTGTAAGGGTGAGTCTAATCTAATCTAAGTTGTAAAGATATGTATATGACATTGAGGATTCACATTCAATGCATTCTCACAAACAGACTCGTATAAGTTCGCACTTTCACAATGCACATGCCGCATGTGAGTCTACAGCAGTAAAACCAAAATCTCAAATGAACATACACCCTGCAACTTTTGCCGACCTTCCCTGAAACACGGGGGGATTTCGGTAAAGTGAACCTTTTTCTACAGCACGGGCGGTCAGTCGCATATCAACCTATAAATAAAGGAACATACACAATGAATAACATAACACAATAAATAACGAATGAGGATGTGTAATGTTGTATCATAGGAGGTCAAGACTTATCAAGGGTTTTTGCGCCAGTGATGATGATGTTGATCATGATGATGACTCTCGGTGGAAACGAACTTTAGACCTCAGACCTGAAGCGCTATTCTGCTGAATTCCTTACACTTTATCAATACAAGTCGGAGATTGCTAGCGCTTGCGAAAGAACTCCATTGATAAAAAAAAATACAGTACACCTTATTTTTGGACACGAATCGCCAGCTCATCGCCTCAAGGTCGTGAGGAATTTAGCAGAATAGCGCTTCTGCTTTGAAAGTAAAAATAGGACCATGCTAGAAGGTTTAATTTTTATTTCACTGATAAACGTAAAATAATTAAGCAAAGTCTTTGCCTTTAAGGAGGCCGCATGTGACACGCGGAACCCTATTTATTTTTACAGATATGGGACCGGCCTTACGCCAGTTATTTAATAAACACTGAAACGGAAAATAATTTTTGACACCTTCGGTGGGGATTGAACTGTATCTCTCGGCATGGAATAGAAGCGTTCTGTCGTATAGCGCTTTGGTAGAATGAACTGATGAGCATAAAAAGTTCAACTTGATTTTAAACTTGCCCCATAAACTTTCTGAGATAATTCAGAGGGAGCTCGTAAAGTGTGAGATAGCGTGGCTTGCTTCTACACTGGTCTACTAAGTAGTTTAAACCGTATTAAATGGCCACGCCTCTGAGCCATCAAAAAGCTGCCAAGCCTGACTGACGTGCAATAACTATGGACCAAAGCTCCAAGCGATACCTTCTATCATTATAGGTTTTATAATTACGACGCTTAGGCCGATCGATAGCTCAGTTGTTAGAGTGCTTGTATTCTATGCTGTGACCTCGGGTTCGAATCCCACCGAGGGTGTCAGAAATGTTTTCCAGTTTCGGTGTTTATTTCAAACCCCAAAATAAATACCGGCAAGGCTTACTCAGCCTTCACAACAAATGATTATCAGCCGTCTCCGAAGCTGGGAAACTCCCGCTTCAACTTCAGTGGTTGCCGTAAGGCCGGCCCCTTAACTTGAAAAAACATGGTTATCCCTCGCGGAACCCTTCAGGGATAACGCGGTAAGAAGTTCAACTATATGTGTAGCTTAGTTGCGTTTTTACGCTACTACGAGTCATTATCATCTTCTAAATGCAGTGTCTTGTTGTGCCACCTATCTGTCTCTATTGCTTGCCATTCTCTTGAACTGCGAATGGAAAGAGACATCCATGAGCCGCTTTAAATCCTGGAACTATGAAGTTTTTTCGGCGCCTCTTATTCCTTTAAACATGTTGATAAGAAAAGTTAAGGGTCCTATGAATTTGGGTTTCATTTTTAAAATGCGACATTTTGAAGAGGAAAGCTCTCTTTTTACTTCTGTTTCCTCCATTACCTTTTTGTTGGACTTTATTTCAACCTAAGATGTCTCTGTCATCCTTCACTAAATCAATTTTCCCCACGTGTGCCTACAAAATAAACTAAACTTCAAATATACATATCTGTACGTCCTTCAACTCTTGTCGATTTCTCCAGAAACAGGGGTGATATTGGCAATTCGAGAATCACTTTTTTCAGTACGGATGGTCAGTCTTATACCAAACTATAAGCCAACAAGAAACTAAGGTCTTTTATTTTGATTGTTGGTATCGCTTTAGTTAAGGATACTTACTTCACACTACGTATTCGTAGCTTCATTTTTCAGTATAGACATCTCACTATATATGTATGTACACACATATTATAAAAGTTAAGGCCTGGCTTTTACGGTAGACGGCCTGTGCACTGTCAGAGACAAGAAGTAGGTGCGCTCCTAACCGGGCTTACGCCTCTCCTCAGTCATTCTGTCTTATGACGTCATAAACGGATATCTTCTAGAAGATGTACTTACTGGTGAGTTGTTTTGAAGAGATGCTGTTCAAGTTGACACGTTTATAATTAATAAAATAATTAAGATTTTGAAAGATTTGTGTATTAACACTGTGAAATTCATTATGATTTGAAGGACAGTTTGAGAAAAGCAAGTGTAAAGATTACCAGGGTTTTGGTTTAAGTCTCTTTAAAAAATGATGTTCGTAATTTCTGGGAATGATCTTAACATGTTTTGTAGGTTTGGTTCATTTCTACATATCATATCATATTTGAAAATGGATTCAAAGGAGTAGGAATTGTTTTTTTTGAACAATGGTGGTTTTTTGAAAATAAGAAATTACATTTTTCTAATTAAAAATACCTAGTGTATTTTTTAATCTTTTTGTCGCATTTTTTCAAGTCTTTACAGCTTAGCATGATTTGTGTTTTAATTAAGACCAACATTGTGCGAGTTTTCTTGTCCTATATACACCTTGCCGGTACTAAAACCGGGTTCGAAAAAAAACATTATTATCATCATTGGTACATCGCGACAACCTGGGATGCGCCTTCACTCTTTAATCAACCGCCGCCAGCGCTGTCTTTTCAACACCTCTCTCATCCAGTCTCATTCTTCTAACAACAACTGATAATCCACAACCACTCCGTCCAACCATCTTGCACTATTTTACAACTGCTCTGCGTTCTTCTGATTGTTTTTACTGCTATCTTCTCAAGGCTTTTATAGTCCATTTATATAATTTGAACAAGCGCTTAAGTTTGCTGAGCTATAAACAAAACTATTAACGCTGTGTTCACAATAAGGCTTGCACAAAATAATAAAAGGATAAAAATATTGTAATCTTATCAGGGTGGTCGCAACAGCAATGAAAAATAAGGACATTTAATTTTGTGAATCAGTCCTTAACTTCTTTTGACTACAGAATTAAACCAGCAACGTAGGTTTTCCAACCAAAGATTTACAGTATTTTCGAAAAAAAAATCCAGATTGCCGTCTTTGATTAAAGATGACCAATTAAAGAGTCACAATGTCCAGTTGTTATCTTTCACAAAAAACACAACAAAAATCCACTCATATTTTTCGTGTTGTATCACTTCTATCAAACCTTTACCAATGACCGGTCACCAAAAGGTCCATCCAGCCTTATAGCAACTGGGTCTTGCTTGAGAATTGGTGCTTTGTAGCGACGACGACCAAGCTCGTAAAAAGGTCGACAGCTCAATTGGTAAAATGCTTGCATTCCATGCCGAGAGCAAGGGTTCGATCTCAAGTTTTACTCAGCTTTCACAAGAAATGAGAACCAGCTACCCCCCCGGGGGCTGGAAAACCCCCATTTTAACTGAAAGTGGTTGGTGTGAGGCCGGCCCCCTTACCCGTAACAATAAATAGGTCTCAAATCCCCACATGCGACCCCTTCGGGGATAACGCAGGCCAGAAGTTACACGATATGTGAAGCTTAGTTGCGTTTTGCGTTCACTTACATAAAAAATCGGCAATCATCAGATGTTAAAGACACAACAACGTATGATAAAAAAATGACAAAGGTTCTAATCGGGATCAAGAAAACCCCCACTTTGAATGAAATGCTTTGTTCGAATGTTCCCTCCTTACCTTTAAAAATAAATAAGATACATTTGTCATGTAAACGCTTTAAAAACCTGTATTCTAAAATATACAATTGAGATGTAAAATATACAGCAACTGCTTATATTCACCGGGTGTACACATCCCTATGTAAAACAATCCACCTTTCATTGAATTTCATTTGTTTTCGCCGATACTGCACGAAGTGTTTTTTTTTTTGTTTTGTGTTTTTTTGCGCAAAGTGTTCCAGCACACGATAAATGTTTTTCAGTTTCCCGGGAGAGTGCTTAAAGTTTCACATTTTGTGTTTTACCTCAGTTTCGGCGTGTTTCCAACAGTTTGGGTACACTTTGTGCAGCTCGAGTGCATTTTGTGCTATTTGGGTAAATTGTATGAGGTTCGGGTGCATTTTGTGTAAAAAAAGTATGCGAAATGTTGGTATCAGTTCATTTTCATAACATAGATTAATTGTTGGCGTCGTTGGTACAACGCAGAGCTCTATACCACCACTCAACCCCATTGTCTATCACTCTTAGCACAACGAGGAAAACCAAAAATGCAATGGATGGACAGTGTCAACGCAAATGCAACCAAGGCAGACATAGTAGCTGAAGAGAAAGGTGATGGACAGGCTAGAGTGGAGGAGAATTCTGGATTCAGCCAAGGCAGACATAGTAGCTGGAGAGCAAGTCGATGGACAGGCGAGAGTGGAGGAGAATTCTGGATTCAGCCAAGGCAGACATAGTAGCTGGAGAGCAAGGTGATGGACAGGCGAGAGTGGAGGAGAATTCTGGATTCAGCCAAGGCAGACATAGTAGCTGGAGAGCAAGGTGATGGACAGGCGAGAGTGGAGGAGAATTCTGGATTCAGCCAAGGCAGACATAGTAGCTGGAGAGCAAGGTGATGGACAGGCGAGAGTGGAGGAGAATTCTGGATTCAGCCAAGGCAGACATAGTAGCTGGAGAGCAAGGTGATGGGCAGGCGAGAGTGGAGGAGAATTCTGGATTCAGCCAAGGCAGACATAGTAGCTGGAGAGCAAGGTGATGGACAGGCGAGAGTGGAGGAGAATTCTGGATTCAGCCAAGGCAGACATAGTAGCTGGAGAGCAAGGTGATGGACAGGCGAGAGTGGAGGAGAATTCTGGATTCAGCCAAGGCAGACATAGTAGCTGGAGAGCAAGGTGATGGACAGGCGAGAGTGGAGGAGAATTCTGGATTCAGCCAAGGCAGACATAGTAGCTGGAGAGCAAGGTGATGGACAGGCGAGAGTGGAGGAGAATTCTGGATTCAGCCAAGGCAGACATAGTAGCTGGAGAGCAAGGTGATGGACAGGCGAGAGTGGAGGAGAATTCTGGATTCAGCCAAGGCAGACATAGTAGCTGGAGAGCAAGGTGATGGACAGGCGAGAGTGGAGGAGAATTCTGGATTCAGCCAAGGCAGACATAGTAGCTGGAGAGCAAGGTGATGGGCAGGCGAGAGTGGAGGAGAATTCTGGATTCAGCCAAGGCCCATCCAGGGCTGTCGAGTTCGTGATGATGATGATCTTACAATGAATTATCACTTTGATATTCCTTGACTTTTAGGTTGGTATCAAGCTGACCGTCTTTACTGCACAAAATGGTTAAATGTCACCCCTGTTTTATGGAAAGGTTAGCAAAAGTTGTAGGGTTTATGTTAATTTGAGGTTAGGATTTTAATTTGTAAGTACAAACGCAGCATTTGTAAGCATGAAACTACACATGTCTGTTTGTGGGCATGCATTTAATATGAATTTTAAATGTTAATTTATCTTTGCAACTTAAATTATAGATAACAACAAAATACCATATTAGTTCAGCCGTCGCGTCGTCGAGTATGCGCTAAACAAGGTACGAAATGAATAAACAACGAAATTATAACGTTATACGCCCAGGTTGCAAGAGGAAAGCTTTATAAACATATTGTGACGTTTGCCAGCTAAAAAAAAACTATTTTTATACTAAGTCCATTAATATCACTAGATTTTTTTTTATAAATACAAGACTATTATGTGTTTCTCATGCAGCCCTAGCAGGACGTGTATGTGTTACATTCTTGTTTTTTAAATTGAGAAAAAATTATGAAAAACTCGATGACTTCATTCTGTCGTTTGTACAGTTTTATACTTGGGGTATAGATTTGTGTGGAGATAGGGTGGGCATGGAGGGTGCAACACCCTTATTTTCCTCCGGGTTTTCGTTCCAAGCAAGCCAATGTGCCCTGGGAACTATGACGCTGCAAATTTTATGGATCATTGGAAAAAGGGAATTATGAGGAATAAAGGAAGGTGAAATGGCACAGAACACGCATTGCTTTTCTAGGTGAAACATTTTTTTTACAAATTATCTTCCAATTTGGCTTTACATACAGACAAAAATTAAAAATGTTTTTCTTATGCCATTCACTTTCAGAGAAAGGTGGCAAAATTGCAGTGCTTGTGTTAATTTAAAGGTGGCCAAAGCCTCTGTGTAGTTGTCTATAATTCTTCATTTATCATTGCAATTCCATCCATTACCTTTTAATTGTTATTTTACGTTCACTCTGTATATCCGATTTTTTCACAATTTTCCCAATTTTTTCAGGCCGTACTTATTCAATCTTACCTAAACTCTTTTCTTTTTCATATTTACTTTAATTTTTTTTACAATTTTTTCGTCTTTCATCATCGATTATTTTTACCCGTCCACACAATTTCATTAGATTTTTTCACATCCTTTTTGATCTTGCATTTATTCAACAAACTAAAATTGTAAACATAGAGACAATCAATTAGAAAAAAGAGAATTTTTTGCTGCTTATTCTTTTTTGTTATTGTTTTTCTCTTATTTATTTCACAATACCTCTAATCGTACTCTTTAGTATTTTTTTTATCACTTTGTCATTTTTTTCTCCAGTTTTGTTTAGATTAAGGTTTTGTTATATTAAGAGCTTGGAATTCCGGTACATAGAAAAGAAGATGCGTATTCTATGCCATCCTTAACTCTTGGTATGGGGCCGAAGGAGTGTGATGGTCTCACTTTTGAAGGTGTAATCTTAAAGGGATTTGGGTGAAGCCGATTTTTAATATTGGGTAGATCGGATCAGTGATTTATGATATATCAGGAATACGGAATTAAATACGGCAATCTAGGATCTTTTCTTGAAAAAACACATGTAGTTTGTACACACGGGAAATAATTTTCTCATCTTTTCCATATTTTTATCTCACTTTTCGGAAATAAACTAGATGACCGCCTTTGATTCTAGACGACTCATATATGAACGCAACGAAGTTGTTCATTTTTTCTTTGCACTTTAAAGAAAATCCGATCAAATGATAAACAATATGTTATATGATTTTGGGAACATCGTCGTCTTCAAGATAACTTACAAAACGTAAAATTTTCAGGAGAGTCTTTTACTCCTTTGTCTGGAAATGGTTATTTTGTACACGGAAAACAATTAAAAGCAAAATAAAACCTCACACGCTTAAAATGTCCTGGATGGATCGAATCATCATTGTCAAGGTTCTTCCTCTAGAAATACCAGAGCTGAACTCGTGATGGAGAACTCTTGAAAGGCGAAAAAAGTGGCCTATTTCGGCGACATGCTTAATGAGAAATGAGAAATATTGACCCTATACATCTCATCATACAGGGAAGAATTGAGGACGGTGGGGCTCCAGATTGAAGAATTGAGACAATTGTTTGAAAGACACACAATATTTCTCTTTCGTGCAGCAGCGACGAAGGTACAAATTGCTATAATGATCACCAATCTATAGTAAAGGGGCACAATAAGTAGAATTAGACAAGATTAAAGAAAATGTTGTTTCTTATCTAATTAAATCTAAGTTGCAAAGATATGTAACATTAGGGATTCACACTATATGCATTCTCACAAGCAGACACGTACAAGTTCGCGCTCGCACAATGCACAATTGCACATGCCGCATGTGAGCATAATATTTTAAATTGTTTTCAATGTCCTCAATACGCATTATGTTTATCTATTATCTAAGTGGCAAAGACATGTTAACATTTTAGATTCATATTAAGTGCATGCCCACAAACAGACACGTGTAAGTTGGCGCTTACAAATGCAGCATGTGTACAAATTAAAGTCCAAACCTCAAATAAACATAAGCCCTACAACTTTTGCCGTCATTCCCTGAACCAGGGGTGACATTGTCAAAGTGAACCATTTTCTAGAGCATGGGTGGTCAGCTGCATACCAACCTATAACCCTAACCTACGTCAAGAAACATTAATTTTTAAATGAAGGAAATATACTATAAAATTGCCCGTTAAATCACGAGATCATATAGAAAATCGTTTTTAAATAAAGGAACCTTGTAATAAATAATATTGGTGGTTACTGGTTGTATTCTGACCAGATCACGTCTCTATGGGGGAGCAATCACTGCGCTTCTGAGCGAGCACAGCGGGACCGAGAATAGTACTGGACCTAACTAACCGAGAGGAGCGTGTGCTGGCACACTCGCCAAGCAACTGAACACACACATACCTGTGTCATGTCTGAAGAAGTAGTCAAGATCTATAACAATAATAATAATAATCTGTAATCCAAGTTGCAAAGGTATATTAACATTTAAAGCTCATATAAAATGCATGCGCACAAACAAACACATGCAGTTCCCGCTTACAAATGCTGAATATGTACTTACAAATAAAATCCAAACCTCAAATGAACATAAACCCTGCAACTTTTTCCGACCTTTCCTGAAACAGGGGTGACATTGGCAAAGTGAACTATTTTTTACAGCATGGGTCGTCAGCCTCATACCAATCTATAAGTCTAGGGAAAGATGAAGTTGAAAAAATAAACAGGAAAATAAATGGAGAATCAATCAATAATTTTAGTTGAAAATATAAAATATATAAGAGGATTACCATTTAAGACATATGTTCATTGTACTCGTATATTTGTTTTGCAAGCAAACACTTGTCAGTTTGAAAACTTGAGCATGTTTGCTCCTGGACATGTGTGAATATAAGTGTACATTAAAATACAAGATGTTTTTAGGCTTTCAAGGCCGGATTCAGATGCTTGATTTTTTGGTTCCGGGTTTTGACCGTGGTCCATATTTTTGCTTCTTTTTTCTTCTTTCTTGATACTTCTTGAAGACTTTCAGATCTGCTTACTTTCAAAGAAGTGAGCAGAACTCCGAAGAAGTCACCCACAGAGGAGACGAAACGTCAGCTGAAAGTCTTCAAGAAGTATCAAGAAAGAAGAAAAAGAAAAAAGAAAAAAAGAAGCAAAAATATAGACCACGGTCAAAACCCGGAACCAAAAAATCAAGCAATATACACGATCTTTAATCTAGAGCAGAGGTTCCCACACTTTTATTTCTCATAGACTACTTCCAAAATTTTGGATGTTCCGATAGAGCCCCTATAAATTGTTGCAGCTTTTTGTCCAAAAAATCGTCGACGGGGGGAGTAGGCACGCAATTTTCAAAGTTCATTTTCTGTAAAAATTCTGTCGACGGTTGGGGGGGACGGGGGGGGGGGGAGGAGGGGTAGGCACGCGATTTGATAGATGGATGGCTACGAGTTTGTATAATTTTTCATAGATCCCCTTGTACAACTTGTAGACCCCCATCAAGTGTCCCGTAGACCCCCAGGGATATCGACCACTTTGGGAATCACTGATCTAGAGTATGAGCTTACAAGATTTATTGACTCTGATATTCAGTTTTGATAAAGCAAGCATACAAGTGTTAGTTCGCAATTACATACATAAAGAATATTAAAAAACTTAAATCCCAAATGAACACAGACCCAACCAAGTTTGCCACATTTTCCTGAAGCAGAAGTGACATTGAAAAAGTGAACTAATTTGTACAATATGGTTGGTCAGCTTCATATTTACCTATAAGTCAAGAAATCAAGGAACGGTATCTAAATGAAAAAATGATCATTGAAATCAAGTTTTTTTTTTTAGAAACAGCGCATTGTTTTTTATCGTATTTTTCTTTTCTTTTAATTCTAGAAAGTGTCTGCAAAAAATATAATTCAATAGATGATGCGTTAAAAAAAAACTTTTTTTAGGAAACAAAAAAAAAATGATAAAACAAAATTGAACCTGGATTTTGGGTTTGAAATTTTCCAATAGATTGTACATACGCTTAGGTATTTATAGTGACAATAAAAATGGAATGGTTCAATATTTCCCAATGCAGTTCACCCGGCAGGGCGGGGTCAGGGATGAATCGAATTTAGGATTGCGAGCTGCGGGTCACTTCATCTACTGTGCTGCTGTAAGCCCAGAGGCAGCGCTTACATCACACTAAGGTTTTCTGTTAACCGAACATGTATCCGGTTGATAGCTTAGTTGGTGGAGTCTTCGCATTCCATGCCGAGAGACTTGGGCTTGATTTCCACTAAGGCCGTAAGAAATGATTTCTCGATTCGGTGTTTATGTTGAACCGGAAAATTTCATTCAAAATGAAAACGAGCCTCCTCAAGAGCTGGGAAAAACCTCTCTTCATCTAAAATGGTTGGCGAAAGGCCGGCCCCTTAGCTGTAACAATATTCAGATTCACCCTGCTAAATGCGTTAAGAAGTTGAAATATATGTACAGCTTAGTTGCGTTGCGTCAATGAAATAACTCTACTCTTTATAATGTTAAGAGATAAAAATGTTTTCATCCAATCAGTTGTTTCCAGATAGGGGATCGGATTTGAACCGTTGTAATCTTTGCTTCAGCCCCACCCCTCCTCTCCACTGGACCACCGACCACATGAATAACGCCGGTTCGCATGACCGGCCCGCAATAGCTTACCGAACAAATTTCATTTCCCCGTACAATGGATCATTATTGTGGTACGCGCATACAAAGCTATACCGCTCACCTTTGTTCTGCAGCATCACTTTGTTTGCAGACATTGTTAATGAGGCGCTGCCAGCGCCACCGATGATATATATTGTGCAGGACTAATTGTAATTTGGAAGTACTAATTTTATCTTTTAATTTTGGTGTTTTAAATTATTGAAAAAAACGCCTCAGCATGGAAAATAAACAGACAAAAGGATGGCCATTAGGAGAGAAAATTTTGTAGCTCAACATACCTTTGCAAAAAGACGGCGATCAGTAGACCAAAATTGCCAACACAAAAGAGCACTGCCTTTACAAGAAGATGACAACCAGCAGACGTAAATGTCTAGCACAACAAGGCACTGCGTTTACAAGATGATGACGTGAGGGATAGACGCTCAGAAAGGAACTGAAGACACTACTTTTCTCCAGAAGCCTTGGTGCCCTTGAGATGGTCCTGGACCATTAATGGCGCCAAAGGAAAGAAATCATCCATCATCATCAAATGTTTATAGAATCAGCTCTTTGATATTAGATAGGACAATTTCATAAGCGTATCTGACTATACCTGTAGATATCAAATTAAAAATAGGCTTTCATAGGACTTAACTATCTTCTTGAAAGCTCTCTGTTTTTGGGTCTAACAAAGTTTTAAGCTACTTGTGACAT
Source organism: Agapetus fuscipes (assembly GCA_951799405.1). Taxonomy (NCBI): domain Eukaryota; kingdom Metazoa; phylum Arthropoda; class Insecta; order Trichoptera; family Glossosomatidae; genus Agapetus; species Agapetus fuscipes. The sequence goes on from OX637334.1 coordinate 17,386,247, forward strand.
GATTAACTGTCATAACACCGCGTCACTTTGTGTGTGTGTGTTTGTGTACCTAATCCAGATTTTAATACGAAATAGAAATGCCTTTTACCTGTGTTGATGTGGAGTAAAACAGATATTATAAACATTCATAATTGCTTTAGCTTTTATAGTGATGTGCAAGAGTGTTCAAATAAACATTTGAATGTTCAAAATGCCCAAAAACACATTAAATAAAAAATAGAAGGTGCTAGATCTTTCTAATTATTCCCTATGGCAAGGAAGGGTAGCCACTAACCCAGTGCGTCAAAAACAAAATCACTGTCTTTGAGATGTGGGTGAACCAGAACGGCTTTTGTGATTTTAGTCTTATGGCAAGAAGGTAATTGATTACATTCCTAAGCAAATTTTTCCCGCTACTTGGCTACTTTTTAAAAATTATTTGACACTGGAGAATTTTTTTCCGGGATCTATTGCGCGTTGTCTATCGGAGATGGAGCTTCCAGACGTTTTGCTCATAATTCTGCGATGGGCTTCTTCAGCGTGCTGTTAATGTGCTAAGATTTTGATGCGAATATTTTGGAGTCACAACACTTTATATATTGCACATTTAATAATAAAGAAAAATAACTCAAAAATTGAGAAAATCGAGATTTTGTCATAAAACGCAAGAACAATGCGAGAAGAATAGGTAGAATGCGACAGCCGTTCAATTTGGACGAATGTGACCGAGATAAAGCATTGGTCACCTTTTTCATCCCATACAAGTTGTACTGGTTTTCTGAACTTCAAATGTGATTTCCCAACATTCTTATTTTTTAAGTTATTGCTCTTTATTATTAAACGTGCGATATGTCAAACAATGAATACACCCATCGAGTGAACAAAACGCACGGAAGCTCCAGCTTCAGTTGACTATGGTGACTTGCCGGCCGTGAAAGTTTCAAGTTACTGCTGCTTTGAAAAACGACAATTTTTCACTCTAATCTAATCTAAGTTGCAAAGATATGTAGCATTGGGGATTCACATAAAATGCATTCTCACAAGCAGACACGAACAAGTTCGCGTTTGCGCATGCCGCATGTGAACCTAAAACATAAAAACTAAATCTCAAATGGACATATACCCTGCAACTCCTATCGACCTTCCCTGAAACAGGGGTGACATTGCAAAGTGAACCATTTTCTACAGCTGAAACAGGGGTGACATTGGCAAAGTGAACCATTTTCTACAGGGAAGAGTAAAATAAGAAGAAGAAGAGTTTTTTTAGCTGAAGAGGTAGGTATATTTAGATCTGGTCCATCCCTAGGTAATAGCCTTTTAAGCTCGGCAACTATGTACCTATACACCTGCAAAGGCGCAACAACAATATCCACTCAGGTCGGCGTAGACCCGCGCCTACAGCAAGGCTAAGCTCTGGTATTCCCGAATAGTGTGTGCTCTTGTATGTGTGCAGACTGCGAGCAGGAACAAATGCGGTCAAGAGCCATTTTTACAAAGTAAATAAATGTACAAAAATATTTGACGCAATTAAGAAAATTAGTACAGCCTGCGTAAAAAGGTCATGAAACTGTATGAAATAAAATAAGTATAGAACTACCGAAAATTATAGCGGTTGATCTGCATTTCTAAGGCCCTATATTTTCAACTAAAATAAAATAAAGTACCCACACGATTGAAATAAATTTGTTGAAGAAACACGCCCTTTTAATCGTAAAGCTTTTAAATCTTAAATGATGAAATGTTCATCACTGTGCGGCCAAATTTTTTTTTTGCGAGATTTTAGTTTTTATTAAAATTTGTTCACTGTACCACTGTACCAGTGTCACTCCTGTTTCAGGAAGGAGCGCAAAGATTTGCTGCGTGTAATGTTCATTTCAGATTTTGATTTTCATTTTGTAATCGCACATGCAGCATTCGTACCTCCAGAGCGGATTTACACATGAAGTATACTCGTAATTCTGTATGAAATAGAAGACGACCTCGAATAAAATTTCCGAAATGGCATTTGTAGGTGTTTGTTACTGGAGGCTCACGGTGTACTCGCCGTTATTTATGACAGTTTGTCCAACTTAACGGAAAATGTTGAGCTTTTCAAAACAAAAACAGCGCCGCTAAAAATCTCTCCGTGAAAATGCCGCCTCTTTAATATTCATACCTTTTTATGAGCGCTTGCATTTTTTAAACGGGCGATTACGTTTTTTTTTCATCTCTTTACGAAGCAACAAAAACGTTTTAGATATTCGCTTTGTTAGGGTTTCGATATTATATTAAAAATTTAAACATTTAATGGGCGCATGAAAATCAGTCGTTATACTTGAATCCAAGGGCAAATATTCCATTCAGACAGGATGTAATCAAAATGCGTTTATCCTTTAAATTTAGATCTGATATTACCAAAGGCCGGTCACTAAAGGCCCATTCAGCCTAATAGAGCAATCCGCAGTCCGGTCGATAGCTCAGTTGGTAGAGTGGTTACATTCCATGCCTAGAGCTCGGGTTCGAATCCCACCGAGGGTGTCAGAAATGATTTCCCGTTTTGGTGTTTATTTCAAAACCCAAAATAAAATACCGGCAAGGTTTCTCAGCCTGCACAAGAAATGAGTACCAGCCCCTTTTGGGAGCTGGGAAACCCCCACTTCAACTGAAGTGGTTGGCGTACGGTCGGCCCCTGTAAAAATAAATAGGTTACACTCATCACATGTGAATCTTTTCGGGGATAACGTGGCAAGACGTTACTTTGTATGTGTAGCTTAGTTGTGATAGATATTCTTTAGCAAAAACCAAGCTCACTTGGGCTTTTGAGGTGTGATCGACAAAAAAATAGTGCTTACCAAATAAATAATCCTAACATTTTTTTTTTTTTTTTTTTTTTTTTTTTTTTTTTTTTTTTTTTTTTTTTTTTTTTTTTATTGAAATAATATAAACAAGTTTACATTTCCCAGGAGTTACATAAACTCATTTGGGACTTAGTACTTATACTCTTACACAATACTTAAAACTAGCCATACAATATAATTAAAAAAATATTAATAAAATAACAATTACTGAAGCAAACAAAGACAGAAGAGAATTAGCGTCTCATACCCAAAATAAAACAAAATCATCCCACTGGTACAGCATCATTGTAAAAGGACTCTAAGAAATAAGACTTTATTGCATCATTTTGTTGTTTATTTTTCATATCCCTCTTTATTTTCATTAATATTTTTAGTTTAAGGATTGTGTATTGACAATTTAAAGATTGATTTTAAATTCATTACGTACAAAACAAAATAAGATTTTTTTTATTCACGAATTGGTATATTTTATTGAGCGCTTTCGGTGTTAGTTGTGCACTTCATAATGATGTGATAACACCGAAAGCGCTCGAGAGAATAAATCAACTCGCGAAAAAAAACTAAGTTTTTTAACTGTATCGGTTGTAGGTTCTTATGCGGCATGTACAAGTGGGAACTTATACGTGTTTGCTTTGAAAATGCATATAATGTGAATCCCCAGTGTTACATATCTTTGCAACTTTGCAACTTATATTAGATTAGATTAGTATATTATTAGTTCATATTTTAATTAAATGCCTACATACGTACTTATCTAATTTTGCAAGAATTATTTTGTCATGAGCGCTTAATACGAGTATGATAATATATTCCATATTTCCATTTTCAATTTCCGCTGTGCAGCTATAAGTGAACATTTCTGGGTAAAAGTAGCAAAAATACCCAGAACGCTGTCGCAATAAAACGTAGTTGTGACTATAAACATGTACTAAGTATATCTTCCATACGGTCTCATAAGTTCCACTGCATATTCACTGGAATATATTTAAAAGGAAACTTTTTATATATTAAAAAAATAAAAGTAGGACACCCATGTATCTTTGATATTAAAACTATAGATTAAAGATGTATGAAAAAGTTTATTATACAATATGAAACCTAAGATAAACGGAAGGAAAATAAATACCAATCGATCTGTGATGCTGGCGGCTAAGGCTTTGAAAAGCTCATTTATTGTTTGTTGTATAAAATCATCTAAAATAATTTAATTCCTTTCTTATTTCTTTGTCGGCATAAAGCTGAACAATCATGTTGTAAAAATGGTTAATTTTACCGACAACAGCCCTGTTTCAGGGAAAGTCGGCAGGAGTTACAAGGCTTACGTTCTTTTGAAATTTGTTATTTATTTACTTTGTACGTGCACGTGTATGTGCAGCACGTGTAAGCGTAAACTTGCACGTATTTGCTTGTAAGTGTGCATTTAATAAAAATTTCAAGTGTAATAACATACTTACAATCCAGATTACAGACACTTTAAAATAAAAAAAAACATATATATTATTTTCTGCAACTCTTATGTTACGGTGTTAAATTGTTGAAACAAATTTATTAGTCCTGCAGTATTGTTTCTAAGGAACAATACTCAATAGTGTAAATGCAAATTAAAAGCATCTACCAAACGTAAAAAGTTGTTCTTTCACACCGTAACAGTGGTTTTGCAATCGCATGTTGTTTGGTCATTGCACAAACTTCAATAGAGGACTACGCGTTCGCTAACAACCCATCGCATAACAAACTACAGAACTTCAGTAATCGTAAAAGCTGTTCAGACTTAGGCAGTCAGCAAGAAATATGTATATATCTTAGATGTACTTTTGATGATGATTATGATGAAATCGATGTCTTTTTCAGCGAGCGCCATTTCCTGACACCATGTTTTTAACCAAGGTTTTAAACGAAGGGTAATTTGACACAGAAAGATTGCTTACCAAGATGTATTGCCGTAGTCTATGAGAGATTGAGCTTTCGGACGTTTTGCCCATATCTGCGACGGGATTCTTTAGCGTGATGTTTGTGTAACATGAATTTGATGAAACTGTGTAATGTGTTGATGCAAATGAGATTTCAAGCTCTTTGCATATATAAACAAAACGTACGGAAGCTATAGCTTTGATGAACCGCAGCAACAAATCCCAGAAAGTAACCCTCCAGTGTCAACCGCCGCAAACCGAACTTCTCTTCAAAGGGTAACTTGTTTAATTGTTTTTTTAAAGGCTTAGGCTTAAAATGTCTGACATTCTCGGGTGAATTAAACTCTTGCTCTCTGAATAAAACTCTAGCGTTCTACCAACTGTGCCATCGATTGAGGGTTTGTTCGTACATGAATTTCGCGTTTTTTTTTTCGAAATAGCAATGAGCATTTTTGATAATGAATTAACTACACTAAGATCAACTCATGTTTACTTTCCTCTTACATGTTATCAACTAAACGGCAAACGCTAACCACTGACCACTTTCCGCTTACTACTTAAGATCGGTCCTAAAAAACTTTTACACTGTACTCGTGTTTTCAGTCTGGTCTTTACAGGCGTTGAAAAATATATCGTGTCTGAACTGTGGTATGCTAACCATTGTAGTCTAGAATGCGTCCATGGCTAATTGTTCAATTGAAATGAATTTTTAAACTTGTGTTCGATGAAAAAATACGCTGGCGTGATTGCTTTTTTAACGATGTGTAGCACACAACTAATTGACTTTTAATTTGTATAAAATTTTGTGAAAAATGTACAAATAAAAAAATATTGTATGACAGGAATATTTTTTACAAAATTAGAATATTTTTTTTTTTGCATTTCTACTGTTTCTGTATCCAAACGCCATTCCACTCGTGGTGGCCAGTACTACCGTAGATGCGTGTCCACATTGTTTTTGTCTTTATTCCAATTTTGTAAGCTTGGTTGTATGATTTTTGTATTTGAGATATACACACAAAATAGGAAAGTGTTTCTGACATCCTTAGTGGAATCCAGCTCTTTAGTTTTGAACGCAAACGATTTTACCAACTGAACTATCGATCGGAAAGTAAACACGAAAAAATGAAGAGACTTGGATTCAAGTACGTCCATCGGTTTTGCAAAATTTTGTCATTACATAACGTAATGAATATGATTAATATGTTTGATGTTTTCGCCCGGTTCCCGTGATGTATTATCAAGTTGAAGGTTTCCCGCGTCCAGGTAAACGTAGCGGGTCCTTTATACATGAATAGTACTATGTACATCTGTGTGAGGGATGTACAGATGGTGAGCTCAAAAACAGTACCCCCTTTTTTGTAACGTTGAATCATTAAATTTTTTTATATATTTTTCATTACAATATACCATCACGGCCCAGTACTAAGTTTCATTAGGAACAGTGTATTTTTACAACTTTTTATACTTACATAATTCCCTCGACAAAAGAAAAACTACACTAAGCACAATTTGCAACGTACTCTCGATAGGGGTTATTTAAGGACCAACATATTACTGCAAAAGTTGGGGTGGGTGACTGGGTGGGATATGTTTACATGATCTGTTCCTTGACTTATGGTATGGTATGAGGCTGATCACCCATATTGTAAAGAATTTTCTTACTTTGTCAAGGCTACCCCAGTTTTAGGGAAGGTCAGCAAGAGTTGCTGGTTATGTTCATTTCAGATTGTTCATTTATGTTGTTAACCCACATGCGGCAAGTGTAAGCTCGAGCTTATACGTATGTGCTTGTGGGAATGCATTTCATATGAATCTTAAATGAAATGTATCTTTACACCTTAGATTATACTGTTACTGTATCCTGTTACTGCCGCAACCCCACTAGGAGTGGCCAGTACCTCCGCAGATGCGTCTCCACTTTTTTTCTCTCCTTGCATATCTCTTTCATCTCTTCAACATTTATCACTCACTAGAATATGGATTTTATGGATATGTACTTTTTTTTTTTTTTTTTTTTTTTTTTTTTAAGAAAATCCTGTGCGGGAGACTCCCTAGATTCTGAAGACTCTAGGGGTCTATGACACTTGTTGTAGTGCCGCAGAGGTGTACGAGCTTGGTCGTCGCTACAAAGCGCCAATACTCAAGCAAGACCCAGTTGCTGTAAGGCTGGATGGACCCTTGGTGACCGGTCATTGGTACAGGCTTATGAATTCTTCAACCCAGCGAAGAGCACATTCGAAATATTAATGGTATTTTTGTGTGCTCCGCCGGGATCCGAATCCACAACCTTCCAAATATTTACGAGTCCGAAGTGTTGCCACAACGGACTACGGACCGGTCCGAGAGTACTTGGTGCACAGACTCTCAAAAAAGTAATGAACGGCCATCTTAGAGGAAAACGATGGGTTTAAAGGCCCAGACTGAGATGAAGTGGAGAAGGATATAGCTCAGCTCCTGCAGATTATGGAGTTGGAGGAGGAAGCTAAATGTGCACGAGTTTGACTGCAAACTTTTTGTGGGACTCTCCGTATGAGCCACGCACGGGTATCCCACCTAGAACGCACCACTCCTCCATAACGAGCTTTTTATCTGCAGGAGCGGCAGATCCCGGCCCTGCAGATGAATGAATACCATAAATCACGCTAATAATCATGCCCGTATTATTATACGCCCTACCTACTCTCCCGCCACCACACACTCGAACATTGGCAATCTTTACACTGCGGATATGTGGAAGGGTTAGGTGTTTTAACATCTCAGTATAATTGAAGGTTTGTTCTTTTAAAAATGGTGGGATAACACTCCGATAACGTTTGAGGTATTAAAATTAACTCGTGCAAAAAAACTTGTTCTTTATTCATTTAAAATGAATACTGACAATGTCATGCTACTAACCCTTAAACTGTAAATTTAATTTTAGTATGAATTTTACATCTTCATTCCCAAAAGAAGCATTGTCTGTTAAAGCAATCTATGGGTCAATGCTACGCTAACGCTACGCTGACGCTACGCTGAAGCTACGCTTAATATACGGTCGAAGAATTTTAATAAAGCAAAGTTATGAATTAAATCTTATCGAAATAGAATTAATAAGAACAAGCATATTTTTAAATTGTATTAAGAAATTTTAAATGATCCAATAGATTTTCTTGAGTGAACAACTTGTTTTTTTATGTCCGGTTGGTAGCACAGTTGACAGAACGCTCGTGTTGAAAATCAAAAAGCTACGGTCCAACTCCTACTAAGGGCTGCAGACATCTAAGTGAATCAGAAATCTTCACTTAGCCCTAGCCTTCTACTTTGAAACGTAGGCGTATATTTAGATTTTGTAAACAAGTGTGTAAGCAAAATTAAGTACCCATACGATGTTCATTTCGAGACCAAAACAAAGATAGAATGTTTTTCTTCAATTGTTAACCACAATTGATGTCTTGTTTTATTTGTGATCATTTGTAGCGCAGTACTCCAAGTATAACATTTCACGCTTGTCGCCAAAAAAAACGTTGACCAAAAATGCAAGGAAACTTTTGAGTTGAAACTAGTGAGTGTTTTGGCTTTAATTATTTTTTATGGAAAACTCTTTTCCTTCGTTTGAGTTTAAGCGTAGAGTTTTTTACTCGGGCAAAAAGTTGCAGCCAATAAACGCGCTCACTAAGTGACTGAGATTAATTTATATTTGCTCGTAATGGCACGTCTCTAATACGCTGCCATTATTCTCGTAATGGCAAAAACCATCAACTCAGAAAAAAAAAACAACTCTTTGCCGAATGAGTTAACCCTTAATATTGTACTATTTTTTACAGATCCATTTATCAACATTATTTTGCGTCAAGCGAACTTTTTGATTAAATATATACATCCCTATTAAATGTATTATATATTTTTATGATTTCTTCTTTTAATGTATTATATTACATTTTATCATTGATATCATTAAATGGACTCATTCACATCTATTAAACCAGAGTCAAAGTTATGATTGTGAAGAACAATGTTATGAACCAGCGTTATATATATCAAGCACGCTAAGTCAATATTACCACCTTGATCCGCTTGACCATTGCGTCGAAGATTTTTCCAAATATTTGTACATTTAAAGAGTGAAGATTCACAAATTTTAGCGAGTATAAAATGAACTATTTACCGTTATGCATTCCATGTTCCGGAGTTGACTGTATGATTTTGTTACGGTCGATGCTCCGTCCGGTTGCTTCCACCTCATAACATCTATAATCTCAGTTAAAAATTAAAATCTGTAACTCTCAACTAAGCTCCATATATAGTGCAACTTCTTGCCGCGTTACCCCTGAAAGTTTTCGCATGTGTTGAGTTCAACCTATTTATTTTTACAGGTAAGGGGGCTGAACGCTAACCATTTCAATTTTTTATTTATTTCTCCAGCTTTTAAGAGGGCTGGTACTCATTTATTGTGAAGTCTGAGTAAAATTTGCCGGTATTTTATTTTGGGCTTTTGAAATAAACACTGAAACGAGAAATCATTTCTGACACCCGCACTATGATTCGATCCCAAGCTTTTGGCATGGAATGCAAGCTCTCTACCAACTGAACTATCGACTGGTCTATCTATGTCTGACTATGACTATGTAAAATCCAATAACTAAATTACGACAAGTAATCAACAAAATGGTTTAAATAATTCAGTAGGTATACAAAAATCAACAGCTGTAAATCGAAGGACATAAAAAGTGGTTGTTGTATTCTACATTTGTACACCAAGCATAAAACATGACGTTCAAATTTAGAGCGTTTTAAAAAAATCTAGAAAAACGGGAAAAAAATCTATGGAGTGTTTAAGTTTACGTTTACGCGACGGTTGAGTTTTAACGTGAAGTTTTACACTTGGGGTACCCTGCAAGTTTTGTCCCCCCAACGTCGGGCGCCCTTTATTCTCGCAATGCTAATTATTTTGTTTTTCAGAAAAGCCTTTCACGAAGTTTTCCGAGGCAGTGGTGATTAAAAGGCTGATATTTCTTTTGAAGACATTTATCTGAAGTTTCGTTGCTCGGCGCTCTTTCAATGGAACTCACAAGTATGATCGAGGCGGCCCGTGGACTGATAAAGTGAGGACCAGAGGAACCCGATACAACCATTAACCGAGATGAATATGATACGTATGTAATAATCCAAGTTGCAAAGATACACTCTAATTAAAATTTTATTTTAAATGCATGTGTAATTCCACGCTTAAATATGCCGCATGTGTGCTTAAATTAAAATCCAAACCTCAAATGAACATAGACCCTGCCTCATAGATCTTGTCAACCATCCTTGAAACAGGGGTGACATTTGCACAGTGATCCATTTTTTACAGTATGGGTGGTCAGCCTCACGTCATTGAATAATTAATCAAAAAAGATTTGAAGTACTTAAGTGGTCACGATGAGAAAAAGAGGACGACATATGTGAGAAGGTTCGTCTTCTTTTTTTTTCAGTGTCACTTCTAGCTCGTGATCATCATGGTTATTTTCATTTTAGATGATGCAGCTCAAATAGGGACTAAAGGATATTTTTAATCCGAGCCAAGGGTTCTTCAGCCACGGTGTCTTTCGGCGTCCTTTAGTTCTTCTCCTTTCCATCTTTCCTTGTATGATGAAATGAAATAGGAAGTATCTCTCATTTCTCATAACTTGATCAAAGTGTTAATGTGAATAAGAAGTAAATAAATTTGATTTTTCAGTCACTTAAAAATATGTATTGCTCCTACATCTCATTATTGTGAGATGGTAGGGCAGAATTGAGGGCGGACGGACTGCACGACAAAGAAGTACCTACAACTTAGTAGAAGAACCTGATACAGCACCAGATCCCTTTTACGTGTAGCAGCATCGAAGGTGTATGATGATTGAAACTCTTCACTAAAAAGCTCACAATGTTAATAATAGTGTCCATAGTGTCTGTGCATGATGTATTTGAGTTTTATGTCCATAAACATTATAAAGCCCAGAGATCCGGTCAACAAAAAGTAGATGTGTTGTTTCTCTACGTGAAATTAATTACTGTTGGGAAATGTTGCCATTATGTGAATTTGAGTTAATGTTATCAAAAAATACAATAAATAATGTTAAAAAGTGTTTCGCAAAACATCTGTAAACACTTTATAAAGCGTATAAAAAACCTTTGCTTTTTTTCGTGAAAAGTGAAAACACCGTACGGTGTATTGTTTAAATTACACTAATAAACATAGGTACTATTTTTTAAGGTTTGTGTATTAACACTGTGAAAATTCATTGGTAATTCTTTCTATATAATACTACAAAAAACAAAGTGATATTTTTTTGAAACACTGTTTTATTTCACTCGTTTATTTTATTTTTATATATACACCCTTGTCTATTTTGTAATACTCCTTTTTTTTTTGGTTTTGTCAATGTATATCTGAGGCTCTGATAGGGCATCGGCTAAGAACTATTGCTATAGAAAATTCAAAATATCACACATTATGTTCAACAAATATTACAATATATTTTAAAGCAATAACCCTATTTCGGCATTTGAATGTCTCAGCATCCTTTGCCATAGCATTGACATATACATATGTACATACATGGGTCTGATACAAATAATTCCCCTTTGATATTAGAAGTCCTACAAGTGTGGCTGTTATGGTTCACATGCTTCCATGGGGGAAGATTCATTGTCTTGCCAGGCATATGTCTTGGGACGGAGCGCTTCTCTTCAACAAACTTGTCGGGTCTACGAGGTTTGAGGTCTACGGTGCTTTTCAAAAGTTACGTCCCTACCAACCTCAATTTGATAATAATAAAATAATATTAGGATAATTTATTTGGTAAGGGCTGTTTTTGTGTGTATCTCACCTCAAGAGCCCTCTGCCAGCTTGGTCGTCGCTGTAGAAAGCGCCAATTCTCAAGCAAGACCTAGTTGTTGTAAGGTTGGATGGACCTTTCAGCGACCGGTCTTTGGTAAAGGTTTATGAATTTTTCAACCCAACGAAGAGCACATTTGGAAATATAAATGGTATTTTTTTGTGCTCCGCCGGGATTCGAATCTACAACTTTCCATTTACGAGTCCAAACTGTTGCCACTGGACTACGGACCGGTCCAAGAAATGCCAACAACACGCGGTGTACCTAGCGGTCACCCATCCAAGTAGCATCCGCGCCCAATGTTGCTTACCTTCGGTGATCTGAAAAGAACCGGTGCTTTCAACATGTATCGTCGATGTTTGTACTAATTATATTATTAAGTAAAGGATAAAAGATTGATTGTTTGCTATAAATAAACTCAAAGAACTAACTAATCTGCAGATATTCTGAAACATTTTACCACGTTATCACAGAAAGGGTCCCATGTGGTGAGTCGAAACGACTTATTTTCATAAGTACGGGGCCGGTCCATTCGGCTTCACCTCACGGCACGATAGACAGCACAAGTTTTTCATGGCTAGTTACGTGCAGTGGCATACAATAATGGGCATTATAATGTACACGTCCATTTGAAGTAATTTAAACATTATCTTGAAAAAATGTATAATTTATCATGCGCTTCGACTATGAACGTTTTTCTTTGTTGCGGGGAAAATATCTTGGATTGTTTTCTTTATTAATAGAAAATAAGAAACTGAAAATAAAGAAGTGTCAAAAAGTAATGTAGTAATTAAAAAAAAAACAATATCGTATTATGTATGTCAAGAATGATGTGCTACGTTTGTCACTTTCGAAATATGTACGTTCGTCACGTATGTCACGTTTAACGCGTTCGTCATCTATGTCACGCTCGTCACGTTTACCACTTTAGTCAAGTGTATAACGTACATATTATATTCGTCACGTGATTCAAGTTCGTAGGTAATGTTCGTCACGTGGTTCACGTATGCCACCTTCGTCACGTATATTCCATAAAAAGACTATCATTTTATCGGCTCAGTAATACGCTCTAGGGAAATAAAATCATGAGTTCCATTAAAAAGTTGGTTGGATTTTTGTGACTGACCGGACTGTCTAGTGACTTTCTTTTATTTGTGTTTTTTTTGGTGATACTTATGTGACAATCTTGCAGTCTTGTCACAGATAGAAGAAACATGGAATTGTCCTACTTCCAGTACTTAAAATGAAAATAATAAAAAAGATGTAACATCAAATTCCCTTGAAAACGTTTAGTCTACATAAGCACATCTCTTTGGTTGTCAAGTTTCATGGAATATATTCTGGCCTGGATAATAATGATGTTACCTACACGCTTTGTCTGGTCCCTGGAGAAGTCTTAGCGGCTCAGACGTACGGCCTTTCACATATTAGCGTCAAGCTGCCTACAGAGAAACTGCTATATGTGATCTCTAAAAGCAGATGGTTCATACAGAAGTCACAGATCTTAGAAGCTATGTGTGCACTGCAATTTAATTATCCTGCAATCTCACAGTGTGATCGGCTCATGTTGTATATAGGTATACAAGTTGTAAACAGAGTTGGATATAATTGAAAGTAGTGTCTGGTATTGTTACGCATCGTAATTTTGATGAATTTAACATTATCGGAATTTGATGCTTGTGTTTTGGCGGTCCATTGGCGTAGATCTTCCAGTAAGCGATGTTCTACGGCGTTCTTTTTTCTTAAATAATATTAATAAAAAAATTGTGAAATTAAAAAAAAACACGTAGATACTTTCTTTATATTAATATATAATATAAAGAAGGTATCTACGTGTTTTTTTTTAATTTCACTTTTTTTTTTAAAATGTGGAGGCTTCCCTGAAGCGGTTCTAGCCTCCTCTAGTGAACTAGTTTCAGAGTTAAAGCCACTGAGTGATTTTCGAAGAACGAAATAAATATTGAAATCAATTAGTAAATGGTTTCACGCAAAAAAATACAGAGGTAAATAATGTTGAATATGGGAATATGAAATGCACGAAACAAAATAACTCCACCACACGTATGATTTGATTTAAAGTAAACCCTTTTGCAATGCGATATTTCAGGTCATTAGCGGTCGATGGGACACGCCGGTAATTTTGTTACACTGACCAAATTTTGGCTACGCCGACCTTCTCAGTAATTTGGCTACTCTGACCATAATTCTGCCACTCCGACCTTTTCCGTGATTTGGTTATTCTGACCACAGTCACATTATGTAGATCTTCTCAGTGATTTTGTTGCTGTCACTAAAATTTTGTTTAGACAACCTTTTAAGTAATTTGTTTTCTTTGACCATGATTGTCAAATTATCTAATTAGTGATTTGATTACAATGATGAAAATTTCACTACTTAAATTTTTGCACTGATTTGCCTACAGTGAAGAGTATGTACCTTAGATCCTTGTAGTGATTTTTCTCACCATGTGTAGTAACTCTTTCTAGGCCGAACATTGTAGTGATTAAGTGCACCGACTATATTGTAGATTTTTGGTACTTTAGCTATTTATTCTAAAATGACCTTATCAGTAATTTCACAACCTCAGCCACAACTCTTACACTCGGATTATCTAGGTAATTTTTAATTTCTTACACAAATTCTCTGCTACGGTTCTTGATTAGCTGACCCTTTTAGTGATTTTCTTTCATGATTTTCTTGGTGTTTATTATTCCTCTTGCGCTACTCCTGCCTTTTTAATAATTTTGCTTCTTTGACCTCAGTTGTGCTACACCGACCTCAAATTTGGTAACCACATATCGGACCACGTGTGGAGGAACACGGTGGAATGCTGTAATTATGACTGATGCTAGTGAATGTATGTGTATGAATGTGAGCTAGGTGCTACGGTTGGTAGAGTTGTATACATAGAGTCCTTAATGACAGGGACCGATGTGAGATAACTGACAAAAACTAACTGATTAAAGGAAATGAAAAAAGTCGTACCTTTTTGCATACAAAATTTGAATGTAACTTGGATGACTTGTCCCAAATGTTCTGGTAAAAACAAAGTGGTAGAAACGATTAGACATAAATATAAGGTTGCAGTGAGGAGAGATACCATACAAGTTCTCTTAATGGAAAATTAAAGGACGGTTCCAGAAGGCAGAAGAAGTTGGTTACACAATTTTTTTAACATTATTGTTCGCTTTTTGGGTCAAAAAATAAAAGTTGGTTTGTCTGGAAACATACATGTGAAAAAATATTATTTTTATAAGAAGAAGAAACTGATAAACAGAGAGCAGAATAAAAAAACATAAGATAATCTAGATTTTCAACGAATATATTCTGCAACTATTGCCTAAGAAAAGGGATAGTCATTGCTTTGCTAAAATTGTTCCTTCAGTTTGATACTTAGCAATAAGTGAAAGAATGTGATTGGGAAATTATTAATTGAAAACAAAAACATCAGATTTATTTTCATTATAAATGAAACAAACGAAACTATCACATAAATATTAAAAGCAAATGAAGACTACAGGAGGAAAACAAGGAATATCAGCAAAAGAAGAAAATAAGTTCATAAAAAAAAAGTACAATCTAGTGGCAATCTGTGTGTATTAAAAGCTCTGCAAAATTTGAAATGCAACAACAGTCGCTAAATGCAATCACAGTTTATGGCAGTATTTCCGGTTCTTTGTCACAGGCAATGACCATTAACCATGATTTCAAATTTTGATTTACTCGTAATTTTCTTCAACTGAAATTCCTTGTTCTTCCTCTGTAGTCTTCAAATGTGAGCAAATAGTGTTTCAAAACTAGTGTAGTGGTATTTACTATTTGACACGTAGCAAGAATGCTAAAAAAATACCATACGAGTATGTGGGGTAGGTTTTTTTTTTTTTTTTTAAAGGAGCAATATGCCATGAGAGCAAAAACAGTTTATTGACTCTCTGGAACATTATCATTTTCATACGTTTAATCCTTATTATTACAACGTCGATTTTTATTGAATTTAAACGAATTAAATTTGAAGGAAATATAGCACATTTATCAAAAAATGCATTTTCAGACTTCAGTCTATTCGTCTTTGAGCAAGTTTTACGAGTACGTGGCCCCACCGCGACGCGACGTTCCCTCTACGGTTTCCCTGCTACGTCTCGCCACCGACTAATTGCGTTAATTAAGGAAAGAAATAAAAAACTGCATATTTCCCGGATAAATGTATGCATTTCAAACGAACGCCTGATGAAGTTGCGCCGTCAGTTGTGTTTGCAAATAAAAATGAAATATATCAACATTTCAAATTGATGCTTGATTTTCTGGTTCCGGGTTTTGACCGTGGTCCATGTTTTTGCTTGTCTTCTTCTTTTTTCTTTTTATTCTTTCTTGAAGACTTTCAGCTTACGTTTCGTCTACTCTGTGGGCGACGTCTTCGGAGTTCTGTTCGCTACTGAGGTCTGAACGATGGGCGATGTCTTTTATACGTAGATTCTAAAAGGGGCGTGGCTTAATTGTTAGGTATAAAACTACCTCTCTTTCATAACTTCTTTCCTGTTTGAAACTAAACAAAACATGGTTGAGTACATGAGTACTATAATCTATAATCTAAGTTGCAAGAATATATTCATTCAAAGCTCTCAGATGTATGCCCACAAACAAACACGGGTAGTTCGCGCTTACAAATGCTGATTGTGTACTTACAAATAAAATCCAAACCTCAAATGAACATAAGCCCTGCAACTCTTGCCGACATTCCCTGAAACAGGGGTGAAATTGGCAAAGTGACCATTTTTTACAGTATGGGTGGTCAGCCTCATACCAACCTATAAGTCAAGGAATACGAGTCATAAATAACATTTAAGTAACAACAACAAAACCTTAAAAATAAATCCATACAAAAAAGTCAAAAAATTCTTATGCAAAAAATGTAGCAAACTAATAAACTAACATTACAAATCAGCATTGCAGATTAGCCGCCACTTCTTCCTGTCCTTGCATACTTCTTTCATTTCATCCAGAGTCATAACCTTTTTCATACACGCTCTTCTTTTATTATGACTCTGGATATGGATATGATGGACTATCTAAGAAGTATGATTGGGAAAAAACGAAGTGACAGAGTGAGGAATAATTTTGTAAGAGAAGAATGTGGTGTAAGGGAAAGTGTGAAAGTGAAGATTAAAAGAAGTATGTTAAGATGGTTCGGGCATATGGAGAGAATGAGTGATGAAAGATTGACGAAGAAAGTATATGTTGCTAAAATAGATGGATGTCGTGGTAGAGGAAGACCGAGAAAAGTATGGATGGATCAAATTTCTGAAATAGCGAATGAATGGGATATCCAGAGTCATAATAAAAGGAGGACTTGCATGAAAAAGGTTATGACTCTGGATGAAATGAAAGAAGTGTGCAAGGACAGGAAGAAGTGGCGGCTAATCTGCAATGGTGATTTCTAATGTTGGTGTATTAATTTGCTACATTTTTTGCATAGGAAATTTCTGACTTTTTTTGTATAGATTTCTTTGTAAGGTTTTGTTCTTTTATATATTTAAATGTAATTTTTTATTCATATTCCTTGACTTATAGGTTGGTATGAGGCTGACCACCCATACTGTAAAAAATGGTTCACTTTGCCAATGTCACCCCTGTTTCAGGGAAGGTCGGCAAAAGTTGTGGGGCTTATGTTCATTTGAGGTTTGGATTTTATTTGTAAGTACACATTCAGCATATGTAAGCGCGAACTACACTTGTTGGTTTGTGGGCTTACATCTGAGAGCTTTAAATGAATATATCCTTGCAACTTAGATTATAGATTATTATTATAGATATCCCATTCACTCGCTATGTCTAAACATAGAAAATATCAAATTAAAAAAAGTTCGGCACATCAGCCGATTCAAAGGCACAAAGAAGATTGCAAGAGGCCTTCGTCTAAGAGTGTAATGACAAAGGTTGAGAAGGAAAAAAATATGTTTGAGGTAATCTAGTGGTGCTATAGGTTTATGCGGCCGGCTGATAATGCTGGAGAGATATTTTTCGGGATATGTTGCCGTGGTCTGTGCAATATGGAGCTTCTGGACGTTTTGCCCAATGTCTATGATAGGCTTTTTCAGCGTCAATGTGTCTTCTTTTTTATCATTTAACTTTCACGCCGACGAAGCCTATCGTAAACATGGGCGAAACGTCCATAAGCTCTTGCTCTCACGGACCACGGCAACGGACCCCGAAAAACATTTCTTCAGCATAATCTAGAGGGGACTTACTAAATGGTTCTACAGAGTTGCACAAAACTCGATAATCCACGTTTGAAATGGGTATTTCAATTTTTGTTTTATAAAAATATTTAAACCGCTTTCAACAAAGTTATTTTTTTTGTAATATGCTGAACAACGCATGGCGATTTTTTTGTACTTTTTTCCAACGGCCGACGAGATAATCGCACAGGTACAAAAACTGTATTTCATATAATATAGGTGTATAAGCGTATGTTCGTATTGTAAACTGCCCGAGCTGTTGGTTTTTTAAACAAAGGAATGCCGATTCGCTGGTTTACTTTGTTAATGAAAGAAAGACAATGGATATAACTGGATAGAAAATGCATCAAGAAACTCAATGAAAAAAGGATTAAATAAGGAAGACGAAATAAGAAGAAAAAATATTGTACTTATTCGAAATTGTCTACAAAAAATCCAAAAAAGAATTTTAGATTAAGTATTATTTGAATTTTTGAGGAAAAAGCTCATTTCAGAACTCATTACCGGTCGTTTCAGAGCTCATTACCGGTCGATAGCTCAGTTGGTAGAGTGCTTGCATTCCATGCCGTGAGCTCGGGTTCGAATCCCACCGAGCGCGAGGGTGTCAGAAATGATTTCCCGTTTCGGTGTTTATTTCAAACCCCAAAATAATAATGCCGGCAAGGTTTACTCAGCCTTCACAAGAAATGAGTATCAGCTCTCTCGGGAGCTGGGAAAACACCACTTCAATTGAAGTGGTTGGCGTAAGGCCGGCCCCCTTACCTGTAAAAATAAATAGGTTCAACTCGCCACATGCGATCCCTTCGGGGATAACGCGGCAAGAAGTTACACTATATGTGTAGCTTAGTTGCGTGAGTTGCGTCAGAACAAAACAAATGACGCTGATAAAAAATATTTGAAGACCATCATTAATTTTTTTGTCATTCCGTTGTCAATTAATTAAATTAAAATTTGTAATTATTCTTTTACAATGAAGCTTTTTAGGTATATATTCAAGTACTTTGGTATATTTCATAACATTTCTTTTATAGTCAATCTAAAATGAGATGTTTTCTATTCTTGGCACATTTCAATCATCGTAAAGAAAACATGACCAGAGGCATTTACAATTTTTTAATGAACTGATTAAGAGGAATGTAATTCACTTACGTAAATCTTCCTGGCCGGAAGTATTTTTAAATTTCAATTATAATGCATAGATTTATTTTATTAACCGAGTTATTCATTTAGTCACCAATTTTATCAACTACTGTTTATCAATTACCCAATAACATATTATGTTCATTTAGAGCCAAAGCTATCATCAAGGTACCTGACGGAAATCAAACAAGCTCTGTGTTTTTTTTATCAAATATGCCAGTCAGTCACTGTAGCATCCATGGTTAATAAATAAAACTGGTAGAAAAAGACTGGGTTTATTTCGTAATAGCTATATTGTTTAAATAGATGATCCTAGGTCTAAATTTATTCTTTTTCAGGGCTTAAGTTGGTCTTCAGCTAAGCAGGTTTTCATTATAATCTGGGCAGAGTAAATCTCAGAAGTATTTCATGGGAATTCTTTTGACGGACGAAATAAAAGAAAACATTAAAAGAAATTAGGTCTCCCTGTCATGGAGAAAAGAAATTTCACTAAAGCAAAAATTCTTGGCTACCAGATAATGTATTTTAATCTTTTTAGGAGGGATTTTCTTACGTTTGTATTTTTGCTCAAAATTTTTAGCGGCCTTAAATAATGCTTTACATTTAAAGTTAATTACAGCTCTAATTTTCCCTATTTAAAAACATATTCGGGATAAGAAAAACATTTCATCAAATCATGTTTTTTATTTGGTATTATCTAGATTTTTGGCAGTGCCTTTGTGAAAGTTCATTTTGGTAAATTAAAAAATATCAACTTTGTTAAGTCGGTGTTATGGCCGAGGGGGTAGAGGCGCATGTTCGAATAACGTATTTGGAACAGAATAACGTTGGTTCGAATCTGCGTCTGGCCCACTTGACCATAACTTCGACCCTGGTCCAACAGATGCACACAAGCTTCTGTACCCGTAGTACGAGTTTTTTCAAAATACTTAGAGTATGTTGTACTGCTTTCGCATAAAGACGACTGGCCAGGCAAAATAAGTTGGTGCATTCCTTTCCTTTTCCACTTTCAGTGTTATTCACACACAGCAAATCCTTGGCTCAGCCACCACCTGACGTAAGTTTTCCACGAAAAAAAACGATGATCCATAGATCAGCTACGGATCAAACGTGTTGTAGTAGAATAGCTCTGTTTGAGTTTTATTTATTCTATGCTTAACTAGTTTCGGGAGAAGCAATATCTCTCATCCACAGGCGTAATTAATACTATAAATAAGTAATACTCAAGTGAATTGTAATAAATATGTTTTTTTTTTAAATTTAAATGTATTTATTTATCTTACCCATTGTTTGCTGTCTCAATGACCTAAGTGAATATTAACCACATTTGTATGAAGAACTTTAAATATCTGATCATCTGTTCGTGCGTGGTCATGTTGGATAGCTTTTACTGTATACGTACAGTGACAATCAGCGTATTTCAACGTTGTATCTTAATTGTAAAGACTTCAGACCCTGGCCAGAAATATAGATTACCATCTACATAAAACTAATTCACAAGAATACTAACAAAAATCTGTTTATTAAAAACACAAAATTATAATTCGTATTTTCAGGTTTACCCATGTTACTTATTACTGGTATGCGGCTGACCACCCATGCTGAAGAAAATGGTTCACTTTGACAGTGCCAGCCCTGTTTCAGAGAAGGTCGGCAGGAGTTTGCAGGTTGTATGCCCATTTGAGATTTGGTTTTTACGTCGTACTTAGGTTCACATGCGGCATGCGCAGGCGCAAACTTGTGCGTGTCTGCTTTTGAGAATGCATGCAATGTGAATCCCCAATGTTACACATCTTTGCAACTTAGATTAGATTAGATTGGACTCAGCCTTTACCAGAAATAAGCACATGCTCCCTCAGGAGCAGACAAACCTCAACTTTAAGTAAAGTTGTTAGGGTGAGGGAGGCCGGTTCTCTTACCTGTGAAAATAAATAATTTCAATTCGCCACATGCAAACCTTTTAAACTTACATGATCGGTCTAGTAAAAATCTGTTTGCCTGTCTAAATAAAAAGTATAGATGACACATTATTTGTTATTGAATTCTATTTAATGTTTGTCTAAGAACAAAAATATTGAAAGACATAAATATAAGTACAGTACGTTGAAAAAAGGTGGAAATTTATTCTTTAAAATATTTCACGTTCATACCTTTTTTCATTTGAAATTCATAATGCGATATTTCTCATCCGAATGGGTACATGAATACTTTAATAGTGGACGAAATGTAATATATGTTGAACAAATTGCGTGTATGAAACGTCTGTTGAACATATTATTTAAGTGAAGGTCTAACGGTCAAGGTTGGCGATGTAATAAATTATGTTGTTTTATACTGAAAAAGCCCAGACATGTGAGGGAATAGCTGGAATTCATTTTCAGAAATGTGTTAGTGGTTGGAAACACGAAAACTCGAGTATTTTTTATAAATACTTGAGAAATATTCAATCGTATAAAAACCGTTATTCATTTAATTTCATTTATAAAACTTACTATTTTATTTTGTAACTACACATACAGCATGTATAAATGCAAACTTGAGGGAGGGCATGCATGAAATTAGAATATTGAATGTTAATGCATTTTTACAACCTACATTATACATTATTATTCGATGAACACTTTTTTTATTGTAAATCACACCTCGAGAGCCCTTTACAAGCTTGGTTGTCACTATAAAAAGCGCCAATTCTCAAGCAAACTCAGCAACTTTAGTCCTGGATAAACCTTTGATGACCGGTCGTTGGTAAAGGTAGGTACTCATAGTTTTAAACTCAGCGAAGAGCATATTTCGAAAAATAAATGTAATTTGGTTGCCTCCATCGTGAACACGGAAATCTCCACGTCAAGTTATGTGGTTGGTTTAAGGCTGGCTCTCGTACCTTTGAAAAATTATACATAGGTTCCACTTGACAAATAAGAGTTTATATAAACTTTGGAGATAACGCGGTGAGATGTTTGCACAAATTGTAATCTAAGTCTAAGTCTGGTCCTGACTCGATTCCAATTCTTTTTCCTCTGTTTTAGTCCTAGGATTAGTTTGAAACAATTTTCACATATTTTTATCTTCACTTTCCAATATCCCAAGGTAATTATTTTGAGTTCATCGTAGGAGTAACAGTATATATCTGTAAATATAAGTATTCTGTAAGATCATTCTGACAAAAAGCAACACAAAGATGCTGAAATGGGGGCTCCGATGACTGTCGGGCTATCCAGGACTTGGCGCATATGCCAGTGTGCCCCCTAATAGGTCAGAATTCTATCCTGGCGAATCTGATCCAAGCAAAAGACAATACAATAGCTGCCGTTAGTCACTGGAGATTCCTCGCATTGATGGTGTGGGACAAGGAGAGAAAGTAAGAAATCTTACACTGAATTTTAATAGATAAGAGATCCCTGTTTATTTGATTAAATTTTATGATTCGCAAGAATAAATATCTAAAAGTTTTTACACATTCATTCCATAGACTTTTTCATTTCATTTTGTCATCAAAAGCCCTCTAATCAAACTCTGTCAAGTTTATAATGAAAAGATACTCTGAAGAAATTTATCAAGAAATATTTTTAATTGAATTAACGAGAGGAAAGCTTAATTTCCGTCCATACAAATCAGTCGTCAATTTCAACTATGAAGTTTGAATTTGTTAACAACCTTATAAATTTCAATTCGGAAACATTATAAAGTACCTAATTATTTAGAGTGGCTTTTATTAGGAAAGATGATGAAAAGGATTTGAAGTATAAAGTTTTTAAAACAAACAATCTTTATAATACATAAATAGAAATTTCAAAACGCCAACAAAAAAGGGATGTTTCTTCTTAAGAAGCTTAAATATTTTCACTTCAAATGGAATGATAACTACCAAATCATAAACATACATGGGTAGATTTTATTCATTTTGTGGTTCCTTAAAACCCACAATCTAAGTTGTAAAAATGCATTAACATTTAAAATTCATATTATATGCATTCTCACAAGCAAATACGCATAAGTTCGCGCTTCAACATGTCGTATGTGGACTAACAACATAAACCCAATCTCAAATGAACATAAGCCCTCCAACTCTTGGAGAAATGAACCATTTTTACAGTATGGGTACCAGCCTCATACCTAAAGTCAAGGAACTCATTGAGGGTATTATCCCAATTCATTTTACAAACCCTATTCATTTTCCCTTTTGCCTACCTTCCCTGAAACAGGGGTGACATCGGAAAATGAACAATTTTTATAGTAATGCACCCTATTAATTTTTTCCTTGTTCTTAGTCTGACCACTATAATACTTAATCTAGTGCATTTTCTAAATTAAATTAAATAAGTAGAAATTTAAACAATAAAATATTTTTCGCTGGTATTTATGAAAATGATACTTGGAATATCTAGATGAAAACTTTATGTGTTCTTGCTTTTAATGAATGGAGGTATTTTTTATGCGCGGTGATAACTCAGCGGCGTTCCTTTATACAAAAGGGTTGGCAAAGGTAAAAGTCAACGATTAAAATTTTATTCCCAGCTGAAAAAATGCGTAATTTTTCACATTTTTCAGACCAAAAAAATATATTCCTGCCGTTTTCATTGTCAAAAACTCTAAGTACCGAAAACTCGAAAAACAAACAAACAAACGAACAAATTTTATCTTTCTCTGTTCAAACAAACACTTTTGGTTTTTAGCTCTGCTGGAATTCATCTTAAATTGAAGTTTGAAACCTTGCTTATAAAATTTACAACTTATTTTGTAGAAAATATATTTGTGAAGAGTAATGCAATTCACCAATCTATTTTGCCTGGCCAGAAACAAATTTTAACATCACCAATATATAATACAATATCTTATGTTTTATTGAATTATTAATTTATAATCATACACAGACATCTGTTGATTTAGGGTTAAAATTATCGCCAATGGACAAGTCGGGATTCGAACTTGCGCATGTTACAATAACGCTAATGCCTCTGATTTTCTCGACAATACCAACGACCAGTACTTCTTGTTATTTTCAAAGATAAAATCATGATATTAAAAATGCTGTTTGATCTGCAATGTTAGCTACTAAACTTATATTATATACATCATACCTTAAGGGCTCTCTGCAAGCTTGTTCGTCGCAACTGAGCGTTAACTCAAGCAATACCAGTTGCTGTAAGGCTTGATTATTGCTAGGAACATATTGAATGCATAATATTAGCATTGGTTATGAGGTGATACATTAATTGTCCATTAAATCTCCTCTAGTGACATCAGGCCGCCCCAAGGGACCATCTCACGTGACGTCACGCAGCCTGAGGGACCCTCTCAGCTGACATCACATCGCCGTATTATGCCGATGCATGCGGGCGGAGAATTGAAGATCCGGCGTATCGGCCTCAAGGCAATGCTAATATGACCGCGCACAGACCAACGGCTAAATCCCTATTACGCCTATTAGATGTCAGGATGGATGAATCCTAGTATGTGATTGGTCTATTAGCCATATCTATTTATGAACCAATGAAGGATTTATGGCGTGATCGGGTCACCAATGAAAAAGTTCTCCGACGCGTGAATACCAGTATGGAACTTCTGCCAACCATCAAATAGAAAAAGCTGATGATCACGTTGAAAGGAATGAGAAATAACGATTTCTCCATCTGGATGACGATGAAATTTATGACTTTTACAGCACCATTTCGAGACTCCATGAAGACGCATTGTCACTCCAAAGGTTCTTCTCATAAAGGAAAGATTGAAAGGATAAGAACTCAAGGACGCCGAAGGACAAAGTCGATGAAAAACACGCAACAATGGCTTAACAAAAAAAAACAGTCAAATTTGGCTACGTCTCCAATGTTGTCACTGAGAATAAAC
Source organism: Agapetus fuscipes (assembly GCA_951799405.1). NCBI lineage: Eukaryota > Metazoa > Arthropoda > Insecta > Trichoptera > Glossosomatidae > Agapetus > Agapetus fuscipes. Next base: position 17,411,044 of record OX637334.1, read on the forward strand.
ATGCCATCATGCAGGGAGAGTGTCTCCTGAACAACATACATATCTACGTTGACAACGAAACGTAGAGAATGATGTAAGTTCTCCGATAAAGGTTTGTGCTCTCCCATAATATTCGAAAAGTTTAATTACCAAACGGTGTATTATCTAGATTTTCAGCAGTTACTTCGTGAAAGTTCATTTTAATACAATAAAACAAAGCAATTTTTATTTTATTGTACCAAACGGTGTAGTTATTATAACTGTTTATACCGTAATTCCATCTTAGACCTAACAATCATCTAATATTGCCTAGAAATAAGTGCATTAGCTCGTTGTTGATTGTTTGAAGCAATCAATCATAGTTTTCAAAGCCATGCTTTCCGTTACTCAAGTTTCAAATTAAAAATGAAACCCTGCGAGGCGTTTCTATTGTAAAGAACGACTTCTTCAGGAAATTCATTTTTCATGTCAATGAAGTTGAAACGTTTCATTTTAACACAAGTACTGACTTCCGATCGAACTAAAAAGGGAAAAGCTATGGACTTGGTTTTGAAAAGTAGCGTGATCGATTTCCGAAGGAACAAAAATGTGTTTTTTTTTGCAATTGGAAAATGTTTTCTAAATTTCAGCACAAACTGGTATTGTTGAGTTTTTTTGACCAAAAAAGTTAAGAAACTGACCACGTATACTGAAAAAAAGACGCACTTAACTCAATATCAATCTTAATCCTGTGTTAGGAAAAGGCGGCAAGATTTCGAAAATTTTACTATATTTTATGTTTTGGAATTCTTTTCTTACTTACTAATATTATGAAAGCGCAATCTCACATGTCTTTGTCACTTCTAGGCATTTTACGGGCTATAGTCTGTAGCACTGGTTCAACAAAATCACAAAAATACTATTTAAATTTGCGTTACCTTGAAATATAATGAAAATAGTCTTGATTATTGTCAATCATCGATTTGCAGTTCCCTTACAATGAATTCACAAAACGGTATCTTTAAAATTTCCTTCATTTTTATTACTAAAAGCAATCTTGATTAAATAAAAAATCCTGTATTTAACACGTGTTTTCATAGTAAATTAAGTATGAAAATTTGTATTCAAAGACTCTCACTTAGCGTAGCAGTCTCTGTGAATGAAGGATGCCCTTGTACGCTCAGTGAAAGCCTGGCCATTAAAAATTCAACAAAGGCTTTCAATTTGCTAGTAAATATTTGATACTAAAGACTATCTAGATCTCCATTGAACTTTCAATCAAAACATTAACAGCCTTTGACATATTGTTTGCTCAAAGTTCAAACGATTTACATACGTATAATCTAAGTTGCTGAGGTATTTCAGTCTCATTATGTTATTGTGTGAATAACAGGTTTTGATGGTTTAAGTAATTTAAACAATTGTAAAAGTGTAATGGAGTAAATATTTATAGAAAGTTCAAGCGTGTTATTATTGGTGGTAAATGTGACTGAAATATTCTGGCATGTGCTGGTCTGAGTGTGTGAAAAATACTAGCACGTAATGGTTCATAGTTTGTGTGACTGAAATTTTCTGGAATGTTCTAATATGAGTGTGTGAAAGGTACTGGCACATATAACAAATAGTGAATGTGAACTTTCAAATTAAAAACAAACCTCAAATGAACATAAACCCTGCAACTTTTACCGACCTTCCCTGAAACAGGGGTGACATTGGAAAAATTAACCATTTTTTAAAGTATGGATGGTCAGCCTCATACCAATCTATAAGTCAAAGAATTTAAATAGAATGTAAATAGAAGTATTAAATAAAGGAATTTAAATAAAGGAATGTAAATAGACGTATTAAAATTTTAAAGAAAAAAGTATATTATTTTATGCTGTATAAAAACTTTTAGAACTTTTAAAGAATTTAAAAATTCTTGACAAACTCTTTTCACGAGTCCGGTTTATATCTTTTGATTAAATCTTTTAAATTAATAATCCCTTTCACGAATTTTTTGAAAAACAATACAGAATAGGAAGTTGTGTTTCGGGAAATATAAAGGGTTGGAAAATTAAATTGACAGCAGTGCGAATTTTCTACAAAGATCAGGTGGGTCGTGAAGGGCTTTTACAATTTTCAAGACCCTTTCATTCACTGGAGGGTTAATGAGTTTAAGTTTTTTGAAAATATTTTAATACAGCCTCCTAAAGGATTTTTTTTCAATTATTAATAGAAGAGTCAATGTTTGTCTTTTGTTTGGGGAAAAATGTAAAGAAGAAAACACTTTTTATTTTATTTTAAATTGAAGAAGTCTCTTTTATGAAATCTTAATTTATAATTTGATCAAGAGAATGAAAAGTCTGTTCCTTGGTGTTTACAATTGGTTAACTTTTGCCAATGTCATTTTTGATTCAAGTAAAGGATCCTCTGATGAGAAAGTAGACAGTAAACAGGGTCAGCGTCAAGGTAAGACAAACTTGTAATGATGGTTATTTAGTATTAATAAGATCTCCTAACGGTATGTTTTGTAAACCAGTTGTGGTATTGTACTCGAAAGTAATTGAAGAACAAATTTGCTTAACATTTTTGGTAGGTTTTAAAATACTCAGTTTTTCTTTAACTCAACTCTCGGACCGCAACGCAAAAAAAAAACCCTCAAGTACAAATAAAAGAGAAAAAAACAATCGATTGTTTTTAAATTGAAGAGGTAGGAGTGGAAAGCAACCGACGAATGGGAGGTAACGAGCAGGTAAGACGTATAGCTTTGGCCGTCCGGATTTTCCGTTTCCGATTTGCTAATTAAATTTTGTGGCCGCATTTCGGAAGCGAAGCTTCTAGCCTTCGTTATTCCTGTTCTGACCTCTTTGTTTTTAACCGAGAGACACGCTTAGCCTGTTAGCTGCCACAGACGATGTATCATTTATGGCAGAATATGTTTTTGCTATGCCAGATATTTATCTTGTATTTACAAAATACAGTATATCTTGTCAAAAATTGACCACTGCCACAGAATGCCTCTTCAAATAATCTATGTCATCTACGTTAAAGAAAGGATATTTTGTCGGAGAAATCATACCTCGGTGAGCGATTTTGTCTCTATGCTATATTAATGTATAATATAAGTTGCAAAGATATGTTTACATTAAAGGCTCATATTAAATGCATGCCCACAAACAGGCACATGTAGGTTCGCGCCTACACATTCTGCATATGTGCATACAAATAAACAAAACCTCACATGAACATAAACCTCGCAACTCATGCCACATTTCTTTGAAACCGGGGTGGCATTTTAAAAATGAAAAAAATTTACAGAACGGGGGGTCAGCTTCATACCAAACTATCAGTCAAGGAGCGCAAAAAATGCTAAAGACGGGATGGGATATTGTACTCCGAAATAGGATACCTCATCGAAAAAATGTAAATTCTTCCAGAGTCATCTTCGTCGATTACTCTCTTGATTTTGGTGTCTTCAGCACCAAATACAAGATAACTCGTTTAAAGGTTTTCATCTGCGCTAGAGAGAGGATACAACTTTAAGGATTTTTATCCTTCTGCTTTAGAGTAAAAATATCTCCTAAAGGAACTAATTTTCTGTCAACGACGTTAGCCATGTTGAAAGCACCGGTTCCCATAGATCACCGAAGTTAAGCAACATTGGGCGTGGTCAGCGCTTGGATGGGTAACCGCTCAGGTACACCGCGTGTCGTTGGCATCTTGGACCGGTCCGTAGTCCGTAGTGGCAACACTTCGGACTCGTAAATGGAAGGTTGTGGATTCGGATCCCGGCGGAGCACAAAAATATACCATTTATATTTCGAATATGCTCTTCGCTGGGTTGAAAAATTCATAAGCCTTTACCAATGACCGGTCACCAAAGGTCCATCCAGCCTCACAGCAACTGGGTCTTGCTTGAGTATTGGCGCTTTGTAGCGACGACCAAGCTCGTACACCTCTGCGGCACTACAACAAGTGTCATAGACCCCTAGAGTTTTTAGAATCTAGGGAGTCTCCCGCACAGGATTTCTTAAAAAAAAAAAAAAAATTCCCGCAATGTATTTATTTTTAAAAAGTTTGGGACCTCTACGCTAAATGCAGGATTTCTTGTACGCCAAATGCAGGAATTTGTGTTCTCTACTCCAAATTTAGAATATTGGGTCAATGAATGTAAGCCATCTTGGCCAGAGACAGTATTTCTGGCTAACAAATTTGTGCTTTCTACGCCAAAGAAAGCGTAAACCTTTATAATTTGTACGCTTGAAAATGGGCAAAAATTAACATCATTTTTAAATGTAGACTTAAAAACTAAATGTATGTAGTACTAATCCACATCCCAACTTGGATTATTTTGTCATATTATTTAACTGGTAGTAACAAGTACGTATATAAGGCGTAGAGCTCCAATAAAATTTTAGCTTAACAGCGTCGAAGCTTGAAGGATATTTTATCTACGGCAGAGAAAGGATATAGCGTAGCCGCTACGATGCGTTAGCGTTCCCTTTCCTCGGTTGTGCGTGTTTCTGAATAATTTACGTTTGTTTTTTCGGAATTGTAAATAAGGCATGTTAGTGAAAGTCGGTGAGTTCGTTTTTTGGCCTCGCAATTATCTATTTGAATTTAGAACGCTGTGTTTAAAGCTCATGAAATTTAGCGGTTTAATCTTATGCGCATACACTGTTATTACACATTATTGATTAAGGTGCTAACGTTGTTTGATCTTTTTTTCCATTTTTAATAATAATACCACATAATAATAAAATCTTTATTCCAGCCCGGTCATGCGGAGGGTGCAATACGTGACCAGCCATATAAATGAAAACTTTTATCGAAAAAAACATAGAAAAATAGAAAATGAAAAAAAAAACATATAAGAAAATAGAAAATAAATGTTTCAAAATTACATTTATATTTTAGATTCATATTGAATGTGTTGTAATAGAATAGACCCAAACTTTGAATTAACATAATCCCGGCAACTCTTACCGACTTTCCTAGAAACAGATGTGGTGTATAGGTGGTGATTCTTATACCAACGTACATATTACTATTCAAGGAGCAACAAAAAAAGTATTTCCTTAACTATAGAAATGAAACAAACATTTAATATAATATAAAAGCTTCAGTCGCCAATATTGCAGATCAACCGTCATTTTTTTCGATCATTGAATATTATATCTGTACCCTTAGTACGAGTTGCAAAACTTGAGTAATGTAAAGTTTACGGCAATTATTAAACAGTGATTTCCCCCAAAATCTGCCGTTTTTGTTTGTTTGAACTTGATTTTCTTCATCTCTGTAACTCTTTTGTTAAGACCATAAAGTGTAAGAAACAAAAACGGCAGATTTTGGGAGAAATCACTCTTTAATATTTTCCGTAAACTTTACTTTTCTCAAGTTTTGCAACTCGTACAAAGGGTACTAGATGGTTAAAAAGTGACTCGCCAGATCGAGGGGGTGACCAATTGCGGACGGAAGGTCTCTTCAAAGGAACTACTTAAAGTGGCCAAGACCTACAAAAGGTTGCAGCACCAATGATGGTAATATGTATTTCTCTGTATCTGAAATAGCGAATGAATGGAATATTCAGAGTCATAATTAAAGGAGAGCTTGTATGAAGAAGGATGACTCTGGATGAAATGAAAGAAGTATGTAGGGACGGAAAGAAATAGCGGTTGATTTGTAATGTTGGCGGTTAGGGTTAGGGTTTTTCTAATTCATTCAAATTTGTAATTAGAATTTTATATATAGTACTTATTTTTAATGTTCATGCATGGCATTACTTGTTTATTTCAAAAATGTAATTTGTCGTGTACGCTCCTTGACTTATAGGTTGGTATGCGGCTGACTAACAATGCTGTACGAAATGGTTCACTTTGCAAATCTATATTACAAAATATTATGTTCTTAAAAAATTTAAAGCTCATTCAATCAGTTTGTTTTAAATCAAGGTAGGTTGTACTCGTACGCACTCTATTGTTTTATTTTTATTTTCATTCGTCCTTGATAAATTTCTTTTTGGGGTGAGCAAAGCCCCCTCAAAGTAAATAATTGAAATATTTATGAGGCGAAGCTTTGGTTACAGACGAGTGTACGTGGGCTCAGGTATATGCACGTAATCTCCATAGCTTATGAGACGTATTTAGATTACGATTGCTTGAAAAAATAAATCCTGTATTTGAACAAAGATACGGTACTCGTATTTATTTAATCGTTAAAAATAAACATGCTAAATATAAAATCATGACTTGGATTTTTTTAGGAATAACATTTACAATAATTTCAAATGGGAGATTTTGAATTTTTATTTTGAAAAAAAAAACCATCACAATCATCTGTTGGCCCCAACAGCAAGATTATTTTAAATAAAACAGCTCCGGTTCTAGCCTCAACTTGACGACAGACAGCTTTGACTTTGAGTCACACAACTCTTCTCCTTCTTATTTTGATGCCACTTCTATTGAAAATTGGATATCTTCATGGCTATTTTCACTAATACAAAAATTTGGGATTCTATTATTTAAGTTGCAAAAATATAGATATTAACATTTAAAGCTCATATCGAATGCATGCCCACAAAGAAACACGTGTAGTTTGCGCTTACAAATGCTGAATGTGTACTTACAAATAAAATCCAAACCTCAAATGAACGTAAACCCTACAACTTTTGCCGACCTTCCCTGAAACACAGGGGCGACATTGGCAAAGTGAACCATTTTTTACAGTATGGACGGTCAGCCTCATACCAACCTATAAGTCAAGGAATACGATTAATAAATAACATTTAAGTACCTATATAAAAACAACAAAACCGTTAAAATAAATCTTTACAAAAATAAATTTGGAATTTGAAAAAATATTGTTTCTCGGCATGCCCATGTTACACAGCGTCCTTAGCAACCAATAAAAAATATTTATTTGCTTGTAGCTACCCTGGAAATCCGTGTGACGTCACAATTTGATTGCTTAAGCAAGTACTTCGCTCTACATTTTATCAAAAAGTTAAAGATGCCATAAAGTTAACAGTCATGAATAAAAAAATGTTACTGTTTACATTCTTTTAAATTAGAAAAAAAATCTTGTTGCTTTTAAAAGATCCTAAGATATACAATCGTCGATGAATGGAGTATAAATATCATTGTTATTCGTGCCAACTTTGCTCTCGAGTTCAATCTAAATTTAAATCAATCCAATTAAAAGTTTGGAGCCGTCAAATGCGCGAAATGTTTGTACCAACAAATCCTATTCGTGTACATCGCTATTCTAAATTTATGTACCTATTTTTAAGACATAAAAATAAAACAAAACGGCCACAAGTCCAAAGCAGAACGGTAATATTTTATTTTGTAAACAACACAAGTTATCTATAATAATCTGTGATCTAAAATGCAAATATTTGTTACATTTAAGATTCATATTTCATGCATTACAATAAGCAGATACGTATAAGTCCGCAAGTACACATGCTGCATGTGGAATTACAATACCGACCTTCCCTGAAACAGGGGTGACATTGGCAATGTTAACCATTTTTTACAGAGTAGGTGGTCAGCCTCATACCAAACTATTAAGGTCAAATGGAAACCCAGTCATAATAAAATGATAGCTTGCATGAAAAATACTATGATTGTGGATAATTCATGCAATTCATGAAAAAAATGGTTCACTGTAAAAAATGGTTGTCACCCCTGTGTCAGGGAAGGTCGGAAAAAGTTGTAGGGCTTATGTTCATTTGAGGTTTGGATTTTATTTGTAAGTACACATTCAACATTTGTTAGCGCGAACTACACTTGTTTGTTTTGTGGACATGCTTTGATATGAGCTTTACATGGTAATATATCTTTGCAACTTAGATTATAGATTATAAGTGTTCATATAACAGTTCAATAACAAACGAGTTTACCGGGTAGTGGTTAATATTATGGTTTTGCCTCCACCAAAATAAATTTCCTGTAACTATTCCTTTTCTTTTAAATTCCAATTTTACATCTTAATTCCTTGACTTGGACTGGTATGAGGCTGCCCACCCATAATATAAAAAATGGTTCACTTTGCCAATGTCACCCCTGTTTCAGGGAAGGTCGGCAAGAGTTGCAGGGCTTATGTTCATTTGAGATTGGGTTTTTATATTATAGGTCCACATGCGGCATGTGTGAGCGCAAAATTATGCGTGTCTGCTTGTGAGAATGCATTTAATATGAATCTCAAATGATACATATTTTTGCAACTTAGATTTTGATTTAGAATGTCGAGGGCTAAGGATTATTTTTTTTGCCTACCATATATGTACTGCTCAGCCTGTACGGCATGTTTGGTGTATAATGTATATTTACCCTCAGGTGACCATATTTAAGTCCGACTTAGTGTTTTGTTGTTGGTTTAATTAAATACAGCTCACATACGTCGGCCTGGCATTTGACAAAGAAGTCTTCGCCCGTGTTCCACCAGCCAGCTGCGTCATTAATTTTCCTCTACATAAAGTTCACATGCGGCTGCCGAGTGAATGTACTATGAAGCAAATATATTAATTCCAACTTAAAATGAAATCATTTATATTATAATAATTCAAGGCTCCTTGACTGATAGGCTGGTATGAGGCTGACACCCCGTGCTGTAAAAATTGGGTCACTTTTTCCGATGGTACCCTGGTTTCAGGGAAAGGTGGCACGAGTTGCAAGGTTTATATTCATGTGAAGTTTTGTCTATTTGTATGCACGCAATACACATGCAGGATGAGTAAGTGCGAACCTACATGTGCCTGTCTTTGGGCATGTATTTAATTTAAGTCTTAAATGTTTACATATATTTTAAGCTCAGATTACAGATGGTAATTAAAAAAAAAACATTTGAGATGCTTGATATTGGTCTTCGAAGTATTGACCGTGGTCTTTTCCTTCTTTTCTTGCGAAACGTAATTTCGTTACAATTTAAAATGTTAAATGTCTTCAGGATTCAGCTCCTTAATTCATAAGTTTGTTCTTTTGAATTCTATTTATGGCTCTTACAACGAAGGGCTTGAACACTGTGTGACAAAAATCTCCTGTTCATTCCTACCAGGGACAGCGACCACAAATGAGTTTCAGTTTCAAATTGTCTTTTCAATTGTTGATTTTTTTTCTTTTTAATAATTGCAATGTTTTTTATACAATTGAATATATTCCGATTACAAGAAGTTTTGGCTAGGATAGGACTTTAAGAGGGAAAGCACGCATCTGAGGTCGGCGGTGAAGGCACAGCGTGTGTACAACATTTGAGATTCGTTGGTATAAAAAATACGGTGGAAGATTTATTTCCACTTAATACCACATCAAATATTTCAATATAAGTGACTAATCATAATCATAATCATAAACCAGTGGAAAATCATATGCCTAAACTTCCAGTTTGATTGAATGGATTCACTTATGAACTTTTCTCTCGGCGAGCAAACGACAGTCTTATAAGGCAGTAACGTCCTTAGCAATCAAAAGCACAAAAAATGTTTGGTTTTTATCTAGCATAGCCGGGCGATGTTGCAATATTGTTTATGTCAAATTTTCTGCTGAGTCCATTGAGACTCAGATATTCTTACATGAATAATAACATGAAGTGGTCCAACATTTCGTATTGTAAGAGTTAAGATATTCTTACATGAATAATAACATGAAGTGGTCCAACATTTCGTATTGTAAGAGTTAAGATATTCTTACATGAATAATAACATGAAGTGGTCCAACATTTCGTATTGTAAGAGTTAAGATATTCTTACATGAATAATAACATGAAGTGGTCCAACATTTCGTATTGTAAGAGTTAAGATATTCTTACATGAATAATAACATGAAGTGGTCCAACATTTCGTATTGTAAGAGTTAAGATATTCTTACATGAATAATAACATGAAGTGGTCCAACATTTCGTATTGTAAGAGTTAAGATATTCTTACATGAATAATAACATGAAGTGGTCCAACATTTCGTATTGTAAGAGTTAAGATATTCTTACATGAATAATAACATGAAGTGGTCCAACATTTCAAATTGTAAAGCTACACGAGTTGTTTGTCGTAGAAGTAAGTCCGGGCTGGTTGTCTGCCGTGAGTGATGAATATTGATAGTGGAGCTGGAAGGCGGCCAAGCGAGAGGGCGCGATTACAGCGACATCTATATTCTATATTTCCCGCCAAATTGATGGAAATATTAAAGTCGAGCGTCACATCATAATAGCCCCTCGACGGCTACCGAACAGAAGAGACTTTATAGCGTCGATCCATACAAATTGAATAGATGACGTGTTTCAGTGTTTTCCCATAGTAAAGCATGTGCCTCGAAACGAAGGTGTGCAATGTAGAAAAGAGACATAAGATAAAAGCAATGCCTCAAATATATGGAAAGAGGTTTAAGGTGCATTCACATTAGTGACATGTTTTGTAACGAGATGAATTTGTTTGTTTGGTGGAATGGAACATCAGATTTGAATTTGAATAAAAAAAGAAAAACAAAAGAATGCAGAAAGAGAAGAAGCTTCCCTGGCGAGAGAGTCACAAGCATGTGAATATGGTGATAATCAATATTGCTGTGGTTTATTATATATACATTGTGATTGTGGATAAAATAAATAATTTGTGATTGTGGATAAATAAAAGTGTTTACAAAGTTTTTGGTTCACTATCCTCTTTTGTAAGTGATATGATTCCTGGCGCTATGCACTCAAGCAGTCACAGTTCTTCAGAGCACGGCCAAACACCTCATTGAAGATCCTTATAAAATAAAGTGAGAAACACCCACACAGTTTGTTAGTTATAAATTAAAACTGAAAGTACAATCAAATACGAATTTTATTCTGAATATTCTCTCAAAGCAAATTACGAAACAAACGAGCCATAAATAAAATAAAAATGCTGTTTACGAACAACTTATTTTCCAAGAAACTGCCTGCAACATGTAGTCATGTTTTAAATACCAAAAATTGTTTAAAAATGTTTAAGCATCGTGGGATTATGAATTGTGTTACATCAATATATCGAAACGGGAAATCCAGTTTGAAACTTTCGGTGGAATCTAACCCAAGCCTTCTTGCATTAAGCACAAGTGTTCAACCAATTGTCGATAGCTGAGTCTATAATGTACGTTGCAAACATATATTGAAAGATAAGGCTCATATTTAATGCACTTCTACAATACGACACTTTTAAGTTTGTGTTTACACATGCTACATGTGTACTTCCAAATTAAACTAAACCTCGCTTCAACATACACCTTGCAACTCTATATAACTCTATTCAACTCTGTATAAAATAATTTGTCTATAATTGATAACGGGCGATGCTTCCTAATATTTCTTCCCAATTTTGCCACTACAATTGAGGCTATACATTTTATTATGATAGCCGATATTATCCAATATTTTGTGTATGAACATTGATGAAGGAAGAGAGGGGGCAGCTTTGGGTCAATATGCTTTTAATTTTGCCAGTTTGTTATCACTTTGGGTATTGCTTCTCGGAAGCAATATATCTTGGGCGGTTCAGCTATGACAATATTGGCTTAGCTGATGAGTCCACCCCGACTTCTAGGCCTTCCTATAGGCGCGTATGCAAGATTGCTGCCTTAAAAAATAATCGTATATTTTTTTAATTTATGCTTGTTTGAAGAAACATCGGATACATTTCATCTATTTAAACCGGACATACGATAACACAATTATTCAGAGAACAACTTCGAGGTCAAAAAGAACAAAAGAGATTGTTCTCTCGATAATTGTGTGATTGACGCTCCGAAAGCGCTCGAGAGAATAAACCAACTCGCAAAGAAAAACTTTACTTTGTTTTTTACGCTTAAATTATTAATATGAAACGAATCTTTACAATGTTAGCACACAAACCTCTAAACTTCAAATGAAAATTAGCTTTTAAAAACTGAATTTTTCGACGAACCGGATATTCCTAAAATATAATATAACTAAAAGTTTCATTAGTTTTACTTTGATAATCGGATCTATTAATTATCTATAATATAAGTGGCAAAGATATTACATTTACATTTAAGACCCATATTTAATGCACGTCCACAAGAAGACATAAGAAAGTTCACGCTTACACATGCTGCATGTGTACTCACAAAACAAAAACAAACCTCACGTGAACATGTTTCTTCCGACTTTCCATGAAACCCTGGGTGGCATTGGCAAAAATGAACCAAGTTTTGCAGCATGGGTGTCAGCCTTATATCAATCTGTCAGAGAAAGAACAATGGTTGATGTTTTTAGTAGGATCTCAGGTCAGGTGGCGTTCTTAAGAATGTCTTAGGACGCTCGTTTCGCCAACACAAACTTGCCGACCCGTTTACTGCGAATATTGCTAAAATTTGAAATCTGTATCGTGAATTATTAGGCAGGCCGGACCCGCATCAGCCCCATACAATTAGATTACTTCAAGGCTTAGATTACTAGAGAACGTTCGAGACTTTAGTACCTACTGGCAGAGTAGTGCTATGCATTAACCGGACCGTTGTCTACTATTTAAAACTAAGTGGCGGGTTCTATTCCAGAGAAGTAATATTTTTCGATGAATGAATTTTCAAAGACTCTCATAGACAGAATGCACTCGGCACAATAAAAAAATCCGGCGATGTGACGTCATTAATAGTAGATAAAAAGTGAATTCCCGAGAATCAGGAAGCTGTTATAGTAAGCATCATTGTGAAACGTATGCTATTGACGCGACGGTTACCTATGCTTAATGCAGTACGTAGCAACTTATGTTTTTTTTTATTTAAGTCATCACACTCTGTCCTGCCTTTTGCTTGGCAATTGAAATCATATTTTCTCCCTTCATTTAAATGTACTGAGTGTATTCAATACACTGAAATTTCATGATCTTGGATTTAAAAGTCATTTACAGAAGAAGACAATATAAAAGGAATAATTAAAATAATCGTATTTCATAATTTCCATTCGTCATCATTTCTTTTTCATAAAAAGTATTTTTCGGCATTTTTCATTGATTGCACCAGTTCATTGACCTTAGTGTAATTTTTGGGGTGAAGTTACGAATTGAGCTTTACCCCTAGTATGAAATATTACGCTTTAACTTAAATTAAAAGTTTATATCGTTTAAACGCTCACTAGAGTCCTTCTTCAATTTCCATACATTTTTCGGTGAGCTCTGTGGTGGAGTTCAAACGCAATATTTACACTTTTAGAACTGAAAACAGATGAAAGGTAAATTAGGCGCGAAAACTCAAGAAGAAAGAGAAAGATGGAAGGAGGAAGATTCAAATTCCGTGGAAAGTAAAGATGAGAATGACATAGAGAACGTAATGTTGTAAAAAAAATATCATCCGGTTATGATTGATAATTTAGTAAGTAAGAAATACTTTCATGGATCAAATGCTGAAAACCTTTTTTTTTTAAGAAATCCTATGCGGGAGATTCCCTAGATTCTAGAGACTCTAGGGTTCTATGACACTTGTTATAGTGCCATAGAGGTGTTAGAGCCCAACGAAGAGCATCTTTGGAAATATAAATTGTATATTTTTTGTGCTCCGTCGGGATCCGAATCCACTACCTTCCATTTACGAGACCGAAGTGTTGCCACTAGACCACGGACCGGTCCAAGAAATGAGCGGTCACCCATCCAAGTAGCATCCGCACCCAATGTTGCTTAACTTTGGTGGTCTGATGAGAAACGGTGCTTTCAAAATGTTATCGTCGTTGACGTTTGCTTTGCTTTTTGTAAGCGCTGTTTTTATGTAAATCACTCAATAGTCCTCTGCATGCTTGATTGACACTTTCCAGGGTCAATTTTGCAAGAAAGATCGATCTTTATGCCTAGCCTTCGGTAAAGGAAGATCAATTTTTCAACCCAGTGAAGAGCATATTTTAAAAATCATGTGATAATTTCTTAAAAGATGGTTTGAAAATGGAACTCATGAGTTTCCGTTTACGAGTGAGTAGCGTTAACCACTCTTATATAGACCAATTTATGGTTAACATTATAATGGTTACCAAAGTCTCATAAAGAGTTAATGAAGATGGAACGTTTTCAGTGTGGATGTTACAAATTAGATTGTTTTTCAACTTGCAAACGTCACACGTCTATATAGTTGGCAGCTAACTACAACATATAAGTTAGCCATTTCTTCAGCAACCCGTTTCAGTGACGTTTTTGTCATTAGTGTGGATTTTATTCTGATTTTGTACAAGAAAGTAAAAAAGTAAGATACCTCAAATTTTAGACTTAACTCAAGTCCGGTCGATTGGTTAGTTGGTAGAGCGCTTGCATTCCATGCCAAGAGCTCGGGTACGAATCCCACCGAGGGTGTCAAAAATTATTTCCCGTTTTGTGTTTATTTCAAACTCAAAATAAAATACCGGCAAGATTTATTTAGCCTTCACAAGATATGAGAACCAGCCCCCTCAGGAACTGGGAAACCCCCAGTTCAACTAAAGTATTTGAAGTAAGGCCAGCCCTCTTACCTGTAAAAATAAATAGGTTTCAGTCCCCACATACAACCGATTCGAGAATAACGCGTAAAAAAAATTAAACTGTCTGTCTGAGCTTGGTGAACTCAATGTCTTTGTTTTACTCAGAGATGAAAAATTAAGCTCAAATCCGTGAAATAACTCAGATTAAGGATAGTCATTTACTTGCAAATGAGTGTTTCTTAATCCCACAAAGAGACTTCGCCCCGCATCGTAAGGGGGGCGAGGAATCCCGAGATGAGGGTTCATCAGAAATCCTCAAACACCCTTAAAATAAGGACTTAGCTACGTACTTCTTTTTCTTTGCGTATTGCTGCAAAAGAAAGGTATTTTTTGTCCATTGGTCCGCGATACAACCAAAAATCCAAGAATTCTATCCGTTTCCCTGCTTCTGTCTCAGCTTTGTGGAGGTTTTTCAGGCCTGAAAAAGGCCTGTCTTCTAATAAGGCACTCCTCCACTATGTGCCAAACCGTCTGGTTAATTGAAGTTTAGTTAAACAATTCGCAGATTTTCTACTTGAAACATCACTGTTCGTTTCTGCATCGTTTCACATTCTTTGTAAAACTTTGTCGTTTGGGGTTTTTAAAAATTGTTTTCGATTTTCAAAAATCTTAAAATTTTCCAAAATCCAAATATTTTCTTCGCCAGTTAAAAAAAATCTACATTTACCAAAATAATTGTTACGAAGGTTCATCTAGCCTTTCAGCAACTTGAACTTGCCGGCAAAATTGGATCTGCATGCACTGGACTCTTGCGGTGTAATTTATAAAAAACCGGTCTCTCCAAATATTTCATCCTGAAATTGATTTGTCATTAATTTAGAGTTATTTATTTGGTAAGAACTGTTTTTGTATGATTTACACCTTTGGTATGAGGTTGCCTCCCCATAATGTAAAAAATGCTTCACTTTGCCAATGTCACTCTAAGTTTCAGGGAAGGTCGGCTAAAATTGCAGGGTTTTTTTTTTTTTTAAGGAATCCTGTGCGGGAGGCTCCCCAATTCTTAAAAGTCTTGGGGGTCTATGTCACCCTGGAAGGGTGCCGCAGAGGTGTTGCTTGAGTTCTTGGTTCTGTCGTAAGGCGCTGCAAGGAAGTGGTGATTGATGTTGGTTTTGAATAAAACCGGATTAAATTCGGAAGGAAACACAGATACTGGTAGACCATTCCATAAACGGGCAGTTTGGCAAAGGAATGAGTCATGAAAAGCCAAGTTCTTATAGTTTTGAGATCGATTGCAAACGGATGAATGAGAGTCGTACTACGAGTTTCCCTTTCTGAAATGCGAGGGGGAGGGATTAATGAATGGAGCTCATAAGAACAAGCTACGTGATAATATCGATAAAAAAGACTGAGCATTCCAACTTTTCTTCTGTGCTGGAGCGGCTGCAGATCGGATGTCAGAGAAGGATCATTGATCAACCTCACTGCTCTCCTTTGCACAGAATCAAGTTGGTCACTCAACTTCTTGGACATACCAAGCCAGAGATGGCTGCCATACTCGATAATGGGGTGGATTTGGGATTTATACAGAGTCAATAACTGGGCTGAAGTAAAAAACCTACGGGCTCTGTTTAATATGCCGAGTCGCCGGAAACTGAAATTTGTGCGTGAATCAATAGCATCATGGTATTTTAACTCTGATGACAGAGAAACACCAAGAAGATTTAGGTGCTCATGGTTAGAGAGGGAGACATTGTCGAAAGTTGGGAGATAGTTGTTTGGAATCCTCTTTAAGGATATCATACATGCTTGAGTCTTTTTGATGTTGAACTCTACAAGGTTGTCAGTGCCCCAACGGCTGACAGCCCTGAGATCTGTATTGATCTTTGAAGCTAATGATTCACGAGCAATAGATATCGTTGAACTATTTGGGGGCTTTGTAAAAGAGAAACCGTCATGTATTGTACTGTCATCGGCAGAGCAGTGGATAGGAGCACAGGATAGTAAATCATTGATGTGCATAAGAAAAAGTATCGGAGACAAGACGGATCCTTGGGGGACACCGGAATTGATTGGTAGCAGGGCTGATTTACTACCATCGATGACTGTTTGGATAGATCTGTCTTTTAGAAAGCTGGAAATCCATTCTATGAGGAGAAGGGGAAGTGCAAATGATGACAATTTGTTAAGGAGGCTGGAGTGCCAAACTCTATCATTATGGGCTTATGTTTATTTGAAATCTGTTTTGAATGTAGTCCACATGCTGAATATGTAAGCGCGATTTTACACGTGTCTGATTATGGGAATGCAAATAGTCAAATATTTAGTCAACGACGTTAGCCATGTTGAAAGCACCGGTTCCCATAGATCACCGAAGTTAAGCAACATTGGGCGCGGTCAGTGCTTGGATGGGTAACCGCTCAGGCACACCGCGTGTCGTTGGCATCTTGGACCGGTCCGTAGTCCGTAGTGGCAACACTTCGGACTCGTACATGGAAGGTTGTGGATTCGGATTCCGGCGGAGCACAAAAATATACCATTTGTATTTCGAATGTGCTCTTCGCTGGTTTGAAAAATTCATAAACCTTTACCAATGACCGGTCACCAAAGGTCCATCCAGCCTTACAGCAACTGGGTCTTGCTTGAGTAATGGCGCTTTGTAGCGACGACCAAGCTCGTACACCTCTGCGGCACTACAACAAGTGTCATAGACCCCTAGAGTCTTTAGAATCTAGGGAGTCTCCCGCACAGGATTTCTTAAAAAAAAAAAAAAAAATAATATGAATCTAACATGTAGTGTATTTTTACAACTAAGATTATAGATAATATACACCACAAGAGCCCTCTACAAGCTTGGTCATCACTATAAAAGCTATTCCACTTTATGAGCAATATTTGGGTAAAAGGAATATATTAATTTTAATTAAAAAAACTTTTTAAAATATAAAACATAGTTTTATTTTCACATTTTTTGAATTGTAAATCCAGAAACAGGAATTTGCTATTTAAATTAAGGTTATAAAGCATTGTAAGGAATCAAATCCATTCTTTTATTATAAGTCCGTAGCCTTAACAACTAGATTACGCCCGCTCGTAGTCATTTTACTTACAAAAATATATTACAAAGTATGTATATGTTAGACTTCCTCAAAATGCTCTGTACACCTTTTAGTATGCCGGTACTGAGATTTGATTCGATTTATATTTGATGACCCTGATAAGGTGTTTGTGGGTGGTGCTTGACCTGGGGCTATCGCAAAGGGCACCCCACCCCGGTGACACCTCCATTATCTACGACATTCTATACCTTTGAATACCAATATCTGATTTCTGCCCATTGATAAACCTTGAACCTTACTGAATGATTCGAATAGAACCAAAGACGGTCATCTTGGCTATTTTTAGAAAATGATAAAAATATGCTAAAACACATAGACGATCATTTTGTAAAAAATAATTATTTTTTTCCTTCGTATCAAACAAATTTGTGAACAGGGATGCATCTCACCAACAAATTTTGCCTGGCCTGAAAGATGTATTAAAATTATCAATATAAAAAAAAGACGCATCTAATCGGCAAATATATTGCAACTCATTCCCGCATTGTCCCCTACAAGTTCACATGCGACAAGAGAACCTATTTATTTGTTTACAAATAAGGGATCGACTAAAGGCTACTTAATTTCAAGGTTTTCCCTGCTTCCGAGGAGGCTGGCACTCTTTTCTTGTAGAGGCTGAGTAAACCTCTCCAGTACTTGTAAACATCGAAACGGGAAATTGTTTTAACAAAAGCATAGAAAAATTCTCACGACTTCGTATAAAATACAGGGAGCTAATCTTTTGTTTTTTTTTTGTGTTCCTAATGACTCTTGGACCTGCGACGTCATCCTAACGGACATGTTTTTTTTACTGTTTTGACTTTATTTGCTGTCTTAATAAAAGTGATGTTCATTTGCTTTTTCATATAGTAAAAAAATATTTGAGAATTGTTTCAAAATGTACAAAATATAAAAAAGAAAGTGAATTCCCTTTCGCACTGATAAACAAAATGAAAAGATTTGTTTTATACCAATATCGGGATTGGTTTTTATCTCTGCGGACGCTACAAAATACAATACATAGTTCTGGAACAAGGAAAATCCAATTGAAAACAATCACCCCCAAAGGACCACGCAGACCACTAACTACAAGTTCTGGAAGGTGTTGAACAATATACTTACCAACCAGTTCTATAAGCTTTCTTGGGCACTAGGTTCAGAAAATGTAGCTGCTAAGGTGGTGAGCTGGCCTTAATTTCTATTTTTAAAAATTAAGAAAATAAATGTAACCAACTCACCTATTTTTTCTCGGTCTAAAAAAGGTATAATGAAATCAATTAAAAATTAATTAAAAAAAAAAAAAAACTCAAAGATTTCGTCCACCGTGTCAAACTGGGATATTGTTTTATTACGAAATATTGCCACCTAACGTTTGGTCATGGTACAAAAATTCCTTAAGAATTATAAGGTTGAGGTTGGAGTTACAGTCGTTATCATATTTACAAAAAAAATCCTTGAGATATGTTTAGTGGAGCTCTTTAATGATATATAAAGAACTAATTCTAATTTCAGTCAATAGTTGTTACAACGCTCACGTCCAAAACCGAAAGGCTAGGGCTCGAATCAAACCAAAAGTATTAGATATAATTTCAAAACGTTTTTTTTACACTTTCTAACGCGGTTTTTTTAAGCCCACAACTTAGTCGACAATGGTTTACCCCGCCTTCACATGAAACGAGAATGCTCTCTCTCGGAAGCTGAAGAACACACATTTCAAGTTGTTTACGCAAAGCTAGCTCACTAACATATAAAAATAAATAGATTCCAATAAATTTAACCAAAGGTCCATCCAGCCTTACAGCAACTGGGTCTTGCTTGAGAATTGGGGCTTTGTAGCGACGACGACCAAGCTCGTAAAAAGGTCGATAGCTCAATTGGTAGAATGCTTGCATTCTATGCCGAGAGCAAGGGTTCGATCTCAAGGTTTACTCAGCCTTCACAAGAAATGAGAACCAGCTCCCCTGGAAGCTAGGAAACCCCCACTTCAACTGAAAGTGGTTGGTGTGAGGCCGGCCCCCTTACGCGTAAAAATAAATAGGTCCCGAATCGCCACATGCGACCCCTTCGGGGATAACGCAGGCAAGAAGTTACACTAAATGTGTAGCCTAGTTGCGTTTGCCATTCGCCGCAAGTGACTTCTTCAAGGACAGCTCTTTGAGTCAGAAGAAATCACCGATATTGGAATATCTGACACTCTTGGCAGGCTTTGAACTTTTTCTCTCTAGTTTTAAAAATGTACACGTTTTATCAGCTATCGACTGGAAAACACAATCGACTTTATACCATCGCATATTATTATTAACTTTCGCTTTGATCTTTTGATGTTTAACAATCTTTAATTTTACGACCCTCCTTTCATCCATTTAATTTAACAACACGAGGGCAACACTTCATATCCCAATTCGAATAAAACCGTTCATAAAATAGCCTTATCAATACTTAATGAGCGGACAGTTTCCGTTTTGTCGACGGAACACCTCCCGCTTGGCAATTTGGGTATCAATAATATAATGATCTCGACTTTATTGCCTCTCTGAACCTGCCATTAACAAGCTTTGTTTTGAATGAACACGTGGAAAATAATAAACCTTATCTTTGGCTGTAAGAAAATTATGTTCGGCCTTTGTAAACATTATTTTTATCCTGAGAATTAATTCGGCTGATATCTTACAGCAAAAAAATTACGAGGTCATACGACCAGTTGGCTAACAAAAAGACAAAAAAATCTCATAATAAATAAATAATAATATTAGGATGATTTATTTGGTGAGCGCTGTTTTTGTCTGTATCACACCTGATACAGACTTAACAACACGCTGCCTTAGTTCTTGATTGTCGTATACGCCATTGAGAAAATTTTACATGAGCAATGTTTGCATGTGTACTGGACCAATGTGTCTTATGAAAACAATAAATTTATTTAAAAAATATGTAAAACAACTCTCACATTATCGAGTTTTACGGGTTTTCTTAGCTCAGATTGTGTAGAATTTAATTCATAAGACAACTGCATGAAAAAGTCATATTTGACAAGATTGCTCAGGTACACCGCGTGTCGTTGGCATCTTGGACCGGTCCGTTGTCCAGTAGCAACACTTCGGACTCTTAAATGGAAGGTTGTGGATTCGGATCCTGGTGGAGCACAAAATATACTATTTATAGGTATTTCGAATGTGCTCTTCGCTGGGTTGAAAAATTCATAAACCTTTACCAAAGACCGGTCACTGAAAGGTCCATCCAACCTTACAACAACTGGGTCTTGCTTGAGAATTGGCGCTTTCTACAGCGACGACCAAGCTCGCAGAGGGCTCTTGAGGTGTGATACACACAAAAACAGCGCTCACCAAATAAATCATCCTAATATATATTATTATTATTATTTATTATTGGCGTATACGATAAACAAGAACTGGGGGAGCGAACAGTTAAGTCTGTATCACCCTCTAAATGTTTATACAATATTTTTGCATTTTTTTAATTATTAGGAAAAGTACTTATTATAATTCATGTATGTACTTCTTTGTTTTTAAAAGCTGCATAAACAAGACAGATTAATTTTGAAGTTGATGGCAATTATGTTAAATCACCATAATAGTGTAAGTTGCAGAGATTATCATTTGAAATTCACACCTCATGCAGTGAAATAACACAAAAAGGAGAAAAATATTTTATCAGTTTTATAAGCCCGCCTAAAAGCTTTGCCTCGAATCCACTCAGAGGAGCAATAAATTACTCAAAAAAATATATACACGCATTCACACAACTGAAAACAATGTGTTTTTTATTCATATTAGTGCATGTTTATGCCTTTTGCCCTTTTTTGCCCGCTCGTACATGTTGCCGCTTTTTGCCACCGCGCCCTCTCGTCCCTTGTTTCGCCGGCAAAAACCCTTTTAGTGTAATAAATTTATTTCATAGATTTCTGCCCCAGCATTACATACATGTTACACGACTATTTCTGGATGTAATGCCACTTCTTACATGTGTAAGGGCTGGAGAGGGTCCATTGTTCTGGCTCCAATTAATTGATGGATACGGTGCTTATTTGGTAGTACTACAATATCATTTGATTTGAATAATAACCTACGTATTTGAAATGTATTTTAATTTTTGAAATGTATTCGTCGGGGTTATAGCCGCGGGGGCCAAGAGGGCTGATCTTTCTAGCGTGTTTCGAATGGAACAACGTTGGTTCGATCCCCGCTTGGGTCACTTGACTTTAACTTTGACCCTGGTTCAACAGATGTAATTGGGTAATTATTATTTAATAATTCATTAATAATAAACTATAATGAATTATTAAATGATGATATTAATACCTGTTTCTGGCCAGGCAGAATAGGTTGGTGAATTGCATTCCTCTTCACAAATCTATTAAAAAAAAAAAAATATATATATATATATATATATATATATAAATAGCTAATAAAAGTAGGATATTTTCAAGGTTTTTTTTTCGTTTATGGTTAGTCTTTATATGACTTTGCCAAGCTCACATTTTTGTTCGTTGATTTTATTGTATTAGTCTTATGTACCAAACGTACTGCGAAAAATTACAAATTTTTCTCAATTTCACCCCTACAATTTATAATTAGCACATACATAATATATTCATTTAAGATTCATATTTTATGCACGCATCACATGAAAGTTACCGCTTACACATGTTGCATGTGTAAAAATCATCAAAAACCTCGCAAGTCTCGCAACCCTTCTCTGAATAACATTAGCAAAGTGAACCAATTTTCAGAGTACAAGCGGTTAGTCTCATACTACTCTCATAAACCCCATGTTGAAAATAAAAAAAAAATATAAAGTGTTTGTAGATAAATAGTTTTATATGTAATGCTCTCCTTGCCCAGTTCCTTTAAGTACCAACTTACAAGCTTAAGAAAAATAAAGTTTGCAAATAGTAATAATGTAAAAATAAGATCAACGTTTTTCTTCAGGAGTTCGTTTATTTCCTTGAGCGCTTTCGGTGTTATCACATCGTTATCAAGAGAACCTTAACAAAAGATTTATGGGTGTGAAATGTGGACAATGACGAAACGTAGCAGCCTTCCAAAAAGAATAAAGCAGCCTACAAAATAATTATTGAACATGGTCTACAAGCCCGGAAAGATGGATTCTACATCCTTATCATCATCAATGAGTAAAGTTTGCAGAAATTTTGGAAAGATTTGAGAAGAGAGTGCTAAGGAAAATCCTTGGACCCGTGAATGATGGCAAAACCTGGAAATAAGATACAACGAATAGATTTATAACATCTATGTGCCTCTTAGACTCTCTGTACATTCTAAATGAAAAAAACTTAAATAGGCCAGACATGTGCAGAGAATGCCGTCTTCACGGGAACGAAAAAGGATCCTGGAGGGACATCCGGGTGGGAAAAGAAAATTTGGCAGGCCTAGGCTGAGATGGGAGGATGAGGTGAGGAAGGACGCAAACTAACTACTGCAGGTGACAAACTGGAAAGCCGTAGCGGTAGACAGGAAGAGTTGGAGCCGAAGGTTGATGCCGGCCAAGGGGAGATATGAGCTGTATGGCCATTGAAGAAGAAGAAGAACACCGAAAGCGCGCGAGGAAAGAAACCAACTCGTGAAGAGAAACGTTGTTTTTATTTCAACATTATTAATTTAAAATGAATCTTCACAATGCCAATATGCAAAGCCTTACACTTTTAAGAAGTAGTGAACGTTATCCTGCATTAAGGTGAGTAAGTAAGTACACAGCTGCATTATGTAAGGACTTTCTGTGTTTTAAACATGCCAGGGAGGAAGTTCCTGCCGCCAGGGGTCGCAAACTTTGTCTGCTCCCTAAAGTCAAAGGAAAACCACTCACCTACGTGTACCAGTGACTACTTGTATGAACTCAACGTAAGGAAAATATTTAAGTACCTTAGTACATTTTAGTATATGAGCGAAAAATGGCGGTTGCCCTTCAATGTTGGTGGCTAAAGCTTTCACATTTAATATAATGGTTTTTAGTTTTGAATTGTATTTTTATTTCATTTATTGTTTGTTTGTATGTGTTGAATTTTATAGTGCTTTATTATTTATGATCCTCGACTTAAAGGTAGGTATGAGGTTGACCTCTCAAATTATTAATATTGAATCACTTGTGTCAAGGTCATGCTCATCTCAACGAAAATTGGTAAAATTTGCAGGGTGTATGCCCATTTGAGGATTGGGTCACATTTTGCATGTATGTTACAATAATTTACGAGATTTTTACAGGAGGACATCAGCCTCACACCGACATATGAGTCATGGATCATGACATAAGTACAATGTGAAAGAAGTCAATAATCTCTCTTCAGAAACAATTGCGCTTGCTTTATTTGGGTCGTGTAAAATCAAATACGGCAATTTAAAGTTTTTTTGAAAATAAAATGTTATATATTTTTCCATGTATGTATGTATCTGTACTGTAACTGTATCCAACCGCCATTTCACTAGGGAGCAGCATTTATCTCCTTGCGCACTTCTTTCATATACTCAGCATTCACCATTTTCTTCATGCATGACCTTCTCTTTCTCTCACTCTATGGATTCAAATCATTCGCAATCTCGCTTTCTTGATCAATTATATATTTTTTCAGTCTTCCTGTGCCACAAAAACCTTTGAAATTTCCTCATTTTCAGACAAAAGTAGATTGTGGATTTTGATTTTATTCGAATCATATTTACTTAGTTATGATTTGGCCAAGTCCCTTGCCTCTTCATGCACATCTCGGCGTACGGTTTTCTCATTATATGTAAGTGCATGTTACGACGCGGATGCGCATGCCTCTCTGTCTGAGTTGTGCTTTATGCGAATTTTATGCAAAAGCTGCAAGCGAAAATAATAAAGATAATGTCATATAAATCCCACGTCTACTCGCTTCAATATTCCCTACAACGTTTCACGTAATTATTCATACATCAAATAAAGAAAAATAGTCTTTTCATGTCCATACTTTTAAAAGATATGTAATAAACAACCAAAAATATATTTTTGTAATCTTATCAGGTAGGTACTTAATCACACACTTGTAAGTTCACGCTCGCATGTGTTGCAGACTTGCAAAAAATAATCTGAGCCTCAAATAAGTACAAGCTCTGCAACTTCTTCAAAAAGCGGCGTATTGACAAAAACAAATTACTAAGTTTTTATTATATTTTTTAGGGTGGATTTATTTTTTATAATTTATTTTTTTACTAAGTTTTCGTTTAGGCTTAGGTTGGACCTACGGTCGTTTGACATATTTACAATAATTATAACTACACAGTGAAAATTTATTGCTCGGATATTAGACGAACGGTTATAATAGAACTTATATTATTTTCGACGTTTCGTCAGCGAGGTACCTAACGTCTTCAGGATACACCTTCTCTGGACGAAGACTGAGGATGAACATAAGTTCAGCAGAAGAATTATTTTTCTGGTCGGTTTCAGAAGGTGACATTCTTCTTTCAGGCTTTTTTTCGCCGTGGTTGGTTGTATGTATAGCTCAGTGGATACTGCACACATATATTGGTGAAACTTATTTCTTGGGAATGTTTGAATCCATGACCCATGTCCTTAGGAAGACTAGAAAAAGTATCGTGTAACAAAAATGAGAAGTCGTGTCTGAAACCAAATTGCATATAATATAAGTGTGTGCAGTTTTGATTGACTGCTCGTCTGTTTCTCTTTAAAGGGTTCTACTGTTGTGGACAATTTAGCGCTTAAGCAAGCTTACTGATTACTGATGAAAGACTGACGAAGAAAGTATATGTTGCAAGAATAGATGGATGTCGTGGTAGAGGAAGACCGAGAAAGGAATGCATGGACCAAATTTCCGAAATAGCGAATGAATGGGATATCTAAATCTTAATCTAAATCTAAGCTGCGAAGATATTTATAATTTAAGATTCATATTAAACGCACTCCCACAAAAAGAGATGTATAAGGTCGCGCTAACACATGCCGCATGTGGACGTACAATATAAAAACCCAATCTCAAATAAACATAAGCCCTGCAACTCTTGCCGACCTTCCCTGAGACGGGGGTGACATTGGCAAAGTGAACATTTTTTTACATTATGGGTGGTCAGCCCCACCAACCTTTAAGTCAAGGAATACAAACAATTAATTATTAAACAATGGGACACGCAGACAATACGCGATTGCCGTTGCGTTTTATACGGAATTTCCCACCTGTCTGACACGCTTCGAAAAAATTCGAACCCTTGTTATGAATTTTGTACGTAAAGGCTAGTTCGGACACGGCGACTAATTTAGTCGAGTAGCGAGTAATTTAGTGGCTAAACGTGTGCAAACCACAAAAAAATAGTCGAGTAGCTTAGTCAATGATTTAGTCGAGTCGATACATTTTACTCTATTTTAACGGGCGAGTAGCGCCCCGCCCACCACTAAATTACTCGCTACTGGACTAAAATAGTCGCCTTGAACTAGGCTTCAGCGTTCTACAAAAAACTAAGCTATTGGTCGTGTTAAATCAAATAATGTTATTTTTCATTAAATATATAAACAATTTGGTATATTTTATCTTGTAAAGTATTTCAATAAATAAATGAGTAAGAACGTATATTTCAGTGTAATGTATGTGCTTTGTGTTTAATTTATGCCCTCATAGTTTGATTATTGGTTCTGTAAATACTTGGAGTGTAGTACAGTTAGTCTTCACTCAGCTATTTACCAGCTTTTACGTAATGAGTGGAATCACCGGTGTGAGAGCCTAAAACAGTGGTGTGCAACCTTTCCAGCTTAGGTCATCATTTTTTTATAACAAAAATTAACAATACTGTGGCATGTGTTAAGGATAGAAATATCCGAAGATTTTTGTTTTGTTTTACTTTACTTACTTACACGAAGCTTGCTCGAGGTACACCTATATAAAAAAAAACAGAAGAATCGCAAGATCATCACAAAAATAAAATGTCTGACATAAAGCTGATGTAAAACGAGTGCACTCTTTGAGAGCTACGATTGGATGGCTTGGCTCTAACCAATATCTGTTGACGGTGGATTCTTTATTTCTTAGGATACTTCTCACGTGGTTATGAAAATAGGCTGGAATGGCTGGTTGAGGTTGGTGCCTGAAAGGAAATATTGGGTAAAAGCTCTGTGCTATATAAAGATTGGAGTTGTCCTTGTTGTACCTCACGAGAGAAGAAGGAATAAGTGAAGATATTTCATCACAACAAGAACCGGGAAAAAATTGATAGAACAAACTGAGCATTCCAACCCTTCTTTGATGCGTGAAATATTACTGTAGGTTGTTTGTAAGTGTAGGCTCGTCTTCTCAAGTTTTTCATTCCACCGTGATTCTCAACTTGTGGACTGATTAAGTAAGGCTTGAACGACATATTGGTTCTTGGAACGCAGTCAAGAGAGAACCGTACAAGTATGATTGCTTGCATAATGGTCAAATTGGCCTGAAACCATCTGCTTCATCATGTGGGACAGATAGAAGACCATGAGAAGTTGCAAAATGCACTGAATGCAAGCAAATTTCTGGCATCGTTTGCACGAGAACCCTTAAAGTGATTACACAACAAAACGGCGCTTTACAGAAGTATTCTACTCATCATATTCAGATTTCAGTTGTAAGAAAAGTAATTTGTCTTCTAAATGACTCGTAGTCTACCATCACTCGCCGTGACGTCTACTGCCTACACCGTCTCACCCGAATGCTTTATTCGGCGCCTGGGGGGAGATCGTATCTGCTCCGCTACTGATTTTTATTGCCCCTGTGCTCTGTAACGATTATAAAGCCCATTTAACTTTGCCCCTAACTCACACGTGATTACTAACACAACCGTTTAACGGCTTGCCCTACTTTAACATTTACAGAACAAAGCAAAGTGAGGAAACAAGAATTATCTTCGTGGATTTGTTATCTTGAAGATTTGAGACATAGTTCTTACGAATTTTGTTTTTTACACATCTGCTTTATCCCATAAAGGCAAATGTAGCAAAGCACTTATAAGTTAGGCAACTTAAGTAAAAACTAAACCGTGAAATAAAGAGATTTGAAATAAAGTATGTGTCAGAAGGACTCAAAGTACATGGGTGCTCATAAAAAGCTTTGTATTTTTGTGAAAGTGGCGGAAGGCCTTCCCGTGTTTTTCCTACGTAAATTCCCGTTTTGGAGTTTTCTTTAAGCTGAAATCACAGTTGCTTTTTTGCGAGCAAAAAAACTTCAAGGTAAGTGTTTTACCAGTGAAAAAAAGAGTGTTCTTATTTGACAATCTCTTTCTAATATTTAAGCTGATAAAAGTATACAAAAGTTTTCGTTGTAACAAATTGTGAAAGTAAAGAAAATCATTTTCTAAAATAAAGAAAACATACAAGTTATTTTTGGAACTGTTTTTATTAAAATATATTAAGTTACAATAACAAAGATCCAGAAGAGCGAAAATAAGATATTTCTTGGTACAAACCGCCTGAATCGTTTACAGATTGCTGACGCACTGAGGATAATAATAATGTGATAGAAAGTGACTTCGATGATAAGGTGGGTGGCACCAAACTTGATTCTGTGAATGGCCCGGAGGACATTTCATGTCAAATAAACAATTAAATGTGACGTCAGCAGGCCTCTCTGTTGATCGAGTCGATCACAAGACAATGGTGTTTTTTGGAATAATATCAAATTTCCTTGTGTTCCAAGACATTGTGGAAAAACGAAATTAGTGTTGACGTGAGAAATATTAAAGGTGGTTTGTGTCTTGAAAACGATTGTGTAGTTACAATATTTATCGAAAAATAAGAAAAAATAAATTCACGCTAAGCTTCTCATATAGTGTAACTTCTCACCACGTTTTTTTCGGAAGGTGTTGGATGTGAAGAGTGTATCCTATTTATTTTTACAGGTAAGGAAGTCAGCCTTACACCATCCACTTAAGTTGAAATGGGGGCTTCCCAGCTCCCGCGGAGGCTGGTACTCATTTCTTGTGAAGGCTACGTAGTCTTCCTTGTCAGTGTTTTATTTTGGGGTTGAAATAAACACTGAAACTGGAAATCATATCTGGGTGGGGATTCGAGCCCGAGCTCTTTGCATAGTTGCCTCCACTTCCTCGTGCCTCACATCCTTGCAAATCACTCTCAAATCAATCATATGTATCACCTTCTTCATACATTTCTGTCTTTAACATTTACTCCATTCTCTGTGCATACCTTAAGGTGTGCTGTGCATAACAAATACATATTTTTTAAATAAATCTCTTTTCGTGTTGTACAAATACATTAGAACTTATATTGTTTTCATCGTATAGTTGTGTTCCAGTACAAACCGTGAAAGCTTTTATTAAATTAATTATTCAAAATGTCAATGTTATTGGCGCGTATGGCCTACTGCACCCCGAGTATAAAGCCTTTCGCTTACACTCAACCATTTCGTTTAACAAAAAAATACTTGAAACTCAAACGCCCTTTAGAGACGTTGCATACGTAATCAGATAAACGCTATGTTTGCGTTTGAACGTGAAATTAAATACTTGACCTATTGGACGCCTTTGTTTTGCCAGCGCCACCCCTGTTGTACAACTATTGTGAATAAATTATGGGCACAAGGCTAATGCCACTTCCGCTACCAACCGGATCCATACAAATAAACTGAAAATAATATAATTTCGACATGGTTCCGAAATTGCTATAGATATACTTCATTAGGGAATAGATAGGTATGAGGCTGACCTCCTATGCTGTTAAAATTATTTGCAAAACACACAACTAAGCTGCGCATATAATGCGACTTTGTTGTCCCAGAATTAGTCGCATGTGGACCCGCGGACAGACATGTCACAAGACACTCAGATCCAGGGACTCAAATAAAAGTCTGCTCTAGCGGCCGCGCAGAACCACGAGGACGGTGTTTGGTGATCGAGCCTTTAGCGTTGCTGCTCCGACGGCCTGGAATTCTCTTCCTGCGACCCTCGGGGAGCTGAAGACTGAGGCAGCTTTTCGCAAAGGGCTCACATCATACTTTTTGAAAGACTCCTACACAGCGCCTTTTTCATTGACTCAGTCACGAAAAGGTGCTATACAAATGTTTACTTTATTATTACATTATATATGTGACGTGTGGCTTTACGTCAACCACTTCGCTTGAAATAAAGTTGGAAAATTTGTTCTCTTTTGTCAATGCAACCCCTGTTTCAGTGTAAGGCGCGAAATGTTGCAAATTTGATATTCATTTGATGCTTGAGGTTTATTTTCTAAGAGCACATGCAGCATCTATTAAAGCAAACTTGCTATGTTTGGTTATGTATCTGAGATGAAATTTTCAAGTTAGAACATTTTTTAAATAAATATTTTTTTTTTGTTCTCTGCCGAGAACTTCTCATTTTCAAATCCGATAACCACTAGACTACGGACCGCTTTAGATAGTTGCAACGCTTCCATAGCTCATACGCTGGAATTTTTGTATGAAAGTTGATTGTTCTAAAAGCTGTGGTCATTGTGTAAATAAACCTTATAATGTATTTGTACTAGAATCGATAATGATTGACATAGATTTGTTTCCTTAGACATGAAAAATGTTCAACGCATATTTGCTTTGTTTCTGGTTGTTTTCATTCATAATATCAATATGAAAATGACTATATTACCTACCTTCAAAAAAATTAAATAGAAAAAAAAATTCAGTAAAAGATATTGAAGTACGGTGTTATGATTTATTGTGAGATCGGCTGTTTTTTGAGTGAGAGACTAATCGCTGCCTCAGTTCTTGTTTATCGTATACGCTATTGAGAAAATTTTACAATTTTTGAAAAGTTTTAGCGGAAACATTGTAGAACTCCATTTTAATTATTAAAAAATGATAGAATTATCATTTTTTAATGAGAAAATTTTACATGAGCAATGTTTGCATGTGTACTGGACCAATGTGTCTTATGAAAACAAGAAATTTATTTAAAAAACATGTATAAGAACTCTCACATTATCGAGTTTAACGGTTTTTCTTAGCTCAGATTGTGTAGAATCTGATTCATAAGGCAACTGCGTGAAAAAGTCATATTTGACAAGATTGGCGTATACGATAAACAATAACTGAGGGAGCGTTATGTAAGGACAAATCCTGAAATGTGTTATGTTTTAAGATTTAAAGGTAGAAGCATTTAACGCTCATACAGATTCCGCATTCTAACTCCAAGAACTCTCAGAGTATAGCCCATCAGCGAATAGTTCTCTCATTATGTTCCATCTTTATTGTAGGAATCACATGCATACACATTGGGTTGATTGAGGTTCAACTAGTAAACTGAGATTTATTCAATAAACTAGCTGATTCAACAGACGTTATAATGTCCTAATTTTAATCACTGATGTAGTGATCAAATAACGGATTATATTGATGTTCATGCCTTTCTTTGCGAGAGAAAAACGACTTCTGATGAGGCTTAGGGCCTTTATAGACGACTACAAAAAAACCTAGGCTTTTCCAGTTCTTTGACCTTTTTCACTATCGTCGTTTGCTTAATCTGTTTTTTTTTTTTTTTTTTTTTTTTTTTTTTTTTTTATGTAGGTAAACACATTTTTTCAGAGCTTAAAAAATAATTGTTCGTCAGAGGAAAAAGGAGCAACGTCCACATATACGTCATCATGTTAAAGCACGAAGCGGCACCAACTGTTGCGGTAAATTTGTTTTGTATGAGGTACAGCACCCAAGTAGAATACTTTACTAGCAAACTCAACCTCAGCGTTTTTCAGATAATGTATACAAACTGAAGCGTCCAACACAGACGCTATTTCAGTTTCCGTGCATTTTTTTTTGTAAAACTTAATAGTTGAGTTTAATTGGAATGTTGTATACTTGGGTGCAGGGCGATGGAGGAGAGAGGGACAAAAGCCAAAGGCAACAAAACAATGCAAACAATGGCGGGCCAAGTGACAGAAACACAAAAAAACCGCGAGCCGGCGAAAACATCCACTGGCCCAGCGTCGAAGGCTCACAACTGCCATTTTAATGGGAGTTCGCTTTGGGTGTTAAATGTTGATGTTTCCTGATGTTTCTACGACTTGATGTTTCCGATCCTGGACACTAAAGAGCCTGTTGCACCAACCTCCAACGACACATCAAATTTGTTTGCTGAATTCTGGTAAGGACCTCGATGAAATATTTCTCGGAAGTGGGTTATTATATGATGGAATTTGAACATGAAAGATGATGTACATAAGCTGGTTTACGTATATGCAACCAAAATTTTAATTTGATGGGAGAAATCACACTTAATTTAGATTTTTGTCTGATTGAAGTTTGGAGCAACAGCATAACTAAGCATTACCAATGTTTTTGTTTTCTTTTAAAAGTAGAATTCTCAACGTATTGAAAATCAAGGCTACCGCGTCGTTTCGATACAAAACCATGAAAATGCTTTACCCTCGTGGAAACCAAACGACGGCAGATAAAAAATCTGCAAAAAAAACCTGAAGGATATTGTCATCTATAAAAGCCATTTCACTAATATAAATACATATCGCAATAGGTTTGATTTAATAACAAAAATGAATTTCGTCCAGATAGCGGTAATGTCTACAAACTGGCACTATTTCCAAAATTCACAACATTTCTTGAAAATGAAATGTTTCTCCACAGGAAAACGTCACACTTGTATGTGACTATGGTTCTTAGCAAACAATTAAAAAATATTCGTTTGTCTTTTGCCTAAAATGCCGGCCGAATGACATCACATTCTTTGGTGAAATTTAATTGATTGAGTTCTATAATCTATAATCTATAATCTAAGTTGCAAGGATATATTCATTCAAAGCTCTCAGATGTATGCCCACAAACAAACACGTGTAGTTCGCGCTTACAAATGCAGATTGTGTACTTACAAATAAAATCCAAACCTCAAATGAACATAAGCCCTGCAACTCTTGCCGACATTCCCTGAAACAGGGGTGACATTGGCAAAGTGAAACATTTTTTACAGTATGGGTGGTCAGCCTCATACCAACCTATAAGTCAAGGAAGTTCATTATTAATAACACTGAATAAACTTAAATCTTCAAATGGCATTTATCAGTTTTCGATGCAACGTTTCTAAAATATAATAATGATAAAAATAAAAGGGCATTGTCGGTGGGCGAGCGTATCTTTTTTTCCTTTTTTTCTGTTGATAAAATATAATAATTCAGTGTCAGAATCAGTCATGGAGGCATAAAGAGGTACCGCTATTCCTCTTTTTTTTCACAAAGCCAAAGTTAACGGATTTTCCGATCTCGCAAATATGAACATGAACATGTGAGCGTGAACAAAATATGTGCGGCAGGTTGCTTTGTGATGTGGTCGTGGAAGCTTCTAGCATCAAAGGAACATCAAATAACAGGGAAAAGAGCATGTTAATAACAATGATATGACAAAAATAATAATTAATTGTTTTTAGGCTTTTGCGGCCGGATTCAGATGCTTGATTTTGTCTTTTCGGGCTTTGACCGTGGTGCATAGTTTTGTATTTTTTTTTAATTAAAAAAAATAGATTTGTGAAGAGGACTGCAATCGACTAACCTATTCTACCTGGCAAGAAACAGGTATTAATATCATCAATTAATAATTCATTATTTGTTTATTTTAATGAATTATTAATTAATAAAATCAGGCGGGGATCGAACCAATGTTATTCTATTTCAAATACGCTAAAAAGATCAACCCGCTTGACCCCCTCGGCCATAACTAAAATGTTTTGTTCTTTTTTTTTCTTCTTTAGCCTTCTTGTAGACTTCAGCTTATGTTTCTTTACCCCTGTGTTTGACTTCTTCGGAGCTCTGCTCCCCCTGGGAAGCTGAAGGTTTTAAGAAGTCTCAAGAAGAAGAAAAAGAAAAAAGAAGAACAAAATTTTGGACTACGGTCAAAGCCAGGAAAGACAAAATCAAGCATAATTATTTATTTGTTAAGATCTGTTTTGTGTAAGCCTTCTAAAATTTGGTAGAGGCGAGCATCTCGTATGGGCACATGCGCCTATTAGGTAGGCAAAATGTGGTACAAAATGCATTTAACACAATTATAATTATAGTTCGAATTGGAAAATTCTCATTAAGCCAACATGCTATAAAACTGTTGTTAGCTAAGTGGTTAACGTTTCACACTTATAATTATACGTGTAGAAAAGTAGTGGGTTGTAATTCCGGCAGAGTATTCAAAAATATAAATTTAATTTCCAAACACAGTGTTGACGAATCAATCTACTTTACCAAAGATCGGTTACAAAAAGGTCAATCTAGCCTTATGGTCTTGTCTAGATGTTTTCCTTAGCGACAACCAAACTTATAAAATCCTCTTGAGGTGGGTTTCACACGAGAACAACGTTCATCCAATGAATCATCTTAATGACTTCATTATTACTATCACTTTATGGTGCCTTGTTAGTACCGATTTGCAATTATTAATTCAATATTTTAACAAATAGACTTCAAACCATCTAAAAGTGATTACTAAATCTCATTTGCTATAAATACTTCCAAGAGTGTTATTTTATCGATATAGAAAAACAAACATCACATTTAGTCGGCTCACCACTATTGCCAATACGTCAAACTCACAAGGCAGACACGACAGCGAGAAACTTGTGGCCCAAGTTTAAAACTTAACAATTAAACTCAACCATAGCGGTTTATCAAAAAATGTATAAAACACAAAAACACTCCCTAGAGGTGGTTTTTAGTTTCAGCGCATTTTTTAGTGTAACGGTATTGTTGAGTTTTTAAAGTGACGTTTTATACTCGGAGCACTGGTGTGAGTACCTCAGAGAAATGACAGTTTGACATGACGGTAATTTCACCGGAGAATTGTGTCTAGACAGGCGTTTTTCCACTGAAAAGCGGCGCCGACACGCAACAATGTACAATGTACAAGTTGGCAACTTGCTTTGACACACATTTGCCCCCTAGAGTGTTCTTTGTTTTATAACGTCTTTGAAGAATTAATTATGCTTTTACAAATAACCTCGAAATATTTTTTTTATACCATAGAGTTCTAGAAAAAGTGGGACCTTTTGACCGGTCATTGGTAAAGGTTTAATGAATTTTTCAACTCAGCGAAGAGCATATGTGAAAATATAAATGATACATATTAGAATATACATTATATTTGGCCTATTACAGTTGTGAAGGACACAAAACATAATTGCATCTTAAACGTTGTTTTTTGTACACTGTCATTTGATGTCTCTGTAATGATAGAAGCAAAAAATAGATGTAGGTGCCTTATGATTACATGAAACAAAAAGGTTTTATTTAAGACAAGAAGCCATCTTAGATTTTACCTGAACAACAACAGCGGCCATCTAAATGGCAACCTCTTGTACTACTTTCCATACTCTATCTGCGTTTGCTGATAGTGTCATCTTTACCCCAAGTGTAACCAATTACATTCGCTCCATTTAATCGCTTAAATATACTAAAATACAATATGAAAGATACAACTACACCCCTAGTGAGTAATTTAGTTTCGATTATTTTTTCATTTAAACGATCGAGGTGAGTTTGCACAAAATATTGTTCTTGGGGTACTGTTATAAATATTTTTTGGTACATTTCTCTCTCACTTAATTAAAATATGATCGGCAGACAAAATTACTGCAAGTAGAACATGGTCTAACCCGAGAAAAACTATATCATTAAACACCAGCCATGAAAGTGAAAGTGAAAGCTTAAGACTTTATTTATGATAGTAATTGTTTACAGCTCGTAGACTTGTATTTTGTTCTCCAGGTTACTCCAATGTCAACCAGCAGCTTTTACCCTAGACATGAGCGCAGGGCTACATCATAATTCAGGTAATCTGGCATTATGACGTCACGTCAACTATAGCAGAGAGGGCGTGAGGGGATTTATTAGTTTTGTAGGCAGTTAGTGAGATATAATTACTCACATGGAGCGATACTTGCATCGCTGCCTAACTGAGACCTTAAATTGTATTTGTTTTATTTACAAAGTACAATGAACTTAAAATTAAACACGCTTTTTGTATTACGCGACGAACCGTTTTAAGAGATATTGCATTATTTATACTCAACGTTTCTTTGGTGTCGTAGTCAACATCTTCAGGAGGCACGTTATTCACACGAGATTTAAGTATGTTCAGATGAATACTCCAGCTACGACGCTAACAAAACGTCGAGACAGTTTTCCTGAAACGTATTGTCAAATGATCAAGAAATGTTAGGTGTAAATATTTCAAATGACCATATTTTTAATTTAATTTATCTTTTATTTATTTTGGGTATCATTTACATAAAAACTACGTCATCTCAGCTCACGCTTGTCCACAACTAACCAGAATGTAAGGCCAAGTTGAAAGCATCAAGTTCCAGAGACCGCATTGTTGAGAGCTTGTTTCACTCCATTGTTCTCCCTTTTTACAAACCGTGCACACACAAAAACAATAAACTAGCAGTGAAGGTACAATCCTAGATAGATAATAGATAGAGGTGAAAATCTCTCTCGCACTTGTAAAATTTCAATGCATCTGTCCATTTTCCTAACGAAAAACGCTTAAAGACATTTCTTGAAATCGTCTCTCAGGAGACTGCGGGGTGCATTAACTTCATTAATTTTAAAAGCAGATTCCAGGAATGGATGAAAAGGTAAACAAAGAAAGATCACGTTATTATTTTTTTAATCGTCTGTTTAGCGGCCAGAAATAAATTTTTGAACTGCCAATAAGTAATCCATTGTACAACTATTTTGGCACCTGGATCGTATTAATTTTGGGTCCTTGCTAGGGAGAGCGTATACTTTCCACAGAGATCTTCAACTTAGTGTGTAGGTACATTATTTGACAAGGTTTGCTTGACTACATAAAACATATATATTATCTTATAAAGCACATATTCTTATTTAATACATAATATACAAAGTTGGCACATACATACACTAAGCTAGATACATTATGTAGATGATGTTTGTTGCTTTATTGTATCACAGACCCTGTTTAATGGCCAAAGGGACGTTTGAAGGGATCTCACTACTCCACATATAAAGCCACGACGTTTTACCAAAAATGGACGGTAACTACAACGCTCACTCAGTGGCGCTCTTTTAGTTTTAATATACTTTTTGTTAAACGCCGTGATTGAGTTTTAGCGTAATGTTGTACACTTAGGGCACAGCCCGCTGTTTTATTATGTAGCCCGCGTTATTAATCACTTCAAGAGATCAAAAGTTATTTAATTACAAACACTATTACAATTACAAATTTAATCTTTATTTAAAAAACGGTCATTTCAAAAGAATCGTTGACAGTGCTCGTAAATTATTTTAAAAATCATCGTTTTTTTATAATGGGTACCCCTAAGGTATAAATTATTTTCTAGCACTTACATTGTTTGCTTCTTTATTAATATTTGTGGAAATAGTATAAAATTGATATTTTGTACTATTTTTTAAAGTCTTTGAGGAATCCTTGGACACAAGAGCCTTCCTTGTTCACGCCACACCGAACTACCCTTTAATCTAACATTGGCAATGCTTGCCAAGTTTCATTTAAACCAATCACCACGGTCATTTGAGACCATGACGATCGTTTGAATGGCTTATCTACTAACTCCATTATACGAGTATATACCTCACAGGTGTCGTTCAGCAATTCTCTTTCTAAGGCTCTTGTCACACATTACAGTTTGATGCCAGATAGCAAAATCAAGTAGTGTATGGGTGTGTATTGTTACGAACTATTAAATCAAGGTACCTACGCGCACATATACATGTACGATAGTGTGGGTAGAACAATCTGGGAGTAGTCCATGAAGGTGGTAGTGCATAGAACGGCGTTCTGGTGTGAGCGAGAAATCTAAGAAAGATCTGGAATATGCGAGAAAGATCTCTTTTGTACCTTTAAATAGGGACTGCAATGGTGCGGAGAGCAATAAGTCGCTCCAAGCATTTTGCTGTGAAGACCAATAAGCAGAGATTATCAATTGTTGTAAATTGTGAACCAAACCGTGTAAAATTAATTCTGTTAAAATAAATAACTGCAGTTCAATTAAAAGAGAATCCCAGTAAAATCGTAACACAATGAACGCTTTCACACCGTTCGTCCAGCGATCCCATATACATATTTTGCGACAGGATCAGAACAGTAATCAGACCGTGTGAAAAGCGGGTAACGGAAGGAGGCATTGGCAAATTATCAGCGCCTCTCGGCACATGCTATTACGCTGCCTAATGCATTCAGAAACTGTTGTCTGCAAGTCGCCAAGTTTGGTGATGGCTTGTGACAGCAGGGAAGTTTAGCAGAGACCGTATCAGATGATATAATGGAATATTGCATTAAGCATCTGCAGTTCTGGGTGGTGAATTTCTGCAAGACCTCAACTATGTAGTTACGGATTAAATGCATTCCCACAAACATAAACGCGTAATAATAATAATATAAGGATGATTTATTTGGTGAGCGCTGTTTTTGTGTGTATCACACCTCAAGAGCCCTCTGCGACCTAAGTCGTTGATGTAGAAAGCGCCAATTCTCAAGCAAGACCCAGTTGCTGTAAGGCTGGATGGGCATTTAGTGACCGGTCTTTGGTAAAGGTAAATGAGTTTTTCACCCAGCGAAGAGCATATTTGAAAATATGAATGCTCTGTCGGGACTCGAACCCACAACCTTCCATTTACGAGTCAGAAGTGTGAACCACTAGAGTACGGACCCGTCAAAGCATAAATTTGCGTGTACACATGTTTCATGTCTATAATCTAAGTTGCAAGGATAAACTCATTCAAAGCTCTCAGATGTACGAACTATTAAATCAAAGTAATAAGCCCACAAACAAACACGTGTAGTTCGCGCTTACAAATGCTGATTGTGTACTTACAAATAAAATCCAAACCTCAAATGAACATAAGCCCTGCAACTGTTGCCGACATTCCCTGAAACAGGGGTGACATTGGCAAAGTGAACCATGTTTTACAGTATGGGTGGTCAGCCTCATACCAACCTATAAGTCAAGGAATACGAGTAATAAATATCGTGTGTGTGTGTTCCTTGACTTATAGGTTGGTATGCGGCTGACCACCCATGCTGTAAAAATGGTTCACTTTGCCAATGTCACCCCTGTCTCAGGGAAGGACGGCAAGAGTTGCAGGGTGTATGTCCATTTGAGATTTGGTTTTTATGTTGTAGGTTCACATGAGGCATGTGCAAGCGCGAACTTGTACGTGTCTGGTTGTGAGAATGCATGTAATGTGAATCTCCAATGTAACATATCTTTGCAACTTAGATTAGATTAGATTAGAATAACATTTAAGTATTTAAAAAAAAAACAACAAAATGAAAAAATGTGAATTTACAAAATAAAGAACCCAAATCTTAAATGAAAAACTACTCTGGCTCCAATAATAAAAAACTTAACCAGCCTGAAGTAATGTTTATTTGGTTTTGTGGTAAATGGAACGAGAGAAAAAGTTTTTTTTGTGCTACGCTGGGAATCAAACCCACTCTATTCAGATTTAAAATCAGAAGTCATAATGTACAATGTAGCTACTGCGCTACAAGTGATCACTTTTTATAAACATTTTGTAATTTCACATAAAACTAAACATTTTACATACATCAAGCAGGTTTGACGTAGTTAAATGAAACTCATAATTTCGAGCATGTTTTCATAAATTCCATTTGGTTCACGACATGTGACAGAGTTTAAATTACTGTGTACAGCAACCAAAGTATAAAACTTTTATCGCATTAACCAAAAATGTATGCAAACTAAAACGCACCAAGAAGTGCCTGCTTAAGTTTTCAGTCGATCGCTGTGGTGGAGTTTAAACGTAGTCTTTTATACTTGGGGATAGTTTTAAGCGAGTATGCAGATGTTTGGTCCCAGAAGAGCAGTCAGATGTGAAATGATTTGCGAAACTATGTTGTGGTACGCTCTAACCTGTGGACCACTGAAACTGCCAACAATTTAGTCTTGTCTATGACATCTATGTAAAAGTGATTACAAGGGTCGACCCAGTAGATTTGTAGCTTTGATTTGGTAAGTTTCACTTTGGGAATTTGACAATGTAATATGACATATACGTTGTTCTATAAGTAGAACGCTTGTCTTCAATACTCTTCTAATAATATAAAGCATTTGCAGATATTATACTTTTCATTATGGGGTATATAGGTAATTTTCTTCACTAAAAATTCTCTGAATCGTTTTCGTTTCTATGTTTACTGCAAGCCAAACATAAAAATGCCGTAGAGGCTTATCCAGCCTTTACAAGTTGGCGGCAAATGAACAGCTGATCAATAATTATACGGTCTTCATACAAAGTACCTAGACGTTATTCGATAGATTTGGCGAACGATCATGTCCGGTAGCTGACAAATCGAGACTTGCATTGATATAGGTCGCGTCATGTAAAAAGAACGCTGAGGAGAAGTCGAGGGGGTGTGTTTGCGCATGGGTTACAGTCGCGCAAGTACAAAAAAGTCCGCTAAATTGCCTACTGCGCAGCTCGCCGCTAGCGTCAAAAAAATATCCAAGATGGCCGCAAGTGAACAGCTGATTAGACATTGACAGGTCTTTATACTAATATGAACGATATTCGGTAATTCTAATATGATTGGATCTATCGCTGGTGATGAGACTTCCAACCCTGGTCATGACTTGTTTGTTGAGGTGATCACCAACGTGGAAAGGACTCGACAGGGCACATATTATAGTACTAGAAATCTCTTTCGCTGTCTCTCTGTTACCAGTTACATGTAAGTAACTACTAAATTGTCATCTAGATGAGTGTTGGCACTGCTATAGTCCCGTGGGGTAGCTTTGACACTAGGATCTTTGAAACTGGCAAGTAACTCGTATTTGCTGTGTTTACATGCGGGTTAGGGTGGCTCTACACGGCATCTTCTCATAGCAAGAAAAAAACAAGATCGTAGTCTAAATAATTTACGTAAACAGTTTTCAGATTAAATTTTTCGTGTTTTATTTGTCACATTTTGTCGAAGAGAAAAAAACATTATTCCAGACAGCATGCCACCTTTGTTCAAAAGTAATCAGCAAGATTCGCAAGTTTTGGGTACGTTAATTTTAGGTTTGACAATTATTTTGTAATTATATATGCAGCATGTGTAGAAACGCATACTGGAAGATTGAAGTTTGTAGACACGCATTAAATAACAATGTCAAATGTTTAATATATCTTTGCAACTTAGATTACTGATTGAAGACCTAAATTGTCTGAATCCCACACTTTTTTATAAATGTCGGGAAATTTCATCATTGCAGGACAGTTCACCTGGAATCAGCAGCGCCAGAAAAAGTGTTGAACCGTTCGAATAAAGATCCACCTCTCTCTCTCACCCGCAGAAGTTACAAAAAAGCGCTCTACAAATCATCATCATCATCTAAATGACGTCCAATCTCACAGTCTTGGATTGGTCTGTACGATATTATATTTTTATTTTATTCAAAGAGTACGGTCGATAGTTCAGTTGGTAGAGGGCTTGCATTCAGTGCTGAGAGTTTGGATTCGAATCCCACCGACGGTGTCAGAAATGATTCCCCGTTTCAGTGTTCATTTCTAGCCTAAAATAAAATTCCACTAAGGCATACTCAGCATTCACAAAAGATGAGTAACAGCACCCTTGGGAGCTGGGAAACCCCCACTTTAACCGAAGAGGTTTGAGTAATATTAATAAATAGTTTGCACTCGCCACATACGACCCCTTCGGGGAGAACGCGGCGAGAAGTTACACTCTTTGTGTAGGTTAGTAGCGCAGCACCCTAGTGAGGAAGTGAGACTGGAGTTACACACTGGTAGTGTTTGTATGCGTGTATGTTTGCCTGCCAGAACAGCTAATTGGAGGTGAGCGCAATTATCAATTAAACTGAAAACTATTTCGGCGTCCAATATGCGTCACACCCTTCCGCCTATGCGGGTACTCTGAACAGTAGCTACAAACATGGACGGTTCGAGGGGGAAATCTTGCAAAGCTTCATATCTAATCTAAGTTGCAAAGATTTCTAACATTGGGTATTTACATTTTATGCATTTTCACAACCAGACACGTGTAAGTTCACGTTTTAACATGCCGCATCTAAACTAACAATATAAAAACCCAAATCTCAAATGAACATACACTCTGAAATTCTTGCCGACCTTCCCTGAAACAGCAGCGACATTGGGAAAGTGAACCATTTTCTACAGCATGGGTCATCAGCCACATACCAACCTATAAGTCAAGGAACATACACAACAATTTACATTTTTAAAACCAACATGAAAAATAAATAAATAATTATAAGATTAAGAGGACTACGCTATCCGTGATCTAGCAACAATCCTACAAGGAGTGCTACCCAAGGTATGCTATTAGCTTCAGTTACATCGAACTACTTACTTTTAGAGTCATGAGCACGCCTCTGACTAAAGGTTTTGTTTTCTCGTGCCGTTGCTTTTACTTCACAAGAAGGCCTTCCGCCACTTGAGAAACTATATAGCTTTGTATGAGCGTCCATTTGCTGTGGGTCTTTCTAAGACATACGTTCAGGACGCGTATGAGAAGGGTTTGAGTAAAGCTTCATATCCAAAACGGTGTTTTTTCAAAAGATACTACTTTAACATGCTCTGAAAAAGTCCCCCATAACCTGTAAAGAAACGTTAGTCAACCTGATAAATATAACGATAACATATTCGTATCTAGACCTCGGTCCATAAACACTAAAGTGCAACTAAGCTACACACATTCACAACTTCTTACAGCATTGTCCCTGAAGAGGAAGCATATGGCGGTTGAAACCCATTGTTTTCAGGAGGCGGCCTTATGCCAACCACTTCTCTTGAGGTGGGTTGTTTCCCTGCTCCAAAGTAGGCAGATTTTTATGTGCTTGTGAAGGCTGAGAAAACTTTGTCAAAATACAAACCGAAAAAAGAAATTAATTCTGACACCCTTATCGAACCGCAGCCCAAGCGTTCTACCAACTGAGCTAGGTATTGGAGATTTTGAATTTTTGACTTTGAACTTCTATCGTTTATTGATAAAAAAAATAGTTACTTTGTATGTTTCTCTTATAGAATTTGGCATAACCCTTTGCGCCCCGCTCCCAGCACCGCTACTGCTTCTCTCCAGCTATTGTGACGCGCTTTGACAACACCAACTTGTAATTCGTTTGCGCGCTCGCCTCCGGAGCATAACGAGTTAACTATAACCAACTTCCCCTAATACACTTACGGCATTACCTGCGAGTTGCTCTACTCGTCAGCTCAAAGTAAAATTTACTTTAATTTATAATTAGTCCGTGACTCTAACTTTGTCGTTAGCCGCTAACGGTGTCCATAGCGTCTAAAAAGTTGCCTCATCTGATACTTTCCATACTATTCTTCTTTTTCTTTATGTGCCATGTTGGATGCCCTAGCAATGGCCTATCGATCACCTTGGCGAGCATGTTTTTGTCCAGGGCTGAAAGTCCTGTCAATCTAAGATGGCCGCAAGTAAACAGCTGATTAGTCTTCATTAAAATATTACCGATATTTGGTAGGCAAGAATTACCGTGGTGATGAAACTTCCAGCCCTGCGCCATTCAGAACAGCTCTTCCATACTTCGAATGCCCGGTCTACTCCTTTACATTTCTCAGCCAGGACATCTGTATCATACTGAGCTCTCGTACTGCCTTAATTTTCCTCATAAATTTTATTTTAAGAATGTGGTACTCCCCACGAAGTGTATGCCCCAAAAATGAAATCTTTTGAACTTTTATACTT
The DNA here is from genome assembly GCA_951799405.1 of Agapetus fuscipes. Lineage (NCBI taxonomy): Eukaryota > Metazoa > Arthropoda > Insecta > Trichoptera > Glossosomatidae > Agapetus > Agapetus fuscipes. Next base: position 17,454,169 of record OX637334.1, read on the forward strand.
GACAAAAGCTTCCTGTCAACTCTAGCTTGCCTCAGGAATTCTGTATTGATTACCATGGGGATAGTTTTGGAATCAATGGACTGCATTTTGCTTACCATAGGCGGTTCAAACACTTAGATGACCTTTCTTATTCCCAAGGAGCGGGTTTCTGGTTGCGCCAGCAGAATCATAAAGCAATAGCAGGGACTTACCTTGAGCTGCTCAGGGCTGGAAGTCTCATCACCACGGTTATTCTTACCTTCCGAATATCGGTAATATTTGTATGAAGACCTGTCAATCCAAGATGGCCGCAAGTGAACAGCTGATTAGTCTTCATACAAATATTTCCAAAATTCAGTAGGTAAGAATTACCGTGGCGATGAGACTTCGTTTGCGGTGATAAAAGGATGGACCTTTTGGATGCAAGTTGCGGGTGAGTTAACGAGAGGTGGAGCAATTAACTACCTCCGGCGGTGCTGTGCGAAATTCAACTGAAGTCTGCGCATATACGCAGCGGACCAGCATGGTGTGGCAATCATGTTGCAGCGTAAATCCCTAAAATTAACCATATGATTAATTGGCACAACCACCATGCAGGTTCAGGGAATTTCCAGTCTAAGGCGATAGAGCCACATTTCAAATGCTTCAAGTCCGTTTTTTGATGTAAAGTTTAAGGTATGTACTAGTTTTCATTACGTTTTTTTCTTAAATTGTATCGGGAAATGCTATCTCACCTCATGATGATATTTGGTGATTTTTATATAATTTTTATTTTATTTTATTTTAATAGGACAACAATGGTTACGATGAGGGTTTGATGACTTTTTTGAGCATTTTTAAAGAATTATTTTTATTTGGTTTTATTTCTGAAAAGTCTTATTTCGATATAGGGGGATGAAGGTTAAAAGATTTGTTGTATTAAAGTTTTCGAGTAGTGATGTACTTTCACTTTTCTAATTGTCAATATTGTTGGTAAAGCGTACATGTTGTACTAAACGGCATTGAAATGAAATATTCATGGCTATTCTTAAAAAACATAGTTAACCTAAGATTCAAAGGTGTATTAACATTTAAAATGCATATTTGATGCCTACTCACAAGCAGACATGCAATCAAAATGCTTCTAAAAACGTTTGTCATCTAATAAAAAAAACAGTAACCCCTCTCAAAGGTTCAAAAACTTTTTTAAGGACTGAATTTTTTGTTTGAACGAAAAATTAAAATTTCAGAAGCTTTTGTCTGGCGCCGGGCAACATTTTTTGGTTTAAAAATCATCTTTACATTTATATAACGTGACTTAAAACTTTTCAGGCATATTTTTTTTAACATTTCATATAGAGCAGGTAAAAAAATAATTTCAAGAAGCCAATCTTATACTTATGTTGAAAAAAAAATGTATTAAGTATATATCTATCATCTTTTGCTCTTGAAGTAATTCTTATACAAATCCTGTGTGGGATATTGTATAGATTTCAGAGAATCTGGATAATTATGGATTGTCGGAGTGCTGCAACCGAGGATTTTGGTTGGTGTTCTGACCCTGCGTAGTAGCGGTGTTAGGTGCGTAGTGCTGTGTGTGGTGATCAATATTGCTTGTGAACAGACCAGGATTAAATTGGGATGGAAAAACAGTTCCAGGTAACTTATTCTATAAGCGCACAGGTAAGTAAAAGAAAATTACGTGAAAACAGCAATTTCTCATAGTTTTAATGTCGACTGCAAAGGAAAAAATATGTAGCGGTCTAAAAGTTGCTGAAGAATAAGTAAAGATATATATTTTATCATAAAAGATGTTGTGTGAGAGATGAGATAGGTGCTGATCATTCCAATCCTTTTGGTTATCGAAGAGCTTTAGAGCTCTTCTTTGAAAATAATCAAGTTACCAGGGGGTGACATTGAGAATAATGAGCCATTTTTTCCAGCAGGGGTGATCAGCCTCATACCAACTTACAAGCCAAGGAACAAAGAAAATACTATGGAAAAATCAACTGTCTGCAAAAACAAATAGAAACAATAATATATGACAAATAAAGTGAACATTTAAAATGAAGGAAAGGTTGTGCTTTATCATTTTGTTATTCAAAACCTAAATAAATAACCAGTGCATTTTGCTGTAGGAAATTTGAAAAGCCATCCTGCTTTATGCATAATTCATTTGCATGCTCTCTAAGATAATTCAAACGTTCGGACCTCCAAGTATAAAACTATCATATATTATTTAAACGCAGCCAAGACGTTTTACAGAAAATGCATGGAAAATAAAACGATCACTGGAGACTTTTGTTAATGCTGCAATTTATTTTTTGATAAACGCTATGGTTGAGTTTTCACGTATCGTTTTATACTCGGACCTCCAAGGGATGCAGATCTCTAGTGTAGCCTGTATTGAAAGGCAGAAGATTACTGGCCTAAAGATATAGAATGACATAGAGGACGTTTGCTAAACCTGCTCTAAAAAAATAACCTTAATGAGAAGGAATAGTTCAAGGAACCATAAGACATTTCCTTTTGGTTGAGGTTCTCTAAGTGCTGGTTTGAAGGCTATTTAGATTACCCCAAATAATAGAAAAAATAAAATTTCGACACGTAAAGCAAATTTTACATTTCTAATTTTATGTTATTAGATTGTGTTGTTTTTGTTTTTACGACACATCAAGAGCCCTCTGAGAGTTTAATTGTCGCTTTATAAAGCACTCATTCTCATGTTTGACCGATCTTTGGTGTATTGTCTTTGGTAAACGCAGATATAATTGTATATATTTAATAATCGAAGAAATTTTTACATACCTGCATTACATAATCAAAGAAATATTGACAAATTCATTGAAACATTTCTTTGTGATTCGTCAAAAATCAAAACCACCGTCTTCTGATTACCTGCTCGAAGCGTTAATGTTGCCGACGAAATACAGTAACATTGGTAAAAGTGAACCAATTTTTACAGAATGGGTTGTCAGTGTCTCACCAACCTATAAGCCAAAAATTAATTAAAATACTAATGTTAAAAATGAATTTTTACTCTGTAAATGCACAAACCTTAGAAATTTTAAAATACTAATTCTACTGTTCAACATAAAATAAATTCTTTGTTCTTCTATCTCCACTGATCCAAGGCCTCTCTTAGACTTTACAACTATCTCGTCTCTCCACTTCTTGCTTATCAAATCTTCCTTGCCAATGCTTCTCAGCCAAGGAAGGAGTAAGCCTGGAACGGCCACTTGGAATAGCAGTCCGACAGTTGGGAGGGGTAAGGAGCTTATTCATCATTCAAGCCAATGAAAATAAAGGAGCTGAGCTTTTAAAATGAACTTTAACTGATTTTTCTTCCGGTTCAGTCCGATCGATAGCTCAGTTGGTAGAGTGCTTGCATTCCATGCTGATATCTCGGGTTCGAACCACGCCGAGTGTGTCAGAAATGATTTCCCGGTTTGGTGATTTCAAACCCAAAATAAAATACCGGCTAGGTTAACTCAGCCTTCACAAGAAATAAGTTCCAGCCTTCTCGGGAGCTGGGAAACCCCCACTTGAACTGAAGTAGTTAACGAAAAAGCGGCCCGCTTACCTGTAAATACAAATAGGTACTACTCGCCACATGCGACCCCTTCGGGGGAAAAGCGGGAAAAATTGTTGCCGAGATTTTTAAAATGTAGCATTTTGCATGTATTTTTTTTTTAATATAAGAGAGCTAGCCTTATTTGTACAACGCTTGCGTTCAAGGCCAGAGGTTTAAGGTTCGTTAAGCTCTAGGGTTTCAGACATGATTTTGTAATTCAATATTTTCTTTTAACCAAGCCATAATATTTTACATGTTTTTTTTCGGCAACAGGAAAAAATACTTTTAATTAAATGGTTCATGTTAGGCTGGTCTCTTTGTTTGTAAAAGTAAATAAGTTGCACTCAGCAAAATATGCGAAAATGGAGTACAAAGCTATATCCTATGTATGTAGTAAAGTAGCATTATTAAGATTATCACAGGGTTTCTTTATTGATTATTTACATATATTTAAAAAAGTCATTATTTAAAACATCTCTCATACCTACAATCAAAACAGACAAAGATCTTTTTTACAAAACTACATTTGCATTGTCTTTGATACCATTATAAGACAATGTAAATTCGATAGGTAGCCGTGAAGAATTTAAAATTCAAATACCATCTATACCCGCACAACGCATAAAGCTATATTGAAAGTAAACTATAGTTCTTTTCAAAAGAGATGTGAAAATTAAACTAGACGTAATATTGAGCGTTTTAGTGTCCGTGCATTTTCTTAATACGCTACGTTTGAGTTAAATCGTAGAGTTTTTAGTTGGTGTACTGAGCTAGCTAGAAAACCCTTTTCGCATCTCAAGGTGGGTCCAACGTAGACACCTTTCGAAAGTGCATACGAATACACATTAATGTATCTGGTTGCCACTAGCGAGTTCAATCTGTATCTCACAAGATCTCGTACATATTTACCAAAATACAAACTCATCCATAAATAATCGAAATTTGTAATGGTAAATTTAAAACTAGCGAGATTGTAGCTTACCCCAGAATTGAAGAAATTGTAGCTTGCCTCAAAACTCATGAGATCTTTATTTGTCATAAAAATCTCAATCTTGAGGCTTGCGTTACAAACTCACAAAATTGTAGTTTGTGTTGAAACTCACGAAATCTTAGCTGGCCTGAATACTTGCTAGATTGTGACGAGTTGTAAAATTTGCAATATTGTGGTTTGTCCCAAAATCTATAGATTACATGCTTTTAGACTTTCACGGCTGGATTGAAGTGAGCAGAGCTCCGGAGAAGTCACCCACAGAGGAGACGAAACTTCAGCTGAAAGTCGTCAAGAAGTATCAAGAAAGGAAAAAAAGCAAAAATATGGACCACGGTCAAAACCCGGAACCAAAAAATCAAGCGTCTTTAGATTACACTTCGCAACAACAAAAATGTAGATTTTTTTCTAAACGCATGTAACTTATTAGACGCATAGAGTAGTATGTCCAAAAACTCGCCAGATTTCCATTTTAACCCAAAATATTGCGACATCATAGCTTCGCCAAAACTCGTGATACTCGTATCATGGCTTGATTTAAATTTCACGACATTGGAGATTGATCCAAAACTCACAAAATCGTAGCTTGATCGAAAACTCGCGACATCGTGGCTTAGTCTAAAACTCGCGAGTATGCAATCCCTAGTTGTCACCACGAGTGTGGGTAGTTCGTGGCACCACGAGCGCGAGCGCGGACTGGTGCCTGAATAATGCATACAGCATGCCACGGTATGCAAAGCGACTGGTCGCAGACGCTTTGCATACCGGAATACTAGAATACGAAATAAATACGGTATGGGCCGGGGTTTATTTTTATGTGTGCAATAAAAAATCACCTTGGTGAAGCAATTTTTCGAAACATTTTAAAGTTTATTTTGATATGCAGTTGAAATAAAAAAAAACCTCGTCAGTTTCTTTATTTCTACTTCGATGTATCATCATCACCATCATAATTGACAAGGCCATAGTCCTGTGGCAACACTTCAAACTCGTGAAGAAAAGGTTGTGGGTTCGAATCCCGGCGGAGCACATGAAATATACCATTTATATTTTCAAATATGCTCATCGCTGGTTTGAAAAATTCAAAAAATCTTGACCAAAAACTGGTCACTAAAGTCCATCCAGCCTTACAGAAACTAGGTCTTGATTGAGTATTGGCGCTTTGTAGCGACGACCAAGCTCGTAAACACCTCTGCGGCACTACAAAAAGTGTCATAGACCCCTAAAGTCTCTGAAACCTAGGGAGTATCTCGCACAGGATTTCTTAAAAAAAAAAACAGCACGATAACTCAAGGTGCTTGGAATGCTTGTTCAACGCTTTTTTCATACTCCTACCAATCCGTCTAGCCATCTCTCTCTGGTTCTTCCTATCTTTACCAAGCTGTGGTGATCCTATGTAGCTGGAGCTAATGTAGTTCGTCGATTTTTATTGAACCGCATCAACGTTTTGATCGTGCTGTCAAAATTGACCTCACAAATCCAAAGTTTTCAGCTAACGTTGAAACAACAAGTTCTAAGAGCTCGATAACACTTCACAAAATATTCGGATGATTTATTCGGCTCACTCGCCAATTTCTCGAGAAATAACAAATTCTGTGAGGCTGGATGGGCTATCGGTGACAAAGTTTATGGTAAAGGTAGATGATTTTTTTAACCCACAGAAGAGTTCATTAACAATCAATTTTTTTTTGTACTCCTCCTGGAATCAAGCTGACAAACATTCGATTATAAATCCGTAGCGTTAGCCGCGGGACCGGTATTATACTAAATTAAAATAAATCTTTGTTTCATAAACGTATTCACTGGACACTGTTAAATATGTATTTAAACTTGGAATCTTATTTTCAAATATAAAAAGCAATTTAAAAGTGTACTTACTCAAATATTTTCTTGCTTACTTCAGAAGATTTGCGAAGCGGCTACAATACAACTTCTGCATCAGTACTTAACGTTAAAATCAGCCATACTGAAAGCTTACTAAAAAGTAAAACGCTCACGAGAAGCTCTGTTTTATTTCCCATACATTTTTTATGAAACGCCCTGGTAGCGTATAAACGTAATGTTTTATACTTGGAAAGCAGGTTCTTCAGACATGCCCCTCTTGCCGCTGTCACCCCTAATAGGGACTTGTTATTCCGGTGTCATGTCACAGAGTGGAGTGGAGGCTTGCGGCGCCTCTTGAGACGTTCTAGACCCCCAAGAGAGCAGACGTGCTTGTGAGAGGTGGGAAAGTAACTATTGTTATTCGTGTTCTCTGTACATTTTGAAACAAAGCACGAACACTAAATTGTACACGAATAACCTTTGTATTGAAAAAAAGGAATTCATAGAATTTGAGAGAATGGCTTAACTTTGGACCGGTTGCAGTCTAGCGAATTAATCGTCCAATTAATATATTTCTGCAACTCACATTACAAATAACTATTTCGTTCAGCGACACATGCGATACTGTGTAACAATAAAATCCATAGGATTTGTTGTACTTTATATAAATCGATGCTTAAAAGTGCATTACGTATTTTTTTATTGACACTTTTCTCAAAGATCAGTGCACTTTTAGGACCTTCTGCTACAGAGCAACAACCTTTAACATGCAGTAAGGTTGAATGAACGCTAAGTCAGAAGTAAGGTCAAGTAAAGAGGAAAGCGTTGGACAGCGATGGCTGCAGGTGATCAAAGAGGCCAAAACACCCAAAGGTTGTAGTGCCTGTGAAGATGATGATGATTCTGACCGTCAAAACCAATGTTTTGTTAGAAGAACAGCCAAACTGAGCATATAAGATCCTGATTTTTGTGTAGGTCTTGTGTTTAATATGCATTTGGTAGAGTCAATAGGATTTGCACGAACTATCTGAGTAGAGCACTCATTCAACGTGTCTTAACGCGCTAACCAATCAGATAAGTGATGTTTAAAACATGTCATAATACCGGATTACCGGTATCTAAAAAACTGGTACTGCAAATAAATTATTTCATTGATCTCGTTGTGTTAATATTGTATTGAAAAAGCTGTAGTTTCTATGTTTCGACACTTTCATTTTGCAGAAAAGAAAAAATGATTATTTTAGAGTCACTTTCATTTGCGACCTGTTTTGGAAAAATCAATTTTCACAAAAAAATACTATTCGTATAAATTTGTTGCTATTTAACTAGAGGTGGCCAGAGCGTTTTCAGAGTTGCCTCTATTTCCTCCTTTCCTTGCATGCCCCTTTCAAATCATCCATATCCATTACTTTATTTATATATTTTCTGATTATGATCATTGGAATACAAAAATCTACTGCAGAGAAATATATCTAAAATAAAAATATCTATACAAAATTAGGGATTTGGCTGTGTGTATCTACAAAATTTCCTAAAACAATAGTTTTTATTTTTCTTTAGGTAGTAGAATATTTTCATACAATGAGAAGAAAGCTAGCTTATCATTGCAACAATAAAAACCTACAATTAAACCTACACTATTTTTAATTTGGATTAGTGTTGTTTTTTTGAATACCGGTTTTCAATCCTTTTTCCTAGACAGGATGCAAATTCAACACACATTTCTCTGTGACGTGGATAATTTACTTGGACCAAGAGCTCGATTTGTCTGTCGCTGCTGCAGACCTAACAGAAGCAACCTGTCTGGCCTGTTTTGGTCCACAAGGAACGACGAGCTACGACAAGGAACGACGGCAAACGACTGCCAGACTAATTTGATAGCATTGTTGCGACGACCTCCTCCGCGAAGACGGAGTACACCTTTTTGAATTCCGTTGCACCCTTATTGCATTCACAAATTGAAACGTCCGGTCCGCTAAAGAGAACATTATTTTCTTCACTTGTGTTTCTTGCTAAAAGAACAAGACTTCCCTTGTCATAATAAATATCGTCTTCGGATAAAAGATAAAAATAAATGACATTGTTCTCATCGGTTGACATATTGTGATATATTATGGGACCTGTCTGTAGTCAAGTCCAACGCCAAGGGCTAATAAAAGAATGGTCGTGAGTTCAATTCTCAGCGGAACCCAAAAGATTAATTTTCATATTGATAACGGTCTTAGCTGGGTGGAAAAAATCATCTGCCGTTACCACAAAAACCGTTCACAATGATTCATGCAGCCCGACAGGAACTGGATCTGACTGGCGCTGACTAGCAATAACAGTGTTCACCAAAATTAAGATAACATTACGTTTTTTAAACCTTTTCTTCTTGGTCGATAAACCAGTTGGTAAAGCGCTTGCGTTCATAGCCAAAAGAATTTGCATTATGGGTGCACCTTTGTTGAGTTTTTGTACTTGTGTTATTTTATTATATTTATGCTTATGAATAACCTTTTTGGGATAGCCGGGCAATAAGTTGCGCTGTTCACGAGTGTATGCAGCGTAGTTTATTACGACGTAGTTGGATTATTTTTTCCTTTGATAAAAAGAGTTTATATAATTGAAAAAACAAAACAAACTTTTTTTTCTCCCGTTTTCATATATTAAATAAATACTGGATTTTTTTCAAATTGATAAGTCAACGGATGCTCATACAAAACAAAGCTTTTAATTATCAATGTCGTAATTAGGTAGATAACGCAATTTATTATTTTAACAATAAATACTACATGAAATAATATAAACTTTTTAATATAATTTAACTATACTGCTGGAATTTTTTTAAATATTATAAACTACAGATTGCTATTGCATAAATGCGTATATTTTACAGAACAATGGAGCACACAAGCAAATATAAACAACTCCTAAAATCTAGAGTTCTAAAAATGACAACACATATGAACGTTCAAAAATGAAAAACCAATCGATGAAAACATGTATTTATGAAGTATTTGTTTTTTAATCTGACCAGATGAAAGGGGTGCAAACGATTGTTTATTTATTTTTTTTAGTTTTTTTGTGACCACCTCTTCATTGAGGCACCCGCCTCATGGACTGCGGCTCTCGGGGGGCGAAGCCTCGAGCCGTGAACATCACCTCCCGAGCTTAATGTGAGCCCGCCTAGGACTCCAGCCTACAGATCAGTGCTTCGTGAAAGTGAGCCGCCAGAACTGTGATTGTGTTCGAGTGCATTAGGACAGGTCTGGCCATTTTCTTCTCCACCCTTTCCCTTTTTATGGATTTGACTTTAATTGATTAAATCTCTTTGGTTAACATAAGCTCTTGTCTTATCAATATACAACCCTTCCTAAAGTACAAAGTAAGCAACACAAAGAAAGAACCCCACGCCCTGAGAGCGATGCCGAAGAAGCTAGCCGGAGTGAGTATCCTGTAGGTACATCAAAAGGTACCCTTCACATTTACAACATAACACAGGTTTTAAAAATATTAAACATACGAGAGGATTTGAAGAAATCAATATTATAAATATGGTAATGTAACCTGCAGACAAGCCTCGGCTTTGCGGGAACAATTAAATACATTGTATGTATTGTAAAAAATATTAAGATAATAAAGAAAAATACAAAAAAAAAAAAAAAAATATGTTAAATGCACTTTAAAAAAAAACAAACTACGAAGTTTTACCACTAATCGCATTTTATAACGACAACTTTGATAACAATTTATCATTATTTTGATATCAACAAAAGTGTTTTAGTTCAAATTATAATAGTGTAGTAATGCAATCACAACAATAGTGAAAAGTAAACAAAGCCACACTGTTTATATACATTTGCTAATTATCATTAAAAAATACATTTAAAATGAAAGATCATAACTCTATATTTCTTTTTGTGTTGATCATGTTATCAAATTGTTTTAATATTTGTTTTTGTGAATATAATTGTTCAAATGCAATTAGTGTAAACAATAGATTCTATGAAAAGTTAGTGATAGCGAATTTTCCAGTTTGCAATCACATTGTGGTGAACAAAGACGATAGCATTTATTTTAGGAAAGCTTTCAAAAAAGGAATATACTTGTTGAAATATGACAAGAAAAGTGTTGAAATTATTGACGGTGAGTGTTTTATTATATCAAAAAATCATATATTAATAAAACGTATTTTATATAATTTTATTAAAGTTGATACAATTATATTTTTGATTCAGAAAACGGGACAGATGTGGTCGAAGATACGGATGGTACAATTTTGATATCAACCCATGATACAATTTGTTACATTGAGCAAAATAATAAAATTGGTTGTGCTGCCTTACCTGTGAGTATATTTTAACTCCTACTTATTGGTCCTTCCTTATACTGAAGATAAATGTTCATCATTACTATTATATCGCCTTGCAGAATTACGAAGGATTATATTCCGGGGATTCTTGTGAATTCTTTTATCAGATAGAGACCGTGATTTTTTCCAAATAAAAGCAAAACGGTAGATTTACATATATTTTTTTTAAATTACTGTATTATTTTGCAGAAAAATCATAGCATTGACAGGTTTGAAATCGACGACACAGGCGGGATCCACTATACAACAAAAGATTTACACGACCATCATTATACAAGTTCAAGAAACATGCTGAATAACACCAAGGAAATGACTGAATTCAGTAAATATAGAGTCTGGGCTTTCAACACCTTGGGTGACTTCTATTGTGTCATCAAGAGTGGCCTGAAGACGTTGACTTATGTTCTGAGGCATGACCAATCGGAGGCTATTCCGATCATGGGTAAGAAGCACTAATGACATACCATTTTCAGGAATTAGAATTTTGTGTTCAAACAAACTGTCATAGTAGCTCGGTCCATAGTGGAATCAGTAAAAGGTCTGTTCTCTGTATGAAAGATCTAGATTCAGATCAAAAAGGGTTATTAATTTTTTTTTTTTTTGACAAGATATTCCTTGACCTCAGCTTTTATCAGCCCACCCGTGAACGCAGGTTTCCTCCAATTTTCTCAATGCCTTCCTATCAGCTGCCGTGTATCGTCTATTCCGAACTCTCTTAATTTCGTACAGCGACCTCAGTCAGGGTCTTCCCACTCTACATTTGAACATTTTAAGTTGACAATGGACGATCTTTCTCGGCCACCTGTCCAGGTTCTATCTTGCAACGTTGCCCAGCGAACAAAAAAACATAAATCAAAATTAACATTACAAACAAAGTAGATCAATTGCTATAACACGTCTACTTAGACCACACTTTTTAATTCATATAAATATTAACTTCAGTAGGTCAAAAAATATTTCTTTCCCTGCACTGATAAAATATAAAAACATTGATAGTAAAAGAAATGTAAATATAAAGGTTATTTTGTCATTTTCAGGACTCTCTTCAGCGACTGAAATGATTGCCGTGGATAAAACAAATGACGACGTCTACATATGCGCTCAGACTGGACTTTTCTACTTGACGCTGCATTCCTATCTAGCGAAAAAGATCGAAAACCTGGGAAGCAACAATATCTATACAGTAGGGTTCGATAGAAACGGAAACATATTTGTAGGGACTCATGATAAGTTATTAAAATTGACATATATAGCGTCAAATCTATGCACAAAAAATAAAACAAAAACTAAAACAATTCAAAATTGGACATCCAAGATACCTACAAAATTATTTTCCAGAGATTCTTCTGCTACTGAAAATAGTTTGAGAGGTCCTGAAAATAGTTCTACAGAAACTGAAAATAATATAAATAGTGCTGAAAATAGTTCCTACGATTTCAAATTCATCAATAACAGCTTAAGTGACTACAAAATAAGTAAAGAAGATAGTTCTTTATTACAAGGTGACTTAGAGGTTAAATTAACATGTTTTAGTGTAGTGTTTTTGTTACTGTTTTTATTTGGTATGATCGTTTGGAGAAAAATAAGGAATAGGAGAAAATTGGATGTAGGTTTGAGGAGGGCTTCATTTAATAGTGGTCCACTCATAGAGACCAGTGACTTTTTAAACTTTCAATAAAAATACATTATGATTGAATGAATAGAATGTTTATCAGTAAGTAGAAAAACAACTTTTATAAAATGGTAGTAATTTTTAGTTAAAACATAAGAATAAAGGATATTTTCACAAATAATCTGTCAATTTAGTTTTAAGCTTAGTAGGTATTATTAATTAATTTTTTAATTGATTTCACATTTCTTACAAAAATCAATTAAATATTCATGTACTTATAATAATATGTATAAGAAATATATAAAACTTAAAACGGCGTTGAAATATTGTGTAAATACTTCGTCAATGATGTTTAAAGGACTTTTAACTTGTGAATGGTTCACTTTGCCAATGCCACCACTGTTTCAGGGAAGGTCGGTCCACATGCATATTGTAGGTCCATATGCGGCATGTGTTAGCGCGAATTTAAACATGTCTCCTTGTGGGAATGGGTTTAATATGAATTGTAAATGATATATATCTTTGAAGCTTAGATTTAGATTTAGAATTTAGAACCATCAAATTTGTTTTTATCTCAATGACTCCTCTTATAAAAAGCATCAATATTCAAGTGCGTTTCACAAAATATGTTTCAATAAAAGAAAATGAAAATAAACTTCGTTTTATTATTAAAATGGAGTTCTACAAAGTTTACGCTGAAATATTTAATAAATTATGTTTAAATAAATAAAGTCTTTCCACTTAAGATTTTTAACACCTTGCAGTGTTCTTTTTCTTAATCACTTGACGTAATGTGTTCTTCAGTATTATCGACACCTGTTGTTTTATCAACTGAAAATTCTCTTATAGAGCCCCATAGATAAAAGCTGTTATCATTATATTAAAACACTCAAAGCTTGTTTATCCTAGGTCTGTACACTGTGGCCATATAATGAATTAAACTATTTTTGAGGCATGTAACTTGTTGTCATTAGAATAATATAAAGTGTTGTCGAATGATAAGTAAGGATTGATATTTTTATAAAAACTTCGACCATTAAAGTCGTCCTGAATTTTGTAAATTTTTGATAATTAGCAATGAAAAATAAATGAATTTTCTACTTTATATTAATTTTAAGAAAAAAAGGAATCAGAAACTTGATATATATATATTTTTTTAATTAGAAATACGGTTCAAGGGTGGTAACGGGATAACTTGGCCACTTACCACAAATCACTAACCATTTACCACTAACCACTAACTACTAACCACTCACCACAAATCTCTAACCATTTGCACTTACCACAAATCTCAAACCATATACCATTTACTGTTTACCACTTACCATAAATCACTTACCACTTACCACCAACTACGTATTTACCACTTATCACTAACCATTTACAACTTACCACTTACTGTTTACCACTTACCATTTACTACTTACCACTAACTTCACTAACCATTTACCACTTACCACTTACCGCAAATCACTTACCACTTTCTACTAACCACTAAGCATATTTTTATCTATTTTACAATTTATACCTTGCCACCTACTACTAACCAGTGACCGATTTTCACTTGCTACTAAAAATTAACCACTCGCCACTTACTCCAGCGAGTAATGACCTCCCAGTGTTTGAAGACAAGCAAGTGGAAAGCACCTCGAAGAAAATTAAAAAATAATTGAATAAAAAGTGCAGGGTATTCCGGGTAAGTGCACTAGGAAGGTGGAACTTTAGTTTAAAAGCGTTTTTTTCTAATTAAGAGTAAAAAACTGATTTATCACATAAAAGAAATTTAAAATTTGAAAAAAACGGATTTATTTATCATTTTATTTATTTGAATCTATTTTGTCAGAGGAAAACTGTATTTCAAGATTTTTTAAATAAGAGCAAAAATGCACATTTGTATCATTTTTGTTTCTATGTAACCTACATAAAATTCCATTACATTTAAAATCGGAGGAGTTATTAATATAAATATTTATCATATATACCCTACATATGTTTTTATCAATAATGATCAAAAAATATAAACGAAAAAAGTTTTTAGAGGAAAAAGTATTTCAATTGAATTTGATTATTTTCGTACAAAACAAAAATAACAAAAAAACTCCAAAGAAGGGGAAATGAAAAAATAACAAAATTACAAATATAATTTGAGGGTAAAAATACAGACGCTGAATTCCAATTTCGAAAATAAATAACGGTCATCTAGTTCTCATCTACAACAAGTCCACTTTGACAAGATATTCGCGAAACTAATATTCTGATTTTATAACCATGTTAATAGAACTCCATGTTTATAACACACTTATTCGGGAATTTTTGACTATTCAAAAGTGTGAAAATGTTTAAAAATAAAAGCACAGTAAAAAAAAGGTTTATATTTTAGTTCGAAAAAAGACGTTTATCAATAGATCAAATACTAAAAATGTCTTGGATGTATCAAGCCACATTTGTCGAGGTTCAGAACTGAATTCCTGGTGTCTTTAAATAAGAAAAAAACGGTTTATTTTGGCCCCATAATGAAAAATGAGACTTGTTCCTACATGTCATCATACAAGGAAGAATTGAGGGACAAAGAGCTTCAGGCCGGAAGAAGAAAATCTTGGTTGAAAAAGCTGAAACAGTGAAAAGGAATACTTTTACAACAATAATAATATTAGGATGATTTATTTAGTGAGCGCTGTTTTTGTGTGTATCACACCTCAAGAGCCTTCTGCGAGCTTGGTCATCGCTGTAGAAAGCGCTAATTCTCAAGCAAGACCCAGACGATGTAAGGTTGGATGGACCTTTAGTGACCAGTCTTTGGTAAAGATTTATGAATTCTTTACCCAGCGAAGAGCATATTTGAAATTATAAATGGTATTTTTGTTTTTTGTGCTCCGCCGAGATTCAAACCCACAACCTTCCATGTACGAGTCAGAAGTGTTAACCACTAGACTATGGACCGGTCTTCAATGTTTGTCAAACCCAGCCTACTGGTTTTGAATCAAGTATCGATTGAACCAAGAGGTAAAATGAAATGCAAGCAATTATAATACTATTTTCAAATAACTAAGTACTTATAAAAAAGTGTTTCAATAAAAAACTCCCAGTTTATTTATTTTTTGAGGATACGAAAAAGTTTTCAGTAACACACGTTACTGTTTTTTTTTTATATCAATCATAATCGTACTAGTATAATTGCATACTCATATAAATAGTTCACCACAACGTTTCAATTGAAAAAAAAAATCTAAATGAAAGTATTCGGTAAACAAATATTTTTCAAAAGAGGACTTATATCTACGTGAACTAGTCGTATCAAATAAAGATTTCTTCTACACATTTAAGCACTCAAGGAAAGCCTCCTTCGATTCGACTGATCTGTTTGTTTGTCCGTTGGTTCTGACATCTGTGCGGGGCCGGATATGGGTCTGCTTGCGCGCCGGCGCTTGGCACTGAGCTCGGGACGCGTAAGTCCACCCGCGGAGTGTTAGCTCTCCGACTTCCGGACCAACATTTCAGCCATTTCCGACTGTAAATGCGGCTGGAAAACAGAATTTGATTCTTTTTAACACGGCAAAGCAATTTACTAGGACGCTTCCTAAAGAAAACTAGATTTCTAAGCAAAACGGTAATGATATTTGAGTCGTAAAGAAAGTAGAGTTTTGGGCGTCCAAAGGCAGAAATGATTTTTTTTTAAAAGTGAGGTATACAGAAATGATTTTGTCTGAATTTTTATTTATTTATTTCACTTTAGAAACAATCCTTGATTGACGCCTTTTGATTTATATTTATTCGATTCATTTCGTTCATTGTTATTGCTTTGAGAGTTATGGACCATTATGGAGGCGGTACAGATGAAGAAGGTAATTTTTTTTCGGTTTTCTATTTAACTACTTTATCAAAAACTGGTAATAAAGAAGCATCCAGCCTTAAATCAACTGGGACTTGCATGTAAAATTGCAAACAAAAACGATTAATCATGCAGAGGGCTCCTGAGGTGTAATTCACACAAAAACAGCGTTCATGCAAAAAAAAAAACAGTCTGAAGTGTATTTATTTATTTATCTTTTAAGCAAAACAAATAATTGAATTGTTTATTTTTCAGGGAAACTTTTAATTGAAACTTTTGATTCGTGTACCAAAGAAAAGTCAAATAGTATGTTTTAAACTGCGCTCAAATATTTTTGTTGCTTTGATTACACTAGCGGAGAGTAACTTGTCTAGTAGCGAGACTGGAAGAAGAAGTTGCTATCTGGAGTTTAGCGCCCCGAGTATAAAACTTCACTCTTACACCCAACTAAAGCATTCCCCCAAAAAAATTACGAAAGTATAACATTCACTTGAGGGTTTGCTTTAGTTTCTATGCATTTTTGGTGAACGTTCTGTATTCGTTTAAACGTAAAGTTTAATACTTGGGCTACAGTTTGGTATCGGGATATGCTTGCAGGTTGCCAGTCTTGTGAGGAGAAACTTTTAAACTTTGACGAGTCGAATTTCCGCAAAAGTTGGTCGTTACTCTCACATTTATATACTTATGTGTATCAACCATACACTGCAGTAGGTAAAACCAGTAACATAGCGTAACTTAAATCCTCACATATAGCAACTTCTTGCAACTTTGTATGTGGCGTGTGGAACCTATTTTTTTTACAGGTAAGCGGCCAGCCTAACACCAACTATTTCAGTCGAAGTTGGGGTTTACATGCTTCCGAGAGAGCTGATTCTAATGACACACTCGGTGGGGATCGAATCTTAGCTCTCGCCATAAAATGCAAGCATTCTACGAACTGAGATATTGACTTTAATTTTTTTATCAAATTGATGGCTCAGTTGGAATAATATTTACTTTTTGAGCTAGAGGTCTTGGCCTTTATTTCAGAGTATCAGATACGATTTTCGTTTCTTGTCCTTTTGAATGCCTACATTTGATCATAACGGCTATCTGACATATGCGTCTAACCCTTTGAACGATTAGTATCAAACTTTCGAAGCCAGTGATTGGTCCGTTGTCCAGTGGTTGACACTATGGACGAAAGTTCGTGGATTTCTACCCGTCGGAAAAAAAATGCTCTTCGCTAGGATTAAAACTTTCCCCTGGAAAAGACTGGTCACTTACTCCCTTATTCATAGAAACGTTTTTATTTTTAAACTTATTTAATGTCAACTTTACAGTACTCTAAAGTGGATTTAACTCAACCGATCTAATGAATTATGCTGCAAGGTCTATCTAGCCTTATAGCAACAGAGTAATACTTGAACATAGGCTATATTTTATATGTGCAAAAAACAGAGCTTACAAAATTAATTATCCTGATATTTATTTAAACATTTTATTTATTTATTATTATGCCACAATACCTCAGTGCGGCACGAATAGAAGATAAAAAGTGGGCTCTTGAGGTGCGATGCACACAAAAATAGCAAATAAATCATCCTATATTATTTTTAAAGTTTCGCACTAAAATGTACAGTTTGTTTCTACATGTAGAATTAAGTGCATAAAAAATAGAAAATTTCATAGAAAAACAAAATAATATCAAATTTAATCGTCGCATAATCTTAATTCAATTATTAGAATAACATGTTATTTGCACAATACCTATACAAAAACAAAGACTTAGCTTCATGCATAAAACTTTACGTAAAAACTAAACCAAAGCGTTTCACCAAAAATCTATGAAAAGTTCAACATTCCCTACGTGCGTTGTTTAAGTATCCATACATTTTTTGATAAACGCTATGGCATAGTTAAGGCATCGAGTTTGTAAACTTGAAGTAGGGTAGTGCTGTTTTTATGCGACAAAAGGGAAATCGAATGATTACCGTGATTTACATAGTAAGAAACACGAAACGCATTTGCATAGCTTTGTAGTATAGCTTTGTATGAGCGTACGGCGGGCTGAAAAACGCACTCGGACGATTAGGCAAATTCTGGCATGCAGTCGGTGCCTAAATACCGCATGAATAATTCATCTGCTAGAACGGGAACAGGGAAAACGACAGTTCCAGGCAAACTGGTCGTGCGATGTTTGCGGGCTGAATAAATAAAGGATTTTACAATGTTTCTTGACCATGTTTAACAATACAAGTGTATCTGAATTTCTAAGAATGTGTTGCAAGAGCGAACATTCCATACAGGCAGATGTACGATGTAGGTAAATAAAAAAATATTTTGATGATTAATTTAAACTGGCATTTTTACAAATTAAAACTAACTTGAAACTGTATTAATACTTTCCAGATTTTTGACAACACGTTGTAGGAGAACTAACATTATTCTCGTAAATCTAGTTGGTGTCGTAGCCAACATCTTTAGGAGGCACCCTCCCTACATGAGAATTCAGAATGAACTATGTATAAGATCAAGAATAATATATGTTATACTTAATAATATAAGGGTTTCTCAAATATTCGGCGAGTAATACCTAATTTCAAATCTTATTTTAATTTCTTAAGTTTTGAATGATATATTCGGTGAACGCTGTTTTGTGTGAATCATATCTCAAGATCTCTGCAAGCTTGGCCATCGCTGTTTAAAACGCCAGTTCTCAAGCATGACAATTGCTGCAAGGCTGAATGGACCTTTCATTTCTAGTGCATTTTATCAATACTGTCCCACTTTTATTTTTACCTTTCTTTAATCTTGTTCAGTATACCTAGATAACTATGGCATAACATCCTAATCCACCTGTATAGAGAATTGTACTTCAAGTATAAAACTTAACATTTCAACTCAACCATAGCGTTAAACCAAAAAAATGTACAGAAATTAAAAAAGAGTCTCTAGTGAGCGTTTTAGTTTACATATATTTTTTATAAAACGCTATAGTTGCGCTTATAAAGCATTATACTCGGTGTACTGCACACATGTTTGAGTCCGCATACAATAGTGCCGACGGTGGTATAAGGGATTTAAACCATTGTAGTCTATTGTGTGCAGTCCTTTATGCGACAACGGACAAGCTGAATATATTCCAGCAGTGATTTTCATGAGTAATTCTAAAAAAGTTCGTGTGGAAATTTTCTGTGAAATTTAATTACATTTTTTTTTAAGTTGAGATGAAATAATTCTACATGATTTAATTTTATTTTATATACATTTTTTTATTCCTTTAGCAGAAAGAAAAATTAGTAATATTGTAATCCAGCTTCTTCATTAATAGGTTGGTACAACCGGATAGACATGGGAGAGAGGCAGGTTGGTACAACCGGATAGACATGGGAGAGAGGTAGGTTGGTACAACCGGATAGACATGGGAGAGAGGCAGGTTGGTACAACCGGATAGACATGGGAGAGATGCAGGTTGGTACAACCGGATAGACATGGGAGAGAGGCAGGTTGGTACAACCGGATAGACATGGGAGAGAGGCAGGTTGGTACAACCGGATAGACATGGGAGAGAGGCAGGTTGGTACAACCGGATAGACATGGGAGAGAGGCAGGTTGGTACAACCGGATAGACATGGGAGAGAGGCAGGTTGGTACAACCGGATAGACATGGGAGAGAGGCAGGTTGGTACAACCGGATAGACATGGGAGAGAGGCAGGTTGGTACAACCGGATAGACATGGGAGAGAGGCAGGGGGGGTATAAACGCACTCAATCTAAAAAAGAACCAACCGAGTGCGTGTGCTTTTATCCAACTTATCAATTATACTTGATTTATAGGCTGGTACGAGGCTTACCATTGTACTATGTAAAAAATGGTTCACTTTACCGATGTCACCTCTGTTTTAGGGGAGGTCGGCAAAAGTTGAAGGGTGTTTGTTCATTTTAGATTTGGGTTTTTACTTTTTAAGTTCACATGCAGCATGCGTCAACGAAAACGTATAAGTATGTGCTTGAAGGCATGTATTTAAAATGAATTTTAATGTGAATTTATCTTTGAAACATAAATTATGGATTGATAGATACAAACAAAAGTCTAAATAATCCCTTATCTTCGATAGTAGTACAACTGAATGAACCATTATGAGGTATGCGCAGTCTTCAGTCTGTGAAAAGTAGCCCAACAAATTCCAATGTTTTATTTACTTCAAGCCTCCTAATCTAATCTTATCTAAGTTGCAAAGATATTTATCATTGAGAATTCACATTAAATGCATTCTTACAAGCAGACACGTACAAGTTCGCGCTTCCACATGCCGCACGTGAACCTAGAATATAAACACCCAAATCTCAAATGGACATACACCCTTTAACATTGCCGTCCTTCCCTGAAACAGGGGTGACATTGGCAAAGTGAACCATTTTCTACAGCATGAGTGGTCAGCCGCATACCAACCTATAAGTCAAGGAATAAACATATCAAATATGTATCAACAATACAAACAAATACAAAATTCTAATTTATAATTTAAAAATTTTGAAAAACCCTAGCCCTAGCCGCCAACATTACAGATCAACCGGCATCAGCCATCAAGCCTTCAAAATGACATTTCACAATATCTTTTATGACCATTTTTTTTGTCCACATAACGCTAACTCTAGTTTCATGTATGTATTTAGGGCACATTACACAGTTCCGTCGGGCAATCGTGTTATAATCGAATTCCAGCTTTGTATTACAGATTCTGCATGCGCCCTACCTGCCTCTGGGAAGGCATCCCGTGCATCTGTTCACACGGATCTAGTGCGAGCGCATAAGTAGGTGGGTGTATGCGTGCGTCTGTGTATTTTTTACCAAACAACAAAATACATATAACAGAAGTTTCATCCCTCCCGCGTCAGATGTCTCCATCTCAGATGTCTTCGTGGCGGCGCATTCAATATTGTTGAAAATTAGATGCCAATAAATGCGGCTGACCACCCATACTGTAAAAAATGGTTCACTTTGCCAATGTCACCCCTGATTTAGGGAAGGACGGCAAGAGTTGCAGGGCTTATGTTCATTTGAGATTGGGTTTTTATAATGTAGGTCCACATGCGGCATGTGTTAGCGCGAAATTATACATGTCTGCTAGTGGGAATGCACTTAATATAAATCTTAAATGATATATATCCTTGCAGCTTAGATTAGATTAGATTAGATAAGATTAAGTAATTATTCATGAATAATATTTTTTATACATAAATGTTTTTAGGCTTTCGCGGCCGGATCTAGATGCTTGATTTTCTGGTTCCGGGTTTTGCTACTTTCAGTAGCGAGCAGAACTCCGAAGAAATCGCCCACAGAGGAGACGAAACGTAAACTGAAAGTCTTCAAGAAAGTCTTCAAGAAAGAATAAAAAGGAAAAAAGAAGAAGACAAGCAAAAACATGGACCACGGTCAAAACCCGGAACCAGAAAATCAAGCATTTTTTATACATTTGAAAAAATTAAAACCTGTTTCTCGTCAGGCAAAAAGAGCTCCATGAATTTGTATTCTACTTCAGGAGTATATTAATAAGGATCA
Source organism: Agapetus fuscipes (assembly GCA_951799405.1). Classification (NCBI taxonomy): domain Eukaryota; kingdom Metazoa; phylum Arthropoda; class Insecta; order Trichoptera; family Glossosomatidae; genus Agapetus; species Agapetus fuscipes. The sequence continues at coordinate 17,475,853 of OX637334.1, forward strand.
AGATCGGCTCCTTAACTGAAAGGTTGGTATGAGGCTGACCCCCCGTGCTGTAAAAATTGGTTCACTTTTGCCAATGCCACCCCTATTTCAGGGGAGGTCGGCAAGAGTTGCAGGGCTTATTTTCATTTGAGATTGGGTTTTTTTATATTGTAGGTCCACATGTGGCATGTGTGAGCGCGAAATTATGCGTGTCTGCTTGTGGGAATGCATTTAATATGAATCTCAAATGATACATATCTTTGCAGCATATATTTAGATTTAGATATGTAAGCGCGAACCTACATGTGCCTGTCTATGGGTATGCATTTAATATGAGCCTTAAATTATATCTTTGCAGCTTAGATTATAGATAGAAGTTAAGGATGATTTGCCCGTGTTGTAGTCAATGCCCGAAAACTTTGCACCACTAATCACTGGTTACTTAAGAGGTTGACCGTCTGAACCGGGCAGTGGGCTGATGGCGACGTATGAATAATTCAGAACAGACCAGTGAACCTCAGCTAGCCTGTTGAATTCAAACATGGGTGTCGGAGGTGTACCTGACGGAATTGTTGGGTGGGTACGAATACTTAAAGTGAGAACTTTATGATGTATTGTAATTTGACAAACAAAAAATGAGTATATCAGAAGAAATATTGATCAGAATAAAAGACGTAGACGCCGATTTCTTCTCGTAACAAATGTTCCATGAATACACAATAATAGATAAACAACGAAAAATTGGGACATAAGATATTAATGTCATATGTGAAAACAAGACGGTTGGTCTGGTAATTGATTATAACAAGACCTCGTTTGTATGAAGATGATGCCCTAGGGTACACTTTTTTTGGCGCACAAAACGGCTCAGGTATAAAACTTAAACATTCTATATTGATCGATGTTTTGAACGTAATTGTATCAAAATTTTAGTTGTGGATAATTACAAGGAAATTTTTACATTAAATATTTAACATTTTAAATATCTGTATAAATATTTAAATTGAACAAACTTCATGCCTTAAGACAAGATGGTTTAGAAAAACCTTGCATGAGCCGTTGAATATTCAACATGAAACATTATAAGTTCATACCAATATAAAAAGTGTCTGAGAACATGAATCCCATATCCTTTTTTACACCGTATCCCAACATCGTAGCTGTATACACAAAGGGCCACTTCACTTATATTTGGTTTCGATAATAATTCCGTAAGGCAGCTATCCGGGTCCTTCCTCCACCTCGCCTCCCGTATGAGAAGGGACTGCCCCTTTAGGAGGAAGGCCTTTGCTTTCAGGTCCCTCACCCCTTTCAGACCACCCTTAGCTTCTTTACAATAAGGCCCACTCTGGCTCAATATAAAGCTGGGTTCATGATGTCCAAGATTGGACTCAGAATACAGAATCGCTGAATCCGACGTCTTTTATACCTAGCAGTTCAACAATATTTTACCAAATTTTCAGAAAACGTGTAGGATACCCTCCAAATGAATGGTGTAATGTTTGATGTTAATCGGATAACCAATATTTTTTCTGTTTTATCTAAGGCTGCCTTCTCTACATGTGGAAATAAATTAATTAAACATGTCCAAATGGCGTTGTATAACACGCCGGATAGTGCTGCTAGTACCATGTATAAGCAATACATGAAATATAAATCTATATAAGTACATTTTTTTTTCATTCACATGAATCATTGATTTAAATAAGATCTGAAGTAGCTACCAAAATATTAAATTTTTTCCAGTTTTGTCTTATTCTGTTTTATTCTACATACCTATGTGCCAAGGCAAATAACACAAATACATCTGAAAATTAATATTTATAACATTCTGGAATACAATTTTCTCTGTTAGTCATTTAATCAATCAATTTAATCCCAATTTTATCCGGTTTTATTCAAAACCAACATCAATCACCACTTCCTTGCAGCGCCTCCCGACACAAGCAAGAACTCAAGCAACACCTCTACGGCACCCTTCCAGGGTGACATAGACCCCAGAGACTTTCAAGAATTGGGTAGCCTTCTGCATAGGATTCCTTAAAAAAAACATCACCATGGGACTAAAGCATTAATTAATCAACTATTCAATTTTAGATCAAGTCTTAATAAACTTTTCCAAAAAATCTTAAACATGAATTGGGCTTATCTCACGTGGGACGCTCTACGCTTATAATTGTGTTTGCGACCCGGCTCTAAAGCTATACTCATACGGTAAGGTAGGTAGATGCACACTGAACAGCGACCCCTACTGGCAAGTGTTTTTTTACTACAGGCCGACCCTTCGTCATTGAATCACCACCCTAAGTACAAAACATCTCATAGCGTTCCGCCACAAAATATACTTAAACTAAAACAGCACATCTAGTGAGTGATTTAGTTTACATACGTGTTTGACAAGACGCTATGGTTGAGTTGAAACGTAATGGTACAGACTCCTTGTAAGGCGCCTTCTCTCCTTTAACCCCACGTCTTTATCCCCGTATGACCGGACGACGCGTTACTTTTTTTACTAGTGATTTTTTATACGTCATAAATGAAAAATGTATGGCGATTGTAATGTTTAACATTTCTTACTTCAAACTAATTTTGGATCATTATTATCTTGTATAAGCAGTGCGTTTTGTTGCCATTTGTATCTGCTGGTCGGCATCCTCGTGTAAAGGTAATACCTTGTTGTGCTAGCAATTTGTCTCTGTTAGTCGCCACCTTTATGTAGAGTCAGTGCCTTGTTGTGCTAAGCATTTGTTTCTGTTAATTGCCACAATTTTGTAAGGGCAGTGCCTTGTTCTGCTAGCCATTTGTCTCTGCTGGTTGCCAACCTCATGTAAAGGTAATCCTTGTTGTGCTAGCCATTTGTCTCTGTTAATCGCCACATTTTTGTAAAGGCAGTACCCTGTTGTGCTAACCATTTGTTTCTGTTAATCGCCACACTTTTGTAAAGGCAGTGCCTTGGTGTGGTAGCCTATTGTCTCTGCTGGTCGTGACCCACTTGTAAATAAATAGGAGTTTTTAAGGATTTGAAAATTTTCTTCGTAATTAGTTAATTCCTTGTTAAAAAAAACGGGATTTATTCAGAACAGTGGGGTATCAAAGAACGGGTTCCTTAACGTTCGGCCAAAATCGTACCTGACGAAACATTGATAAACCCGTATTTGTCTACAATACCTTGTGAGTTTTTCATATGAGAAGCTGCACCTCAGAACATACTCGTAAATAAATTACATCCTCTTAGAGTAGCTACCATAAACAATCTTCAGCGGAAAGCTGAATTTTGAAATATATCTACTTAAGTTTATGGATTTTTTACCATTCTGATTCGACGTGCCAGTTTAATAGATGCTTCAGACTGATTATAAGGAGCTATTGAGGAAGAAAAGACTACAATCGTCTCTCCCAGTCGGACAGTCGTTACGGTTTTCAAATGGGCCTTGTAGCAATAAAAGGTTTTGTGTTTTATTTGATTTTGTGCTTTTTATGATATACGCCCAATTTACTTCAAGGAATAAAGAGATGATGTGGATTTGTAAGGAATTTATGAGGTTAAAAAAGAAGGCGCCTTTTTTTGTGAACAGAAATGCAATTCACAACCTTTTTTGACTGGCCTAGATAAAAGGAATCTGCAATATCAATCAATTATATTTTATTATTTATTTAAGTGGTTTTACTTGAGACCTTAGGACTTAAGTTATTGCCAAGGGGTTCAATGGAACTCAAAGAGCGTTGTTTTTTTTTAATATTAAACACGCTCTTTTACAGTAGAGGCCGTCGACAATATTGATATTCTCACATAAAGATTATTATATTTTTGAAGTGAAACCAGTTCCAGTATTTTATTTACTAAAATATACATCTCGAAGATCTTAAAACACCTTACGAGTATTGCGCCAATAATGAGATGCGTGCATTATTGAAAACGTAAGATTATAAAAAATATTTCGTTTGGAAACCTGCTCAAGCTTTGTGAATTACAGCAATGGTGAACATTTAAAACATAGAAAAGTATTGTGCATCATAACACCTAAATAATAATGACTGTATTTTGTAAATGTTCGATAGCTCAGTAGGCGGAGTGCTTGTTTTCCATGCCGACGTTTGGGATCACATCCCACCGAGGGTATCAGAAATGATTTCGCGCGAAAAAAATTCAAACCCTAAATAAAATGACGGGCAAGGTTAACTCTGCTTTTTTTTTTTTTTTTTTTTTTTTTTTTTTTAAATAGATTTGTGAAGAGGAATGCAATTCACCAACCTATTCTGCCTGGCCAGAAACAGGTATTAATATCATCATTTAATAATTCATTATTGTTTATTATTAATGAATTATTAAATAATAATTACCCAATAACATCTGTTGAACCAGGGTCAAAGTTAAAGTCAAGTGACCCAAGCGGGGATCGAACCAACGTTGTTCCATTCGAAACACGCTAGAAAGATCAGCCCTCTTGGCCTCCGCGGCTATAACCCCGACAAAAGCTTTCACAAGAAATGAGTACTGTCCCCCCCAAGAGCTGGGAAACTCCCCCTTCAACTGAAGTGGTTGGTGCAATGCCGGCCCCTTTACCCGTAAAAATACAATGCGCCATGTAGTTACAGTGTGTGTGTAGCTTAGTTGCGATTTACGTTTGAATCAATACAAACACAGCTTCATTAGTTTGCGATACTGGAACGCATTTCCGCTCGGCCAGCCATCTTGTTGCCCAAATCTTCTCATGCTCTCCTCGACCAGAACAGTTTCTAAGCCAAACTATTCTCTAATTGACAAATCAAAGTGAAACAACCCGCTGAAATGCAGTAATTTCATTATCTGCTGCTGCCACTGCTACTGCTACTGGTAATTAATGCATCTTTGGAGCGGAATGCAAGCCAGGCCAAGCCGGGTTGCATTTTCTGAAAGTCAGTCCGGTCTCGACCCATTTCACATACATAAGTACGATGAATTATAGTAAGTTAAGTACATGTTGCAAGTATGATTGAATGGAACAATAATAAAAAGACAATATTTATAGCGCCGTTTTGTGATGATCCCTTCAAGGTCACTATTCAAATGTAGCATCTCCGAAACAAACATGTCTTCAATCCCAACCGAAGCGCACTTGCACTCACTACAGTTCTACGCTGATAGGGTAGGGCATTCCACAGCACAGCGCCGGCTATGCAAAAGGAACGATCCAAGTACTTTGCTTTATTAGATCTTTTTGAAACAATTAATTTATTTACAGCAGTACAACTTGCAGATCTTAATTCCAGCCGTTTGGGTTTTGATCCCACAAATTTGGATCACACAAAGTTTTGAAATATACCGTGGGGCAACACACGTGTCGATTTGAAGACAGTTTAAGAATCTTTATACCCTATGCTTTTTCCAATTTTAAACCAGTGAAGCTGGTCTCTTAATGAAGGGGTAATGGAAGCACTAATTTTTAAATGATACATATATAATATTCCTGGACTGATAGGTTGGTATGAGGCTGACCACCCGTAAAAATCGGTTCACTTTTGCCAATGCCACCCCGGTTCAGGGAACGGCGGCAGAAGTTGCAAGGTCCATGTGAGGTTTTCTTTATTTGTATGTACACATGCAGAATGTGTAGGCGCGAACCTACATGTGCCTGTCTGTAGGCATGCATTTCATATGAGCCTTTAATGTTAACATATCTTTGCAGCTTAGATTATACCTAGATTATTATAGAGACGCGCTCCCATATTGAGCACAGATTGAAGTCTGTTCAATTGCACTCACGGTGACAACTAAGAAAGTTTTAAAAGAAGAACTGAATTTAAATATCATATCCGTGATTTGAAAGGGTCCATGAGATGTGCAACACTCAAATAAGGCGCTCTGTAATTTGGATTGTAATGTTTTTGTTGTTGTTGTGTGGTTAAATGTAATTTTATTACTTCTGTTCCTTGACTTACCTACTGGTCAAATAAGGCTTACTACCCATATAGTAAGAATTGGTTCACTTTTAGCAATATCACCTCTGTTTTATGGAAAGTCGGCAAAAGTTGCAGAGTTTATGTTCATTAAAGTTGTGAGTCTCATTTTGTTAGTACTCATGCAACAAGTGCGGATATAAACGTTTCTACTTGTGTGCATATATTTAATTAATTAACTAATAAAATGTCATTGTGTTCGCGCATATAGACATTAATTGTGTATTTTGTATTGTTTGTGTATTAACACTGTGAAAATTCATACTGTTACAGTTTAAAAATTTTTGAGGAATTCAAAAACACTGTTTATTTTCACATGAATATATTTAAAAATATTACAATCTTTAGAGTAAGTTACTAACGTTTTCGACCTAGAAGGTCATCATCAGGTATCAGGTTTCGACCTTCTAGGTCGAAAACGTTAGTAACTTACTCTAAAGATTGTAATATTTTTAAATATATTCATGTGAAAATAAACAGTGTTTTTGAATTCCTCAAAAATTTTTAAACTATAACATTAATTGTGTATTAGTATTTGTGATTGGTCGGAGTTGGAGTGAATCTCGGAATGCAGATTCGGGATCCCACTCGCTTCCGGTCGCATTCCGGATGTGCAACAGATCCGGAATAGCAGACAAGCCACGGGACTTCCGGATGGTTTAGCTCATGTGGTCTGCTGTCGATAATCAATAGACTATCAATTATTTTTCGAAGTAAGCCGATTCGAAATTCCGATTTCGGCAAGTTCCATAATCAATAATTATAATAACAACATTGAGATGATTTATTTAGTAAGCGCTGTTTTTGTGTGAATCCCAACTACAGAGCCCTCTGCAAGCTTGTTGCTATAGAAAGCGCTAATTCTCAAGCAAAATCTAGTTGCTGAGGTTGGATGGCCCTTTGGTGGTCTTTGGTTGAGGTATATGAATTTTTCAACCCAGTTCACTGGGTTAAAAAAGAGCATATTTGAAAAGAAAAATGGCATGTTTGATGTGCTTCACCGGGATTTGAACCCACTACCTTCCAATTACGAGTCCAAAGCGTTACCACTAGAGTAAGGATCGGGTCACGTTGGTTATATGTAAAAAAAACCCTGAAAATTCCTGAAGTTGCCCTTTTGAGGAATTTTAAACTTGAAATGAAAACTACGTTGTAGTAACAACTTAATTTGACTGTCAAATTAACCAAGTCCTTGGTTCGAGCTGCAGCATCCAAGGTCATAATAGCCATGATGATCGCCGATATTTGATAGAAGTGGCAAAACTCGTTTTGGACCAAAATGTCGCTTACATTGCCTTTTAACCGTCGTTATGTTTGTTCCGGATATATATTACTCATAAAAAGTATGTTTTTTTAAATATGTAGATTTAATATGCAGATTATTTATTAATGATATTCTAATGTTCTTCAGAAACTGTGTGTGATATCTTCACTGAAAAATTCATGCTGCCATTTTTTAGACGGTCTTGAGCTCGTGCGTTCATTATGAGAACGAACCACATTTGTTTGTATTTACTAGGTGAAGGTGTGTTTTCTTTTCTAGCCGAAAATCTGCTTTATTTACTTTTACAGGTGTGTGGGGACGCATAAATTGTGCAAATGCGACGACCGGGTGATGTCAGTACTGAAAAATAAAACAAACAGGGACTGTAAGGTCTACAATGGACTGTGCTTTTTTAACAGAGAGCTAGCTACATGGCTAGAACAGCATTATGATTATGTTTCTTTGTCGTGTTTTTAGTTGTAAAACAACAAAAAATATGTATGCGTTGGCGCATTACATATATTGGCGTTTTATCCGTGATTGTTTTTAAACTTTTTGTGTCCGTTTTTTCATTTTGTTTCACGCAAATGTCGTATAACTTTAATGTTACACTCTTAATTAACTTTACAACTTTTGACAAAAAAAAACCAAATCAAATGTAAAAAGTGTGCAAAATTTTGAAAGTCATTCATCATAACAGAATTCTTACAACTGAATTATGTAAATAAAACAAAAACCTTCAAGGAAAAAAAAGTAAGGTTTGTTTTTCCAAAACATTCTTACATTTTTCGTCAATGTTTATTTCTTAATTGTTAAATATATTTTTTGCACAAAGAATATTATGAACGAACAACTTTCTGTATTCATATTCAGGTGTTTTTAATATTTTCTCTTTTGTTGTATTTCTATAGAAACTTAGTAAGTACGTAATGCGTTGACGTAAATTTAAAAGTTAACCTACGTTATAAAAGTTCTCAGAATCTGTTTACAAAACAATTTCATATTTTTTAATGCCTTTTTACTTAAACCTTCCTACTTGAAGGCTTAGCCCCCCAACTGAATATATTTTCTTACGTTTTACAATGTCACTCCTATTCAAGGAAATGCTTTGTGGGATTGATATTCATTGAAGTTTTGAGTTCACTTGCAGAATATGCAAGCGCGTGTTACTTTTGAGCGTGCAATCAAGATGAACTTAGATTGAATATAAGAAAAATATCGAAATTAGCTTAAGAGCCCTACATACCCCGAATCTGCTGTTTTTGTATCTTACACTTTATGGTCTTAGCAAAAGAGTGACAGTAATGAAAAAAATCAAGTATGTTTATTAATTTTTTATCTTAATTATAAAGTTTGAACAAAATATATAACTTAAAAATTGCCACCACAAAAAAAAAATTAAAATAATACGTTTTTTTCACTTCTGTAGCTACTTTCTCGTGTGTGCTATGTTTTGGAAATATTTTTTTTTCTTTTTATTTATAGAACTATACATTGTTAAGTGTAGTATCGGAACAGTTTTTGTATAATGTCAATAGTTTTTGAGTAAATATGGAAAAACTGAAACTACTTGATGAATTAAATTTTAATTAAATCGAAGAACAAGTTTTTCCACATTTACTCAAAAACTATTGACATTATACAAAAACTGTTCCGATACTACACTTAACAATGTATAGTTCTATAAATAAAAAGAAAAAAAAATATTTCCAAAACATAGCACACACGAGAAAGTAGCTACAGAAGTGAAAAAAACGTATTATTTTAATTTTTTTTTTGTGGTGGCAATTTTTAAGTTATATATTTTGTTCAAACTTTATAATTAAGATAAAAAATTAATAAACATACTTGATTTTTTTCATTACTGTCACTCTTTTGCTAAGACCATAAAGTGTAAGATACAAAAACAGCAGATTCGGGGTATGTAGGGCTCTTAAAATAAAAAAAAACCTGTTTTTGTTTCTTATAGCGGCAGCCATTTGTTGATTTTGTATGGACCAACCCTATAGTTACCAGATTTTTTCGGGATTTTATGGAATTGATAAGACATTTGTTTCTACTCAGTTGTGGGAAGTCGCACAATCATTGACTACATCTGTGTGGATGAAAGATTGAGAGGAGCCGTAAGAGATAGCCGTGTCTACCGCGGGCCTGAAATAGGCAGTGATCACTATCTCTTATGTGCTAAAATAATGCTTGGTGAAGTAAGAAAGAAGAAACGCAAGAAGCAAGTAAGAATGACTAGAATAAAAGTAGAAAGGCTGAATGAAGAAAATGTGAAAGAGAAGTATGTATCAGAGCTCCACAAAATTTTAAGTGTAAATGAACTTGAGAAGAATGTGTGTGGAAAAGATATTGAAAGCATGTGGAAAGATCTGAAGGAAGGAATGATTGAATGTGCTAAAAAAGTATGTGGGGTAACGAAAGGTGGAAAATTGAAAGGAGATGCCTGGTGGAATGATAGAGTGAAAGAAGCTGTGAAAGTTAAGAAAAAGTGTTATGAAAATTGGCTGAATGATAGAAATGATAGAAAGCTAAAAGACGAATATAAGATAGCTAAGAGAATGGCGAAGACTATGATTTATGAAAGCAAGATGAATGAACAAAGAAAGATTGATGAAAGGATTAACAAAAGTTTCACCGACAGTAAGAAGGAATTTTGGAGGTGGATCAATGCGGATAGAAATAAATCTTCTGCATTGACCACTCCGGGAGTCAAAAGTGCTGCCGGTGAGATGGTATGGGAGAATGAAGAAGTATGCAAGAGATGGAAAAACTATTTTCAAGAAATTTTTGGCCAGGGTGAAAGAAGAATATATGAACAGACAGATGAAGAGAATGAATTGAAGATTTTGAAAGAAGAAATGAAAGTGTCTATTTCACGTCTGAAGAATGGGAAGTCTGCTGGGTTTGATGGTATAAATGGTGAAATGTTGAAAGCAGGAGGTGAATGTGTGATAGATTGGATGTTTGAATTATGTAAGCTTTGTGTGAATGCAGGAGTAGTACCGATGGATTGGAGGAAGGCAGTCATTGTTCCCATTTACAAAGGTAAAGGGGACAAAAAAGACTGTCAGAACTTCAGACCAATCAGTCTACTCAGTATACCAGGAAAAGTCTTCTGTAAGGTGATTATAAAAAATGTGATTCTGACTACTAGCAAAAGGGTTTCCGATATACAGTCCGGCTTTATGGCCGGTAGAGGCTGTGTTGATCAGATTTTCACTCTACGACAACTTGTTGAAAAAAATTTGTCGGTGAGGGGGAAACTATTCACGGCCTTTGTGGATCTGGAAAAGGCTTTTGACTCAGTGGACAGAGGTATGTTGTGGGATGTTTTGAAAGCATACGGAGTGAATGGAGCTCTACTCAATGCGGTGCATGCGAACTATGAGAATAGTATGGCCTGCATTCGTATTGATGGTGAGTATAGTGAATGGTTTGAAGTTTTTAAGGGTGTAAGGCAAGGATGTGTGATGAGCCCATGGCTATTTAACATAGTCATGGACAAGTGTGTTCGAGATGCTAGACTTGATGATTGTGGATTAATGATAGGAGAGAGCAAAGTAAGCGTTCTACTGTATGCGGATGATGCAGTCCTTGTATCTGATTCAGCAGTGGAATTGCAAATGATGCTCTCTAGATTGAACGAAGCTTTGAAAGGTAATAATTTGAAGTTGAATGCAAGAAAGACGAAAGTTTTGATTTTTGAAAGAGATGATGAAAATATGAATTATGAATTTAAAATTAATGGAATGAATGTTGATGTTGTAAATAAGTTTGTATATTTGGGATGTAAGTTTGAAAAAGATGGAAGAATGGCCGGTGAATTTGAAAGAAGAATAATGAAAGGCAGGTGTGTACTGGGTGCGACCGCTTGCATCGCCAGGAACCAAAATCTCTCAAAAAATGTTAGATTGGCGGTGCACGGTGGTATACTAGTGCCAACCTTGATGTATGGAAGTGAAGCCTGGACGGTGAGTGAAAGGGAAATTAGTAAAGTCCATACAGTAGAAATGGACTATCTAAGAAGTATGATTGGGAAAAAACGAAGTGACAGGGTGAGGAATGATTTTGTAAGAGAAGAATGTGGTGTAAGGGAAAGTGTGAAAGTGAAGATTAAAAGAAGTATGTTAAGATGGTTCGGGCACTTGGAGAGAATGAGTGATGAAAGATTGACGAAGAAAGTATATGTTGCTAGAATAGATGGATGTCGTGGTAGAGGAAGACCGAGAAAAGTATGGAAGGATCAAATCTCTGAAATAGCGAATGAATGGGATATCCAGAGTCATAATAAAAGGAGGACTTGTATGAAAAAGGTTATGACTCTGGATGAAATGAAAGAAGTATGCAAGGACAGGAAGAAGTGGCGGCTAATCTGCAATGTTGATTTCTAATGTTGGTGTATTCATTTGCTACATTTTTTGCATAGGAAATTTTTCACTTTTTTTGTATAGATTTCTTTGTAAGGTTTTGTTCTTTTTTATATTTAAATGTAATTTATTATTCATATTCCTTGACTTATAGGTTGGTATGAGGCTGACCACCCATACTGTAAAAAATGGTTCACTTTGCCAATGTCACCCCTGTTTCAGGGAAGGTCGGCAAAAGTTGTGGGGCTTATGTTCATTTGAGGTTTGGATTTTATTTGTAAGTACACATTCAGCATTTGTAAGCGCGAACTACACTTGTTGGTTTGTGGGCATACATCTGAGAGCTTTAAATGAATATATCTTTGCAACTTAGATTATAGATTATTATTATATACTACTGATAAGATCGGTCCGTAGTGCAGTGGTAACACTTTGGATTGGAAGGTTGTGGGTTCGAATCCCAACGGAGCACAAAAAATATACATTTTATATTTTCAAATATGATCTTCGCGGTTTTGAAAAATTCATAAGCCTTTACCAAAGACCGGTCAAAAAAAATTCCATCCAGCCTTACAGGAATTGGGTCTTGCTTGGGAATTGGTGCTTTGTAGCGACGACCAAGCTCGTAAAAAGTCCGGTCGATAGCTTAATTGGTAGAATGCTTCCATTCCATGCCGAGAGCAAGGATTCGATTCCAAAATGAGAACCAGCCCCCCCGGGAGCTGGAAACCCTCCACTTCAACTTAAAGTGGTTGGTGTGAGGCCGGCCCCCTTACCCGTAAAAATAAATAGGTCCCGAAGCGCCACATGTAACCTCATCGGGGATAACACAGGCAAGAAGTTACACTATATGTGTAGCTTAGTTGCGTTTTTTTACTACCTCACTACGTGAAGCTTCGTACTTGGGGTACAGCCCCTAATTATCCATATCGTCCCCTCTGCACGATAAAGTGGCGTTAATCATTTTATTTTTATTACACCTGACTTCAAAAGTCGACGACTCCCCCTGCCATATAATTTTCACATAATAAATGTGTTTTTAATGGGGACTAAATAATATTTCGGGTTATTCATTACCGCCTTGTTATTTTAATATTGTTTTCCATTTGATAATTACACCTTTATTTCAGGCTATGATTACAAGTAGATTTTTTTTTCTTTTTTTTTATTAAAAATATTTTAACCCATTAAGTACGTTTTTGTAACTTACCGTTTGAAGAAAGAATATTTTATTTAAACAAAAAAATCTTGAATGGAAGAACACATTATTCACACTTGGTGAGTGTCTAGATTTGTGAGTAATAATAAACTTTGTTCCTTACACATTAATCGCCTTTTATATCTTATATTTTTTTCCCCTTCCTTATGTCATGTTGGCAATTTCAACAGATTTCTTACACACTGTAAACTGCGATTGTGTTACTCCCTAATTTTTGACATAACCCATTTACTTTTTGTTTATTCGGATCGAATTTAAAACCGGCGATTCTTTTTCCGATTTCCGATTCATGTATAAATGTACATATGTACATATAGGGAAGTACATTACATAATGTATTGGGGTGTCCGTGTATTCATTTGACCGTGGGACATCAGTTCCGGACGCTACGGTCATTTGTCTACCGGACGCCCCGTTCCGGACCTTATTTATGTGCGGCCTGCCTTATATTTATTTAAATATCGGTTTCCGGGACCCGGGAAAAAGCAACACGTAAAAATGTGAGCGCGAAAAAAAACTCAGAATGAAAAAAGGGTAAACACTTATAGAGATGCCATGTAAATTTAAATAAACCACATAAATATGATTTTTTGAAATAATTGTCTTAAAATTATATTCTTCTTGATTTTTCTTAATATACAATGGATGTAATGTGAGGTCAAAATCACACAAATCTTTAGTATATTATCATAATAAAGCTACAATAAAAAAAAGTAAAATAAAGCAAAAAGATAAAGTTACAAAATAAGGTTCTAGTATAAGATTAAAAAATAAACAATAATGAGTTATGAATTGATGATATTGATACCTGTTTCTGGCCAGGTAGAATAGGTTAATGAATGGCATACCTCTTCACAAATCTATTTTTTTTAAATAAAATAAAATAAATAAAAATATGTTTCATCACTACTTTTGTTTGAATGTGCACTAAAAAGATATACTTGTGGTTTATTCTTAGTTTGGGTTTGAGTTAAGGTTTTGGGTATTTTGATGTCACATGAACGTAAAATTATCACTTTTAACATTTAGATTAGATGGTAGTCAGTGGTTAACGCTAGGGACTCGTACTTCGAAGGTCTGCTGGCGGCGGTAGAATCAATTTCCCTCACGTTCAGTATAATCTGTTTAGTACTACAATACGTAATTTGATCAATTTTTATTTCAAAATTTAGATTAGCAATTTAAGTTACAAAAATAAACATGAATTTTATTTATAATCTAATACGTATACACAATCAGACTATCTTTGTAGCCTTAGATATGTTGTGATTGTTCTTAAAAACAAAAAAAGAACAGGAGACTTACGAAAATAAGACCTGTAATTGCAAGGGTGGTTAACGAATTTGTATACTTATGTTTTTGTATTTGTTCGAAAGTAAAAGAACAGTTGAGAGCAGACTACTTATGTATTTAAAAAAAAAAACTATTTTCATTTGCCAATGGCATCCATCCATGTTTCTTTAAGGGTTGTCAAAAATTGGTGAGATTATGCTCATTTGAGTTTTGGATCTTCTCTTAATAGTACACAAATTATGAGTATACACGCAGCATATGAATTCTGATTCTTAACATATAACTGCAACTCAGATTAAAAAGTGCTGAAGGATGAGTTGGAGTGAGAGGTGTTTACTACTAAACTTACCTATTATATTTTTTGTAATAATCAGTAGAAACCCAAATTATACATTGAATTACATTAAATAACGATATTTACCTAAGGAAAATATTTAGACTATTTTTACAATTGTTTAAATTTTATATAGTACATATGTACCTATGTTAATTTTAATCTAAATTGTAAAAATATGTCGTTTTTTTCCAAATAAAAAAAATAAAAATAAAACACACATGATCTTATTTGGTTGTGACTTTTAATATTTCATTATTTGCATGGTTGTTTCAAATCATACATGATATTTTTTCCACTAAAAATATTGAGAAACGATGCCTTACCCCATACGAGGCACTTTATTAAATTAAGGCAAGCGGATGCCGAACTTTGCCGGTTCAATCATGCCAGAGAGGTGGAAAATTACATTCATTACTTTTTATAGGCTAGCCCCCCCCCCCCTCTTCATGCTATTCAATAACTTGTGAAATATAAGATCCATCATATATCAGGGCAAAGGGCCACTTAACAGGGCTGATATACAGATTTAGGGTGCACTTAAAATTCATACTACGCTCCGTTCAGATACGTTAAGGGCGCTATCTCTGCTCGCACGCCTGATAACATAAACTCCACGCACCTATTATATAGATATACATGAAGCACCTATACCCAAGCGATGCGGATTTTAAAATCGGTTTTAACGGTACTTTGCTAATGTCACCTTGTTTCAGTAAGGTCAGTAAGAGTTGCAGGGCTCTTGTTCATTTGAGATTTGAGTGTTAATTTTTTAAGTACCCATGCGGCATGTGTAAGCGAGAAGTTATACGTGTCTGCTTGTGGGTTAACATTTTATATGAACCCTAAATATCAATATATCATTCCAACTTAGATTCTAGATAGATAGCTTCATCATCATCAATGTCACAACGACTTGGGGTAAGTAAGTATTGGCATTCTTGATCAATCGCAGCCACCGATGCCTTTCCAACGCCCTCCATATGTTAGTCTCATACCTCAATTTCCAATTATCTTCATCCGGGTCTTTGCAATGCCCTGCGCTCATACGGTTTTATTCCCACACAGAAAATCCATGGCTCGACTGTCACTTAACGTAAATTTTCCATAAAATAAGCGATGATCCATGGATCATCGCTTTGTTCTTTACAAATGCTTTGTGAATAACACTTATTGGGCCCATCATCACACTTATATTATGTTTAAGGTTCCAAGTCAATGCAGTTTGCTGATTTATATTGATTGGACATTATAGTTCGTATGGTTCAGAGATGTATCTTCTTCGCTGTATGTTGGCCTTCCTTTACTAAGTCGTAAATACCGCGTGGATTTTGATTTCAAAGATTTTGAGCGCATATACGAAGACAGGCGTCATTAAGGTTGCAACTCATTAAAATATATTTCATTGTACATAATCAGGGGCAGGTGCTACGATGTATTTTATTATACTACGCTCCTTACTTATTATTGTATTTATTAAATTTGATAAATGCCAGAGTATTATGGCAATGCTTTTATCCTAGAAAAGTTTCTGTTTTGACTTGAAAGATTGTACACGTGGCATAAATTGGGTGTATTATTCTGAAGTTTATACAAAGTCTATAGACTGTGATAGGGAAGATTCGATAAGGGATCATTAGTTCATAAAGCCAGCGTACTTTAAGTCTATAAAATGAATAATGACTCGGCGAGATTTGGGTGGAAGTTTAAAAATCAATAATGCTTGAGCTTGATTCTATTTTTTTCTCTTCTTTGAAAAATGAAGACTTACGAAGAATCTTTTTTCACATAAACAATCAGCGCAAATATTAGATTTAATATAATTTCGACTTTGATATATGACAACATATTTACAATTCATGAAAGTCAAAGAATGACTCCACATAGAAATCCTTTTTAATTTAAGTGTTAGTCAATAAAATTCACGGATTACTAAATAATTTATTTCTACCTGAGTGTCCTCCTGAAAGTGACGGAAGCAAGTCGAAAGTACTTGAGGTAAAATAAATGCTCAATTTGTGAAAATAAGACTGGATTTTTTTTTAATTTTTATACTTTCTCATACGTTTCCGTTAATCAGCGACATGTTTGCAAGCAAGACTCAATTGCTTTAAGGTCGGATGTACAATTGTGACCAATTTTTGATCAAGTCTGATATTTTCAACATCAGCATTTTTGAAAATTAAATGATCAACTCATTACCTTCTGATTACGAGTCTAAAACGTTATTTAATAAACTAGGACTGGTAAAAATACAATCATGCTATCCCTGTTTTACCTTATGCTGATAAAATGAACGGCTCTCTATGATCTGTATCCAGATTTAACAAATGTGAAAGACGTCCTTAAAATTTTAATATAATAAGAATTATAAAATGACTCCTTGTAAAACCTGCGTTAAATCATTTGAATAGGATAGAAATTATTGTAATTTCTTCGTAAAAAAAACATAACTCCCACATTCACTCTCCTTTTTAATTCTAATCCAATATAATCTAAGTTGCAAAGATATGTAACGTTAGGGATTTACAATATATGCATTCTCACAAGCAGACACGTTCAAGTTCGCGCTTGCACATGCCGCATGTGAACCTACTACATAAAAACCCAAATCACAAATGGACATACACCCTGAAACTCTTGCCGACCTTCCCTGAAACAGGGGTGACATTGGCAAAGTGAACCATTTTCTACAGCAAGGGTGATCAGCATACCAATCTATAAGTCAATACATAACAAATTAAATTTAAAAAATCAATAAATAATAATACGTATGGACATCAAAATTAAAACAGAATACAAAATTCCAATTTAAAAGAACATAGTACTAGCCGCCAGCATTACAGATCAACCACCATTTCTTTCTGTCCTTACATTCTTCTTTCATTTCATCCAAAGTCATAACCTTCTTCATACAATCTATTCTTTTATTTTGACTCTGGATATTCTCTGGATAATTAAATTTAAGAAAACGATGGCAAACAACAATATGTCTACTAATAAATAAATAAATAATATGGTGAGAATTTTGGAAAAACTCTTTGCCAGTATTTTTTTACTTCATTTAACCTGAAAATAAAAATGTCACTTAACAATTCAATTGAAAACAAAATGAACATTGTTATGAAACTGAAAACGCTCTAGATTTTTGCGCAGAATGCATCGATTTTTATACGTCGCTCTCTCTAGGGTTAAAAACTTGTCCCGGAAAAGTTTACACGTCGTCTGGGGACAAAGTATAAAACACCGCGTATTTACTCAACCAACGCGTAAACAGGAAACATGTATGAAAACTGAAGCACTCACTAGAAGCGCTGTTTTATCTAACATACTTTTTTTCTGTATTTACGTATGTTTTATTTAGGGGTACTATTAGGGACAAAGTTATCCGGGGAAGGGGGGTAGAGAAGGCGGAGGAAGACCCTGGATAGGATTGCCTTTCAATATTTCCCATAGGATGCGGTATTACTATTATCAAACAACTTGCATGCTCCGCGAGGGGAAAACTTCGCTGAGAAAAGTATTACAATTTGAGGGCTTTTAAGTTGGACACTTTGTCAATGTTGTTTTAGTGTAGCATGATTTTAAATTGTTTTTCAGAAAATAGTACAACAAAGCTGTTCTTAAAACTTGCTGATAAACAAGTTGGTTCTTATTTTAAAATGATACTTTTGTTACCAGGCACGTGCATAGCATTTAAGCCGTGGGTGGGGAACAATCTGGGATTTTTTAGATTTTAATAGAGTATATTGTATTCCTTGAATTATAGGTTAGTATGAAGCCAACTACCCATACTGAAAACATGGTTCACTTTGCTAATGTCAACCCTGTTTCAGGGAAAGTCGGCGAAAAATGCAGGGTTTATGTTAATTTGAGGTTTGGATTTTTATTTGTAAGTACACATTCAGCATTAATTGTAAACGCGAACTTACACGTGTCTGTTTGTGGGCATGCATGTTATATGAGTTTTGAACGTTTGTATGTCTTACCAACTTAGATTACAGATTATTAAAGATTCCAGGTCTTTAAAGTGTAAAATAGTTTCCGATACGTTAGAATCGAAAATAACATACACTCTGTAACTTTTTCTATATTTCCATGAAACAGATGTAATATCAGTAAAATTCTACCATTTTTTTCACAATGGGTGGCCAACTTCATACCAGACGAAAATACAACAATAAAAAATCCTACAAATAATATTTACATAAATAAATATTTTTCCAATTTTGCAGATTAATATAACAAAAAGTTTTAATACATATCGATAAAAATGGCAAGGTTCAGAAACGTTTTTGACCTTTTTCAAGAGGGTCGATATCCCCTATATGAAAGAATTTTTCTTTAGAAAACGGTCCAAGGGTGAAACCTTGAAGTTCCTTTCTTTGGAATTTTTGGTGACGCCAAAAAGGGATGAGAAATATTTGGGGGTAATTTTTGTCTACGTAGTCCGAAAGTCCGGAGGTCAAATGACTGGCAACTTGTGTGAAAAGTCTGGGAGGGACAAAATTCATATTGCAATTTAAAGACCCCTGTTGAAATTGATTGATGGCAAAGGATATTTGAGACGTATACGACCAAAAGCGGTAATCTTTTTTTCGGAAATGAGAAAAATATAGGGGACAATAGTATGTACATTCCATTGTAAGTGTTGTCTTTAATCTATAATCTAAATTGCAAAGATATATTTACATTCAAAACTCATATCAAATGAATGCCCACAAACAGACACGTGTAAGTTCGCGCTTAAAAATGCTGAATGTGAACTTACAAATTAAAATTAAACCTCAAATTAACATAAACCCTGCAACATTTGCCATCCTTCCCTGAAACAGGGGTGACATTGGCAAAGTGAACCATTTTTTACAGTATGGGTGGTTAGCCTCATACCAACCTATAAGTCAAGGAATATAAATTTTAAAAAATCCTAGTCTCCCGCCATTGGTTCAAGATGACTCTATTTTAAAATTGAGCTGGTAGAAAATATAAAGTGGAATGAATATTTATTGGTCAAATTTGTTGGTACAAACGGCCTAGAGGTTAACATTTCAGATGTATAATAAGATGGTCGGTTCGATATTCAGCGTACCCATCTGTTAATCTTGGAGTTTTAATAAACCTTATAAAAAAAAATCACGAGAACTAATTGCACTTTCCGTTAACCACTAGACTACGGACCGATCAAATATTATTATAAGTTGTATTAACATTTGTATTTTTACAATTTCATTTAACTTTCTTTAGTTTCGCCTAACTGATTAACATCTAAGAAAACACATCTGCAGAAAATCTGCGCGATTGTAGCTCAACTATAAATGAAATAATGGCTTTTCAATTCGCAGAGTAAAGTTAGCGTGAAGTTTTTCAGCTTAAGAATTATTCTGCTAAACTTTGTCTCAGCTTCCTTTATTAAATTATTGCAATGCTAGCTTGCCCTGGGATATAGCATGTGCAGAGAGGTACTCCGTTACCCCTTCGGCAGGGGATTTATGCACCAAAGGAGTGCTTTTAAAGGCTTTAAATTCAACTGGCTAACTGAAGACAAAATCTACATTTGAATAGGGGGAAGAGTCTATTAAGGAAGATATACTAGTTCATAATAGGGTGCGTTCTTTTCCAAAATTATTCACTATTTGATGTTGAGCTAAAGTATTACGGTTCTGGAAAATAATATATAGAACTTGCAACATTTTGAGTGTGGAAAATGGCCATTTTCATACTTAAAGCAAGATAGTAAAAACAATGAAATGGCTCCCCTACGCAATTACGCAACGCAACTAAGCTACACATAAAGTGTAACTTCTTGCCGCGTTATCGCCGAAGGGATTGCATGTGGCGAGTTGAACCTATTTATTTTTACAGGTAAGGGGGCCGGCCTTACGCCAACCACTTCAGTTGAAGTGAGGGTTTCCCAGCTCCCGACCCCTCGTACTCATTTACTCAGGTACTCATTTCTTGTGAAGGCTGAGTAAACTTTGCTGGTATTTTTATTATGGGGTTTGAAATAAAAACCGAAATAGGAAATCATTTCTGACACCCTCCTCGGTGGGATTCGTACCCGAGCTCACGGGGTAGAATGCGAGCACTCTACCAACTGAGCTATCGACCGGACTAAACCGGACTATCCCCTAAATATGGTTTATATTTTTTTGCGTTTCAGTTTTTCTTGTTCACATTTTTTTTCGCAACTAATCAGCACATTGAATATGATGCGAATTTCTTGCGATTTGTTTCCTAACCTAAGCTTTGTACTCATGAATATAAAAGGGCCATTATTATACTAACAGATTAATTGAATTTGTGCTTTCTTTGCTCTTTAGGACAAAGATTCTGATTTCGTGTGAAGGCCTACCTTATCGGTATTATTTAATCTAATCTAATCGAAATTGCAAAGATATGTAACCTTAGAGATTCATATTATATGCATTCTCACAAGCAGATAAGTATAAGTTTGCGCTTGCACATGCCGCATGTGAAGCTACAACATAAAAACCCAAATAAAAAATGAACATACACCCTGCAACTCATACTGACCTACCCTGAAACAGGGGCGACATTGGCAAAGTGAACCATTTTCTAAAGCATAGGTGGTTAGCCGGATACCATCCTATAAGTCAAGGAACATACACAAAAAAATACATTTTTACTCCGATATTGGCTTAAAAATAAATATTGACATGGGATATCATTTCTGACATTCTTTGTGGGGATCGAGCGAAAACCTTCTGGTTTTGAGCACATGCGTTCTAACAACTTGTGATCTATAGTTGACTATCAATGAAAACCATCATCGACTGACGCGCAGAGATTTAAAAAACTGATAACTTTGTTCTTAGCAGGGAAATCGAACAACCTACATTCCGACATCGAGTGTAAAGCGTTAAGCATTAGATTATATCCATCTTTTAAACTAAATGATAACGCTTTTTTTTCAAGAAATCAGATAGAATAAACACAGAGGTTTCTTTATCCAAAAAAAAAAAAAAACGCAACTAAGCTACACATATAGTGTAACTTCTTGCCGCGTTATCCCCGAAGGGGTCGCATGTGGCGAGTTGAACCTATTTATTTTTACAGGTAAAGGGGCCGGCCTTACGCCAACCACTTCAGTTGAAGGGGGGGGTTTCCCAGCTCCCGAGGGCGCTGGTACTCATTTATTGTGAAGGCTGAGTAAACCTTGCCGGTTTTTTATTATGGGGTTTGAAATAAACACCGAAACAGGAAATCATTTCTGACACCCTCCTCGGTGGGATTCGAACCCGAGCTCACGGGGTAGAATGCAAGCACTCTACCAACTGAGCTATCGACCGGACTTTCATAGATTACATAGATCCAACATAGATGTAATTTCTTATATGGTTTTTATTTCTCTTATTTTTTCAAAAGCCGCTTTGAATGGTCTAACAGCTTTTATAAATTCCAGTCACAGCCCGTATTTTTCACGCTCTACCATTGTAACCTGCTGAATGTTTTCAGATAAAATGAGGCAACTGAAAAACAAAAACTGAAATGCAAAACTTAACTTCGATAAACGTCCATTCAAAAGTTTTGTTCAAAAAGATTCTTTGCATATTTCAAATACAGATGGAAAAACATCAAGAAAATGTACTTTTCTTCATGTTTCATTTAATAAATGTTGGTTTATACGAGTATATTTAAAAGAGTCCGGTCGATAAATTTGTCCCTATTCATTTATTGCTAAATTTGGTTAAGGTTGTGGTATGAGGCTGACCCCACATGCTGTAAGAACTTGGTTTATTTTTGCCAATGCCATCCCGGTTTCAGAGAAAAGTGGCAGGAGTTGCAAAGTTTATGTTCATGTGAGGTTTGGTTTATTTTGTATGTACACATGCATCATGTGTAAATGTGAACTCACATGCGCCTTCTTGTGGGCATGCAATAAATATGTCAATTTATGATTTCAACTCAGATTAAAGATTATTGAATGATTACTTTCAATCTATTTTCAATGATAGAGTCTGAATGAAATAATTAAAAATAAAATGCAAACACAAAATACAAATAATTATAGATGCATCATATTTTTTAATCCGACAGCATTCTTCAGACACTAGTCTGACTTCAGAGCAGACATAAAAAGAGCGCCGTTTCGTGGAAACTCTAAAGCTCCCTCATTGTGTCGACCGGCGCTCCCTTATCTAGCGTCCGCCAGCGAAACCTTCTCTAATAAATCAAGGGTTAATCCCGCGCAAAATTCAAGCTTATAATATTTCACGGACGAAACGGCGCTCTTTCCGCGCCGGGAGATAAAATGGCGCTCATTGTGAGAGTTCACACCACGGGACCTTTCAGGATTTTCACAATTTTTAATTCCATTATTTACTAAAGATTGAAGGAAGTTCAATTGTATTTGAGAATCGGTCTGGAAAGGGATTTGTCTGGCTTTTTAAAGAAATTGTTAGGCAATTGTTCATTTTATAGCGAAGTTGATAGAATTTTTGCATTTGGAGACAACAATGGGTTGGAGCTCATTAGTTGTCATATATGATTTCCCATTTTGGTGTTATTTTCTTATCCAAGTTATTTTATTGGCACGGATTACTAAGGCTTTTTAAGAAATAAAATCCTTTGAGAGCAAGTGATAAGTCTCACCTCAAATGCCCTCTACAAGCTTTGCCATCGCTATAAAAAGCGGCAATTCTCAAGCAAGACCCGGCCGTTGTACAGCTGGATGAACTTTTTTCGACCGGTCTTTCGTGAAAGTTGATGATTTTTTTTCACCCAGATAAGAGCTAATAAAAATGAAAATGAAAACTTTGATTGAAATTTAAAAAAATATTAAAATTGAATTGAAAAATTAAAAGATATTTTGTGCTTCGCCAGGAATCAAATCCACTACTATGAGTTCATAGCGTTAACCTTTAGACTAAAACTGGTCGTAAACGTTTTCATTTACAGCTTTTTTTATGCGATTTTTGTAAATTATTTTTAATTATGGTGCTGGAAGGGCTTTTTACAAATTTCATTGAATATTTCCATAGATTTTCCATTGTACTTATTTTATTTCTAACTATTAATTTTTTCCACATCGTGCGCTGTTTATGGCTTCCACTTAATGCTCTATTGACTAAACTATCACAGTTCAGTAACGCAACTATGAAACTGAACGTTTAAACTCAATCATGGATTTAAACAAAAATAAACTTAAACGCTCACTAGAGGTGCTGTTTTGTATACATGATTTTTTTGTAAACGCTATGATTGAGTTGAAACGTAATGTTGTATAATTGCGGCACAGGCCTATTCGTTGTTAACATCTGTATTAGAAATCACGTCGTTTGTGAGTGCATGGTACTGCATAGCACAAGAATTTATTATATTATGCCAGACAGACTTATGTACATACATACATCTTTGTATATATATACATAGAAAACTTAGACGTATGTTGTAGATACAAGGGTAAATTCCTTTGTGTGAGATGACAATCATTTCAAGACAAAAGCGCTTAACTTGCGTTTATAGAATAATCCTAAAAGAGGTATTAATGTTAATGTTACATCTAAGTAATCTGAAAAGAAATATAATTTTTTATGAATCATTTTGTGACAATTTTACTGGGGTTTTCTTTTAATTAAACTGCAGTTTATTTTTTCAAGAATTATTTTATTGACCATACTTTATTTTTCCTTGACTGATAGGTTGGTATGCGGCTGACCACCCATACTGTAAAAAATGGTTCACTTTGGTAATGTCACCCCAGCGTCAGGAAAGGTCGGCAAGAGTTGCAGGGCTTATGTTCATTTGAGATTGGGTTTTTTATATTGTAGGTCCACATGCGGCATGTGTAAGCGCGAAATTATGCATGTCTGCTTGTGGGAATGCATTTAATATGAATCTCAAATGATACATATCTTTGCAGCTTAGATTTAGATTTAGATTTTACACAATGTCGGCTTACAATGTACTGATTTATAGCTCTTGCTTTCGACTTCGCGGCTTTTAATCGACTTTATGCCTGCACACAATTGCGGTTTACATTTATATACATTCATACGGACGTTTCTCGACTGTTCTCGATTTCTCGAACATACTGGATGATTCCAATACCACAGCGTTGTTACGCCAGCGTGATCAGGATCACGTTTGCACTAATACTACCATACGCTCGTTACAATGTTATTTATTTCATGCCCACCAGCAAACACTAGTCGAGGAATAAAAACAATCATATACGTTT
Organism: Agapetus fuscipes; assembly: GCA_951799405.1. NCBI lineage: Eukaryota > Metazoa > Arthropoda > Insecta > Trichoptera > Glossosomatidae > Agapetus > Agapetus fuscipes. Next base: position 17,500,453 of record OX637334.1, read on the forward strand.
GTAAATGTATTTTTGTTATATATCTATGTACACTATAACTAGATGAAAAAAAAACTATAAAATGCGATACAAAAATACAAAAATACAAACTTTAGCTGTTATTGTTGCATAGTCTTAGATTTTATTTCATTACACCTCTATAATTTGGTCACACAACACAATCTAAGGCAGACACAAATATCAGGACATAAAGTTGGTTGTAAAGTATCCATACCTGTTAGGGCAGAAGTTGTGGTGGAAAGGGGTGAAGTATGAAATAACCTAGGGCGTCTAGTGGACAAGCAGAGGCGCCTGAAGCATCCTACTTTACGTTAGCGTTTTAACAAAAATGTATGTAAACTAAAACAGAGTCTCTAGTGAGTGTTACAGTTTTGCATATATTTCTTGGTGAACGCTATGGTTGAATTTGAACGTAAGTTTTATACTTCGGGTATCGGAGTGTCCGTGTCAACAAGAGATTCCGTGTTTGTCTGCGATCAGAGACGCGACATGGAAGTTTTGAACAAATTAATTCAGACGCGATAAAATAAATGTATAAGTTAAGAATGTTAGAAATGATTGTGCTGTGTTATTTTGAAATAATACAATCTAATCAAATCGTATTTAAAAGGGTCAGTAATATTGAAATTTGTTTAACGATGAGAAAGTTTCCTGAAGGCTTTTGATTCACAAACAGCAGCGCTCGCCTATATTTAGATATAGGCGATTTATATATATAGCTATATTTATTTTCAAAGAAAATCTGTAAATAAAAAGAGAACTGAAAAAAGTATGTCTTTCAAAAGTCGTATGTGAGCTTGGTCGCAATTCAAATAGGCGGAGCCATAAAAAGTGCCAATTGTCAAAGACGACCCCCGACAAAAAGTTTCCTGGACTGATAGAATGGTATGAGACAGACCTCTTCTGTTGTAAAAACTTGGTTCACTTTTGACAATTTCACCCTGGTTCAGGAAAATGAGAAAGAAGTTGTAAGGTTTATTTTCATATAAGGGGTGGTTTATTTTATATATGTGTAAGCACTGACTTACATGCGTCTGCTTTTAGGTATGCATTGAATATGAACCTTAGATGTCAATATATTTTTGAAACTTAGATTATAGATTATGGGACCCAGTTGCTATATGACTGGATGGACCTTTCAAAAAGGCAGGTGAAATATTCAACCCAGCAAAGAGCATATTATTACGAATGTATAAGTTTATGCCTGTGCATGTTTACTTATGATTGTGTGTCTATCGGGGCTATTTGTAGACATTTTAGTCGTCGGTTGAGCCCACGCTTTGACAAACTAATGCTGCATTTGTATGAAGGCCTGTCAATCCAAGATGGCCGCAAGTGAACAGCTGATTTGTCTTCATACAAATATTACAAAATTCGGTAGGTAAGAATGACCGTGCTGATGAAACTTCCAGCGCAGGCACCATTAGTTTGTCAAAGCGTGGGCTCAACCGACGACTAAAATGTCTAAGAATAGCCCCAAATGTGTGTTTACTTACTTAGGAATGTGTGTCTATGTGTTTTTACTTGCGTGTATAGACGCAAGTATTTGATAGATTTACTTCTACACGTGTTTGTTTGTGGGCATACATCTGAGAGCTTTAAATGAATATATCCTTGCTACTTGGAATAAAGATTATAGACTTCTCATATTTGCTCGAAGCGTCCACTCGAGAAGCTTCTCTTATAATCTTGTACATTCGAGAATCAGCTTTAGTCATATTTAAATACGGACTGCAGTGCTTTGAAGCAGACAGTACTCCATTAATATCCGACTCGTGAAGCCACCAGTACAAAAGCCGAAGTGTGAACCATATATAAGCGAATTCCAAAATAAATTTAATCGAAATTTTATTAAAGTAAACCCAAAGCCAACCGATAGAATATTTGAAAACGAAATGGTATATTTTGTGTCGCTGGGAATTAAATCCACGTTCTTTCCGTAGCATTAACCACCAGACTAAGGACCGATATTTTTAGTCAGTTTTCTTTATTTTATTGAAAACTGCACCGTATTTTCTACGCTCGGCTCTCTTCGTCCACATTTTTCACAGTTTACGCCAATGTGTTGAGTCACCAGGCGCAACACGCCGAGATGTGGATCGTATTTTTATTCAATTCCCTGATCAACATGGAACTTGTTTCAAGTGGATAGTGGAGGTTCGAGGAATTCCCAGAAAGAGATGGTCTCATAAGAAAATAACAAAAGATTTTGGACATGTGTTGCTGGCAACAAAGTACTACAATAACTCTATTATACTTGTATTCTGCTTTAAAAAAACCTTCATTTTTTTGTAATAAAAACAAAATATGTATCAATTCGTAAAATTGTAAATTGAAGGATACAATTTATGCAAGGATCGCAAAAGGGCGGTTTATCTGCAATGCTGGCAGTTAAACTGCTGACTGCTCCTTTCATTTTTTAAATGTTTTTTAAAGGTCCTGTTAATGTATTATCTATTTAAATGAAATCAGATTCAAACAGTTACTTTTTTAATTGATTTAAATATTGTTTGAATTGAATTGATTGAATACTCACACTGTAAACAATGCCACTCCTGTTTCAGAGAAAGTAGGAAAGAGTTGCAGAGAGTATGTTCATTTGAGGTATGTGTCTTGTTTTGCAAGAATATATATAGCAAATATAAGAGTGAACATACACATTTCTACTTGTGAGCGTCTATAAAAATTAATTAAAAATACAAATCAACGTTTAAAATTCATATTAAATGCTTGTCCACAAGAAGATAGGTACAAATTTGCTCCTACACATGTCACATGTCTACTTACAAAAAAACTCAAAATTTTAAATGAACATAAGCACTACAATTCTCGCTGAACATCCCTGAAACAGATGTAGTAATATTGGAAAATATGGGCGGTAACCTCATATCAAGTGTTTTTAGGCCTCACTTAAAAAAAAACTGTATTACAAAATCATTTGCCACTTTGCTAATTTTTAAGCACACACCCTAAGCGGTGCAACGTATCCCTCTGATGGATAACCTCTACGCTTACACAAGAATAATAATTTTAAAATACTAGGATAATTTATTTGGTGAGCGCTGTTTGTGTGTGTATCACACCTCAAGAGCCCTCTGCGAGCTTGGTCGTCGCTGTAGAAAGCGTCAATTCTCAAGCAAGACTCAGTTGCTATAACTGGATGTACCTTTAGTGACCGGTCTTTGGTAAGGTATATGATTTTTTCACCCAGTGAAGAGCATGTTTGAAAATATTTATGGTTCTGTCAGATGTGTTAACCACTGGACTACAGCGATGTTACCCTCGAGTGCTATTCTCTAAATTCCTTACACTTTGGACATCAATCCAAGTCGGAGCTTTCTAGCGTTTGCGAAAGAACTCCATAGATAAAAATCCCAGTACACCTTATTTTTGGACACGAATTGCTAAGGAATTTCGCAGAAAAGCGTTTTGGGTTTTTTGTTGATCTTGCGTGCCGCTGAGCATTGACGTCGCGTCAGGCCGATTGTATGATATTGAAAGCAGATAGAGCGCGGCGCTCGTGTTTATCATTCCTTCCCAATAAATCATTCCACGCTAAAGCCCAGCCGGGATTAGAGCCCGGGCCACATAGCCAGTGATGCTATAGTGTTGTCATACAGTTATACTAGAAGTAAGTACGAGGTGTGTTAAAAATGTGCCTTTTTAGAAATACATTTCTGAAGAGGAATGCAATTCGACACGATTGAAGCTGTTTTAACGCAGGGTAGTTTTACACCAAACAATCAAGCCACGCCCCCTTTAACAATTACAAATAAATAAACGCCATCTTTAATACAAACATCAGAAGGGAACAGCACTCCAAAGTAGTCACACACAGGGATGACGAAACGTAAATTGAAGTTTTTAAGAAGTCTCAAGAGGAAGAAAAAAAAATAACAAAACTATGGACCACGGTCAAAGCCCGGAAAGACAAAATCAAGCAATTCGACAATTTGACCTATTTTGTCTAGCCAGAAATAGGTATTAATATCATTAATTAATACTTGGAGAAGACAGCAAGGGCAATACGGGTACCAACACTACAATAGAAAAGTATCGTTCTTCAAGGGAAACCCAACGGAAAAAGACTTTCGGGAAGACCTCAGAAGAGATCTTTTTTTTTTTTTTTTTTTTTATTTTATTTTTTATTTTATTTATTTATAATAAACGGCTGAAGCCTTTTACATTTTTAGATTAACAGAGGTAGTACAGAAATTTGTTGCTTACAAATTGTATAAATATTATGATTATTACAAGATACATATTATGAATATAAAAAGATTAAAAATAAATGTATAAAAATAAGTGATCAGTAAGAAAAGAGAAATTAAACATAAATCAAGAAGAATTACATGATAAAACAGACTTTAATGAATTTCTATAAATTCCGATGGACATACCAAAAATATCTATATCATCATTGGTTAGATAATCATTACCGAGTCGATGAAGCCGATATATCATAGAATACATTATAAATGTTTTTGTTGCAATGTCGCAGTGGAATATATTTCGACTTCTTGTTCGACTCGGTATGTGTAGATTAATGACATTCAATAATTCAGGGCTGTCCACCAATGAATTAACAACTTTATACAAAAAAAAATAAATCATGAAATATTCTGCGATTTTGTAAAGTTTCAAGATTCAAAAAATTTAACAAAAAACTATAGTTCAAGTCATCAAAACGAATATTTAATTTAAAATTTACAAATCTTAAAAATCTTTTTTGGATACGCTCTATAGCATCACAATGAAGTTTGTACCCGGGAGACCAAATGTATGAGTTGTATTCAAGTTGGCTGCGTACAAGGGAAATATAAAGCTGTTTGATGGCTAATATGTTCGAGAAATCTTTCACAGTGCGACACACAAAACCCAGGGTCTTAGTGGCCCTATTTGTTATAAATGCAATATGTTGTCGGAACGATAAATGGCAGTCAAAGATTATGCCTAAATCTCGAATTAGTTCAACCGATTCAAGGGAACTATTGTTTAGGCAATAATTTCTAGAATAATAGTTTCTAGAATAAATAGAGAGTTTCTAGAATAAATAATTAAATATCTTATGTTTACATGAATTAGTTATGAATAACTGCACAATGACATCTGTTGAAGCAGGGTCAAAGTTATTGTCAGGTAGCCAATTAAAAATCAAACCAGCGTTATTCTATTCCATATACGCTAGTAAGGATAAGCGACTTGTACCGGCAATGTTTCTTGAAATAATTATGTTTCGTAAAAAACAATTTATTTATTCATTATAATGATAATGATGAAGATATTGTGGTAGAGAAAGACCCTGGTATGGATCGAGCAAACTCCTGAAAAAACGAATGAATGGGTTTTGATAGGATCCAGAGCTATAGCTAAAGTTATTTAGTTATATATGTAGCTTTATTATAAATATAGTTAGGTACGCTAGTTACGTAGAGCTTGCAAGAGCCTGTATGAAATGTAAGAAGTATGTACATAAGAGCTGAACAAAATGGTGATTGATTTGAAATGATAACGTTCATAATTTTTTTCAGCTAAAAAAGTCACAGGAGGCCATTTATAATGAAAAAAGAAAATGAAACCTCCAAAGCACAAAAACCATCATGGAATTAACTAAGCAGTGAAATTTTACGTCAGAATTTTTGAACATGCCTCGTATAATATGTTTTACATTTAACTCAGCAATATTGTTATGCAAATGATGTATGGAAACTGAAATGCTCACTAGGGGTGATGTTTTAGTTTTACATATATTTTTTGGTAAACGTTATTGTTGAGTTTCAATGTAATGTTTTATAGTTGCGTTACTGTTGCCCTTGCCACTTACGTAATAGTACACTGATGTACATGCGAATGCAAATTGTGTTTAAATATAACCACATGAGCATTTCGGTACTCTTTTGAAAAAATAGAAAGCACACGGTTTTGAAATGCAATATTGTTGTTTTTGCTATATTCAAAATATTTGAAAAAAAAGTGATGCACCCAGAGTTAACATGTTTCATTAGTTTATTTCTTAACGTTAAAAAACCTGTCCTCAAATAGTTGTCCTCAAAAAGCTGATGTACCTACCGTGGGCAAATAATCTATAATAATCTATAATCTAAGTTGCAAGGATATATTCATTTAAAGCTCTCAGATGTATGCCCACAAACCAACAAGTGTAGTTCGCGCTTACAAATGCTGAATGTGTACTTACAAATAAAATCCAAACCTCAAATGAACATAAGCCCCACAACTTTTGCCGACCTTCCCTGAAACAGGGGTGACATTGGCAAAGTGAACCATTTTTTACAGTATGGGTGGTCAGCCTCATACCAACCTATAAGTCAAGGAAAATAATGAGGGATAAAAATGCCGTAGGTACCTTTTTATGTAAGCTAATATTTTAAATGCACGAAAAAATTAAAGCGGAAGGACTCCAGAACTCTAAAGAACAAAAAGACGTGCCAAGTGAGTTTAATTTCCATGAATTGAAAATAAATAATTTTAATAAATAAATAAAGAATGCTCATCGCTGGGCTGCGATGAGCATTCTTTATTTATTAAAATTAATAAACTTTTGTAAAAGACAGGTCAGGATATTGTCTGGTCCTTGTCTCAAAGGTTGGTATGAGGCTGACCACCCAAACTGTAGAAAATGGTTCACTTTGCCAATGTCACCCCTGTGTCAGGGGAAGTCGGCAAAAGTTGTAAGGCTTTTGTTCATTTGAGGCTTGGATTTTATTTGTAAGTACACATTCAACATGTGTAAGCGCGAACTACACGTGTTTGTTTGTGGGCATGCATTTGAGAGCTTTAAATGAATATATCAATACTGAATTTATAAATGATGATATTAATACCTGTTTCTGGCCAGGCAGAATAGGTTGGTGAATTGCATTCTTCTTCACAAATCTATTTTTTTATTAAAAAAAATATATTTATATCCTTGCAACTTAGATTAAAGATATAGCATATAGCAACGATCAACAAATTCGTATGCTTTTAAGATGTTATTTTACTCAAGAAACCGCAGTACCTAAATCAACACAAAAAATAACGCAATCTTGCGTTTCATGACCGAAGACTAGGGTTCGATTGTCATCATGGGTTTCAGAATTAATTTTACGTTAAGATTAACGATGTTTATTAAAAATCTAACGTTTACTCAGCCTTCACACAAAATGAGAACCAGCCACCTCGGGAGCTGGGAAACCCTCACTTTAAGTGAAAAGGTTGGACACCTTATTTTTATTGAATGAAAGGTTCTACACACCAGATTCAAATCCTTTGCAGACAACCTGGTTGACCAAATGTGCAGTTTAGTTGCGTTTTAATGTCTGGAGTTAAATTTCTCATAAATAAATAAATTTTAGTAATCTTTAATTAAAGCAGCACTAGAGGCCTAACCGTCCTTTTGGATGTCAGGTTGCGGATTTGCGATATAATGTGTCATTACACTGGAGTGAGAGGGAGCAGGCTTAGCTCAAAACTCAGGGCGGATCAAATGATTTGATTGCTGACTTGCGGTAATGCCCGCCTAAATGCCTAAATGCCTAAACGCCTATTGCCTATCCGTTACTCACGAACATGTCGGCTGTGACGGCTCAATCTATGGCTTTTTCATTAAACGGATTACTATTCGATTAGTACATGTATCCATTTAAATGGTTCAGATTTCCGTATTAAGTATTTTAAGAAAATCTGTAAAGAAGATTATTTTTGATTCAGGTGTTTTTGACTAAAAAAATATGCTGTAAAAATAAATTTAACTACAAGTTTGTAGCGATTGGTATAGTTGGATGGAGTAGATTCAGGAGGCAGTTTTGGGAAGAGCCTGTTGACAGAATGAGCTGTAAAAGATTGTATGTAACATATCGTTGGTAATGAAATGCTAATCGGTCAACGCTCAGATGGAAGACAACCTAAGAAGTGGAAAGAAAGCTGGAAGACCTGATGCAATATCCATGAGCCGATACATTTTTTTTGTTTATCGTACATACGATTACATAATCGGAAACAGGTCGTAGATCTACATCAAGAAAAAAAACAGTTTTTTTTTATCAAAGTGTTTAAGTGAATTGTTCTTTTATTATAACACAAAAGGCCAAAATAAAAGTATTTTCTAAAGATTTTAGATAATTTATAGATACACAAAGCATCTCTTTAAATTTTCAGTTCACATCGTCTTGTAACTAGTTTCTTATGTTATGTTTTTAACTTAGTCTAAGTCACACTAATTCTCTAGTCTTTTAGTTCTCATGTATAATTTTATTTTGAATTTTATATGGAAAACACAATGTCTGCTCTGTCTGCATATTCCTGTTTGTATGTAAGCTAGAACACTGAACTGTTAAATCAACGCATGTAAGGGCTCAAGAGCGTAAGATAATCTTAATACCGTAGCTCAGGACTTCATCAACTTTTTGGGGCACAACTAAGAGTGCCATTACTTTAATTGCCAAATGACGCCAAATTCTGTAATATTAACAAAATATTATAATAAAAAATCAAATAGTTGTACGTTAGGCAGCTGCTATCATAATTAAACAGAGAAATATCTAGCGAATAGTTCTGTTCGTGGGTGGAAGATTATAGTGCAAGGGAGACTGATGTTTCAGATCCTTCTTCTTAAAGTGTATGAAAAAGGCGAATATGGCTTGAAGAATTAGCTACTATTTTCAAACTCACAGATATCGACAAAAGTCCTTAAAGTGATTTCATTATTTCTGAGATATAAACAGGTAAAAGATTAGACTTAGTTTTGGAAAACTTAAGAACCTGCAGAACGCTGGCCAGTCCAATTTTCAAACTCCGTAAATTTGAAATGCCAAATGTTTTTTTTTTGCTCCACTAGGAATTTAATCTACTACATTCCAATAACGAGTCCAAAGTGCAAAATAGTTGATGTTTTTGATGACTGCTCTAAACTAAAACTACGGGCGAATACAGGTTTTATAAATTTGAATTTGTTATTATTCTTACAAGATACAAAATAAAACAACTTTTTTTATTACTCAGTACTTTCAGCTAGTTTTACAACAGGTTTCGAAAACAATCCTTTTGGAACTGAATATACTCACAGTAATCAAAAACAAAGTTGTTTTATTTTTTATCTTGTAAGATGAAACATTACAAAGTTAATGCCTCTATAATCAATGCAATTGTTATTATTCATTCACACACTTTGCAAAGCACTGCTCTGCCTTACAATACGTATATACGATTATCGCATCATTCCTAAGACCGTCTCCCCAATCAGCCGCTTCGTTATCCGCCTGACTGAAACTAATTGTGATTTCTAGCTCGCTGTGCAGGCAGCCAGAACAATCTGTCAAGACGTGAATCATCCCCAGTAATTGACTTACACTGCCACGTAAGGTTTTTCAATTAATTGCATTTGATCCCTCCATCTATATGAGCTTGAATCTGTAGGGGAGATCAAATATTAGATCGGAATATGTTTTGCACTAATTCTAAATTTAACAGCTTATTGATGACTAAAATAGTAGATTTATATGTAGTACAGCGTTGTTAAAACACATTCCCTTTTTAATGAAAATATTTATTTGATTTTATGTTAGTTTTTCCATACAAAGAGCCTGATTTTTTGTTTAAGAAATCTAATGCATATTGCCAATATGGTTTGTGATCCTATTTGTTTACCCGTTCTAAGAAGAATAGAAACAAGACAAAAAAAACTCAATCTTAAATTCAATAAATTAAAGATTATGCAGAGATACTGAATCAATGACATCTATAAATACAAGGTCAATGTTATAGTAAAACCTGCCAAATACGAATTAAACCAGCTCTATTTTTCAATTTAAGCTGTAGCTTATTGCCTTTGATTGCTCCGTCATAGCTTCTTTTTCTTGTGCTTCGTTTGGTAGATTGGCGATCTCTTGAGTAATTTTGTACCTTCGATACTGCTGCACAAAATAGAAATCTTGTGCTTCTGGCACATCACTGTCTCAGGTTCATCACGGTCAAGGTCAAGACCAAGATGTTCTCCTTGTGATCTGGAGCCCTTAGAACCTCAATAATTTCCCGTATTATGATATGTAGAAGCAAATACTTATTAATTCAAACTGAATGGCAAAGCAAACTATTTTTTGCCATTTGACAGACATCATGAGTTTTTTTACAATAATAATAACTACACAGTTAAAAATTATTAATCGGGTATAAGACGAACCGTTACAAGAGTACTTAAATTATTCTGAGTGTCATCTGGTGATGTGGACCGGAAACAATAAAAGTGTAAAAACAAACCCAAGCATAATTACGACGTTCGCTCGGAGGTATGACGTGATTTATGAGAATTGTTATAGAAAAAATCAGTTTATCCTCAGTCGTCGTGCAGAGAGGGTGTCTCCTGAAGACGTTAGCTACATCGCTAACGAAACGTCGAGAATAATGTAAGTTCTCTTATAACGGTTCGTCTAATATCCGGGTAATAAATATCAACTGTGTAGTTATTATTATTGTAAATACGCCAAACGACCGTAATTCCAACCTAAACCTAACAATCATGAGTTTTTCCATTCTGAGCTCTGGTATTCATATGAAAACTAGCTTGTGACTCTATCCATTCAGGAGATATTAAACATCTGACGGTACAGCCACATTTCAAAGGCAGAGATTTTATTCTCAACGCACTGGTTTAGAGACCATAGCATAGTTACAATAAAATAACACTTTATATATTAATGTATAGGTTATAGTACTATTATTTGAGCTTCAAAAATAAACCACAGAACTTTGATAGATGCAACATTTACACCCTTAGTCAAAACCAAACTTTAACCTCAACATATCCTCTACAGGGAGAATATCGGCTTCTGTGGCGGTCAGCCGGCCTGCCAACCATACTCTGTCAGGCCAACAAGCAGCCGAGATGTTTGTTCAAACTAGCAACTTGACTTTACTTCAAAACAAGCCACTGCCAATACACAACTTGTCATGTTAGAGGCAAGACAATAGACAGGATCGTGTTGGAGTTTGATATTGGGGTAGGGAAATTTATGCTGGGTTGTCGATGGTACAAGGATGTTAGATGGTAAAATTATCTCTCAGTAAAGCTGATAAGTGAAGTGTGAACACAATATGAGATGGTTTATATCTTTTATATTTTTGGTAACAAATGAAATATAATACCGTAAGTACGCGGTCGGCCCCGATTAGGCTGGTTCTCATTGTTTTTGAAGGATTAGTAAAACTTTCAGGTATTTTTATTTCAGATTTGTAGTAAATAACGAAACAGTAATTTATATTTTTAAGTGTTGATCTGTTAACACAGTGAAAGTCCATTTTTATAAATATTTAAAAATTAAAATGGTAAAAACATGGTTTTAATTCACTTTATTATTTTTGTTTTGCTCAAACATTTTCTTATTTTTGAAAATTATTTTATAAAAATATATTTGTAACCATTCTGCTCCTGAAGATGCCTCATTAGGCGAAAATGTTTGAGCAAAACAAAAATAATAAAGTGAATTAAAACCATGTTTTTACCATTTTAATTTTTAAATATTTATAAACAGTATTTTTTTAAAGTTTTATATTGGTTGTCCATAGATATTATTATTTATTGATTTTTAAAATGTAATTTGTCGTGAATGTTCCTTGACTTATAGGTTGGTATGCGGTTGGTCACCCATGCTGTAAAATGGTTCACTTTGCAAATGTCACCCCTGTTTCAGGGAAGGACGGCAAGAGTTGCAGGGTGTATGTCCATTTGAGATTTGGTTTTAATGTTGTAGGTTCACATGAGGCATGTGCAAGCGCGAGCTTGTACAAGTCTGGTTGTGGGAATGCATGTTAAGTGAATTTCCGAAGTAACATATCTTTGCAACTTAGATTAGATTAGATAAGATTAAATCATTTCTGACACTCTTGTGAGGAACAAAACCTACCCCTCTGGCATGGAACGCAAGCATTCTACCGCACCAGAAAAAAAATGGATTTGTTATGTGTTAAGTTGGGATATTTTTCTTACAATTTATGAAAGAAGAAAATAAATAAAATATTCATCGGTATAAATTGTAACGGAGCGATCTATAAAATAAACAATGCTATTATTAGAAGTGCCTAATATAAATACATTGTTGTCTTACTCCGAGGCGAATTGTAGTAAAAACTTAATAAAGTGCACACTTTCAGTATTTCAAAAAATAAGCTCGCAAACTTCAGCGTGCATTCCTGCAGTCGTAAAGCACAAAGTCTATTACTGAGAGCCGGGGGGAAAATCATTTTGCATTTCATGGGAACTTCTCATTTTACTCGCTCTACTCCAAAGACGTTAGACATCAAAGTCCAAACGCTATTTTTGTTGAACGCTATAACTTAAAAATTTAGCAAACTGAAGAGAGTACAGTCCGGTTGATAGGCTTTTCGTAAAAAACAAAGAACAATGGTTGGATTTCATTCTAGAGGCTCTGAAATTATTCATTTGTTGATGCTTTAATTTACGTCAATGGATTTCATGTTATATTTTTAGTGCTTTGAATGCAATTAGACTGAATGAATACTTATTTTTGTTAACAAATTAAAATTATCATTAAAATATGTATATTAGACAAATCGTTTTTGTAGAACTTACATTATAAGTTTTGATGGTTTCGTAACCAGCGCAGCGTTCTCAGAAAACCTTGGTTCTACGGCAAGCAAGGATGTGCTTTTCTCAGGAGACACTTTGGAAAAAATGTTAACGTTTTTGAAAAGGCAAATGAATTTTGAAAAATCATGCGTTTTTTTGATCCAACGAGAAAAAAACCCACTACCTTTCCTTGAGTGCAAAACGTTAAATACTAGACTACGGATGGGTCTTCAAACTGAGGCCCGATATTTTCAACGAGCACAACAACTTTAAATTGAATGAAAATGACGTAATTATGTCAATCGTGTGGGTTATTTTTTTTATCAGTTAAAAGTCACAAGAATGTTAAAATGAGAACGTTTTACAGCCATAATGCGCTTTAAGTGATTTAAGTTTAAGTCTATGCAAGTCAATAAAGTAAATCTTACGCCCATCAATGTTTTTTTCTATTTTCTTTTCTTTTTTTCAATTTATATTTTCACATCGATTTCCATGCCTCAGACGTAGAAAGTAGAACCTTATTCTGGTTTGTAACAGCTGAACAAGTGTTTCCACGTCTAGCAGAGCTTTTTCTCTCCTGCCGAGCTTTTTCTGTGCTAGCGAGCTTTTTCCGCGTCGTCATTTGTGAAACGTTCCGATGGTCGGGCTATCGAACTTTCAATAGCAGAGCTTTTTATACATTTCAACTTATTATTGTAACAAGGTGGAAGCTTTCGAACAAAGTCAGCAGACAATCTGAATGGGATTCTCGAATATCGTTTTAAAATCCAGCATTTTAAAACCGTTGTGAAAGCTCATTGAAAAAACTGCTTTGGTTAATTAATATTTTCATTGCTTCCCAAGATTAAACCTACATTATTTTTCTTGACCCGAGATATATGACTAAGTTTCGTATATAATATGAAAAAAAATGCCGCATTACCCTCAAATGGGAACTGGGGTTTTTTTATTTTTTTTACAGGCAGGAGTTTTTTTTATGTTTCCGAAAGTACAACCACATTCAGGATTTTTTTCTCAAAACACTGGGTTTGTCTCCACCGTTCCATATCATATAGAGCAATTGGAAATATGGTCTTATTTTAAAGGCAAGATGACGGGTTCCAGTTGCAGAAGAACATCTTGGTTGAAGAACATGGGACAGTGGCTTGGCGGAAGGTCAAAGAACACGGAAGGAAGTTATTTATTTTCTCACAGCAGAAGATGCAAAGTGCTATCATGATTCACAATCTTCACTGAAAAGGCACAACAAGAAGATGAAGAAGAGGTTCAACCTTACGTCAACCACCCTTTTTAACAGTTTTGATAGTTCTTGTACAAAGTAAAGCTGTTACTTATGAATTCTTTGAGAAAATATGCACTAACGTAAATAAATTTGCATGTTTTAATTTTTGTATCCTTTAAAAAAAATTGAAACGTTTTTGCATGAAAAAACGTAAGCCATTTCAATTGAATTTTTTTTACAGAAAAATGCATTCAAATGAAAATAAACAATTACTCAAGTTATTTTTATCAATATGTGAAATCGAAAAAAAAACATGTTTACTCTTTAATAGGATTAAAATTGAATAGCATTGTGCATTTTTTGTGCATTAAATCTGTTAAATAAATACATTTTGATTAAAGTTTAACGTGTACGGGTTTTATTTATGATATATATGAATGTATTTATCACTGGTACGGTCGAGTGAATAAAGCGTTGGCACTCGAGCTAGGGTTATTGAAACAATAGTAAGTTCGACCCCCTCATGTCTCTGAAGATTATTAATTCATAAAAAATATTAAATAATGAATTATAAATTAATGATATTGCTACTTGTTTCTGTCCAGGCCAAATACATAATTGAATTCCTTTTTTTTTCAAGTTTATTTAATCAAAAAATAAAGAAAAACAGAAAGAAACTTATGAAACAAATGGCTACGACGCCAAAGAAATATTGAGAATACATATGTCAGGATCCCACAACGGTTTGTCTAATATCATTGAGATATGCCTTATGTACGAAATAAGTTTCCTAATTCAAAAAAATATTTTTATTTTTTGAGATGTCAAATTTTCGTAACTCAAGTTTAAATTTAACCTTTCCTTGAAGTCTTTTTATTTTGACTTATTATTTACGAGGGTACATTCTTTGGGTTTTTATGTTGTACATACATAAACGTGCGTGAATTTTGTTTTTAAAATGGTGTTATATATCTGTAACCTAAATTTAAGGTGATGTGTATGTAGGTAAACAAAAATACATCAAATCCTATTGTCGTCAATTATTTAATATGTTACAAATGCAGGTTATTGAAATGGAGCCATGTATAATTGTGGTTGATGATGTACCGGTACATGGAATGCATGTTCACTTTCTATGTTAATCCCCATTTGTGGAAGTCCATTAATATTTCGGCTGCAGGTTAAAATAAACCAGAGCTAGCAGTCTAATGGCTCGCGGTCGCATGCCATTTGGAAATTGGATTTCATACTAATACCTACATGTCGGCGGGCACGTGCACCGAGCGCTGGTAGACTCGTGACGGAATCTGGAAAGGTGACAGTTATTTGAATGGTTGGTGTGCTTATAAAAAAAAAAAAATACAATTCAGGCGATGGATCAAGTGTAAAAATCCAATCAACTGAAAGGAATATATTCATTGTTCGAATGTCACCCCTGTTTCAGGGAAGTGCTGCAAAAGTAGGAAATCTTATGATGGAGTAAGTGTCCATTTAAATCTCACCATAAGACTGTCCTTCTAAAATAATCTTACTTGCAAGTATACATTAATATTCATAACTCATATCAAATGCATGCCCACAAACAGACACGTGTAAGTTCACGCTTACAAATGCTGAATGTGTACCTACAAATTAAAATCCAAACCTGAAATGAGCATAACCCCTGCAACTTTTGCTCACCTCTCCTGGAACAGGGATGATATTGGCAAAGTGAACAATTTTTAACAATATAGATGGTCAACCTCATACCAACCTATAAGTCAAGGAATCATACTGTTTCTAAATAGATGCAATAAACGGCTCCAACTTCACAGTGAAGTGTAATTCTAGCCGTCGATTTCCTTGACTTCTAGGTTGATAAGAAGGGTTGGTAGAAAATATCATCTTTGACCGGTCCGTAGTCTAGTGGTTAACACTTTTGAGTCGTAAATGGAAAGTTGTGGGTTCGAATCTCAGCGGAGCACCAAAATAAATAAATATACCATTCATATTTTCATATACGCCGACCTTGCTTGAAACAAGTGTGACATTGGAAAAATGAAACATTTTTTACAATATGGATGGTTAGTCTCATACTAACCTATATGTCTAGAAAAGGTTCATGATTTAAAAAAAACTTTTACTTTTAAAAGAAAGGAGTAGTAAAGGTTACAAATATATATAACTCTTAAGTTCACCTACCATCACTGGTAAAAGCGCATCGGTCTGAAAGTTTAATTTCGCCATAGTAGAAAATGTTGATTTTGCTTTTATTTTAATGCTCATCCGTTTATTTTAAATTATGTTGTCTAGCGCTGGAGCGAGCCGCGCAAAACCAGCCGATTACATTTTTGTATGGAAAACAAAACAATTGTGTTGCGGTAGATTGGATATTTCAGCTCTAAAGTGATACATAGGCATACATGAGTATTGAGTAAAATTTGTAGTATACGTGTAATGTAAGTTCAAAAGATATATTAACATTTAGGGTTCATATTTAATGCGTCCTTCCAAGTAGAAACGGTTAAGTTTGAGCTTACATATGCTGCATGTGTACTTAAACAAAATAAACCAAACCTCACTTTAACATATACCTTCAAACTGAAAGGAGTTGACAAAAGTGAAAAAAAGTTTTTACAGTATTGGAGTTCAGCCTCATACCTACTTACTACGCCACCTTAGTGCTTGTTTGTCTTTTGCCCATTTAATCTAATCTAATCTAATCTAATCTAAGAAGCAAAGTTATGTTACATTGGGGATTCACATTATATGCATTCTCTCAAGCAGACCCGTCCAAGTTCGCGCTTGCATACATCCAAATCTCAAATGGTCATACACCCTGCAACTCTTGCCGTCTATAAGCTGCAAGGATATGTTAACATTTATGGCTCATATGAAATTCATGCCTACAGACAGGCACATGTAGGTTCGCGCCTACACATTCTGCATGTGTGCATACAAATAAAGAAAACCTCACATGGACATAAACCTTGCAAATCCTGCCGCCGTTCCCTGAATCGGGGTGGCATTGGCAAAAGTGAACCGATTTTTACAGCACGGGTGGTCAGCCTCGTACTGTCCTTCCCTGAAACATGGGTGATATTGGCAAAGTGAACCATTTTTACAGAATTGGTGGTCAGCCGCATACCAACCTATAAGTCAAGGAACATACACGACAAATTACATTTTGTAAATCAATAAATAATAATATGTATGGACATCAAAACTAAAATAGGTCCCTCAAAGTTTATTTTACATGAACAATGTTTGTATGTGTACTGGACCAATGTGTGTTATAAAAACTGGAAATTTATTAAAAAAAATACTTCGAACAACTGCCACAGTATCGTGTTGTACGTTTTTTCCTTAACTCAGGTTGTGTCGAAAGTGATTCTTAAGACAATTTCATTGAAAGTCATCTTTGAATCAAGTGGTAGAGAAACTAAGCAAGCACTGAGGTCGATTAGTCAAGAAAATTATTTTTCATTAGTTTGTATTTGTTGATTTATAAAAATGTAATTTGTCATGTATGCCTAATCTAATCTAATCTAATCTAAGCTGCAAAGATATATATCATTTAAGATTTATACTAAATGCATTCCCACAAGCAGATATGTATAATTTCGCGCTAACACATGCCGCATGTGGACCTACAATATAAAAACCCAATCTCAAATGAACATAAGCCTTGCAACTCTTGCCGTCCTTCCCTGAAACAGGGGTGACATTGGCAAAGTAAACCAATTTTTATATTATGGGTGGTCAGCCGCATAACAACCTAACAGTCAAGGAACAATTTTCCTTGACGTCAACGACGTTAGCCATGTTGAAAGCACCGGTTCCCATAGATCACCGAAGTTAAGCAACATTGGGCGCGGACAGTACTTGGATGGGTAACCGCTCAGGTACACCGCGTGTCGTTGGCATCTTGGACCGGTCCGTAGTCCGTAGTGGCAACACTTCGGACTCGTAAATGGAAGGTTGTGGATTCGGATCTCGGTGGAGCACAAAAATATACCATTTATATTTCGAATGTGCTCTTCGCTGGGTTGAAAAATTCATAAACCTTTACCAAAGACCGGTCACTGAAAGGTCCATCCAACCTTACAACAACTGGGTCTTGCTTGAGAATTGGCGCTTTCTACAGCGACGACCAAGCTCGCAGAGGGCTCTTGAGGTGTGATACACACAAAAACAGCGCTCACCAAATAAATCATCCTAATATTATATTCCTTGACTTATAGGTTGATATGCGGCTGACCCTCCATACTGTAAAAAATGGTTCACTTTGCCAATGTCACCCTTGTTTCAGGGAAGGACGGCAAGAGTTGCAGGGCTTATGGTCATTTGAGATTGGGTTTTTATAATGTAGGTCCACATGCGGCATGTGTTAGCGCGAAATTATACATGTCTGCTTGTGGGAATGCATTTAATATAAATATGAAATAATATAATATCCTTGCAGCTTAAATTAGATTACATCCAATATTAGATTAGATTAGATGTAATCTAGTTTTAGATTTAGATGATATTAATAAAAGTACTAAAATAATGTTGATGTACATAAATATAGCACAAGAAAAAAATCCTTTTAGGGAATATTTCATGATTGTTCGAGTACTTTTAAGGGGCTATTTTTAGACATTTTAGTCGCCCGTTGAGCCCACGCTTTGACAAACTAATGATGCATTTGTATGAAGATCTGTCAATCCAAGATGGCCGCAAGCGAACAGCTGATTACAATCTTCATACAAAAACTACCAAAATTCGGTAGGTAAGAATGACCGTGGTCATGAAACTTCCAGGCGAGGCATCATTAGTTTGTCAAAGCATGGGCTCAACGGGCGACTAAAATGTCTAAGAATAGCCCCGTTTAGTGTATTTTGAAAAGCCTAGCATTCTCACGGAACAATATTGTCACTGTGTCTCTATTCAGAGCAAGATGAAAACGATGTTGAAACACGGGTATTATTTTTACCTTTGAAAATATGTGAAAAGTCTATGAGAACACGAGCAGATGCTGGCATCTGTGTATTATGACGTTCAATATCTGGAATGTGAGGGAAATCAGTTGGAAAATTGAGTGAAAAAAATTACCATGTAACGTAAATAGTACGAAATTCGGGTAAAAAATAAATATCGGAAAAATCCCGACGGTTCAAAGCAGGATAACGATTGTAAGGTCGTGAATTTGAACAAACTTATTTGAAGTATTAAGAGATGATTTTTTCTTGTGTATTTTTTTTGCTTACTTTCATTAAAGCATTATAAAAAAAGTGACCGTAATTTGCTACCTTCATTGTAGGTCAAGAAACATTATGTATAGAAAAAAAACCTTACAGAGATATGACGTAGCGCTATATAATAGCAAAAAGCTGAAAAAGCTCCGGCCTGATCCCGAAATGGCCTCTTCTTTATTACGAAAGTACATTATTAGAGTAACAGAAATAAAGACGCGATGTATTTTCTGGAAAATAATTTTATTGAAGTATTTTTTTTTCAAACAGGTTGGTATGAGGCTGATCACCCATACTGTAAAAATGGTTCACTATGCCAACGCTATTCCTGATTCAGAAAAATCCAGGTCGGCAAGAGGTGCACTGTTCATGTTCATTTGAAATTGAGTTTTTATGTTGTAAATTCACATGCGGCATGTGTAAGCGCGAACTTAAACGTGTCTGCTTATGGGAATGAACAGCCCTGCAACTCTTGGCAACATTATCGAAGTGAACCTTTTTTTACAGTAGGGGTGGTCAGCCTCATACCAACCTATATGTCAATGAAGCCAAATATTAAATTACAACCGTTAATACTATAATAATAATATAATCACGTATCAATAATAACTCACGTAATCGAAAACAAAGCTGTTTTTCTATTATCCTTAATAATAATCTAAGTTGCAAGGATATATTCATTTAAAGCTCTCAGATGTATGCCCACAAACCAACACGTGTGGTTCGCGCTTACAAATGCTGAATGCGTACCTACTTACAAATAAAATCCAAACCTCAAATGAACATAAGCCCCACAACTTTTGCCGACCTTCCCTGAAACAGGGGTGACATTGGCAAAGTGAACCATTTTTACAGTATGGGTGGTCAGCCTCATACCAACCTATAAGTCAAGGTCAAGTCAAGTGGAGCAAATATTTTTTGGTCTCCCAGAGATAAAAAATTATAATTTACACGTGTTACAAACTAAATCCTTCCTTTTTGAGGCATTAGCTCCACAGTATTAGTGCGGATCATATTTTGTCTGAGACAAAGTGCCTTTCCTCCGTCAACCACGTCTCAGGGACAAACCGAGAGAGATCAAAGGGCAGCCTAACACAGATATAGTATTACAACTACGAGAAATATTATTTCTGCGACCAATGCTCACCCAAAAATACGACATCACTTCCTCTTCTTTCTTGTTCTTCAGTCTGCCCGTGTTTATTCTTGAATAGAGGTTTTTAACCAGTAGCGCAATATTAACACGGAAAATAGGTGTGGATTTGCCTAATTAATAAGGAATAAAAGATTTTTTCTGGAGACAGGCACTTTACCCACCTCCACCCACCAAGGTCATACAACTCATGCGGAGTCGCTTCACTTGGTGATACTTCACTTGCAATGTTTTTTTGGCGGTGGAAAGCCTTCCCGTTGAAGTTAATCGGCTAAAGTTACTCTACTCAAGAAAGGAAAAAGAGAATCCTCAAAGTTGCTTTCCTAGATCTGTCACCGTGGTCTGTGAGAGCTGAAGCTTCCGAACGTTTCCTTAATGTTTGCGAAGGGCTTCTTCAGCGCGAAAATAAAGTGAAGAAGATAATACTAATGAAACTATGACCAGCTCCCATAGACCACAGCCCCAGATTCCAAAAACAACTATCCAGCATAATCAGGCAGCGTCGATTCCAACTGTTCTGACATCAAAATCACCAACACCTCTGGAGCACTACAATAAGTGTCATAGACCCATTGAGTCTCTTGAATCTAGGGAGTCTTACGCACAGGGTTCCTTAAAAATTATCTAATGGAACGGGAAAAATTGCCTTTCCACGCTTGAAAATCAGTGGATGCCCCGTGTATAGCTTCAATCCTTCAACAACAAATAACTTTACGTATAATACATTTAAATCAATTCACAAAGTAATCCTTTGATTTGTATCGGATACTCCGAGCTGTATTATTATGTAACAGTTAGTTGTGCCCAAGACAATGTGAGAGAACGCTGATTAATTAGCTACATTTGTATCATCAACTGCACATCCGTTTCCGGTGTAGGGGATTGATATTCAAATAATGTAGTGTAAATAAAGGTTATACATAAATTACTACTATACCTGTTACTCTGTCATCAATCCACTAGAGGTGACGATTATCAAGAGAATAACAAAAAAGACTTTATTCTGTCTGTATTTGTACTCTGAGTGTAGCACCCTCCTCTTTTGGTTTGTCTTATAGTAAAAGCTTTCATACATCTCCATACACCACTGGAATTGAAACTGGCTCAAAACACTGGCTAGAAAAAATACCATAGACAAACTGGACAGAGTTTTATCTCTCTGAAAAGGCTCTTACGGTTATTCTCTTGATAATGACAAGTTAACACCGTCAAAAGCTCTACAGATGAAGACTTTCGTCCTGATATTGTTTTTTTTTTGAAGTAGGTAAAAGTCTTTGTAAAAAAAATATGTAATTTTTCGTGTATGATCCTTGACTTATAGGTTGGTATACGGCTGACCACCCATGCTGTAAAAATGGTTCACTTTGCCAATGTCACCCCTTTTTCAGGGAAGGACGGCAAGAGTTGCAGGGTGTATGTCCATTTGAGATTTGATTTTTATGTTGTAAGTTCACATGCGGCATGTGCAAGCGCGAACTTGTACGTGTCTGCACAATTATCAATCCTACCTACCAATACAATAAAGAATTCCTATAACTAATACTTCTACATATTTCAATATTTACATGTCTACATTTAGTCGGTGTTATAGCCGCGGGGATCAAGACAGGTTATTTGGAACCGGATAACGCTGGTTCGAATCCCGCGACGATAACTTCGACCCTGGTTCAACAGATGCCGTTGCATGCACACAAGCTTCTGCTTTCGCATGAAGACAACTGGCCAGGTAAAATAGGGTGGTGGATTGCATTCCTTTCCACAAATCTATTTTTTTTATAAAAAAAAAAAAAAACATAACAATATAATGTGAATCTCTAATGTAACATATCTTTGTAACTTAGATTACATTAGATCTTTCTTGTTCCAAAGATCATTTTTAAAATCAAATTATTAACTTTTTGATTTTCAAAAAGATGAATTATTGTTTTTTTCAGTGTTTTAAAAACCTTCACCAAATTTACGCTTACAATGAAACTCTAATTGGGTTAGGCACACTTTTATCCATCAGACTTCAATCGCTTCCCGCCAGCGCTCCTAACAGATTTAGATGGCGCGTTTGGTAGCACCCCGCCCGTTTGTTGTTTGTGTGTCAGAGTCTAGTTCCTCGTATCATTTCATCGCCAAGTGCAACTCTGCATACAGAATCGCGTCCCTCTGCACTTTACGTCCCAACTCAAACGTAGCGTTTCATCAAAAATGTATCGAAAGTAAAGTCACCCATCCAGTGAGTGCTTTAGCTGCCGATACATTTGTAGTGCAACTCTGTGGTTGAGTTGGAATGTATTGTTTTATACTTGGGTTGCAGTATCGACAGTTCGTATCGCTGGTTGGTGAATGGAACACTTCCCAGCGAATCGTACACACATACGACCGCAACTAGAAGCACCGTTACATAAGGACAGTAAAATATTTGGAAAATTTTAATATTTTAGGGCCTGTTGCACCAACGCCCAATCAATATTTGATTGACACCTCCCATTTGATTGCTTAATTCTGGTAAGGACCTCGGTTAAACATTTCTCGGAAGTGGGTAATAATATGATGGAATTTGAACAGGAAACATGATGCATATCCGCCAATTAACGTATATATAACCAAATTTTTTATTAGTTGGGAGAAATCACACTTAATTGAAATTTTTGTTTGATTGGAGTCTGGTGCAATAGGCCCTTGGTAAATTCTGTCAAATTTTCATTGAAGCTGACTTCCTGCTTAAAATTGCACCTATAAAATACTGTTGGCTACAGACAGGTGGCCAAAAATCATCGTCCAATTGTGACCTAGGATGTCTAAGTGGGATGTGAGGAGATCCCAAATGAGGTAGGTGAAAACATCAAGGGAACTGCGAGCTGGGCTTGGTTCAACACAGCAGCCGAAACGTATGATGAGACTTACCTTCAGTAATGGACTGAGAATGCCTGGAGAGAAGAAAAAGAAGCATCAACGATTTTGTATTCAGTCCAATAATTAGAAAAATCACACTTTTCTGGCATTCACAATGTGGTGTAATTTTGAGACTAAAATAATCTCCTGTCAAATCTGTATCGAGGAAGGATGTTTAATAGTGGAAGAGTGCCCCCCCACAGGACACTCTCCTGCCTCGAAGGACCTCCATATAGCTACGCCAGTATCAGAAATGTGGATGGTGGGCTTAAAAATTTTTACTCTTTCCAGCCATACGAAAAAACAAGTAGAACAGTTACATGAATAGTAAAAAGATAATAAGAGATTTTAGGTTTTATCCAATTTTGTACAACTAAAAAGCCACCAAATTTACAACATATTATAAAACGTATAAGCCCTTTTTTACTAAACGAGATCCACAATAAATCAAAAACTTATGTTGTGTTTCGCACGTCTTTTTTATATTAATGAGGAAAACTATAAAATATTTGAAGCACTTGTCAAAAAGATAAAAACTCACTATAATCTTTATCCCTTTAAAAAACTTTTTTTAAAAATTGTTATGTGACGTAAATACAAGGCAACAAGCTACTAACCACTAACAACTCACCATGCTATGCCCTCAACAATCTAGGTAGGTATATCAGCTTTAAATGCGCTTTGTAAGTTTTGCAATAGTACGTGGTTTCCGCAATACGCTGCAAACGCGACCAAAGCTAATAATTTGGGATGTATGCGGAATAGCGATGTTTTGACTAAAGTACTTGCCTTGCATACGAAGGGTTTAATGAAAATTTGATTTTATTGTTTATCAATACTATTGGGTGATATTCCATTTTGTGGCATGCAGAATCAAACAATTCTCTATCAAACTATGATTTACGGTTTTGCTAAATAATATCATGAAATCAACGAAAAGAATCTGTACAAAGCTCGCACATTAGTAAACTTTATTGAATTTTTTTCAGTAGAGTTATAACAAAACAATATGACATATAACGACCCTATTTACCGAGGTGCATTTTATTTTACGAAACGCAAAAAAAATAAAAAAATATGCCAGGCTGCGACTGAGGACCTGTGTGACAAAAATCCATAAAATTAACTTGAAAGACCTGCGTAAGTACAAACTTGTGCGCTAAAAAAAAAAAGAAAAGATTTAACTTTATGGAATGAAAAAATCAAGCAAATATTGTTGCGTGAAAAATCTGCGTAGGTACTTACAAAAAAAAAAAAAAAATTAGGCTGATTTATTTGGTGAGCGCTGTTTTTGTGTGTATCACACCTCAAGAGCCCTCTAATAATTAATATAATTTTTTATAACTTATAATTTTTCAAGACATTATTCAAAGATGATATTTAACGTAATACATATTTAAAGCGTAAAATCAACAAAAAAAAAATCACTGGTTTTAAAAATTTTTACTATGCATTTTAATACGTATTTTAATACCGTCACTTTTTTTGTGAAGTGCAATAATTACTTTACCATTTTTACGACGCGGATTGAAAAATCCGATGAGCTATTTTTATCGAGTGCAGAATGGATTTGCAAAAGGGTAATTGAATTCCATGATACGGTATATCGTTAACGAAGATATGAAAATTTCTAATAGTTATTGCTTTCAGGTCCGATGTTAAAATTCGAAAAAAAAACAATGAAACTTTTAATATCATCAATTGTTTTTTTGTAGAAAGATATTTCAGTATTTAGAGTCTTTATTCCAGTCCATTGCTTAGTTAACCCTGATGGGTAGAGTGATTGTATTCTATGCCGAGGGCTCGACTTCGAATCCCACCGAGGGTGTCAGAAATGATTTCCCGTTTCGGTGTTTATTTCAAAAGCCAAAATAAAATACCGGCAAGGCTTACTCAGTCTTCACAAGAAATGAGTTCCAGAAAAGCGTGTTTCGGTCGGCGTAAGTACGCCCCCTTCACCTGTAGAAATAAATACGTTCCACTCGCTACATGCGACTTCTTCGGGGAAGATGGTAGCGAAGTAGCGTTATTTATATTATAAAACGTAAGTGGAAAAGGTACTTTAACATCTACGATCTATATTTTATGTGTGTCTATAAGTCTACATGTTAATTTTGCGCTTTACATGCTGGTATGTTGTAATAGGTTGGTATGAGGCTGACCTCCAGACTGTAAGAACTTGATTCACTTTTACCAACCACAATTTGAGGAAAGGACGGCAGAAGTTGCAAGGCTTATGTTTATGTAAGTTTTGATTTCTTTGTAAGCGCACATGCAGGATATGTAAACGTTAACTTAAATGTGTCTGTTTAAGCCTTAAATGATAATAAACCTTTGGAATTTAGTTTATAGATTATAAACATGCTGCATGCGTACATTAACAAATGGGTAAAAAGAAGAACTTCAAATGCACATACAATGTTATTGCGTTGACAAAAAAAAGTTTAAGTGCTACGTACCTACTATATTTATCAAATCCATCATCGAGCATCAACTTGGCGTATATATTTTCACAATGTTGTATAGTATAAAAAAACATTGATACAATGAATGAATTATTAATTGAAATTGTTAATACCAGTTTCTGACCGGCCCAAAATAGTTTAGTGCATTGCATTCGTTGGTTGGTATGCGGCTGACCACCCATACTGTAAAAAATGGTTCACTTTGCCAATGTCACCCCTGCTTCAGGGAAGGTCGGCAAGAGTTGCAGGGCTTATGTTCATTTGAGATTGGGGTTTTTATATTGTAGGTCCACATGCAGCATGTGTAAGCGCGACATTATGCATGTCTGCTTGTGGGAATGCATTTAATATGAATCTCAAATGATACATATCTTTGCAGCTTAGATTTAGATTAGATTCGTCTTCACATTCTTCATTTTTTTACGTTTACTGTAGACAATAACATGACGCCATCCAACCGAGGGAAATTTCGTATACACAAACCTATTTAGTTGGTTAAATATGTATGGAAAACGGTTTATTGATACCTTTTCCATCAAGCAAGATTTTCATACTAAGTTGACGATCATAATCTGACGTGCTCAGTAATTAAGTTTACTGGGTATATTAATATTGAAGTTGCGCACTAATATTCTCCATTTTTGCGGATATTGTACACAGGAAAGCTTCTTGCCAAAGCTCCTGTATAACGTAGTTAGCAAACTTACTTAGTTAACTTCGTATATTGAAGCCTTACTCCGCAACAGATCTACTTTACATCATAAAGAAGAAGAAAAAAAGACGTATGAAATATTATCACATAGAAACAATCAAAGCCATTCTTCTAATGCATCGGATTCAGGGTAGGTACTTCTTCATCTTGTTATTCATATCTCAGGGTTGTGACCCTTAAGCCAATCATTATTCCTCGATTCCCCCTTGACAGTGGTTCACTGTTTTAGTCAGCTTTCGGAAAACTTGCCATTTGCCTTTTGTTTGTTTGAACTTGATTTTCTTCATCACTGTAACTCTTTTGCTAAGACCATAAAGTGTAACAAACAAAAACGGCAGATTTTGTGAGAAATCACTCTTTAATATTTACTTTTCTCAAGTTTTACAACTCGTACTAAGGGTACTGTTGACGAGTTATCTTTGATACGTCGTGAAACGGTTTGTAGGTACTATAACTATAGGAGTGTGCTTAAGATACATTTTGGTTTTAATAAATGTTTTAATAAACGTATAAAAGGGCTCTTTGGGTGGCTATAGCGTCAATAAACGGTTCTTTATAAAATCCATCAATGTAATTTTTATTAAACTAAATGAGTTGCTTAGTTTTTTAGTTGCTGATCCTTTTGGAAGGCAACACTCCTACAATGCAGACCCTGAGCTTATCTTTCGTTGCTTCTTGCAGGTCATACCGCCCGCCGTACTTATCCACTCTTTTCCCTTCCCCAGTACACAAAACAACTTTTATTATACACAGTTTCTTTGCACTGCACCGTATACATTGTTTCGCATTTTTTTTGTTTCAATTTTAATTATTTTTTCACGATAAGATACTCACTATGTATTTTTAAATATCTCGTTTAAACTTGGCTTAAGCTGCGCTCCGAAGGAATTCAACTCGGATATTAATTTTGAGAATTTAGATTCTTATTTTTTAAAATGAAGAGAGAAATTCTTTGTAAAAAATGATTTTTTTTTTTAAATACAATAGTTACATCAAAAATGTAAAGATTTTAATGAAAAATTTCAAAAAGAAAGTAGGGAAAATATAATTTGAAATGTAGATTATTTATTTACAAGAACCTCTAGATCTGAGGCGTACGAAACTCTAAAACAAAGTGATGTACTAAAGGTAATATTTTTAAGGTAGCACTTAAATGGCACCACTATTATTTTTCTTTTAATGCCACTTCTATCGAAGATCGGTGATCATTATGGCTATTTGGCATTTCCTTCTACATTGATGTGGCATTTACTGCTATAAAATATATTATCTCATTCATGATGAAGAGCGCCCTTGAGGTGTGATATACACAAAAAAATCGCTCTTTTGTCATGTACATACACTATAATCAAATAAATCACCCCCAAATATAATAGTATACATCAAGTGATACTACTTTTGGAATTGTAATTCACAAATGGTAGAACAGCGCTTGTTGGTTTCCGACAGAAACACGAGACAGCTTTGACCCTAATGTAACAAATAGCATAAATATATTTTTGAATAATTCATTAGATTTAATTGCATCGGAATCAGGTTAAACTAAACTTTTAACTATTACTCAGAGTAGAAAAAATACTAGTTCACGTTCAAATGTCGTGGGGAGGAAGAAATGTATGGATGTTTTCGTTGCCCCTTTACTCTCAGAAATTCATTTCAGAAATGATTTTCCATTTCGGTGTTAATTTCTAACTCTTTGTCAAAACACTTGTGTATGTTATACATGCATTCTAATGTTTGGCACACATACTGCGCAGGATGCACATCCCCTCCCTTATCTTTGTTATAGAGTTCGGCCAAGCCACAACTTGTTCCTGTGGGATTGTGATAACCTAATAATTCTCTCAGGTGGACACTGGTCCAAGAGAGCTACACCTCAATTAGCAGCCACCTAGTACTTCAAAGAGCCAAACCAAACACGTACAATAAGAAAACGTTTAAGAGAAAAAAAATTAAAACTTTGGTTTTCCTATTGAATTTCCCCCCAGTGCTTGCTTGGCTTATGTGCCATTTGTTTCAAAGATGACCTTTCAATGAAGTTGTCTTTAGAACCACATTCTGCACAATCTGAGCCAAGAAAAAAACGTAAAAGACGATAATTTGAGAGTTGTTTTAAATATTTTTTAAATCAATTTCCAGTTTTCACAAGACACATTGGTCCAGAACACATGCAAACATTGCTCATGTGAAATTACCTCTGATGGACATAAGACAAACAAGCACTAAGGGGACGACGTGTCTACTTGTGAATATGCATTTAATATGAATCTTAAATGTTGATATATCTTTGCAGATTATGGAGTATAGGCACTCAGCATATATTGCTCTGGTTTTTTGCATAGAGATTGCCTGTACCCTTAGTACGAGCTGTAAAACATGAGTAATGTAAAGTTTACGGCAATTATTAAAGAGTGATTTCCCCCAAAATCTGCCGTTTTTGTTTGTTTGAACTTGATTTTCTTCATCACTGTAACTCTTTTGCTAAGACCATAAAGTGTAAGAAACAAAAACGGCAGATTTTGGGAGAAATCACTCTTTAATATTTTTCCGTAAACTTTACTTTTCTCACGTTTTGCAACTCGTACTAAGGGTACAGTAAGCAGCTTGCGGGACAACAGCGTAGGTGGTCAATAATTTCACCTATCGAAAGGGAATTAATGCAAAAGGTGTCAAGTTCATTGGAATACAGCCCTTTGAGGGATGCGGGATGAAGTAGAAAAAGTAATAATTTAGCTCCTGGATGCGGTGGCTGTTGAGTGCGCTTAACCTCCATGTGCGAGTAGTTTACACGTATCGCGGTCAGAAGTTTGATAACTAAAGTGCATAAATTATTATCGGTATAGTTGCCGGTCCGCCGGGTTAATATTTTATTGAAATTTAGCAAGTTTTAATGGAAAGGGACGCGCCGAGTGGCTTGTAGCGGTTACAACGTGTATCATACCCCTATAAACGATCGCCTAACAACCATGCGTCCTGTACTTTACAGTATCCAGCCGTCATGTGCCAGAAGTGGCTAGTACCTCCACAGATGCATCTCCACTTTGATATTTCCTTACAAGCTTCTTTCATCGTCTAATCACATTACTTTTTGTTTAGCGATCGGTAACATGATTTTACTGCGCCATTGGCTACGTCATTCAGTAGAGGTTTAAATTATTAATACCCAATCGGCCAACCACTCTACTGCTAAATCCCACTGCGTCATCTTGTGGATGACCATATAGTCTCTCAGGGCTGGAAGTCTCATCACCACGGTAATTCTTACTTACTGAATATCGGTAATATTTGTATGAAGGCTAATCAGCTGTTTACTTGGGGCCATCTTGGATTGACGGGTCTTCATACAATTACCGATATTCGGTAGGTAAAAAATACCGTGGTGATGAGACTTCCAGCCCTGGTATCTTCCCTCTGGACACTTCTCCATTGGGTAAGTGTTTTATTGTTTGGTACTTTTGTACCATATCCATAACCGATAGTTGCAGCGTCTTTCGAAAAAGCGAAATATATTTTGTTGACCCTAAACATTTCAAGGGAGATTTTGGTCCAGATCCTTGCATTATAGGTTGGTATGAGATTGATCAATCATACTGTAAAAAATGGTTCTCTTTGCCAATGTCACCCCTGTTTCAGGGAAGGTTGGAAAAAGTTGCAGGGCTTATGCTCACTTGAGGATTTTAATTTGTAAGCACAAATGCATCATTTGTAAGCGCAAACTTACACATGCCTGTTTGTAGGCATGCATTTAATACGATTTTTTAAATGTTTATAATATACTCAAAGTAATCGTAAACAAAGTTGTTTTTACTTTTTATCTTTTAAGATGAACGATTACAAAGTTAATGCCTCTACAATCAATAAAGTTAAAATATCTCTTTGCAAATCAGATTAGATTAGATCCCTTTCATCAGGATCGATCTTTTTTTTGTCATTTGTCGTTTTTCATGTCATTTCATTTCATAGCCCCACACTCTCTTTGGTATCTTGTCACGCAAGAATGTTGAATGATCTGTAAGCATGAAACACGCTCCGTGTAGTTTATCCCACTCTCCTGTGATGCTACGTGGAATTTCACCTAATATTTAAACTTTATAAATATTGAGACTTTCATAAAACCATCAGAAGGTAAAAACAAAATTTAATTCGCATAGTTTGAATGATTAAAAAGTTAAGATGGGTGTTTAATAATAATTAAAAATAATGTGACATTGTAAAGATTCATTTCAAATTAATAATGTTTCATTAAACAACGAAGTTTTTCCTTACGACATGACTATCAGCTCGAGAAGAAAAAAATGTTAAATTTTAATTTTTACATGATTAATTCGCAAATATGTTTATAAATAAACAGGTTATATTTCTGCAAGCTCTATTCAAAGTGTAACGTCACCCGGCTGGATTCAAAGGGAAAATGCTTGGCACTATTTTGTTGAACTTAACTCACCTAGACCTGTGATGCCACCCCACCAAGAGAAGTTGGAAATTCGGAACTCTATATTGATTTCATAGATAAATATGTTCTTAATGGATTATATTTCTGCAAGCTCCATGTAAGCTGCCATAAATATATCAGTGCACTGCATTAATTACTTGTATTATTTTTTGCGAGGTGCAATCATGCGCACAGACCATTAATTATCGTAGATTCCCAACTGATTGCAGTTTGTGCGCGATGTAGACATTATGGCAAAGTGAATCGGAAGTGGAAACAGATATAGGAGGAAGTGTCATTAGTGGTAGAGTAAAGACCATTAGCGGACCGTGTATGGGAGCATACAAACATCTATACAGCAGGACACCGAGCAAACAATACATTAACAGTGTTATTCTTAGACATTTTAGTCGTCGGTTGATCCCACACTTTGACAAACTAATGATACCTGGGCTGGAAGTCTCATCACAACGGTTATTCTTACCTACCGGACATCGGTAATATTTGTATGAAGACCTGTCAATCAAAGATGGCCGCAAGTGAATAACTGATTAGTTTTCATACAAATATTACCAAATTCGGTAGGCTAGAATAACCGTGATGATGAGAATTCCAGCCCAGGCATCATTAGTTTGTCAAAGCGTGGGCTCAACGGACGATCAAAATGTCTAAGAATAGCACTGTAAGCGTTTACCCAAAAATGTTTGAAAATTAAAACTTTCACCACAAACGCTGTTTTGGTTTCTACACAGATTTAAAAAATACTTTGTTTTGCTTTAAATGGAAGGTTTATACTTGAGTATTACTGTGCACTTATAGTATGACAGTTCATAATAATTATAACACAATTTTTATGTTTGCACAATCAATTTCGATGGATTTCTCAAACATTTTTGGAAGTTGCGTGATAACAATATTTCACTAATGGATTAATTTTAAGTCGGAATTCGATTGCGAAAGCTTGTAGATTGAACGTCATCTATAATTGAAGTAGTTAAAAGAGGACAATTATTAAAAATAAAAATAAAATGAAAATGGAGTTTTATAAAGTTTCCGCTGAAACATTTCATAAATTATTTTAAATGTGTTTCGATGTTATTTTCAAGGAATGAAACAAAGTGTATAATTGGAAAGGAAAGAATACTTCATACATTGACTCGCTGTTCAATTGCAAAACAAATTATTTTCGGCACAAGTTAGTGTATGATTTGTGTGCAGATGCATGTAAGACTGGATTTTTAACCGCAATATTGTCAAATCTAGTTCAAAAAATATTATTATTAAATATTAAGAAACGTCCCTTCCATGTATTGGCCACTAGATTATAAATATTACTTTTGTTAGTTGGCATTATTTTATTTCTAAATTAAACTTAGATCTTTTTTTAACTTAATTGAAAATCATGTACTGAAACTTTAACTATATCTTGCAACCATTTTGTAAAAGGTAGCCAACGTTTCCGCAGATGCAACTCCACTTTGTTTTACTAAGTTAACCTTGCTGGTACTAAGATTTTGGGTAAGAAAAAACCACCGAAACGGGATATCAATCGTGCTATGACCATGCGGATCAAAGACGATTAATTTTGACAATGTGTTTGCAAGAAAAAACAACGCTGGTTCAGGCCCCGTCAGGCTCCTTGACTATGACGGTTGTTCAAAATAAATCATTAGGTATTATTTATTAAGTAATCGATAATCATATAAAGAAATCATGTTCAATTATAAATTCATAACATTAATATGGTTTTCAGACCCGGGGAAAATAGGTTGGTGAATTGCATTCCTCTTTACAAAAAAAAAAAAACTAAAACCCTCAGTGCAAGTCGAAACCTAGTCCTCAAGTGTTATACCAAATATTCTATCAAACGGTCTATTTCTGGTTATTATTTCACAAAAGCTGCGACAAAAAGAGACAATGTTTTAATTTTAGACAAAGTTTACTTAGGACTAGCACGTAACGAGTTTTTGAGTGAAAATTTTGAAAACGCTGAACCTTTCATTACACGAAAAACTACGCCGGACGTGGCGGGGAAAATACAATATGATTTTAGCGTCCGCTGTACTAGTAGGTACACCTTAATTGAATTTTATCGACCCCTTCAAAGGTGCGGCCAGTAACTAACAAAGTCATGTGAACAAGAAGAAATTATATCATGGATTTCTTAAAAAAAGTGAAGGGTTTGTGTATTGGTATTGTGAATATTGTTACGAAATGATTTAATAGGTATGTAGGGAAAATAAAGAATATGGGGAAATTTTGAATATGGAATAGAAAAAACAAAAGAGGACAGACAAGAAAAATAGGAGAGACTTGCCTGGTTTGCAGCCATAGGCTGGTGAATTTTGTTGTTGTATATTATATTGTTGAGTCCTGTTGTTGTTGTGATGGAGGATCCAATAAAGTTTAACATTTAATGTGTTTGTTGTATTAAATATTGTGTCGTTCATCTGTCAGCGGAGAATTTCGCACGTTAAGATTCTAAATATTCCTTCTAATCTGTGACGAAGATATCTCCGGAGCCCAGCTTTACTTTCCAAGCAGATTTTAAACGATACCTTGGTAAAGACATGGACAGCATAGGAATTATCCTTACAGGATTCAGCATTTTAAATTAACAATGCAAAAATTACAATAATGTTTTCCTTCACAAGTAAGCTTATTTTCTTGAACGTTTTCGGAGTGTTAATTACACTTAATCTAAGCTGCAAAGATATGTATCATTTGAGATTAATATTAAATGCATTCCCACAAGCAGACATGCATAATTTCGCGCTTACACATGCCGCACGTGGACTTACAATATAAAAAACCCAACTCTCAAATGAACATAAGCCCTGCAACTCTTGCCGACCTTCCCCAAAGCAGGGGTGACATTGGCAAAGTGACCCATTTTTATCAGTTATCAAGAAAACCACACCATTAGAAACACACCAGAGAAACACACCATTATCAAGAAAAGAACATAAGAACAAGGGAATAATTTTTTCTCTTATAATGGTAGGATTAACACTCCAAAAGCGCTCGAGAAAATAAAGCAACTCATTAACGTCACATTTTTTGTATATGAAATTTGTTACGATTCCTTTTCCTCAATCTGATACTTGTGTGAAATATGTAGATTAGGTGTGCATTTTAATATTTTTAGTTTACCGTCCAAGCCTCTTGGTAAGTCGATGGGGGTGCGTTCTCCTTTTGTTTGGACACGGTGATGTGAGTTGAAATTTCAAACTTCCGTAGTTAATTATTATTTGTGAGGAAAATTTTATCTCCCTGTCTCTTCCTTTGATTTTCGTGATGGAGAAAGTTGATATTTTGTGAGATGATTTTACGATGGCCTAGTTTGACAAATTAATTTCATAAAAAAATAATGGTTGATTTTAATAAGGTAAAGAGTACACTTATGCTTCTTCCAAACCATTATCTAAGGTTATTTACCCAGGATTAATTTTATTTATTTATGTTATAATTTTTGTATAGGAAAGTATTGACTTTTTTTTGTATAAATTTATTTTTAAGGTTTTCTTGTTTGTTATACTTAAATGTTATTTATTATTTGTATTCCTAGACTTATAGGTTGGTATGAGGTTGACCACCCATACTGTAAAAAAATGGTTCATTTTGCCAATGTCACTCCTGTTTTAGGGAAGGTCGGAAAAAGTTGTAGGGTTTATGTTCATTTGAGGTTTGGATTTTATTTGTAAGTACACACTCAGCATTTGTAAGCGCGAACTACACGTGTTTGTTTGTGGGTATGTATTTGATATGAGCTTTAAATGTTAATATATCTTTGCAACTTAGATTAAAGATTTATGATAGATGTTTTTCCTCAACCTGGAGCCTAGGTGCCAATACCTTTTATTTCTCATAATGTGTCTAGAATAAAAAAAAAATCACCAATTCAACACTTTGGTATTCATCATACCTTAGTATTTGTAACTTGATCCCATTTAGCAGATCTTTTGCATCCAACGGCACACTCACATCTCAAAGATGATCTTATTTTCAGGCAATGGATTATTGTCAAATACAACTTGAATAGGTGCAAACAGTACAATGGGCTAAGAAACAATTTGAAAAAAAAAATCTTGATGGAAAAACGTCACATACGTTAAGCGAACAATATCAAAATATTTGATTATCTTTGTCCTTACAACCCAGCTTTGTGACGTAACTATTTGTTGTTTAATGTTTTCATTGCGAAGGGTTAAAAAGAGTAAATAAAATAGGACGCTATATCCTAAAGAGTATAAAATATGCCATAGGCCATACACTGAAATAAAAAAAGACAATATTTTCTCGTAACATGACAATGTTGTCATGTCACCCATAGCGCCGTATTTTCGGAACAAACTGACCATTTTCTCACCTGTCAGATGCCACATTGTTTTCTGTTTGAGTGAATGGTGCCATTATTAAAAACCGAGCATTCAATTTAGTGGACACTTTCATTGTTCTTTTTTTCACCTGTTCACTGACAAAAACGTAATAAATTGCTACAAAACCTTTCTGCTTCATTTAAAAATTCGTCGTAATTAAGACAAGAACCCACAGAGCACAAGAAATTTGGTCGGCCGTTTCCCTCTAATCATGAAAAAGTAATGATGTTTGCGCTGGCGCATTATCGCTTTTTAATATTTTTTGTTCGTATCGCTTCATGCAAACAGCGCATGCATTTCAAGTATGAGACAACAAAATCGGAATTAGAAAATATGCGATTTTTTTTGTCACTTTGGTTTGAACAGACCTAAACTTAATGGGCTTTGCTATTACAATGTTATGAGATAGTTAAAAAAACAAACATTTCATTTACTGGCTTTTGTACTGCTATTTTTTGTTAACCATTTGCCGGTGTTATAGCCGCGGGGATCAAGACAGGTTATTTGGAACCGGATAACGCTGGTTCGAATCCCGCGACGATAACTTCGACCCTGGTTCAACAGATGCCGTTGCATGCACACAAGCTTCTGCTTTCGCTTGAAGACAACTGGCCAGGTAAAATAGGTTGGTGGATTGCATTCCTTTCCACAAATCTATTTAAAAAAAAAAAAAAAATTACTTGAGGCAGTTAGATCCACTGCGGAATGGTTTTCCCTTCTTTTGACGTAATCATACTATTAAAAAGTCCCTACAATCTATCACTCTCTTCATTCAAGTCCTCATTGTTTAGATACTTCTAATAAAGAGAGTTGTAATTTTAATAATCCCGTCACCATACACAAGAGCTGACCCATACCAAGGGCTGAGTTGGTGAGGTATAGCGTAGCAAACATTAATCAACAATGAAATAGATTGAAGAAAATAAATATGAGGAATTTATTTCAAATAAAAAAAAATGTAAATCTTTTTCCTCAATAGCATATTTCCTAAACTTCCTTCTATTCCATGCTTTTAATATTTGCTTCAGTTTTATCTGTTTTAAGGAAGACGAGATATTTACACCATTATATTGACTATTTGTAGAACACATTTTTAATTCTTTATGAAACAGTTTTACCTGTTTTGAGAAAGCTTTGCGTATTAGAGCTAACGTCAGGTTTTAAAAACATATTATTGGCTATTTGTAGAACATGTTCTTAATTCCCGGTGGAACATAATTGGATCAAAAAGGGTCATCTCGCCTACACGGACCAGGTGACCGGAGCATTGTGGGCACACCCTGGGGATGGAAAACTCCTCGCAGGAAACAATGGAGAAATGATTGATGACGTCATCAATACCGGGGGGTGTGACATCGCTCTCAGTGCCTTTCACAGCTTATTATAATTAATGAATAGATGTGCCGATACTCTATGGTGAATAGTGAATAGTTTTACTCTATTATTTCATATCACGAGTAGGATAGCTCTACATATCTACAGTTTAAGTTGAAAACATCTATTAACAATGAATACTCATATTAAATGCAGGCCCACAAACAACAACGTTAGACTACGTGTACACATTTACAACCTAAGGTGCAAAGAGATATATTAATATTTAAAATTCATGTGAAAAGCATGCCCACAAACAGACACGTGCACCCTCGCGCTTACAAATGCTGCATGCGTACTTACAAATTAAAATTCTAACCTCAAACGAACATACACCCTGCAACTTTTGAAACAGGGGTGAAATTGGTAAAGTGAAATATTTGTTACAGTATTTGCGGTCAGCCTGATACCAACCTATATGTCAAAGAAGATACTAAATAACAAAATAAAAATCAAAATCTCAAATGAACATAGCCATTCATGTCTAGTCGCTCTTCCCTGAAACAGGGGCGACATTGGTAAAGATTTTTTTCGTACATGCGACTGATGTATAAAATACCATGGGCACGAATCATTATTAATAGATGGGCATGGTCGATGGTAAATCGCTTTGGTTTAAAACCAGAGGAATTCCACCTGATAAATGCGACTGTTCTGAAAAACCCCTCGACGGTGTCGAATATGGGTTTTGGAATCTTTTCTGACACTTTTGCTGGGGATTGAACTGTGGTATAGCCAAATACATAGATTTCATGATATTTTTTTTCTTTCATTCCTTTAAAATAGCTAGCTTTAAATGTTAATATATTTTTGCAACCCAGATTATATTGACATTGTTATGATTTTAGTTGGGGTCTTTCAATTAAACTGCAATTTATTTTACAAAATGTCGGTTTACAATGAACTGATTTCTAACTCTTGGTTTTTCGACGGCTCAGTGTTTCAATCGACACTCGTCTCTCACACAATTGCGGTTTAAATATATAGCGTCTAAACGGACATTTCTCGACTGCCCTCGATTATTATCTCGAACACAGTGGATAATACCAGAGCGTTGTTTCACCAGCGTGATAAGAATCACGTATGCACTAATACTACCATACGCTTGTAACAATATTTTTTTTTCAATGGTGATTTTTTTCTGAAATATTTTTACTCTGCGAATGCATACAAAAAATAAAATATCCACGGAGTTGGCTGTGAACACCAATCAAAGTCTTTCCCAGTACCAGCCCGTCAAATATTTGTCCGACGTGGTTTGTGACGTCAATATTTCCGAAAAAATCGTTTCAATTTTTTTTCAATTCAATCAAATGGCACCAACACACATAAAACACACTGCATGCAAAGCCTTATTCATTCTAGAAAATATTTCATCACATGTGGTTCATTTTCAGATTCCCTATAGGCTAACATTGTAGATACTTTTTTCTACAATTTCTGTGAAAAACTCCAACTACTTATACCATGAATTCCATTTTTTCGTCTTATTTTTCAGTCGACTCCTGTATGTAGGCTTCCGCGAATTTTCTCGATGCCTTTGGACATTTTGATGTTAAGTAAGCAATATGTCAACATGTTTGCCAGACGGGATGATGACTATCTCTTGATCGGGGTCCATTTTATTCATCCCTAGCCTCCAGGCTAGCGCAGAAGTCTTCCTCCACCTTGGCTACGCGTTCGGTCTAGGGGTTCCAGATTTCTAAAATTGAAGTTGCAAAGGTTTACTAGTATTTAGGATTACATTTAAGAGCACATACTCGTAAAACGCATAAGTTCAAGTTTGCGCTTACGCATGTTGCACGTGTACTTTGAATATAAAACCCAAACATGAAATGAAAATTCAAATGCGCAGCGCTATCCTGAATAGACAATAGTGAACCATTTTTTAATACAATGGGAAGTAAACTCCCAGGAAAAGAGGTGTGTTCTGTTGATGTTGGATATGACTCGGACGAAACCTTGTCAATATTTTTTTTAATGTTAAAATAATCTCCTGCAATCGTTATTATTATTATATTTTTGTAATATTAGAAAAGATGACTGACTGAGAACGCATCTCAATGTGTAAAACTGAGTTTATTAACTCTGCGCTCGCCGCAGCCCGGACTTTTATCAAATTTACACCGCACATCGGTGAAAAAATCATCGACACGAAACAGTCATTATTTGTGGTAGCAATTCAATTAAAATGACAGTGTTTTGTGCTGAAAAAGAACTATTGGAAGCCGCCCCTCGCATGTGGGGAAAAAAGAAACCAAAAAATAACGAATGGTTTTGATGGGATGCGAAAGACACGTTCAAAGAATGAAGACCAGCCCCGCGGGAGGCGAAAAATGGTGGGAAGACCGACACTGAGATGAAAGATGAAGTGAGAAGAGATACAGCTAGTTTCTGCAAGTTACCAACTGGAAAACGGTGTCGGAGGGCAGAAGGAATTGGAGACTGAATTTAAAAAAGGCCAAAACTCGACTTGGGTTGTAGTGCCATCGAAAAAAAGAAATAGTTTTGATGGAAATGCGTTGCAAGTTTGTTGAATGAACATGGCTATTGGCTAATAGGATATTGCAGAATTGACTTCCGGGATCTGTTTCTGTGATATGTGGGAGCTAGAGCTTTCGGCGGTTTTGCTTACGTCTTCAATGTATTTCTTCAGCGTAAAAGTGAAGTAGATGGTCTTGATGAAACTGGGATAAAACTATTGTAGACACTTGCGAAATATCTGCAAGCTCCAGCTCTCATAGATCTCGGCGACATCTTCTGGAAAGCAGCTCTCCAGCATCATAAGCTGGCCGTGTAAGCCTTAAACGCCTATATCTTATGGAATTTTCATACTAAATACAGGCAAAGACATACTGATGATGGTATAAGGACCAAAAACGTTTGTTATTTGTTACGTAAAAAATCTCCTTTAAAATAATAATGAACGAATCAGTGTTATTACAAAAAAAGTATATCTATAAAAAAAAATATTTTTAAATAAATTCGTAGTACATTTTCCCCTAAAATCTGTTACATTGTTGATTACATTGTTGATTACATTGTTGTTACGCCATACCTCACCAAAAAGAGACTAAATTCTTGTGTGTGTATTATATAAAGGTACGTTTTGATTGTTTATCCAACAATTTCGAATATTTTCAAATCAAAAGCATTTTTATCTCTGGATTTTATTATCTTTTTGTGCACGTCATTCACTTTTTCATATTTTATTCAACCCCGTATGTAACAACGAAAAAAAAATTAAGCCACGCAATATTGTTTCAAAATCGTTTAATCAAATTTGTTTTCGACTTTGACAAACAGTGTTATCCAATTCGGAGCGATCGAAAAAATAACTTTCCAGCATATTTCGTGCAAATTTGATTTCATTGTTTGAATGGCTATGCAGAATAAATACATTTTGGAAGCTTTTAAAATTATTAATCAACTTTGTATGTGATTGGGAAATGGGTCAAATATCGCAGGAAATTTCTCGCAACATGGTTATCATTAAACTGCCGCATGATTATTTTATTTTGAATAGTTTGCTTTTTTTCAAATTAAATAAAATAATCTTTAAAATAAATAAACGTATTTTTGGTAAAACGACACGGTTGAGTTAAAGCTTGTAGAGTCAACACAAAAAAAGTTGGAAATTAAGGTACAGTTCCCGAGTATTAATAATTTCATTTTGTAAATCTTCAATCTTCATCAACTGAAAGAAAACTGTGTCATAACACTGTTGTATATTTCATTTATTTTTCTG
Organism: Agapetus fuscipes; assembly: GCA_951799405.1. NCBI lineage: Eukaryota > Metazoa > Arthropoda > Insecta > Trichoptera > Glossosomatidae > Agapetus > Agapetus fuscipes. The sequence continues at coordinate 17,540,617 of OX637334.1, forward strand.
TTTCAGTTTAGACGTAAAGTAGTATGCTTGCGGTACATGGCATTATTTCATGTTTTACCGTTTCCAAAAGCACTGCTCGCAGCACATTTTTTTTCCAAACGACATTCATTTAACGAACGTAATATACTGAGGCAATAAAAGAGGATAAAAACGCAAATTGTAACGTTTAATACATGATTCATAGAGGTATCGTTTACCGGTGTATCCAACGCTATATCCATATGCAATTACAAAATTTGTATAAATATCTGGTTTACTCTTGGATATTTCGTACATTCTCTTCATTCGCAATATATCTTTGTAATTTAGATTTTAGCTTTAAGATACTTTTGACTTTAAACTAATAAGTCGGTTAAGTGTGTAGAAAGGTCTTTCCATAGATCGTTTCTTTCCAATTTCGTTAAAGGCTTATGCCGTAAATAAATAAAAAAAAAAAAAAAAAAACATCAATTAGATTAAAAAGACGACGTGGTCTAGGTCTACAGAAAACATCCTGAGACAAAATAAGGCAGTGGTTGAGCAGAAACATAATATACTTTTGATGATCGCAAATTTTCACTGAAGAAGCTTTGCTGTGAGGCTGGATGAACCTTTCGTTTGCAAAATTATTCATTAAAAATATTGAGTAATGAATAACGTAAGCAGTTGTTTCATGCCAGGTACACTAGGTTGGTGAATTGAATTCCTCTTCACAAATCTATTAAAAAAAAAATGCAATCTATTCATTCATCTAAAGAGGCAAAATCGCTTCGGTTGCGATTCGCTGAAATGCAAGTCAAAGTTGTAAAAAATGAATTTCTTTTTGTGAAGTTTTGTTTGGCAAGCGAATAGGAAAGAGATGACAGAGAGAGTGGCGCAATCTGGGGAGTCAATAAAACAGCAATGCTCTTGCATCCAAATGGAGAAAAGGGGTGGACAAGGGTGGGAGGAAGAGCGGATGAGGAGGAGCGGGGGAGAAACATATGGAAAGGAACTGAAGTTAATGTCTGTGATGTTTGAGGAAGTGATTTTTAGTATCCTTGTTTTGTATAAATAAGGAAAGAAATACAAAACATAAAATGTATTTTTTATTTTCATTATGTGTTTTGTCTTTCACATACCTAAATTTCGACACAACTATCATTAAAATATTTAATACAAATAAAGTACAGATTTACTGAGTGAACCACCAAACCTAAATACAAATACATTAAATTTTATATTCAAGAACGAAATGTTCTCGTAAGGCATATGGTGTACAATATCCATTACGTAAAACATTTAAAAATACTTTTGACTATTATCTGCATATGTATTTACTATAAAGTTTTGACACATAGCAAGGCAAAAATATGTGAGTAAACTGCACATGCAGTGCAAAATCTTACCACCAGTTGCACTATTAGCGAGAGAAAGCCTATGAAATCGAATACTTTGAGACTGCGGGCTTGTAACGTTGATTACATTTTTTGTTCATTAGAATGAACTCAAAATCCATAATAATATGTTAGAAAACGCTGTAAGAATCTTAACTGGGTAATCTCATTTTGATACATAAAGCAAACAAAATTGATTTATTTACTTACAAAAAAGAAACAGCATATGTAAAGCAATTGCCGATAAACCGTTAAACATCCGACAATCTCGAGATCCCAATAAATTAAAAAAGCGTAAAAAACACGCTCTTTCATCAATTTCGCATTTTAGGGAAGATCCGCGTTTTCGATGGAAAAAAGCAATCTTATCCTTGTGAAAGGTCCCGCTATAGAGGCGAGAGCTTCGGTTCACTTCATATTGCAAAAGCTCAAACGCCCATGAAGAAGCGAGCATATAGCCACTTGCTTTTTACACTTAACTTGGGTATAAATAGATTATTTAAATATTTAAAAAATATACATATTAATTTTCAGAAAGTATGTGAGATTATTCTGATCGATAGATCAATTGGTAAAACACTTGCATTCAAAACCCGAAGGCAGATGTGATTTCCTGTTTAGGTGTTTTTTGTAGTTGTGGTTTTTATACTTCCAGAAGAGTGGGTTCTTATTTCTTGTGAAGTTTGATCAAATCTTTTCAGTCATTTTTTTTTTGAGTAGGTAAAACACTTAAACGGACAACCATAATCATGTCTTATCACTTTGGTGGGAAATCAGCCTCTACGTTTTTAAACACAATTGAGCTATGAAACATGCTGAGATGTATCTCTTTTTTGTATTTCAAAATATGCGTTTTTAAATTAAAGCTACTTTCCAAAGAAAACGAGTGAAGTTGTCCTCTTTTCCGTGTTGGCCTCAGAATGAATAAAAAAAGGCAAAGAGGAAAGAAGGAAATAAGTGAGAAGATACCGTGTGAACCTAAATGAAACTGAAAATGTAAGGGCGTCTCGAAGCTGAAGCAGGTCGCAAAGTAATTTCACAATTTTTCCGCGGATTTGCCGACAGCGGAGTCTAATCCAATACGCAGAGCTTGGTTTTGATGAAACAAAACAAATTGCCCGGTAAATCTTTATTCTTGGAGCCCTTCAAAAATGTATAATGGGAAAGGAGGCGTCGCGTCTAATGCTCCACACAAACTACAGACCCTGCATGACATTTTTGACTATTTATTTTTTGTGAGTCGTCATTTTTATGTAGCTCTACTTGCCTAAAAATTAAGAACTGGAGGATTCATCGTTGGAACAAAGTCGACGGAACCTTTCCTTTCAACATCGACACACTTGTGAGATTGTTAAAAGCATGAACTTTTTAAACAATGCCACTAAAATATTTTATGTAAATTAGTTCTATAGAGCTTACAAAGTATTTCTTACTTGAGTGGGGATTTGCAAAACTATAGATGACTAAACGATATCCACTCTCGTAGACTTTAATCTACTTTGAATGATTGATTAAATAAAGGCACTTATTTAATATCATGAAGCGCCTTTAAGGTGACTATAGTCACGAAAAGGCGCTATAGAAAAATTCTGCATTTCATTTCATTTCATCATGGTAGTGAAGCTGAGAAAAAGAAGAATACTAATAAATATCAGATGTACGTTCTAAGTCAACATATTAATTTGTTTATGTAGCTCACATGACACCTGCACTTCCACGTTACAATTGCAGATAAATTGTCATTTATCGCGCGTTGTGTAAAGTGCCATTTTAAATTTCCGAAATCCAATTTGCAGCGCTTAAATCAGTTTTAAAAGCGTAAATAAAAACTTATTGATGTCTGGAAAATAAATAAATTGGTTTTAAATCAACCATTAATTATATGGACGACAAAATATACATACTTTCATTTTCATCGGTACCCATTGCTTCAAATTCAATATCTTTGGGCCTTTATTGGTGATTTTAAGGCTAATGTGAATAATATTTTCTCTGAGACAAAGTGTATTGCTGTCAAAAATACGTTTTATGAGCAAGTTATGAGAAAAAAGCGTCATGCAATAGTGTTGAATGCCAAATGAACTATTGTAGGGGGAATAACCCGGGACGGAATATCGAGGTGGGTTCAAGAGGCTTTACTGACTTCGACAGACATGATTACTTTATAAATATGCTTATGGAAATATTGTCTTTCACGTGGTTTATTTATTCTTTTAAAAATATTGAAAGCGATTTGAAAAGATTCATAGGTAAATGCCGCACATCAAATAAATCATCTCGCGCTCAGCTGTAAAATGAAACGTCTGGTTCATTTCTTTGTCAGTAGAACGCTTGTTTCCAACACGAGAAGGCTAAGGTTTGATTCCCTCAGAGGTTGCACATAGTTCTAGTAGTCGGATAACGTATTAAAATGTCCATTCTTTCAAGATGCATAAACCATTGCATTGCACTTCTTTGTATGTACTTTCATTCTCATATTCATATTTACCCCGCAGTTATTCATAAACCAGTCATTTTAGATCCTATCATTCACAGTCTTACCAGTCATTCCTCATAATTAAGCCATTTCTTTCAAAATAAGTCTAAACTTTCAATCGATGGAGTAGCATTTTATAGATGGATCATTTGTTTTCTCTTTTGGGCGCCGTTTAGTGGCTCCGGCCACCTCAAGGGCGCTCGTCCTTCGCTTGCTTCCTGGAAAACATGTAACTCTTCAACTTTTTGTTGAAGCGTTCTTCACCGGCCTCTATACTCAGCTTCAGAGGTAGCTGTTTCCAGCACAACGGCCCTGCTGAGCCAAATACCCTATCCCCAAAGCCCGTTCTGCTCCGATGAGGTGGCATTTTCAGCCTGTTGATAGCATCATTAGCATAAGTGAAACATTTTTGACTGCATGGGTGATGAGTCTCATACCAATGGCTCACTCAAGGAGCTACCATGTATTAATCAAAGTATCAAGCCAATTACAAATAGCATACTGTAAATATACGAATAAACTTTACAAAGATTTTCTAGTAAGACATGCAAATCATGTAATTCTGGGATCTACGATAGTAAAACGGTATAGCAACCGGGTTAGTGGGGAACTTGCAGGCCGATATGAATCATATAAATTACAATTCAGTCACGTACAATTTTTATAGGGGATCTCAGAACGGACGAGCCAAAGATAGCTGCAAGCAAGCCGTGCTATCTGCCGGGCATAAATATATTCTTCGCAAACTCGGAACCTGGATATCTCAAGCCTAGTTCAGACGGGCCGATCTCTTCAGTACAGTGTATCGAATGATCAGTGAAAATTACAAAAGAGTGTGATGAGATGATTTGGACACGAAGAAATAATGGATGACGAAAAACTTATATAGTGAATACACACAAGAACGTATACACTTTATGTTGTTTTTTAGCCTTTTTGTACCGAAAAAAAATGGTTGAATCAGATTGGTGAAGTTGTGAAAGAAGAGGATAAACAAAACAAATGTCAATGAAGGAAACGTAAGAAAAAAGTTAAAGAAATTAATGAAGTGAAAGGTGTATGCAAATATAGGAAAAATGTAGGCAAATCTGTAGAGGCTAGAATGGTGACAAAATACCACAAGCAAGGAACGTAACCTGAACCTGCAATATATAAGTGCAGCCCAAAAATAGAAAAATAAATAAAATACGATGTATCAGTAGTGCTAAGAAACGTAGGTACCTACTTACTTTTTAACAAAAAAGTGGCCGAGGAATCAAAATTACGTCGCTCCGTAAATTGTATTCAAAATATAAAAAGCGTAAGTTTAATGAATTTCTTGCTCCACCTAACATTTATCTGCCCATATTATAACATTTATCTGCCCACACTTTAAGCATCTGCACTCTGGCAACCCTTTATTTGTCCGAAAACTAGAACGAAATCTTTTTGATTTGGCGAGTGCGTGTAAAATGTAAATGAGCAAAAAATGGCGGCTCACGCATGCACCCACCTACTAACGCATTCACACTCAACCAGTGTGAACGCTCTCTTAGGTGTTGTTTCGTACGTTAAATCACGGACCAAAGAGATTTTATATGAAGTTGATTCAGATTAGCTTTGTTAGCAAAGTTTTTGATAGGACAATCTTAAATTGAGTGTCTTTTTCGTGATTGTGAAGGAATTTTGAAGCATTGATCAGCTTTTTCGATGTATTGTCATCATTTTTATATGAGCAGCATCTTGTTTTGCTTGCAATTTGTCTTCGCTGGTCACCATCTTCTTGAATAAGATGCGACATTCATGAGCCAATTCAAATCCTGGAAGTATGAATTCTTGGGTGACCTGTAGTTTGTCTTCTCAATATTCTTCCATTAAAGACTCCTTGACTAATATATGTTGGTGTGAGGCTGAGGCTGACCTGTTACTGTATCCTGCCGCCGTTTCACTAGGGGAGGCCAGTACCTCCGCAAGGACAGAAAAAAGTTGATTTTTTTCAGTCCTTGCATACCTCTTACACCTCTTCAACATTCATCACTTTCTTCACACATACTCTTCTCTTATTCTCACTCTGCAGGTTCCATTCTTTCGCAACCTCTGACCTGACTATTCATAAATTCATTAATTAACACAAAAAGTTCGGGAAGCGAAATAATTAAAAAAACATCAAGTCAAGTAAACTGTAGTCATGGAACCTGATGTAATTAAAAAGTCCAAGTCAAAGAACCTGATTGGTGTAAAATGTAACAACATTTTCTTAAACATGCCATTTGCAATAAACAAACTTTTTGACCCGTTTTTTAAGAAATAATAAAATAGAGCATTTTATTACAAGATTTATTTCTTTTCAAACTTACATTTTCTCAACACTTTCTAACATTCTACTCATAACTTATTTCGCACACTGAAAGAATTTAATTTGGCAAAGTTTAGTGAATAAATTAGTTTTTCACTAGCAATGGCGACAAAACCACCTAACACCATGCCTTAACACCTATGTACGAGTAGCCCGAATGTAAAACAATACGTTCTTACTCAGCCCCGGAATTTTAACTAAAGTGTAAGGATAGTTAAACACTCGCTAGAGGTGCTCTTTTAGTTTCTATGCCCTTTTTGGTAAACGCTGTGGTTGATGATATTAAGTGGAATGTTTTATACTAGGGGTCATGGCATTTCCATACCAAAGTTGTAACATGAAAACGACTGAACTTTCTCGTTTTATGCTTTGCTGACATGAGCCTACTAAAAAATATGAGATACGACGCACCTTTGATTTTTTATGACAAAAACCCTCCATTTCATTCACACATCAACGAATCAATTCAATAGCTCAGTTGACAATGTGTTTGAATTTGAATCTGGGAGTTGTGGGCTCGATTCGTGCAAGGGGGTCAGACATGATTTCCCGTCTCTGTGTTTTCTTCTAGTGCGAGTCATAGTACCGGCTAGTTTATTTTCGTTTTCCTTGGATACAGGATTTTTTTTAAATTTGTATAATTACCTGTGAAAATAAATAGATTAACAAGCCAAAATGCAACCCCTTCAGAAACAACACGAGAAGAAGTTTCTCATAAGTATTATGTACAATTAAGTCGCAAATTTAAAAAATACTGTTTTTCTTATTTTCGTTGAATTTGTTATAAAAAAAGCTTTTGTTCTAAAAAATTACAGAATTACCAGTTTGTATAATATATTAGCTCTACACAAACTTACTAATTGCATTGCAAAGGTTTATTCCTGCTCGTGATGTAGAAATTTGAAATTTCTGAAGAAGGCGTAGAATTCTTAAATAATTGTTTACATTTTCAGAAGATTAAGAGGTAACTGTAACTGTAACTCTGTCGCCATTCCGCTAGGGGTGGCCAGAGCCTCTGCAGAGTTGCCTCCATTTTTTCCTATCCTGACATACCTCTTTCAATTCCTTCATATCCATCACCTTTTTCATGCATTTTCTTCTTTTACGCTCACTTTGTATATCCCATTCCTTCACAATCTCCTCAATCTGATCACTCCATACTTTTCTCGGTCGTCCCTTCCCTCTTTTTCCTTTCACACTTTCTTTGTATACATACTTTGTCAGTCTATCATCTTTCATTCTTTCCACATGCCCAAACCATCTCATCACATTCTTTTGTACTTTAGCTTTCACATCCTCTTTCAAATTACATTCTTTTTTTACCCATTCATTCCTAACTCTATCCCTCAAAGTTTTTCCTGTCATACTTCTCAAATGCTTCATTTCCACCGTACATACTTTACTCATTTCGCTATCGTTCACTGTCCATGCTTCACTTCCATACATCAAAGTCGGTAACAATATGCCATTGTGTACCGCCATTCTCAGATCCATCATCAATCGCTTGTTCTTTGCTATTCTTCCTATTGCACCGACCACTTGCTTTCCCTTGCACACCCTATTCTCAAGTTCTCTTGTCATCTTTCCATTCTTTTCAAACATACTTCCCAAGTATCTAAATTCATCCACAATTTCAACTTTCGTACCATTCAACATGAAAGTGCATTCTTCAGTTTCATCCCTTCTGTCAAAAATCAGTACTAAGAGGTAATACTAGAAAACCGGCATGATTCGAACAATAAAATCGAACGAGGTCTATGTTAGAAAAATACGCAAAATATTATTTTTTGCAAATAATCAAAGATAGTATACCTACTATCTTAACTACTAGACTGTTTAAATCCCTCGTGTGATCTGACCATTAGCTAGCTCGCGTAAAAATCAAAACTAACCATTTTCACCGATAACAACTACCCGAAAATTGGTAAAACTTTCCAATTCTAAGGCTTTTTTCATAGCACTGAGGGTGAGTTTAACACGCTAGCAACACTATAGGCATAAAACTTTACGTTCTAACTCAAACGTAGCGTTTCCTAAAAATACAGTAGATCCTAGATTATCCGAGTCCATTTTATCCAAAGTCACAATTAACCAAGCGCATAGTATGTAGGAACTCCAAGTTTATAGCACATTGCGTAAATCTTACCTTGATTGCGTAAAAAAATTTAAGCAATATCTCACGGCACTCGTAGAGAATGATTTAGTTTTAATATTTTTTCGAGTTACTTAATCGAGGTGAGTTTACGCAATTTTTTATACTAGGGGCACTGATCGAAGAAGAATAAAGCCAAAGAAATAAATGATAATTTGTCAGGATTGTTTCCTTGGTAAGCGCCGTCTTTGTGTGAATCACAAACCAAGAGCCACCTGCATGCTTATTCCTTGCCAGTCTTGTGAGTGAACCTAAACAAATATATTTACAATGGCAATAACTACACAGTTAAAGTTAAACTAAATTTTAAAACCTTAACCTAACTAAACAGTTAAACACATCTTACAAATTATGTTACTGCAATTATAAATAAAATATAGATACATTTAATTGTGATTTTATTTCACTGTGAGTATGTCCTAAAGTCTGTTGTATCCGGGCTTCTGAATAGTTAAGGTAAATTCGACACACAACATCATAGATAATCAAGGTTTTACTGTTTATCGAAACTGAAACGCTTTACGTAGGGCGCTGTTTTACTTTTAAATATTTTTTTGGTTAACGCTGTGGACGAGTGTTCACGTGAAGGCTTATACTTGGGGTAGAGGCGCGTATTTAGGGATGGCGTGCCCATGGGCCATTAGAGAGCTTAGTCGTGGATATTGTATACACCCTAACCCACCCTGGAATGGATGCGATAAAGATGAAGCTTAAAATGTGCCTATTCATCCATGATTAGAAATTAAATACGATGAACTACATTTTGCACAGCTATGAGTATAAATAAACTTTTGTGTAACTGTGAATTGTTGTGAGTTAGTTGTAATAGTAATATTATTATGAGTTACATATTTGGTGAGCGCTGTTTATGCGTGAAACACACATCAACAGGCATCTGCGAGCTTGGTCGTCAAAATGCAAGATCCAGTTTCTGTAAGTGTTGGATGGATCTTCGATGACAGGTCTTTGGTAAAGGCAGATGAATTTTTCAACTCAGCGACGAACATGCTTGAAAAATAAATTATACTAATTTGTGCTGCGTCGGAAATCGAACACTCAACCAGCCAATTACAAGTCTGAAGCGTGAACCAATCGAATAAAGTAGATGGGTCTGGTTCAGTAATGTATAGAAAATTCTGGTTCATGCACAATCAGTTGATGATAGATGCTTTTTTTCCTGTTGCGCTATTCAATGGTCCATGACCATCTCCAGTGTTCTATGGCTCTTTGAGTAGGTACAGCATTTTCTTCTGAACGTAGCGATTAGTGTTTCAGACCTTAAACAAAACGATAATCGCTTAAAGGACAGACGATTTAGTGATTAGAAAAAGATATTGTTCAGTGTACAAATAATTACAAGTGGAATAGTTAAAATCAAGTATTTTAAAAATAACTGTAGAATCCAAAACGCTCAAATTCGCTTCAATCCGCAAATCTCTTGTAGCACAAACTAGCAAGGTTCTGGGTTGGTAATTTTTATTGTTTTGTGAACATGCATTATCGTACACGTACATCTGTCCCCGGAGAGGGGTGTGTTTGCCGGAATTAAATCGCTTTAGTTAATTCCCACAGTAGCTGACCGCTTGGGCAGGACCCTTGTGTGTGTGAGACTGTATGAACGGCGCCGTGTAGGTGTGGCTGATACAAAATGACCTAAACAGGGTTGTGAATGGCAAATTTCAAAAATGTATTTCATTAAATGCAAATGGCTGGACCCACGAGAAAAAAATTGGGAACAATTACTGGTCCATAATCTGGTTGTCAACCTGCTGGTGAGTTTGATTCTCAGAAGTGAATAAAAAAGAATCATTTAATTTTCAAATATGTTTTTCGTTCGGTGAAAAATTCATCAGTCTTTACTGAAGACTGGTCACCAACGCTTCATCTACGTTTACAGCAACTGGATCTGCTTGAAAAATTGGCACTTTCTATAGCAACGACTATGCTTGCAAAGGATTTTGATGTGATTCTTTCAAGAATACCGCTGATATAGAAAAAAAATCTTTTTTTTTTAACGTAGGTTTCTTTTTGAGAAAGCAAATGATTAACATATTGACTATTGAACCACCAATAACACTATCATATTGAATTACTTGAAGTCTTGTTGGAAGTAACCTGTCGAGTATTGAGTTCGCCCGGCAGCCCTGTTTGTTCTCACACTCTCGCCGCGCAACTGTAAACAGTTATGGAGCAAGTTTAGTTTTGGATATAAGCAAATAAGCCCGCCCGCTGACGGCTTATACTGCGAGGAGAGTGGCTTGCTGTGCTCCAGAACCCGGATCAGCGACTAATCCTTCTGGCAGACAATTAAAAATACCCATTAACCCACTAAGCCGCCCGAATATTTGACTCGATTTTGCGTGTTTACTCTGGATTAGAGACATAAATGATTTTAATATCACATATTTCTCCGAAAAGTAATTATGAAAAATATTTGTTACCCTTATTTTGTTATGTATTCCATATATTAACAACAGGGTTTTGCAATCATCTTAGCCGGCTTAAAGTGGCGCTGGGATTTGTTTTGCTGCCACTGAACGATTCTAGCGAGGACACGGTATGTATGCTTTGAAAATAAACAAGTGTGAGATAGCAAAACAATAAATATTATGAATTTCGTATCTTAGAAATTGAAACGTATAACAATATACAGCTGTTCTCAACAGATATTGTTAGTATCAATGGGATAGAATAGCTGTCAAGTTCACACATGACTTGACACTATGATGTTGGCTAACGCGTCGATTCAACAAAATAACCTTCTGTTTACAAGTACGTAGCGTTTAATATTAATTAAAAAAAAAAAAAAAAAAATTGTGGAAAGGAATGCAATCCACCAACCTATTTTACCTGGCCAGTTGTCTTCATGCGAAAGCAGAAGCTTGTGGTTAATAAAAATAATATTAGGATGATTTATTTAATGATAGCTGTTTTTGTGTGAATCACACCTCAAGAAGAGCATATTTAAAAATATGCTCTTCGCTGCAAAAAAAAATAAAAAAATTGTGCTCCGCCAGGATTCACGCTAACTGCTAGACCACGGACTGTCATAACCATTAGACTAAGGATCTGTATAGAAAAAATATTTCCGAACAAGTAATTTTTCTTTGTCTTTTAATAAAACATTGATCATTGATGTAATTTATAGAAAATCCTCACCTTGATCCATAAACATCAATTTTACATCTTAATTTCAAGACGAAAAGCATTTCTTACTAGACGTTGTTATCCTTTGCCTGTTTGAAATATTTACCCCTGATACTGCTACACAATTATGTAGAAAGCCTAACAAAACCACAAGGCATTCTTCTCGGTGTTGCAATCAACAGAATTAAACAGTCGCGGAATCTTCCCGAGATAATGATGATGATGATGACTGTGCGGCCACCCGGAGGTGGGAAGTGGTGGCATAGGCTGTTACCGGACTTGTGCTCTGCAATTAGCGTCAATAACCGGTAATGCCGCCGTAATGGATTCAGGGACATCTCATTAGAGCGACAGGCAAAGTGTGCACCGGAACTGACGGAAAATCAACGACGAAAAGGTATTTTTTTTCAATCGTCGCTTGATGCGAATGCATTTTGGAAATTTATTCATCGTATACCTGAAAAGTAGCTTGAGGTTTAGAAATCCGACGAACAATAATCTTCTGCCTATATTTTATTAAGGTTATTAAATATGAGTATTTTTTACTTGAATGACAAAAAAAAAGTGGTGTGCACTGTGCAATTGAAGTGTTTAAATTTACTGTGATAATTTATCCTTGGGGATTTGAAAATATTGGATTTTAAAAATAAATCATGTATTCAAACCTTTTTTGTACCATAGTAATAATATAATAATAATAATAATCTAAGTTGCAAGGATATATTCATTCAAAGCTCTCAGATGTATGCCCACAAACAAACACGTGTAGTTCGCGCTTACAAATGCTGATTGTGTACTTACAAATAAAATCCAAACCTCAAATGAACATAAGCCCTGCAACTCTTGCCGACATTCCCTGAAACAGGGGTGACATTGGCAAAGTGAACCATTTTTTACAGTATGGGTGGTCAGCCTCATACCAACCTATAAGTCAAGGAGTCAATATCAAAAATCAGTCAACATTTTCAGTTTTTGCACATAAATTATTTGTACTTTTTTTTTTCGTGTTAAATAACAACTAAGGTATTTAACGCAGTTTTAGCTGCAAAATGTATGTGAGTAGGTATTTTTTCAAATTTTCAAGAATGAGGACAAGTCAACTCTTGACATTTTATTACTTAGAATCTAGATGGTTTTTCTTATCAAAAATCTCAATTTGTTTTGATCCCCTTTAAAATCATAGAAATCTCCGGAGAAGGCAAAGTACAAAAGAAGAATATTGGAATTATTAATAACAGGTAACGAAATTTCTACAAATTTATTAAACTGATCGCCTCTTATGAAAAAGCTTTTAGGTAAGAAGAACATGATACACAGAACATACTTGATGATAAATTCAACGCTGAATAGTGACTGTACATAATTGAGGTTGCTTTCCATTTGATGGAAAAATCCACTCACTAAAGAAAGGAGGGACTTCATCACGGTCTGTGAGTCCGCTCATAACGGAATCAGCTTGTTCTACACAACAAGGTATTACGAAACAAACGTTTTTATAATCTATCTGTAATTTAATTTCTGGAAAGTGAACTAAAAATATTTAATTATATTAAACCTGTAATTACTTACGTACTTATTTAAGCAACCATTGTAGTAAACCACTTTACAAATACCTCCCTCATATTATTTGCCCAGGCAACTCTATCCTAGGCCTTTTGCATCCAGTCACTAGTAATTATTTAAAACATCTGGTCATCGATTCAGAGGCCTTACTCTACTTCTTTTCACGGTTTCTTGTCCACTATCCTTTTGGTTCATCTTTGGTTATTGCATCTGTCTGCGACCACTTCAGCTTTGCTCTTCTTTACATGATGTCAGTAGCTCCCAATTTTTAGATATTAGATTTTCCGTTTTTTATAGTTGTGGAGAGAGCCATTTGCATTGTATCTACTTGTACAAATAAACTATTTTTGTTTATGTTTTTAGTTAAATGTGTTATCCATATTTTAGTAGTTTCAAATTGTATTCAATACACTATCAGTAGATGTGGTTTTTCATTGCCTGGAACACCGCAGGGATGCGGAACAAAATGATCCCGGGGGATTAGGTTTGATACAAGTGCGGTGGACTGACTCGGTCGCTAAAATGTTCCTTCATACGTAGAGCTGTAGTACACCAGACTCCAAGTAAAAAACTTTACGTGTAAATTCCACACATTGCGTTTAGCAAAAATTGTTTGAAAATGAAAACATCGGGCATCTATTTTACCATTTATATCTATAATATAATATAAGTCTATAAATAATTTAATTTTTTTAACCAGAATGTTCATTTTTTCGAAAGAACTAAAAGGAAAAATTCGCAATAGCAGAGTAGAAAAAAAACTTCGTTAGCCGTTGATTTTTGTCAGCGATTTTTTTATTAACAAAAACTGAAATATTTTTTTGAAAAGGGCTTTCCAAATACTAGTAGGTATTTATATTGGAGCATTTTATCCTATGATAGGACTGCCTTCAAAAACCAATCCTCGCAAATGAATATAAAACCTGCTAGAGAGAATGATATCACAAGCCTTGTTAGAGCTTCGGTAGGAAGAGCGTATAGGGTTCTAGAATAACATAGAATTCGCATGTTGAAAAAAAGGAAAGAAATTCAGTTATTAATAATGGTGGTTAATGTCTCTCTATCTACTCTTAGCTGTTGGGCCCTTTTATTTTTGTTCAGTCACTTCCGCCCTGCAGTCCACTGAATATCATCTAGCCATCTTTGCTGTGGTCTCTCCACACCCAACTTTGACAGCCTGGATCGCCTGGATCGCCTGGATGACCTTCTTCGGTAACTTACCAAGAAATAGCTGGAATTGCCAAAAAAATTAGCTGATATTCGAAGGTTTTGTCCACTACTTTTATATCCGAAAATTAACCGGCAATAAATTGCCGGTCATTCGACCATACTCAAAATTTCTAAAGGGTCATTGTAAAGGAAAAGCTTTGAACATCTATAATCCAAGTTCAAAGATTTATTGGCATTTAAGGCTGATATTTAATGCATGCCCAATGCCCATAGTAGGCACATGTTAGTTCACGCTTGCACATGCTGCATGTGTACTTACAAATTACCAAACCTCACACGAAAAAACAACTTTGCCTGTCGCCTCCTCCTGGAACCGAGGTGGCATTGAATTTATGTTTTATCAAGGAATGTCAGTCTCATACCAACCACAAAATTAAACAAAATTAAGGAAGAAACACAATATGAAACAACAACAAAAATGAAATCAATGAGAAACAATATTTGCATTAACACTATGCACTTGCCTGCTATATTACACATATAAAGTTGAATTACAAATATGAGATCTCACAATTGCGTATTTTTGTTGAAAATTATTTTTTATAGTTCAATACGAGTATACTTATGTAATGTCAGCTCTATAATCTTCCAGCTTTGTTGTAGGAGCTCTATGATTCCATTTTATTTCATTAACCGAGGAGTTTGATGGGTCAATTTATTTTGCGCTTCATTTGATCCGAAGAAAGGAAATTCTGCTTTCGTTTCGGAAACACAAGTCGCAATAAAATCCGGCATGCGGGGTCGTAAAAAAATTACTTCCAATTTACAGAGACAGAATTGCATTTCGATCCCTTTGTGACTTTACCGTCTCACTAAATGATACAATGCATCAGCGATTTTTAATATATTTAATTGGATAGCTACGTTATACAAAAGTAAAAAAAAATAGTCTAATGGTTAGCGTCTTTGACTCGACATCGGCAGGTCTCAAATCACTAACAATCTAACGGTTCCTGCTTTACCCTACGCCTTTTTTATGAATAATTGGCGATCATTATAGCAATAAGCAATGCGGGCTGTTACGTTATTCGGGAACTTAAGTTTTGAAAAAAAAGTTTATTTATTTATTTTGGATAGTTTTTTTTCAATTAGTTCCTATGTATTGGTCTGCTTGCTTATCATTAACTACTTGTGAATCCTCCATGCTCTACGCAAAACTTGCCTTATATACCAGTGCTGAAGAAAATTTGAGTACCCATTACAGCGCGTCTAGATTATCAATAAGCTTGGGTACGTGCTTGAAGGCTCCAGACACTCACATACTCATTTCAGCGGCTATGAAGCGATTATACAGAGATCAAGCAGCCGAAATCTAAAGCTTGTACGATCAATGAACTGATCATGCAAAAAATATATGTATTTCTTTTGTGAATCGTAGATCGAAAGTTAATATAAATTTGAAAGAAAATGGTAGTAATGTTTTCGCGTATGATTTTTACAGTCAATATGGAGATAGCTTATCCAATTGGAGGGAGGTACTAAAAAATAGTTGTTAAAGTGCATTGTGCCAAGGAATAATCTGATACAACTTTGCGCGTGCGTTTCTCAATTTTAGTGCCGTTATTTACGACCGAAAAGGCCATAAAGAAAAAACATATTTTTTAAACTACAGCAGTAAAAAGTCGTATGAATTGCATGCATAGAAAGATGAACGCTTCGGAAAACAAAGGAATAATGGGATTTATGAATTATTGTATTATTTTTCACAGTCTTACAATAATGTGAGGGTGTAGGTAGTAGTGTTCAGCATCAATATTGGAAGGTAGTGGGTTCGATTCCAAGCATAGTCCAAAAAAATAAAATTCTCTTCCTGGGGTGAGATACTCATCTAATTGTAATAAAAAAGGTTCATATGGCTTTATAGCAATTGAGTTTTGTTTAAAAAATTGTAACTGTTGGCAATGAGAATAAGCTATCCAGATACGAAGTCAAAACAAAGTTGCAAATTTCCACAATCTCATGGTAAGAAGGCGTCACAGGTGTAGGTGGCTAGCGTCCTTAGCAACCAACAACAAAATGCAGAATGCTATTTGGTTAGCTACCCGGATGAAGTCACAATTTTTAAAATAAAATTCATAGGCTTTTACGGTAGGGAGTTGACACTGAAGGGTTGCTTTCCGAGATCTGTAGCTGGAGGTTTCAGACGTTTTGTCAATATCTACGATGAGCTTCTTCACATCAAAATCCCGCTGAAGTAACCTACCGCAGGCTCAATAGACCAGGGCAGCAGATCCTTGAATACAACCCTCAAGTGTGACAAATTGTTTCTCAGTTTATTTGTGTTGACTTCCTAAAATTATATTTTTTGAAAAGATACATTAATATTAAAGATTCATATAAATTGAAAGCCCACAAGCAGATATGTGTAAGTCCACGCATAAAAATTATGTATGCGAGATTAGAAAATAATAACACTTATTTCAAATCAACATAAGCCCTGCCACTCTTGTCGCCCTTCCGTGACATCGGTATGACATTGACAAAATTATCATTTTTTATATTATAGGTAGCCAGCTTCATAAGTCCCAACCTTAAAAAACATATGAGCACTTTTACGAAGCTTCTGGATACATCTCAGTAACAATAATTTTTGATCTGGAACTTTCTACGTTTTAATATGTAAAAGAAACAGCAAATTTCGGATTGGACCATTAATAGTTCCATTTTGTGTCGTTACACTGGTTTTAACTGCCGCCACAATGGCGTCCAACAATAACGATTAGATTTACGTTAGTCGGGCTCGTAAAAAGCCGAGGACTTCAAGCATGGACGTATGTATGGGGCCCTCCTAGAGATAATGATGTTTGTATTGAACAAATACACCTTAGGCGATTGCAACAACCCTGTTCCAAATCAGATATCAAAATTGTACCCCAAAAAATGTGACATGTTTTCAGGAAGAAAATGATCTACCTACATATTTAGACATTTTTTTTGCCCATATAGTTCGACCGGTCCGTAGTCCAGAGGCAGCACTTTGGACTCTTAAATGGAAGGTTGTGCGTTTGAATCCCGGCGGAGCACAATATTCTTTTTCTTTTTAAATATGCCCTTCGCTGGGTTGAAAAATTCATAAAACTTTTACCAAAGACCGGTCACTAAAGGTCCATCCAGCCTTACAGCAACTGGGTCTTGCTAGAGTATTGGCGCTTTGTAACGACGACCAAGTTCGTTAACACCTCTGCGGCACTACAACTAGTGTCATAGACCCCTAGAGTCTCTGAAATCTAGGGAGTTACCCGCACAGGATTTCTTAAAAAAAAACACTAGACTACTGACCACCAAAATTTCAATTACTTTTCTCAAACAATAACTGATTCTGATTTCTTAACATTATTCTAGAGTCTGCTAGTGTTCTCAGTTCCAGAGACTTACTTCTCGATTTACATCAAGGTTGTCTTTCTTGTGTTGTGTTTTATTTATTTTAAATACAAACTAAAAATACCGACAAGGTTTTCTCAGCCAACACAAAAATGAGAACCAGAGATCCAAAAATGAGAGCAGGGAAACCGCACTTCAAGTGAAGTGTTTGGCGTGATAATTGAGAAAATAAATAGGTTCCACACACAACACGCAAAAATCCTTCGTAAAAAAAGACGGTTAGAAATTTCACCATATGTGCAGATAAGTTGTACTTGTTGTTTTGATTTGGATACCAATTTTTTTTAGTTTAATGTTGGATATAATCCAACTCTTCCAAGCTCTGCGACCTGTTGTCATTAAATTCAATCATATACGACTACAATACTCCCTCTCTTGTTGGCAGTACAGAAGATTACGAGATCAATGGTTAAAGCCAAAACGTCAGTCAAAAAATGTACGCAATCTAAAGCAGCGCCTTGTCAGTTTATGTACATTTTCAATAAAACGCTGTGGCCGAGTTTGAACGTAACGTTGTATTCTTGTTTACAGGTCGTGCACTCTGAAAGGAAAAGGTTTCAGTCGTTTGATCTTATAAATTATGAACCAGCGATTCTTGTGTGTAAGCAATTCGCCTTCTTAATGGACGGATGGGATTTCTCTCAGACTCGTACTGTTATTCTTTTGTCGTATGGGTACTACATATTACACAGCCAATGTAAGCTCGGAGTAATACATCACGCAGTGTTCACTTGCGAAATGATCTGGATATAAAACTGATGGAACTGCTTTATTTTTATATTTTAAAAAGGAAGTCTAAATCTAAATGTAAGTTGTAAAGATAAATATCATTTAAGACCATATTAAACGCATTCCCACAAGCAGACATGTATAAGTTCGCGCTAACACATGCCGCATGTAATCTATAATCTATAATCTAAGTTGCAAGGATATATTCATTTAAAGCTCTCAGATGTATGCCCACAAACCAACAAGTGTAGTTCGCGCTTACAAATGCTGATTGTGTACTTACAAATAAAATCCAAACCTCAAATGAACATAAGCCCCACAACTTTTGCCGACCTTCCCTGAAACAGGGGTGACATTGGCAAAGTGAACCATTTTTTACAGTATGGGTGGTATAATATAAAAACCCAATCTCAAATGGACAGAAGCCTTGCAACTCTTGCCGACCTTACATGAAGCAGGGGTGGCATTGGCAAAGTGAACCATTTTTTTACAGTATTTTTGGTCAGCCTCATACCCACCTATAAGTCAAGGAATTACGGAAAGTAGTTACGATTAAAAGGAAGTAGTAAGCGAAGTTGTAGTCAAAAATAAATTATTAAGAAATAAAAGAAAATTTTCCGCTCTTTCTTATGCGCTAACTCCCATAGCTCTACGATGATTTTTATGTGGTTTATGCCCTAACAAACAACTGCGTTTTCGATGTATGGTTTTGGTGTAACTATCAAGATTTTGGTCTTTTTTGTCCTAAAAGCGCTTGTGACATCACCAAATCGAAAAACATCCCAAAACCACATTAATAGAAATGCCTGTTTTTTAAATTTTAGAGCTTTTTTGATTTTAACGATATGATAAAAAAAAGTTTTGCCATTTTTCTGCAATCTCAAACATTAAACTGCTCTCCTGAACAATTAAGTTTTTGTCGCTTATGCCCTACTTTCTTTTAACCGTCGATATATAATCTAAATTTTAAAGATATATAAATATTTAAAAATCATATTAAATACATGCACGCAAAAAGAAAAGTGTAATTTTGGGCTTGCACACACTGCATGTGTTGGTACCTTACTTACACGAAAAAATCCCAACCTCAAATGAACGTTTATCCTGCAAATTTTGCATTTCTTCCCTGAAATAGGGGTAAAATAGGCAAAGTGAACCAATTATTACAGTATGGGAGGTCGGTCTCATTTCAGCCTATGAGTGAAGGAATAATCTATTTTTTCACTTTACTCGAAGTATTAAGTACCTTTTCGAGAAAAAATGTATGTGAACTTGTAAAGCACCTCTGGCAAAACAAGTTTCGAAACCTTTTTTGCCAGGGGTGCTTTAGAAGTTCACATACATTTTTCTCGAATACAAAATACTTCGAATAAAGTGAAAAAACTCGTACTCAGGGTCCAGAGCATCTAGACTAAAGACTACGGACCATCTATTTTTACGTAGTAGTTTTTTTAAGGTAAGTTATTTTATTGATAGCTATAAACTTTCTTCGTAGCAACACGCTCATTGATAGTTAACTTCTTGTCTACACTCTTTCATTTATCACTGGTTGGTATTAAAAAGCAACCTTTGTTTGTCTGAAAACGGAAACATGATATTTCTACATTTGTTTCCCTTCTTTAAAATTACATAAAAGACATTGTTATTCTATATCAACAATCCAGATATCTCCTTAATAATTAAAAAATAAATCTTCGTATTATAGGAACCTGTAACTCCTAGACGGCGCGTCCCAAGATACAGATGTAAAAATGTTCACCAGGCTTATCTGGAGGATAAAAATGCAATAAATTAACCCTCGCAGATCAATAGGTGGTCACCAACATGTCTGGCAAACGTGGTGACTTATTGCCAGCTGCTCCAACTAAGCATTGAAACGTTCCATTTTTAAACGCAAAATAAGTGTGTTTAAAGTGAATTATAATTGCTTTACAAAATTGAAGAACAGTTTATATAAAATGAACTTTTACTTTACAAACCACAAAAAAAAAATATTAAAAAAAAAGAACTGAATGCAGCAGGTGAATTAAAGGCGTGAAGAAGACTAAAAGAGGTCTACCTTTTTGCAAGAATAAAATGAGTAAGGCTGAGGAGGAAGAAGAAGAAGACTGAGGAACGGAAAATATTATTAAAATAAACCCAGTTCTGGATTTCCATTGCGACGAACCTAGCGTGCCCATTAGCTGTGGGTCCTCCTGATACAGGACGGGTATGAGAAAAGCTCGAGCATACTGTGTGTCTGCTTGTGTTAGTCGTTGCAACTTAGATCATAGGTAATCCTGGGAACAGAAGATGGCATTCTCTAAAATATCTCACCGTCAAAAAAAATGCTAAATTGCCGCGTCTGGTTCTATGCGAATCATATATTTGTGAGATTATAATGTTTTACAACCGTTTTTCCAGAATATATTCAAGAATAATTGTAAGAACATTGAAAATGTTGTTTTTCAAATTAATTAAGGAAAATTAAGCGCACATTCACGGTAAATAAATTCCGTCTCATTTAAATATATAGAAGAGAAATTAACGTTGAGGAGAATTCCGTTAAACATAATTAATTTTGCGTTAATTATCATCTTACATACAAAATGTTCACTCTAATTGCTTCCTTCACCGCATGACAACGACATACGTGATCATTATAAAATATCACAACTCCATTTAAAATATCTCAACTCCATTGAAAACATTTCAACTCCATTTAAAATATCTTTACTCCATTTAAAATGTGACAACTTTATTTAGAATGGTCTAATCATTCGATGATTGGTCTGTAATCGAGTGGTTAACACTTCGAAATCGTTATCGGAGTTCACAGGTTCGATTCCCGGTAGAGAGACGACCAAGCTCGCACATGGCTCTTAAGGTGTTACTCACACAAAAATAAAGCTCACCAAATAAATGATCCTAATATTATTATTTACTGTTAAAATATCAGAACCCAATTTAAAGTATCAAAACTCTATTTAAAATACCACAACTCCAAATAAAATATCTATGCTCCTATAAAATAAAGCTCTATTTAAAATATCACACCTATTTACAATTTCATTTAAATGTTTTTGTTGTTGTTCGTATATTGTTTTAGAGGAATGCAATTCAACAACGTGCATATTTCTGCCTGACGAGATGTGGCTTTGGAGGAAAGTGATCAAGACATCATGGGTCAAAAAAGTGAAACGAAAAGGTGTTGCAGGAAGAAAAATAAAAAAGAGAGCCCAGAAGTCATATTTTGAAGAGGAAAACCAAACTATTGGGGCACTACATAGATTAGACAGAGCACTTTAGCAATATCTTCGAAGGAAAAATCTTGACAAGGTGAACAATAGGTCTCCCAAGATTTTATACTTCTAAAAAGAAGCGACTCATAAATGTCAGCGCCTTTTCGCAGCTCAAGAAGATAGCAACCAGCAGATAGCAACCAGCAGATAGCAACCAGTAGATAGCAATATTATGTAAAGAATAACAATTTAGACAAGGATGATGAGAAAACGGTATTAACATCATTGTAAATGTAGCTATAAACCATAAGGTATAAAAAGATTATTGTAAATCAAGAAAATTTTGATGGATATGTATAAATTGAAATAGGTATATGTGCAAAGATAGCAAGAATAAGAAGCAACTATATTATGTAGACGATCTGGCTACAAAAAGCGAATTGGTAATGTTACAAGTACTGTTTTAGTAGTATAAAAAATGAAATAAGTATATCCAGTTCTGCACAGGCTTTGTCACCCTTAGCAGAATGGTGACAGTTACAGTTACTTACTAGCAAAAAAGGCGGCGAGGTATTTATACGAACCATGTAAATAAAAGCTTTTTATTTCCGCCTCTTTAAAAAGCCGTAATATTTCTACAAAAAGAACTTGTTGTTTTTTTGTTGTTTTTTTTTCTTCCGAGCAATCTACATAATATTATTAAACTTTTATCCCGGCAACGTAGAGAAATGAATTACTTATACAATGTGACAGTAACTCTGATGCCTCGTTCGGTAAAAGGCAGTACTCAGTGCGTAGTATAAGTTATTAAGGAATGGAAGTAACAAGATTTTATGTATGAATTTATTGATTAAGGAATAAACTAGCTTTATTTAACCTAATATTTGCAATGTTTTAGTTATTAGATTATTGACACTCAAATATGAATTATTATGTAACTCTAACGCTTACTCTGTTGACGGTAGCCAGAGACTTTGCAGAGTTGCCTCCATTTATTCCCATGATAGTATTGCCTCTTTCCATTCCTCCACAACTTTCCCTTTTTTAACACATTTGCATCTTTTAAATTCACTATGAACGTTCCATTGTTTAATAGTGTCCACATTAAGATCAGGTCACACTTTCCTTGGTCTTCTTGGTCCTCTATTTATTCTTAATTGTATCATATTTCTTTGTCTATTCATCAGTCGTTCTTTCTTCATATCCAAACCATCTCAATTAATTATTTGTTTACTGAACTTACTTTACTTTTTTTTCTATTCACCCATTTATTCTTAACTCTATCGCTTGCAGTGTTATTCACAAAACATTTGGTCCATAGCTAATCCATGGATCATCGTTTTTTCGGATGGAAAATTCACGTTAGGTAGCGGTTGAGTCATGGATTAGCTCTGTGTCAATGAAGCCGTTAGAGTTCTTCCTGTATTTTTGAAATGCTGATTTGATAAATCGTGGATAAAACATTTTATTAGGGGTTAGTTCTCATAAGAAAGTGAACTAATCACATATAAGCGCTCATGAGAAACTACTTAGCTATAGTATTTTTACACTTTTAAAGTGTTTTCTCTAGTTGAAAATAGGAAAAAGGTGCATTTATTTGAGAGACCCATATTAGCTTAATATGACACTTATTCAGTCTTACCTTTAAGGAATCGATATATACCTAGCAAATTTTACTTATACTCATTGTCCATGCTTCACTTCCAAACACAGGTATCTCTGAGTTCTCAGACTGTAACTGTAACTGTAACTGTAACTCTGTCACCATTCCGCTAGGGGTGGCCAGAGCCTCTGCAGAGTTGCCTCCATTTTTTCCTATCCTCACATACCTCTTTCAATTCATTCATATCCATCACCTTTTTCATGCATTTTCTTCTTTTACGCTCACTTTGTATATCCCATTCTTTCACAATCTCCTCAATCTGATCACTCCATACTTTTCTCGGTCGTCCCTTCCCTCTTTTTCCTTTCACACTTTCTTTGTATACATACTTTGTCAGTCTATCATCATTCATTCTTTCCACATGCCCAAACCATCTCATCACATTCTTTTGTACCTTAACTTTCACATCCTCTTTCAAATTACATTCTTTTTTTACCCATTCATTCCTAACTCTAACTCAGAGGTTACATTTATTCTACTGCCCCATCATTGCTGGCTTCATCTGAACAGTCTGTTGAATAAAAGTAGGCATTGCGTCGGTTTTCTGAATTTTCAATTATAAAATACTGAAAAATAAGACACGCTCCATAAGCTGGTGCCGGAATACTATCATTTTGTTTCCAAGGAGAAAAATTAAACTTTTTTACGTACATTTTGACTGACTAAAAAATTAAACTGAATCGAGGCTACATGAAACAAAATTTTGTTTCAACTAAGATGAACCGCTTAGTCTCAAAAATAAGGTACAGTTTTTTGTACGTGTACTTTTTTTTAATACGACTGTGTTTTTAATATTCTGTACATGAATAACTTGAAGGAAATTTTAAATCTGAAAGAAATATTCCTGTAACTGAACATAGAGATTTTGTTCTAAAACGTATTTGCATAAATATTATGTATTTCAAAAAATAAAATAAAGAGTGCTTACCTTTTTTCTATAAAATACTTTTACATTCTCATGTTTCCAAAAAACAACTGTTTACGTAAACATTAAACCGGTGGATAGCTGAGTTGATAAAACGCATGCATTACATGCCGAGAACTCAGGTTGGAATCCCACCGAGGGTGTCAGAAATATTTCCCGTTTCGGTGTTCATTTTAAGCCCAAATCAAAATACCAACAAGGTTTACTCAGCCTTCACACGAAATGAGTTATAGCCCCCTCGGGAGCTTGGAAACCCCCCACTTCAACCGAAGAACTTGGCGTAAGGCTGGCTCCTTAACCTGTAAAAATAAAAAGATTCTCTTTGGCTCATACGACTCCTTCCGGGAGAACGCGGCAAGTAGATACGCCATTTGTGTATCTTAGTTGCGTTTGTCAAAAAACAACTTTGGTACATATAGAATATGGTGTACGTTTCAAACCATCACATATTTAGTAATTAATTAGCAACGGACTCGACCCGGTGTTTTTATTCAAACATGCTAGTCAAAGCCATCGTTTTGCTAGTTCGGCCATAGCGCGGACATTTTTGCAACAAATATCGGTGTTCCTAACAATACATACAAAAATACCAATTACAACAAACATTTTTATTTCCCTTCCTAATCATCATTTAAGCAAGATGGATAACATACGCAAAAAAAGAAAAGCAAATACGTGAGCAAAAAAAAAATACACGCGGTAATCTAGAAGCAATGGCAAGCAATGACGTTCAGTTGGCGTAAGACAGGGATGGCGAACCAACCGCACGCGTATTTGGGTGTCACTTTTGAGAATTTTAATAATTTCAAAGAAAAAAGTATTAAACCATTACTTTTTCATGTTTTCATAATGCAAATTGGGAATTAATTTATTCAGTTTAAATTTTTTTATTGCTTATTGTTTTCAAATAGTCGATATGGGGAAAAATGTTTGTTGGAAATTTTATACTGAGTCGAAACCAAAAATACATTTAACTAGCCATGATGCAGATGAATGTCTCATCCGCGATCTTGTCCGACATCTACTTCTGGTGATTTAATTCGTGCATCTTTGGCGTAGAAAAGACCTATTTAATATCACTTCAAGATTTTGTCAAATATGATTTTTTACTAATCGTTGGAAATCCAGCGTTCTCTACATGATGGTTTTTCTTCATCTATATAGTCTATCCATAATCTAAGTTGCAAAGATATATTAACATTCAAAGCTCATATCAAATGCATGTCCCCAAACAGACACGTATAAGTTCGCGTTTACAAATGCTAAATGTGTACTTACAAATTAAAATCCGAACCTCGAATTAGCATAAACCCTGCAACTTTTACCGACCTTCCCTGGAACAGACGTGACATTGGCAAAGTGATCAAGGCTTCTCTTAAATCTGTTTAAGCCTTTGGGCACTCCTAATAATGAAGGATTAGTATGTAAGAATTTTTCGGCATGCGAGATAAAAAAGGTACGCCAGGGATGGAGTAGGCAAAAAATAAACCGCAGAAATGTCACCACAAAAGAGAATTTAATTGAAAAGAATGAGCCAAGCGCTTTGGTAGCGCCTCGTGGACTAAATGGGTACCAACATTGGGCGCGAAAATTGAAAATAAAAACTAAAAAGTCGTAAAAACATAGGTGGTGTGTGGCAATTCAAATGTTTATTTTATTGTTTGTGTTTAAGGGTTTTTTGATCCCAATAATTTATGCTTTCACTTAGCTGTAGATGCTGCAGCTCTCAATATAGATAATTTTTTTTGCTAAGACTGTTTAAGTTGTTACTTAAATAAACCGGTAGTGTGCGAAAACCTTCGCAGAAAAAGTGGTTCGCGAGAGAGTCGTGCAGACAGCACTAAATAGTTGCAAGGTATAGATTTTGAAAGGTTTGGTTCGTAATACCACAATGAAGCGGTCACTGGTCTAAAAAAAATTGTATACCACTGTTCTAAAACATGGTTTCAGCATATTTTGAGCAATTGATGCTGCAATTAATATGGATTTGGTGCTTTTGTATACAATTGGTCATTCATTATCTTTGAATCCTTTTTCTGTCATGATTAAAACTCTTTCGAAGTTTTGCGATCAAGATATCATTTATTTCATTAAAAATATATCGCACGCTTAATAATAAAGAGAAATAACTCTAAAATTGGGAAAATCGAGATTTTGTAATAAAACGCAAGAACAATGCGAGAAGAATAGGTAGAATGCGACAGCCGTTCAATTTGGACGAATATGACCGAGATAAAACATCGGCCGCCTTTTTCATCCCATACAAGTTGTACTGGTTGTCTAAAGTTCAAACGTGATTTCCCAACATTCTTGTTTTTTGAGTTATTGCTCTTTATTATTAAACGTGCGATATGTCAATGCAATTAAACAGCAACGCAAGATGCCAATGTTTCTTTTCGTTTAAAATCTAATCGTGAATAACAGAAACTTTTTATTTTCAAACTTTTCTTTGAAATGCAATCTCAGTTCTCTCTGTATATAATCAGAACATTTTTTTAAATTAGATTTTTTTTATATGCATAACTTGAAAATAATTTTCAAAATTATTTTTTTGGACATTTAAACTTATTACGTGCGTACAATGTTGGTCGCAAAAACAAAGTCGCATGGAATTTGTAAAAACAGACCTAATTATTTTCTTCTTAGAAATTCCTTGGACGCCTTTGCTCTTTCAGTATTACATAACATTATTTTAACGTAAAACGCAATAATGAGGACTGTGTTAACGCAGGAAAAATGGTGAAATAACAATAAAAAAACGCGTTTTAGAAAGTTGTTTTTTTCAGCAATCTTTTCCGTTTGGTCATTTTTTAGGTTGGTTAGGTTTTATTTATATATTTCATAATATGAAAACTCATATGGGTTCAAAATACGTTTTTCCTTAAAATATTTATTTTTACTATTATTGAATTTCTTCGTATTGCTTTTAAGAAAAATCTAAGGTATATTATACACAGATATTCTAGTCTTACAGCAATTGGATGTTGTTTTATTTGGTGCATTGTAGCCACGATCAAAAATTTAAATCGTTAGGTGTGATCACACTGATCTATAATCAAGTTTCACAGACCAATTATAGTTTGAGGCTCATCTTTTATACATGCCGACAAGCCGGCACATGTAGCGATATGAACATACATTTTCCAACTACTGCTGCGTTTCCTTGAAACTAGGGTGGCATTGGCAGAAGTGAACTAAGTTTGAACAGCATGGGGGGTCAGCCTCATCCCAACCTATAAGTTAAGGAACGAATGATAATCTAAATGAAAAGTTAGTGTGAACTTGTATCCAAAAACTTCTTTTGAGACCTTTTTACACAGAGGAGATATTGGCTCGAAGATACATACATACTACAGACATACAACCAGCATAAAGCTGTAACATTTGTACAGTTTTTGTGACCACATAATCAATATTTAAGAACCTTTCACTTATTTATTTTCATAATTAGGAGGGCCAGTCTTACACCAGCTTTAAGTGAGGGTCTATAAGCTCTAAAAAAACGAAATTTTCTTTATATTTTGTATTGTTTGTGTATTAACACTGTGAAAATTCATACTGTTATAGTTTAAAAATTTTTTGAGGAATTCAAAAACACTGTTTATTTTCACATGAATATATTTAAAAAGATTACAATCTTTAGAGTAAGTTACTAACGTTTTCGACCTAGAAGGTCATCATTTTTTTTTCTTTTCTTTTCTTGTGAATTTTTTTTTCTTGTGAAGGTCGAGCTATTTTTTTCGCTCCTACGATTTCAGTTAAAATAACTCAAACGGGAAGCGTTTCTTACAGATTTGGTTAGGATTGAGCAGTGGCCCTCTTGTTTTGAACGCAATCGTTCTACTAACTGAGTTTTTGACCGGACAACTGGACTTCACCATTAACTTTTCGTAGTACTTTCTTTACAATTGTGACACTCTTGGTGGGTATTAAACACTTTTAGCTCTGTGGCTTTAAACGCAAACTTTATACCAACTGAGCTATTGATTGGACCGATTCTGGGTTTTCTCGGCACTCATTTTAAACTTGCAAATGAATAAACTGTTAACTTTGTGTAAACGCCATATTAATGCATACGTATGATTAATGCATGAGCTGTGTTGTATGTATTATACTAAGGGAGGTAAAACCGCAGGATAATTTAATTTGACTCTAATGTGAAATTACTAGAACGCCATTAGCGACAGGGAACAGCCAAGTCTATAAAATCTAATATTGTCAGATTGTGGACTTGTCACATGCGATATGGTAATACACATTGACATCAAGATATAATATTTTGGTAGAAATTACTACTCTCATTTCTTGATGTACGAGTATGTGACAAAAAGACTGGCAGCACATGGACGCTCATACCAATAAATAAATTGTTACTTATGGTTTGAGGCCTTTCTTCTTATTTTTTTGTGCCATTTTTATCAATGATGTGCGATAATAATCTAATAAATAATAATCTAAGTTGCAAGGATATATTCATTTAAAGCTCTCAGATGTATGCCCACAAACCAACAAGTGTAGTTCTAATCTAATCTAATCTAAGTTGCAAGGATATGTTACATTGAAGATTCACATTACATGCATTCTCACAACCAGACACGTACAAGTTCGCGCTTGCACATGCCTCATGTGAACCTACAACATAAAAATCAAATCTCAAATGGACATACACCCTGCAACTCTTGCCGTCCTTCCCTGAGACAGGGGTGACATTGGCAAAGTGAACCATTTTTACAGCATGGGTGGTCATGGGTAGTTCGCGCTTACAAATGCTGAATGTGTACTTACAAATAAAATCCAAACCTCAAATGAACATAAGCCCCACAACTTTTGCCGACCTTCCCTGAGACAGGGGTGACATTGGCAAAGTGAACCATTTTTTTACAGTATGGGTGTTTAGCCGCATACCAACCTATAGGTCAAGGAACATACATGACAAATTACATTTTTAAAATCACTAAATTATAATACCGCCAACATCACAGATTAACCGCCATCATGCGATCATCATGATTATTTTCACCTTGGATGCTACGGTACGAAATAGGGACTTGGTGCTTTTGTTGAACCATTGCCGCAGTTTCGTCAGCCACAATGCCCTTCGGCTTCCCTGAGTTTTTCTCCCTACAATCTTACCCTGTATAATAAAACGGAAACTAAATTTAAAAAAAAACCCTAGCTGCCAACATTTCAAATCAACCACCATTTCTTTTGCTCTTCGCATACTTATTTCACCTCATTCAGTCATCATCTTTATATTAAAATGTAAATGAATGGAATCGTTACACAGAGCAACTTTGATAGCTTTGGAGTATTGA
The DNA here is from genome assembly GCA_951799405.1 of Agapetus fuscipes. Lineage (NCBI taxonomy): Eukaryota > Metazoa > Arthropoda > Insecta > Trichoptera > Glossosomatidae > Agapetus > Agapetus fuscipes. The sequence continues at coordinate 17,570,109 of OX637334.1, forward strand.
GGCTTCAGAGTATATTGGCTGTCGATTGAGGTTTTAAAGGAAAAACTACGTTGGATGTAATTTTCCTATCAGCCCACGCACTGGTGAGTCTATCAGAAAGAGAGGGAGTATTAGAGAAAGGGAGAGAGTATCACAAAGCTGGCATGCCAATTATACCTGGTTTATTTTCTGTCGTGGTAAAAAGAAATGCGAGACTGGAGTTTAAATATTGCAATGACATTACAAAAACTTCTAGTTAGCTTAAAGAAATCTGTGAATTTTCATTTGACCTGTAATTTCTTATCGGTTTTCATAATGGTATTTTACAATCATCTTTGAAGGTATAAATTACGACTCAATCATTTTAAGTATTAAATATCGTATGTTTATTCAAATTAACTACAACTTAAATACAAAGAGTTGCTTCAAAACGCACTTAGTAGCAATATGGCTAAACTGAGAAAAAGAGGCAAACGTGTGAAGAATTAAAAACGGATTTTACTAATTATGGTAATATTCCTTGACTGATAGGTTGGTATGCGGCTGACCACCCATACTGTAAAAAATGGTTCACTTTGCCAATGTCACCCCTGCTTCAGGGAAGGTCGGCAAGAGTTGCAGGGCCTATGTTCATTTGAGATTAGGTTTTTTATATTGTAGGTCCACATGCGGCATGTGTAAGCGCGAAATAATGCATGTCTGCTTGTGGGAATGCATTTAATATGAATCTCAAATGATACATATCTTTGCAGCTTAGATTTAGATTTAGATTAAGATTATATGGTAAAAAAAAGAAGAGGTTGTTTATAAATTCGTCAGAGTCGTATCCCACGTCATCAAGAGACGTGTCTCTTCTACTGCAAAGATAAACAATCTGCATTGTACGCCATAATATGTTGACGCATCGCTAAAAGTAACTTGATATACCTTCATGCCTCTATGCATGGAGTAGAAGATACAAGTCTTCTGATGATGTTGGATCTGACTTCTACGATGCGTTGAGAAAAGTGTTCTTCTCTCCATCAGAGTTTGTAAAATCCCTTTTTATTCTATACAATCACATTGGAAGGTAATTTAAAAGAGGGAAACATCCGAAAAAGAAAAAAAAAGCAGGAAAAAAGATCCAAAGAAGTATTCGAAGTTCATTCATGCTCTGAAATGATTGACTCTTATATTGCCTAGATTTTTGGCTGTGACTTTGTGAAAGTCAATTTGTATAAGTGTAAATAAAAATCATCTTTATGACCTACTCTCGATTGCAATACAGGAAAAATATTATTTTTCTTCGCTCTCTCATGTTTGATTTATTAATCTGTTGTTTCACAAGTTGTTGGCAAAAAACTAATTTAACAATATAATAACTCCACAGTTTTTTTAAAATAATTTTAACTGTGTAGTTTTCTAATCTAATCTAATCTAATTTACAAAGATATGTAACATTGGTGATTCACATATTGCTTTCTCACAAGCAGACACGTACAAGTTCACGCTTACACATACCGCATGTGAACCTAGAACATAATAACACAAATCTCAAATGAACATACACCCTGCAACTCTTGCCATCTTTCCCTGAAACAGGGGTAACATTGGCAAAGTGAACCATTTTCTACAGCATGGGTGGTCAGCCGCATACCAACCTATAAATCAAGGAACAAGTTAGTCGGAACAAGTTAAGTTAATATAATTGTTAATGTGTCAAACGGCCCTGATTCCAACTCAAACCTTCGGACAACTAATGTATAAAATTTAGATTTTTATACAGTTTAATTTTTGAGTGTACAGTATCTCAAAAATATTTGTTGATTTATTCAAAAACTGAATTCAAAGTCCTCCACGGTATGCCCCTCTCAGCTTTCGGCGTAAAAAGCTCATTAACGTTCCCCCTGTATGCGTGGAACTGGCTGCTGACATTTCCCTGCAAATATCATGTCAACGAAAGGTTGCGCGGATTTTCACCTTTTATACTCCACGTGAACTTTTCACTCCAATGTTTTATGAACGTTTGTGCTGCATAAAAAATATGAATATCGAATTTATTATCTGTACGTATATGTAGTTGCAATCAGCGATATCAGTGACGGCTCTTGATTTGATCCAGGATACGGCATAAATCTAATCTTATCTTAGTTGCAAAGATAATATATAACATTGGGGATTCACATTTTATGCATTTTCACAAACAAACACGTACAAGTTCGCGCTTGTACACGCCGCATGTGAACCTACAACATAAAAACCCAATTCTCAAATGAACATACACCTTGCAACTCTTGCCGACCTTTCCTGAAACAGGGGCGACATTGACAGAGTGAAAGCAAGACAATAACTGACGAGTATTAAGCGTAGAGCAGAGATGGATCTAATCTTTCGTTGATTCAGTATTCCTGTCCTTAGATTTAAATTATTATTATTTCGTATTATGTGTATCATTATTCATCTCTAGATCTAGCAACAATCCCACAAGGAGTGCCACCCGAGGTATGCTATTAGCTTCAGTAACATCGAACCATTTACTTTTAGAGTCATGGGCACGCCTCTGACCTAGAGGTTCTTGTTTTGTCGTGCCGTTGCTTTCACTTCACGGGAAGGCCTTTCGCCACTTGAGAAAATATATAGCTTTGCATGAGCGTCCATGTGCTGTGGGTCCTTCTGACACATACATACAGGACGGGTACGAGGAGGGTTTGAGCATATTGAATCTGAAAATTACTTTAATCAAACTTATAAGCGCATATTTTGGCAAAGTCTTTATACGTTAATTAAACGTTAGAACTAAGAAATCATTTAGTAAAGTAATGGATTATTACAAAATCTTAATGTTAGATACACCGCGTTTTAAAGAATGACTTAAAATTTGTTTTTAAAATATGTTTACAATTGGTAAAAGGTAGAACAACATAATATGTATATGAAATAGAAAGAAACTCAGAAGTTACTTAAACTAATGACATTGTTTTGGTAGGACAGCAATACCCGTATGCCTCTAAAATCTCACCGCTACTGCACAAAATAGTTACTCCTGACTTGTCGTTTACTGTAGACCCCGCATAGGATTTTGTACCCGTTAACTTTACCATAGCGTGTAATCAAAGTATATGGAAACTTATAAGCTCATCAGGTGTGATGTTTTAGTTTTCATATATTTTTCAATTAATGTTGTGCTTGAATTTAAATATTTTTTTTATACTAAAGCAACGACATATTTTTTCCCGTATGTGCTCGTGAACTTTGTTTCATATGAACTTTTGTTTGAACATAAAAAAAAACAAAATTGCCATACATCCGTTATAAAATGGCAAAAAGGTAAACAGTTCATACGTCAAAAACATTTGTTTGCTTTAATATTAATATAAACAAAGTAAGTTTTCTGTACAAGTGTAAAACGAATGTGGAAAAAGAGAAAAATAGTTTCAGGTTGCATGATATTGGGTTTCCTACCTTGTTATTTCACGTTTTATTTATTTTTATACTTCGCAGTTTTTCTTTCATAATACAAAATGAAGCGAATACAAGGAGATGGTATGCGGGATTTTAGACCAGATATTCCTAGACTTAAAGGTTGGTATGAGGCTGACCACCCATACTGTAAAAAATGGTTCACTTTGCCAATGTAACCCCTGTTTCAGAGAAGATCGGTAAGAGGTGCAGTGCTTATGTTAATTGGAGATTTGGGGTTTGGGTTTTTTATATTGTAGGCCCACATGCGGCATGCGCAAGCGCGAACTTGTACGTACCTGCTTGTGTTAATGCATTAAATATGGATATCAAATGATGTATATTCATGCAACTTAGATTTAGATTAGATTTCGGGTCACCTGAAAACTCTATCGTAGCGTACGTAGTATGGGTTCTACGACCGTATGTTTAGTCTACGACGTAGGCTTTCTCGTAGGCGGTCTACACGGGAGAAATTACTCACAGCTGCACAATTAGTTGGCGGGTAGCGGCCCATTAGCGCGCGGCGTTTATCTGGGCAAACTGTTGTTTCGGGGAGCGAGTCAACGCCCACTACATTACCCCAACAGGACAAGATGCTCGGCGAGCGCTGAAATTTCGCCGGTTAACATCCAATATCTTAAATGTTGTACAATTTATTACTTATAAAACAATTTATTCAGACCGTTTCATAGTCTATTGGTTAAAACTTCTGCACAAAAGCAAAGAGCAGCATTTGTAAGCGTGAACTTACAGTGGAAACTCTCTTGCCCTCATTGAGTAAATTGTCATAAACGCTCGTTCGGTAGCTCAGTTAGTAGAATTAGTCAAATAGGATGGGTTCAAAGATGGAAAACTAGGATTTGATCTCCACCGAGGGTGTCACAAATAATTTCCCGCTTCGGGTGTATTTAAGACTTAATTCTCAGATACCGGCAAGGTTCACTCAGCCTACACTATCAATAGCCTCGAGCAGAATTACCCTCACTTTAATTTAACTGATTGGCCTAAGGTGTTAACCTATTCATCATTAATAGTCTAATTCTAAGAAAGAAAATTTCATACTTGGCATTTTCCCAGAGTTTTCACTCCTTAGGCTTGTAAACGTCGGGGTATTATTAAATGTATGAACTTAATGATCATTTAAGTCTGTGATTTTTTCTGCTTTATGGTCGCTTCCAACGCAACATGCCGTGCGAAGCCAGTGTATGCAACTTTTACTCTAAATGGGACATCTTGTTTGTGCGCATCCCTTAAATGTGTATTTTAAATTTAAAATACTTGAACAGATAAAACAGAAAATGTGCATTATTTTTAATTTTTGTTTTTGTCCGGTCGATAGCTCAGATGGTAGAGTAATTGCATTCCATGCCGAGAACTCAGGTTCAAATTCCACTGAGGGTGTAATGATGTATACCACTTGTCGGGTCGATAGCTCACTTGTTATGATTGACGTAAGGCTGGTCCCCTTAGCTTTAAAAATAGATTTCTCTTGCCACATTAAACTCCTTACGGGAAAACGCGACTATAAATTACACCATAAAAGTGTAGTTTTTTATGTAGTTCTTCAATCCAGAAGATTGGATTAGAATACCCAGCTAGGGTGTCAGAAATGATTTCTAGCAATGGTGTTTTCCTCTTACCTCAATCATAATCCAGCAAGGTTAACAATAAGCCCAGGAACAGAAGCAATAAACGAAAGTTATTTTTTTCTTTTGAAAGTGGAGGAATCTCAACTTCAAGGTAAGAGGTCGACTTAAGCCTGGCTAACTTTCCTTTCAATAATAATAATAATAAATTTGGATGATTTATTGGTGATCGCTGTTTTTGTGTGAATCACACCTCAAGAGCCCTTTGCGACATTGCTCGTCGCTGTAGAAAGCGTAAATTCTCAAACAAGACGCAATTGGTTTAAGGCTGGATCTATGGGAACCGGTCTTCGGTAAAGGCAGATTAATTTTCAACTCAGCAAAGAGAAAATTTGAAAAATTAAATAATTTTGTTTGCTCCGCCGGAATTCAAGCCCAACTACCGTCCAACCAAGAGTCTGAAGTGTTAACCACTAGACTACAGACCGGTCTAATTCAAAAGTTTTATACCGCAATGCTTTCCCTTTATTTACCACAGTCTATTAAGCTTCATATTTTGACCATAGGTACTATTTGATAAATTAACAACTAAAAAAGGAGAAACTTCAATCACAATCTCTTTATAGATAAAATAGTGCAAAAATAAGTATACTTACGATTTACACAATCGACCGGTAGAACGTCTACTGTACGTGGGGAGCTCAGCACATAATACGATATGCAGTGATAAAGCTCAGTGGTACATGATTACGTGAGCCCTATAGTATGCCGGAGAAAGGCCGACCTGAATAATTCGCATTGTGTAGGCTCAAAAGAAAGACGGCGTAGAAGGCTCCAAAGGCAGATTCCCAAGAAGGCCGAGAGCTACGGCGTAGAGGGGCATGAAGGACACATTTCAGGGCAAAAAACATATATAGGTGATGTTTTACATCTCTTGAAATTACACATCAAAAAAAGATAGAGTCAGTGTGATTTTCGAGAACAAAATATAAATAAAAAACAGAACTTTATCGATACCTTACAAGTAAAACTGAATAAGTGACATATTTAGCTAACATGGATTTCTCAGATAGATGCACCTTTTTTCCCTATTTTCTACGAGAGAAACCACTACAAAAGTGTGAAAATCCTGTATTTTAGAAATTTGTCATGATCATTTCTTGTGAATAAATTCACTTTGAGAAATTGCTTCCAATAAAATGTTTTATGGACGATTTCTCAAATCAGTGAATCACAAATTACTCAGTTTTACATTTAAGGTGGCTTTATAGAGAGCATCGTGGCTGAAAAACCAACTGCAATGGTTTATACAAAACGACAAATCTCTTTTGTGACTGGCAAAATCCAAAATAATAATCCAAGGTTAAAGCCGAATATCCATAAGTATCTAGTTTAGATGTATTCATTAATCCAAAATGCTGAATTGTTCAGTACATAAAAAAACGCCCATTCCTACTGGTTGGGCGTATGCGGAATGGACTGTATTTATCGATTTCTTCCTTAGGGAGTTCAACCTCAAGATCTGTAGATTCCCAATGACGCGAGAGCATCGGGCCGAGACGAAACTTTCAGCACATGGAATAGTAAAAGTTGACTCACCAATATGCTGATTTGGATTGTGGTCCGGCCGTGGTCCTGATGGATGGGGATGATGTTGATGGAGATGCACTTTTGATTTCTCTGCTGGCGCTTGCGGCAGGTAACCGATTGATTTTTGGATGTAGAGCGGTGTTGCGGGTTTCGCGTCGTAATTCGTACTGAATACCTACCCGCCGAATGCTGGTAGGTATATTGCCAGAGCGCAATGGATTGCCCAAAATTCACCAAACCAAATACCTAATCATTTCGTCCCTACCATCCCCCCGGCCTTAGGGTGTTCACCCTAAAGAAGAAAAACGAGAGGGAGAGAGAGGGGAAAGGATCAGAGGTTGGATCAAATTGGCGTAAAGTGTGGATGCAACGAACGATCGAGTAAATAAATTTAAGATGGAAAAGAGAGAAAAAAAAATCCTATACACAAGAATTATCGCACAATTTCGCAATGCTGACGTAAATAACTATAAATGAGTAAACATACAGGTTTTACAACTAAATAACGTGGAAAGTAAGTTAACGTAAAACTACAATGATGCGCCTTCGTCAAGTTGACGTGGCGAACGAAACGTATAATGCTATTGAGTAGGGAGAGGGCAAAGTTTTGCCACTGGTCGCACGTATGTGCCTGTTTTCGTGCGCACACTCACCACCCTCACGACTCCGTCCGATCCAGCGTGGAGATCCTCCACCACGCCCAACGGCCATCTGAGTGGAGGGGATTTGTCATCACGCACAATAACAACAACGCCCCTCTGCAATGGGTTCGATGGAGTGTTCCACTTCTTGCGCGCCTGTAGTTCGGTGAGGAACTCATTTCGCCACCGATTCCAGTACCCACGAAGTAAGCAATCCAGTAAATTTTTACGCTGCAATATGTTATTATTGCTCTTACTAATAACCCCATGGGCCGAGTGAAACGAGCGCAGAGGTCCTAAAGTCAGAAAATGAGCTGGCGTCAAGGCGACGGGCTCAGAAGGATCAGTACTCAAGGCTGTGAGAGGACGTGAATTAAGCAAACACTCGATTTGTGTAAGCAACGTGTACATTTTTTCATAGGTGAGCAATATCTCTCCTATGATGCGTTGAAGGTGAAGCTTTACACTTCGTATATTGGTCTCCCAGACTCCACCAAAATGTGGGTCGCTGGGTGGATTCATCTTCCAATCCACTACACTGGTCACCACTTCATCGTTCAAAGCCTCGCAGACGGACTTAGACTTGATAAAGTTTTGCAATTCGTTGAAATGCGTTTTTGCAAGCGTGACTCGCTTAGGTTCACGGAGAACCTGAACACAGAAGTAAGAAACCGCTCCATATTCCCGTACACTTGCATCAGACAAGCCTAAAAGAAGTACGCGGTACGTATCAGCATTGATACCGAAAAAACGAGGTATTTCAAAATTATGTACAAGCGGTAACTTATTTCTAAAAGTTTCTAATGCGGTGCAACTGGTTTTAGGTGGTGGAATGGCATTCAAAACTTCTGCTGAATTGCTGATAAATTTGACTAAATTAAATCCACCCATTTTGAGCAGAGTTATCAATTCCTGAGCCAAACCAGCACCATCTGTGGACGTGCCTGTGGATATACACAGATCATCCATGTAAATATGGTTTAATGCGATTTCAGCAGTCTGAGGACAACGATGCCGTTCATCCACTGCAAGCTGTCTCACGGCTCGCATGACAAGATGAGGGATACAACGCTGTCCAAAGAAAACATGATGAAAATGAAACAGTTGTACATCAAATTCTTTTTCGAATCTGTGAACAACATTGAAATAATGACGATCTGATTCGCGGACTATTAAATTTGAAAATATTTGTCTAATATCTGCGGTGAATGCTGCCTTATATAGTCTAAAATTCAAAATAATTGACGTAAGATCAATTTGTAAATTTCGACCAGTGTGTAGAATATCGTTGAATGAGATGTTAGACGTAGTCTTGTGACTGGCATCCAACACAACGCGGAGCTTGGTGGTAAGTTTGTCAGAGCGACAAATACCATTATGAAGAATGACGTAAACCTTAAGTGGATGCGCAGCCTCGATAATACCATTATCAAGGTTTTCGCGGAAAACTTTAACGTTTTCATTTCGTAGAACAGGGTTCAAATCGAATTTTCGCTCCAAATGTTGATAGCGACGACGTGTCAAACCCAAAGAATCCCCTAAACAGGAAGGGTCGCGGTTGAAAGGTGATGCTGTAACCAAACATCCAGTATCATCACGTGATGTGTTCTTTATAAAGAAATCTTCGCACTGACGTTCGGCAGACGATACGATTTTTTCTACTGGCACTTCCTGCAGTGCCCAAGGTTGACGCACTAAACTGTCAAGAGAGTTTTTAGCTGAAGTGAAAAAACTACAAACTGAACTTGGCTGTTGTGAAAACTTATTCTCAATTGCGATATTCTCTACCGAGCCCATGACATTGAAACCAAACGCAGTTTCTAACGCATCAGGACTCTCAGGTAGTCCAATCACGTTACCAGGACGCAAAATTTCGACAAAAACGTCTGACCTCAACTGCAAATCAATTTGTCCGGGAACATTGTATTCCGGATCAGCCAGAGCTAATTTATGTTCATACTTAGCGACAAGCGCCCCAAAAATTATGCTATAATTTTCTGGAGACGGCGTAACTTCGGAACACACGGCCGAGGCCTTTCCAGTTAGCTTGCCGATCAAGTAGTACAATTTATCTGCATCGGACAGAGTGGAGTTGTTGTGTATCGTGTCCACAAAACTTGCATAAAAGAGCGGCCAATTACGGGGGTTACCATCAAAGCCCTTCAGCTTGATGGGAGGCAACTTGGGGTGACGCGCCGGTAAACCTTTTTCGACGCCCTGCAACCCCACGCTCGATGTGAGACTTGGTTTATTCGCTGTCACCTGCCGTTGGATGTGGCAGTGCATTTGATCGAATGCAATCAGCTTTTTGTAGTCCGGAGTATATTCCGGTTTCATTTCTAATTTCACCCAATTCAGTGCGTCCAGAGCCTTTTCAAACTCCTTCCTCATGGCTTCTATGCCTATCGCTTGCGTCAAGAATAATTTGACCGCTTCCTTCGTCTTAAGTTCAGACGATAAATTGTATGTTTCTTGTAAGCTCTCAAAATATGCTTTAAGTTTGGCTTCATTAATGGCAACTTCCGTTAACTGCGAAGAAGACATTATGAAATATGATTATAAGTAGTGCGTACGTTAAGGTATTTAAATAATTATCTTTTATGATGCTTCGTAATGAACAGAATATAATACAACAAAGATGCGGTGCTTATATGCGATGCAGTGAATCAAGAACAACTTGCTATGTGTTTCAAGATTTGTAAACGAGACGTATGTAAATATGTATGCGATGCGATAAATCAAGAACAACTTGCTATGTGTTTCAAGATTTATAAACGAGATGTATGTAAATATGTATGCGATGCGATAAATCAAGAACAACTTGCTATGTGTTTCAAGATTTATAAACGAGATGTATGTAAATATGTATGCGATGCGATAAATCAAGAACAACTTGCTATGTGTTTCAAGATTTATAAACGAGATGTAACAAACAAAATGTATGTAAATATGTATGCGATGCGATAAATCAAGAACAACTTGCTATGTGTTTCAAGATTTATAAACGAGATGTATGTAAATATGTATGCGATGCGATAAATCAAGAACAACTTGCTATGTGTTTCAAGATTTATAAACGAGATGTAATAAACAAAATGTATGTAAATATGTATGCGATGCGATAAACCAAGAACAACTTGCTATGTGTTTCAAGATTTATAAACGAGATGTATGTAAATATGTATGCGATGCGATAAATCAAGAACAACTTGCTATGTGTTTCAAGATTTATAAACGAGATGTAACAAACAAAATGTATGTAAATATGTATGCGATGCGATAAATCAAGAACAACTTGCTATGTGTTTCAAGATTTATAAACGAAATGTATGTAAATATGTATGCGATGCGATAAATCAAGAACAACTTGCTATGTGTTTCAAGATTTATAAACGAGATGTATGTAAATATGTATGCGATGCGATAAATCAAGAACAACTTGCTATGTGTTTCAAGATTTATAAACGAGATGTAACAAACAAAATGTATGTAAATATTGTAAAGATCTGACTCCATCTATATTCGTTTATACATCCGTAATTCTATACAAAGTATAATATATCTTTCTATGGCACTTAAAAACTTGGAACAAAAAAAAAAGTACCCTCATAAAAAAAACCTTGAGCTGTCCTTGACAACTCCATTGCTGGGTTGAATTCAGTTTCGTTCTATTCACCGTGGGTGACGTGTCTCTTCTGTGTAAAATCATTAGATAAAATCCTGAAAATTGCTGTTTAATATTTGATTTGTGGGTGTTTGTGTGGAGATGGAGCTGAAAATGGACCTGAGATGCTGCCGGGAGAAAATAATTAAGCTTATTGCACTAAAAATAACTAATGTCGCGACATTAATACAAACTTAAAACCAGTGGCGTGTTCCTGTCCGTGAGTAAAGCGGTTTGCACAATTATTTTTCTACCATTCGAATTTCGATTGGTTAAGGCATTATTTATGGGGATGTGGAAAGGTCTTTCGTAGTCTGTGCTTCGGGTCTTCCACCCATATCGGGTTTTCCCGATATTGAGGTGCACCAGGAACAGGTTATGGAGTAGATATTTCCACAAATATTGTTTTGCCAGGTTTTCTTTATTTTGGCATCTGTCTCGGGTCTACTTGGCCGGACTTGCTGAGCATCAGACGGTGCCATGGTATTGCGAATTTTGGTAGAATGATTGGGGTAAATTAGAAGCTGTCTTCTCTAACAAAAGCAGCTTGGAATAGAGTATGGAGTAGGCGCGCGTTAAGTTTTGGTAACGGGAATGCTGAAATATCCGACCCAGTGGGGTAACACTTAGTCGAAGCTGGTGACAAGACTTCCTTTCCTTTTGCCAAGAATTGGCGTGCTAAGGTCCTGTGATGATTCTTTGGTAGAAGAGAGAGAGCGTCAAGCTTGTAAACCGATCGGTTAATCTCACTTCGGGGTCGCAAGTCCCCGACTTCTCCATTGGAGCTAGCAGGCAGATTTTCTACTTAGAGGTGGGATTTTAATTAAAGTAAATATGGGGTGGGTGGAGGTAGATTTTGCATATCATTATAAATATATTATACGTAATACATTTAGGCACAATGTAATTTATTCATATTGTTATTATAATGTTATTTTGTAAATTTATGTAATCTGTCAAATAAAAAGACTAACAAAATTAACACATCAATTAACTTTTCGCGATCTGCGTCCCCCCTTTTTCCTGTTCCTCATTTTGTATACGCCTTTGAATACGTTGACTGCCATGTTTTTTCTATACGCCGTGACCTTACCAGAGCGGGTTCTAGTAATTTCACAGAAAACAAAATCCCATTAAAAATGAAAGTCACTTGTTTTAAAATCGGTTTTAATATCATATAGTCATTTTGCATTACACGTAACTTAAATCTCGTAAGCTTTTTAATTATAATTTTGAATTTACAATTTAGTTAGAAAATGCGTATGTTCCACACCAAACGATAACGAATTTGGGTTTGCCACTAAAGTAGATTTTGAAACGGTAAAACAAAAAATTTACACAACGTTCCGTTTTATTATCTTCCACACGACGAGGAGTCCTAACCTTAGCTAGACGATCACACCAATGGCCAAAACTACGACTACGATCCTCAGAGGAGGCAACGAGGGAATACCAGCACCAGCATTTTCAGTTCCAGTACGAGCAGTACCAGCATCTACCAGCGTTCCAAGATCTCTGATCTACCTTCACCTTCATCATGGACCAAGGAAAGGTCTTCAACAATCTCTCTGAGAGGGAAGATCTCACCATATGGAGAACTCATCATATGGAGGACATGGATGCAGGAGCACGGCCTTTGGCTCGCCTGTCATATGACACCTTTTCCAGAATACCTTGTCCGGTCTACTTCCATTTTCTTCGTAGGGGGGGGAACATTACAGTTGGTATCCGTGACCAAGGATCGTTTGGTTAGACAAGTGGAACATGCGTATTTTGTTAAAAATTCAATAGTAAATCAGTAAAATCCCTTTTAAATATCTTAAATCGAAAATGTCACGGTTACTGAATTAATTTTTGATAAAAATTTAATAATAAATTGTAAAATCGAGTATTAACTTCTTAAAGCGAAAATTTAACTAGTAAAAGAATAACGTATTTTAAATGTTTAACGTATCTAAAAAACTCAATATAGTTTAGTAAAATCGCGTTTAAATTTCTTTAATTGAAAACTTCACTAGTAAAATGTTAACGTATCTTTCTTAAAAATTTAATAGTTGATTTGTAAAGTCGCATTTAATTTTATTAAATCTAAAACTTCGCGAGTAAAAAAGAGTGTATTTTAAATTTGGTTAAAATTGCCTAGGGCTGCTTTTTACGCGCGCGGCCCTGATCTTGCTGCGACACATGTGTCGATTTTTTTGTGTGATTTTAGAATTTTGGTCTAGGGTCGAGGCATGGGTTTTTTTGGCTCATATATCCACTTTGGGAATAATGTATTGCCTTCATTCTTTTAAAAAAAAAAAGACTTTTGAACTTGTTCGAAACAAGGATTTGTTATTTTAGGAATATTATTATTGCCTACATTCAATATTTAAATAAATGCAAGATGTGTTTCGACGCGTAAGAAAAAAACCCTTAGTTTAAATAATATTATCGTTTTTTGCTTAAAAACCATAAATCCCAACACTGCCTGGTGATAAAATTTTATAACTTGCGTCATTTCAAATGAGAGTTATAGGTATTTTTTGTGCTTTCGTGTGAGTGATATAGGTTTTCATGTGAACAAAATATATTTTAAGTGTTCAGTGTTTTATATTTTGAGTGAAGTGATTTTGTGATATACGTGCGTTTAGTTTATTAGAAATAATAATATACTTGAGTGACTTACATAATATATCTTATTAAGTTCGAAAAACGAACGTCATAAGTGATCATTGAGTGATTGTATTTGCTTTGTGTTGTTTTGAGGTGCAACAGAATTTGTCGTAATTTGGAAGCTTTTGGAAGGCATTTTTTTAAAATAAATGGAAAAACAGATGGAGACGATTCTTCCATTGAAAATTGAGAGGCCGATATTCGCGGGGTTTGACGAATACCCTTTACGGTTCTTAGAAGAATTGGAAACATTTATAAGACTAACGGATGCCGGAGGACGTGCAATGCAGGTTTTTGATGAATGTTTGATTGGAAATGCTCGGCTATGGGCGGATATTTATCGTTCAAAATGGACATGTTTTGCAGAATTGAAGAAAGATTATTTGAAACGATATTGGAGACATTATCCAGACGATGTATGGAGGATGTGGATTGTTACCGGAGAATCTATAGCCTGTGAAGCGCTGAGTACCTGAGGATGATACAAAACATAGAAGAAGTCGCCAGAGCTAGAGTGAACTCAACCACAGAGGATTCCAGATGTTCTACACTTGAAGAGTCATGTTCACATAAGACGAATGCTGACCACACCAAGCGGAGACTGAGGACACAGTTACGTCGACGGGTAAAAGAAATGGAAAGTTGAAGATAATTTCGTCAGATTTTATTAATGACTATTACCTTCAATTGATAGATACGTTGATCCAATTCGATGATAATATGTTCTGATTTGGAAAATAAACATCACTGATTTATGAACACAAGTGCATATTTCATTTTATTTAAATTATCGCCTGCAGAAGTAACCACATAATATTATAGTGAGATGATCTACGGGGTGAAACTCTTAGGGGGGAGAAGAGCGAGGGGAGTGGGGACTGACGCAACCCTAAGCGCTTCCAGATGTGTGTGAGATATTGGAAGGAGGAATGCAGCGGACAGAGCGAACGACACAACAGAGCAGTGCGGTAACCAAAGCATGGAAATCCAGTGATGGAAAATAAAAATATCGATTGTTCTACAAATTCGTTCGAAGATAAACATAAATGAAGTAAAATGATACAAATATTTGTGCGCGAGCTCAATTCGGAAATAATATTGATGCATTAATTATTTTTTTCATATCTTTAACTAAAGAATTTTCTGAAAACTTTTCCATTCGTAAACTCTTGAAAACCTTCCATAAAATTAGGGGGGAATGTAAAGATCTGACTCCATCTATATTCGTTTATACATCCGTAATTCTATACAAAGTATAATATATCTTTCTATGGCACTTAAAAACTTGGAACAAAAAAAAAAGTACCCTCATAAAAAAAACCTTGAGCTGTCCTTGACAACTCCATTGCTGGGTTGAATTCAGTTTCGTTCTATTCACCGTGGGTGACGTGTCTCTTCTGTGTAAAATCATTAGATAAAATCCTGAAAATTGCTGTTTAATATTTGATTTGTGGGTGTTTGTGTGGAGATGGAGCTGAAAATGGACCTGAGATGCTGCCGGGAGAAAATAATTAAGCTTATTGCACTAAAAATAACTAATGTCGCGACATTAATACAAACTTAAAACCAGTGGCGTGTTCCTGTCCGTGAGTAAAGCGGTTTGCACAATTATTTTTCTACCATTCGAATTTCGATTGGTTAAGGCATTATTTATGGGGATGTGGAAAGGTCTTTCGTAGTCTGTGCTTCGGGTCTTCCACCCATATCGGGTTTTCCCGATATTGAGGTGCACCAGGAACAGGTTATGGAGTAGATATTTCCACAAATATTGTTTTGCCAGGTTTTCTTTATTTTGGCATCTGTCTCGGGTCTACTTGGCCGGACTTGCTGAGCATCAGACGGTGCCATGGTATTGCGAATTTTGGTAGAATGATTGGGGTAAATTAGAAGCTGTCTTCTCTAACAAAAGCAGCTTGGAATAGAGTATGGAGTAGGCGCGCGTTAAGTTTTGGTAACGGGAATGCTGAAATATCCGACCCAGTGGGGTAACACTTAGTCGAAGCTGGTGACAAGACTTCCTTTCCTTTTGCCAAGAATTGGCGTGCTAAGGTCCTGTGATGATTCTTTGGTAGAAGAGAGAGAGCGTCAAGCTTGTAAACCGATCGGTTAATCTCACTTCGGGGTCGCAAGTCCCCGACTTCTCCATTGGAGCTAGCAGGCAGATTTTCTACTTAGAGGTGGGATTTTAATTACAGTAAATATGGGGTGGGTGGAGGTAGATTTTGCATATCATTATAAATATATTATACGTAATACATTTAGGCACAATGTAATTTATTCATATTGTTATTATAATGTTATTTTGTAAATTTATGTAATCTGTCAAATAAAAAGACTAACAAAATTAACACATCAATTAACTTTTCGCGATCTGCGTCCCCCCTTTTTCCTGTTCCTCATTTTGTATACGCCTTTGAATACGTTGACTGCCATGTTTTTTCTATACGCCGTGACCTTACCAGAGCGGGTTCTAGTAATTTCACAGAAAACAAAATCCCATTAAAAATGAAAGTCACTTGTTTTAAAATCGGTTTTAATATCATATAGTCATTTTGCATTACACGTAACTTAAATCTCGTAAGCTTTTTAATTATAATTTTGAATTTACAATTTAGTTAGAAAATGCGTATGTTCCACACCAAACGATAACGAATTTGGGTTTGCCACTAAAGTAGATTTTGAAACGGTAAAACAAAAAATTTACACAACGTTCCGTTTTATTATCTTCCACACGACGAGGAGTCCTAACCTTAGCTAGACGATCACACCAATGGCCAAAACTACGACTACGATCCTCAGAGGAGGCAACGAGGGAATACCAGCACCAGCATTTTCAGTTCCAGTACGAGCAGTACCAGCATCTACCAGCGTTCCAAGATCTCTGATCTACCTTCACCTTCATCATGGACCAAGGAAAGGTCTTCAACAATCTCTCTGAGAGGGAAGATCTCACCATATGGAGAACTCATCATATGGAGGACATGGATGCAGGAGCACGGCCTTTGGCTCGCCTGTCATATGACACCTTTTCCAGAATACCTTGTCCGGTCTACTTCCATTTTCTTCGTAGGGGGGGGAACATTACAATATGTATGCGATGCGATAAATCAAGAACAACTTGCTATGTGTTTCAAGATTTATAAACGAGATGTAATAAACAAAATGTATGTATGTAAGGACGCGGTATGTAAACATATATGCGATGCGATAAATCAAGAACAACTTGCTATGTGTTTTTTAGATTTATAAACGAGATGTATGTAAATATGTATGCGATGCGATAAATCAAGAACAACTTGCTATGTGTTTCAAGATTTATAAACGAGATGTATGTAAATATGTATGCGATGCGACAAATCAAGAACAACTTGCTATGTGTTTCAAGATTTATAAACGAGATTTATGTAAATATGTATGCGATGCGATAAATCAAGAACAACTTGCTATGTGTTTCAAGATTTATAAACGAGATGTATGTAAATATGTATGCGATGCGATAAATCAAGAACAACTTGCTATGTGTTTCAAGATTTATAAACGAGATGTATGTATGTAAATATGTATGCGATGCGATAAATCAAGAACAACTTGCTATGTGTTTCAAGATTTATAAACGAGATGTATGTAACTATGTATGCGATGCGATAAATCAAGAACAACTTGCTATGTGTTTCAAGATTTATAAACGAGATGTATGTAAATATGTATGCGATGCGATAAATCAAGAACAACTTGCTATGTGTTTCAAGATTTATAAACGAGATGTATGTAAATATGTATGCGATGCGACAAATCAAGAACAACTTGCTATGTGTTTCAAGATTTATAAACGAGATTTATGTAAATATGTATGCGATGCGATAAATCAAGAACAACTTGCTATGTGTTTCAAGATTTATAAACGAGATGTATGTAAATATGTATGCGATGCGATAAATCAAGAACAACTTGCTATGTGTTTCAAGATTTATAAACGAGATGTATGTATGTAAATATGTATGCGATGCGATAAATCAAGAACAACTTGCTATGTGTTTCAAGATTTATAAACGAGATGTATGTAACTATGTATGCGATGCGATAAATCAAGAACAACTTGCTATGTGTTTCAAGATTTATAAACGAGATGTATGTAAATATGTATGCGATGCGATAAACCAAGAACAACTGGCTATGTGTTTCAAGATTTATAAACGAGATGTAATAAACAAAATGTATGTAAATATGTATGCGATGCGATAAACCAAGAACAACTTGCTATGTGTTTCAAGATTTATAAACGAGATGTATGTAAATATATATGCGATGCGATAAACCAAGAACAACTTGCTATGTGTTTCAAGATTTATAAACGAGATGTATGTAAATATGTATGCGATGCGATAAACCAAGAACAACTTGCTATGTGTTTCAAGATTTATAAACGAGATGTAATAAACAAAATGTATGTAAATATGTATGCGATGCGATAAATCAAGAACAACTTGCTATGTGTTTCAAGATTTATAAACGAGATGTAATAAACAAAATGTATGTAAATAAAGACGCGGTATGTAAAAACATATATGCGATGCGATAAATCAAGAACAACTTTCTTTGTGTTTCGAGATTAATAAACGATGTGAAGAATTAAATCTTCAAACGATGCGATGAAGTATTAAATTTACCTAAATAAATTTAAATTTAAAAAATGCGATGCGTTTTTTCTACAGTAGGTACCCGAGTACAGTAGGTACCTACTCAAAGCTCGTACGTATTCTGCGGCGACAATAATAATTATTTTTAAAATAAATTGATTATCAATACGAATAATTATGCAATAACTACGTATGCAGGACTTATAAAGTACCTATGACGGTGTTTGAATATTGGTAATAATTATTTGTAACAATTAATATTATGTGGCAGAGTTCGTTGCATCCAAAAATGGGAAAAAAGGGAATAAACAAATCCGGGACGAATGGACCATCAAATGGTTGGGCGTATGCGGAATGGACTGTATTTATCGATTTCTTCCTTAGGGAGTTCAACCTCAAGATCTGTAGATTCCCAATGACGCGAGAGCATCGGGCCGAGACGAAACTTTCAGCACATGGAATAGTAAAAGTTGACTCACCAATATGCTGATTTGGATTGTGGTCCGGCCGTGGTCCTGATGGATGGGGATGATGTTGATGGAGATGCACTTTTGATTTCTCTGCTGGCGCTTGCGGCAGGTAACCGATTGATTTTTGGATGTAGAGCGGTGTTGCGGGTTTCGCGTCGTAATTCGTACTGAATACCTACCCGCCGAATGCTGGTAGGTATATTGCCAGAGCGCAATGGATTGCCCAAAATTCACCAAACCAAATACCTAATCATTTCGTCCCTACCACCTACACCTTTTTAAGTCAGCAATGATTTGGTTGCGTTGGACATGTTTACAGAATGCCATGCGCATGGATCCAAAATAAATGATGATTGAGCACACTGGACAAAATCAAAGAATAGGAATAGATAGAGAGATTAAGTAGAGAAAGATAAAGTTCAGCTTTTCCAGATTGCAAACTGGAGAACAGCTTCGGAATGGAGTCTGTAACTCCATTGGAATTGAATTGTCATTCCATTGGAGAAGACCTACATAAAAATATGTTTATCGTTCATATAAATCAAAAGTACAATCATTAAAGTTCATCCAGCCTGGGTGACCAGCTCGACGACCAAGTTCAGAAACAAAAATTGGATTTACAAAATAAAACATCCCTATTTTACTAAATTTCGTATTCTAAATTTCAGTCATACGTACTCTATGCTTTACCTATCTCTAACGTAGATAATAATGTATAAAATGAGAGGGGCATTCCTCGCAGATTGCCATAGAGGGTCCCAAGAGGAAAAATTTAGGATATCGTAAGTATTTGCATATTGAAATATCTGCAGAGAAATTTCGTCTCACCAACAAACTTACCCCAACAAATATTTCATTAAATTTACAAGTCTTCCGGCACGGTACGATACCTTACCTTTTTACTCCAACGAACCAAAGCGTCTTAATTTGAGAATATTTATGAGATGCGTCAATATAAATTCAAAGTATGTTGTTAGAAATAAACGCAAGCGTACTATAACTAAGCTGCACACACATAGCAATTTATTACCACGTTGTACTTGAAGGGGCACGCCTAGATGGATAGACAAAATGAGAACTTGGTACTTTTTAACTGGGAAACAATTAATTTAGAGGCTGACGAAATAGTAGCTCCTTAATCTGTGAAAGTAAGATGATTTGAATTGAAGATCGGCTCTTTAACCATTGAAGATAGAAAAGTTTCCAAGCGATAGCTCGCTTTCGTTCAAATCCGAGAAATGCGAGGGCTAAAAGCACAAATGCTATCAAAGATGATTTAACATATTGCTATAAAACGTAAAAGCTTAAGCTTACACCCAACCGCAAACTTACACGTGTTATTTTGTAGGCACGCATGAGTTATCATGACACATGTATTAAACTGAAATATTTACAAATCTCTTCAATTCAGATTCGAGATAATTAATCTTAATTTTTATTAAAGAAAGTAATAAGATTGGTGCAAAATTTATGTAAATGCTTTATAATATTATATTTCGTTGTCATTACAAATAGAAAAATACATTTGAGAATGCGGCAGTGCATATTTTAAAACTCGAAAGGCAATTCGCGGAGAATTACTGCCAAACTTGATATAAATTTGGCAAAGAGGCGCGTCGCAGACATGGCAGAAACTTTTCCAATCTAAATGACGAATAAACAGGGAAAGGCGGCATAAAGCAAATGCAATAAAAAGACAGCTGAGCGAACCATGCGCGCCGGTCGGGGAAAGAATTGCATTTTCATCAAATAAACGGAAAGCGCACCTGGAACGCCTCGCTCAGTCCACACAACTGAAAAGCGATTTGTTCTGAGATAAGAATGTTCAACTATGTTTCTTGAATCATTGGGATGTGATGGTTCCACATTAAAAATAAACACTTTGTATGAGTTTGCAGTCTAAATTGCAGATTAATTTACAAAATAAATAAAAGTAATTACAGGCAATGCCTTATTTGAATAATATCCTTGTAATTAAAATGAACAAATAAATATAAGGATAAATTTGGTGAGCGCAGTTTGTGTTTGATTCACACATCAAGCGCCTGTTGCTTTAAAAAATACCGATAAGTCCCAGTTGCTGAAGGCTAGACGGAAATTTTGTGACCGGTCTCTGGTAAAGGCATATAATTTATCCAGCACAGCGAACATAATTTTTTTGTGTTTTTGTGACCAAGGGCTACGGGTTAAACATAAAACATTATTAACAAGCCTATCTAGCCTATCGGCAAACGCATATTTCGTGAGAATTGGTGTTGTCTATAGCGACATCTAAAAATGCTTTTGAGGTGTGATTTACAAAAAAACAGCGCTCACGAAATAAAATACATTCCATAAATTTATTTATCTGAACTCAAACATAGAGTAACGATACGAGATGCCAGTTTAAGAGTGCTTTTATGGATGTTTTCTTTTAAAAATAGTTTCAAATGGAATTTACGTTAAGAGATAAAAAGTTTGTGACAAATTTGCTTCCAGGCATTGCTCGCAGCGGCGCTTAATCGATATGTATGGATTCTTTTATTTCATTGCAAGCAAACTTCTTGGAAAATGGCTTTTCCGGTGGACGTAGCAAAAGTGTACACCTGTACCTCGAGTATAAAACATTGCGTTAATACACAAACAACGAGTAAATGCTATAAACGGAGAAAAACATACGACAGAAGCACCAGCGTTTCAGTTGTTGTACATTTTTTTCTGCTTACGTGATGGTTGAGCTATTTACATAATGTTTAAGCTCAGGGTAGGTTTTGGAATGTAAATCATAAACCTATTTTTACCTGGTCTGAAACTAGAGTTACATTAACAATTAAGATGTATTTTTTGGCAATTTCTCGCGGTGAAAATAAATCTTTCGCAACTATTTTGTACTATCACTCAGAAATGAAATCCACTACTATCCGATTATGAATCCGGAGCGTTAAACTTATGAGTTCGTAGTAGTCAATTGTCAAAATATTTTATATTGTAAAAAATAATAATTAGTATTAAAAAACAATTAAGGATGCCTTTTTGGGCGAAAATGTTCAAGCCAATTAAAACATTGAATAGAAGTGAAATACAACTGTGTTTTTTAATATAATAAAATTGTTTTATTTTTTTTTTGCTTAAATTAATTATTAATTTTTACAATATACCCACAAGGAATTTTCTCTGTGTGAACCCCCAAACCTGTACAAACATTCTATTTGAGAAACCTTTCAATTTTATTGTTGTATCGTGGTTTTTCGTTTCGCAAATTTGTTTGCTAATTTTAGCTTTTGCGTTTCACAAATTCGTGTCCTTTATTTATTTTTGACAGGTATATTAATTACAATTCGCACTTTGTCTAATGCAAACTCACACAGAGAGCAATTTCAGCAATTTGTCAATGCGGAATTATTAAAACAAAATAATAATAATGGGCCTATATAAAGTGCGCCTTGTATTACAGATTATAACCGAATAGAAAATTTGAAAATGTGCCTTATGGCATTGTTGTGAATGGCGAAGATGCCGTGCCATGTTTATAAATGGGACTCAGTACCCCAAGTATACAACTTATGACGTAAACTTAACCATAACGTTTAAATAAAATGCTTTGTGATTAAAGAAGTGCTTCTGGTGAGCCTTTTAGGTTCAATACATTTGTACGTTACGCTAAGGTTAAGTTAACACGGTGAGTTGTATAAACGGGCGTCAGGTGTAAAGGAATGCTATTTTGCCTGTAGCATGGGGATGGTTTACTGTTAAATTAGGTAAAAGTAAAATGACGTTCATATTCTGATTAATATGTGTCATTAATTTTCTCACTTTAAATTTATTTTTGGGATAAACTATGATCAAGTTTGTATATAAATAAGTATATTAAAAAGTACATTAATTTGTTTTTCACAATAATTCTCCCCATAAATGTATAAAAAGTAAGAGGTGTCGTAGAAGAAATTTGGATGCAACAATAAAAGCAAATTTTTTTTTTAGTTTTTTTACTTTTACACAAATGGAGGTTCAGTTACAGAAGCAATAATAGATGGTCAGTTTCCAAATTACTTTTATTTATTTACTGAAAATAGATTCCGAGCATTATAATGAACCACTTGATCAATTCCGGTCGATAGCTCATTTGGTGGAGTGCTTGCATTCCATGCCGAGAGCCCGGGTTCGAACCCCACAGAGGGTGTCAGAAACTATTTCCCGTTTCGGTGTTTATTTCAAACCCACAACAAAATACTGGCAAGACTTACTCGACCTTCACAACATAATGAGTAGCAGCCCACTCAAGACCTGATAAAGCCCCACTTCAAAGAAGTGGTTGGCGTAAGGTTGGCCCCCTTAAACGTAAAAATAAAAAGGTTCCACTCGGAACATGCGACCCCTTGAGGGAAAACGCAGAGAGAAGTGACACTATATGTGTAGCTTAGTAGCGTTAGAGTTAGATTGTTGTACAAGCTTTTGTTCTTGAATGATATTCGTTTAAAATTGTCATTTTTTTATGGTTTCTTTAGGGCTACCGAAATCGTGAACGCTACTCAGGGATAACAACCTTTTAAAGCGTCTTTCCCGGCACGCATTGTCGCGTGTCGGCAGCCCTGGCAGATCGATAATTATTACCTACTAAACCATTAAATACCGGCGCGATTATATTCTTAAAATAATGTTAACTAACAGGTCGACATGCCCCGAAATATCGCCCAACAGCCGCTATAAAAGGAAGGGGGAAATACGGTATTCGTACCAATGCCTTACTAAATCGTTACAGCTGGAAATACCAAATTCCACCCAACAGTACATATTGTTATGATTTTACTGGGGTTGTCTTTAAATTAAACTGCAATTATTCATTTTAACAGAATTTCTTTTACACGGTTTGGCTCACAATTTACAACAATTGATAATCCCTGCTTATTGGTCTTTACGGCAAAATGCTTGAAGCAACTAATCAACCGATGCTCTTTTCAGTCCCTATATATAGGTATAAAATATATCTTTCTCGTATATTCCAGATCATGTGATCTGGTGTGATCGATTTCTCGTTCACACCAGAACGCCGTTCTATGCACTACTTCCACACTATCGTACACGTATAGATACTTTGATTTCATAGTTCGTAACACTACCACCATCACACTAGAGCCAGTCGATTGTTCTATCCACTATGCATGCATGTACAAGCGCACGTAGGTACTCTAAGTGTGTAACAATATTATCATACGTCAAACTACGACAGTAAAATAAACAGTAGCCTAATCAGACATTTGGATCCTAAATAAACGAATACATTCTGGAAGCAAAATGTATATAATAATATGTATCTTCGTAGCTCAATTCATTTTAAAAATAACTTTAGTAGAAGGAATGTTGTAGCTAGAAGCAGAATTTTCATTTGAGGGTGAGCTGATTGAGATGAGTGATTTAGCAAACGCGACTATGATACATGCATTGCAGAGTTTATGTTCATTTTAGGATTAGGTTTAATTTTGTAGATTTTTAAAATTAAGTTCGTAAAGAGGTAAACACTTTACCAAGTTTTTTTTTGCCTTGATAGAAACAGGTAATACATTATCAGTTGAAATCTAAATCTAAATCTAAGCTGCAAAGATATGTATCATTTGAGATTCATATTAAATACATTCCCACAAGCAGACATGCATAATTTCGCGCTTACACATGCCGCATGTGGACCTACAATATAAAAAAGCCAATCTCAAATGAACATAAGCCCTGCAACTCTTGCCGACCTTCCCTGAAGCAGGGGTAACATTGGCAATGTGAGTAATTTTTTACAGTATGGGTGGTATATAATATATAAATACCAACCTATAAGTCAAGGAACTAACATTAACTATAACAAGGTTAAATAATAGGAAAACAAAATCTGCAAAAGAAGTAGAAGAAAAGGAACAAATAATATATGAGCTGTGTAAACTTGTTATTTTTCAAAATAAACTCATTTCCTGCTTTCATCATAAGCGAGCACAAAGAGAGCTGTGTTTATTTATAAAAATAACAACAAGGGAATGCAGGCTCACAAAAAGGGCATTTTACAGCGAGATAATACGAGGGATTCCTTACGCACACTACAGACGAGGGTCAGTACAAGTGAACAGTTGTAAGTGCAAGTGATTAGTGATATCTATAATCTATTATCTAAGTTGCAAGGATATATTCATTTAAAGCTCTCAGATGTATGCCCACAAACCAACAAGTGTAGTTCGCGCTTACAAATGCTGAATGTGTATTACAAATAAAATCCAAACCTCAAATGAACATAAGCCCCACAACTTTTGCCGACCTTCCCTGAAACAGGGGTGACATTGGAAAAGTGAACCATTTTTTACAGTGTGGGTGGTCAGCCTCATACCAACCTATAATTCAAGGAAAAATGTAATAGTAAAAAATAAGATACTGTATTTCGTGAGCGCTGCTTTTGTGTGAATCACAGTCCTTGACTTATAGGTTGGTATGAGGTTTACCACCTACATAAAAATGGTTCACTTAACCAATGTTGCCACGGTTTTAGGGAAGTTCTCGAAAAGTTGCAGGGCTTATGTTCAATTGAGATTTGGATTTTAATTTGTAAGTACACATGCGGCACTTGCAGTGGCGAAGGGTGCCGTACAAGCCGGTTCCCATCGGCTTCCCTTTTAAAATTATCGAACAAAGTAGTTAAAAAATATAGGCACAAAGTAAAAAATACATTTAAAACCAATGAAACAATACGTATTTTCCCTCATTGAAACCATGCAGTCTACTTTATTATAATTTTTGCCTCATTTTAAACGGGCAACCGATGGGAATCGGCTTGTATGGCACCCTTCGCCACTGGGCACTTGTAAGTGCGAACTAACATGTGTCTGCTTGTGAACATTGCATTTAATGTGGATCTTATATGTCAACATATCTATGCAACTGAGATTAAAGAATAAAGATAGACACTCGCGATCCCCTCTGAAAAATTGGTTCGTCACCAGTCACCACCAATTTTGTAAGCACCATACATTTGCTGTAAGACTGATGAACGCCTCACTTGTATAGGACTAAACTGTCATCGGCAACCAATAACATTTTTTTCCTTTTTCCTTATCTACACGGACGAGTGACAACACAATTTTGTCTTTTTTTTATAAAACAATGATCAGTAAGTGAACAAAAATGCATTTTGTGGCTATTCCGAGCGATTAATGTGGTCTCAATAAAATGGTTCGAGTGCTCGACTTTTTGAACGATACAATTTTTAAGATCCTTTAAAAAATTATGTTTCAAGTAATGTAATGGCTTCAACTAATTGATTTTTTTTATATCTGAATATATTCTTCTATTTAGCATCCACGTGCGTTATTAAGTCACTGTCCCTTTTAACTGTCGTGGTTTGAGCACTGTATTAACGCGATATTCGCGTGCGGCCGCTCTCAATGGAAAGAAGGAAATTCTATAAGGAAGTAGACCTCGCCACTTCTTACAAGGAAAACCCTAATCCACTATCTCCGTCATTACGTACTCACTAACCTATTACTTATGCTTTTAATCTGAGGTTATTAAGAGAGAGAAAACAGATATTTATATTCCGAATTTTTTGAAGAAACAGTGTCGGTATGAGTAACTGATAGCTAATAATAACTGGCTAGTATCCACACTACACAGCCATACCACAAAGTATATATATTTTAAATTCATTTTTTTAAGTAATCGACTCTGAACATTGTAAATATCTCTCGACCCATAGTAAAAAAAAAACAAAAATCGTGTTTTTTTTATTTGACAGCACCGTGGGTCAAATAAATCTCTAATAATTATTTATACTTTAATGCATTCCATTAAAAAAATAGACATTAATCAAAGATTTATCGCAATTGTTTTTGTGAAAAATCTTGAAAAATTTTTAGTATGTCAGTAGAAAAAATATTAAAGTTTGTGTTCAATTTAGTAAATTACACAACTTTGAATTACTTGCAGATGTAATTAATTGAGTATGTATATGACATTATTTTGCATTAAAAATCGAACGTTTACTTCGTGTAAAATGCATTTCCGACTTCAACAAAATTTATGGATGAGCGACTAAGGCCTCCTATGGTCAGATTCGGAACTAACTCGGCCAGGTGACATAATTTTTTTCCTCGTGTTTTTTTAATGGTCGAAATCCATGAATTATTCGTTGTCTCGGGAAAACTGAATTTCCTTTCCAGACTGTAACAATAATTTGGATGCAATTTTTGAATTTCATTTTTGGAACGCTTTCCAACTTTTCACGAACGATTTCCGTTTTGTTCAACAACATCACGAGCCACTTATAGTTGTCTCTTTCTACTTCAAGTTCCGACAACCTGCCTTCTCCCTCACTCGAATGAGAAACACAAACTTCCAGTGGCAAAGGGTCGTTATTTTCTAACAATAAATACAGGCACATTTTGACCGCGTTTTCGGTGGCTAAAAAGTGTTTTAAAAATTAACGATTTCGTGGAATTTCCAAAGATTACGTTAAATGTTCAGTTCTGCCAAAAAAGTCACAAGAAATAATTGATAAAATCCCTGAAATTATATTCCACTTTTTAAAATAACAATATGTGAGATGGTTGAAACTGCAGGAATCTCAATTAAGCAAAAGTATAAAGTAACACATTCTTGAAACCTTGTATTTAACAGCCAGTGATGAACACTTACCGTGTTACAATATACATCGCAGGAGCTTCCACTCTTTCTGTTCATAGCTACGATGGGCTGATTCAGTGTGAAGTATGACATTCTTTTTTGGGTATGGGAGTGCCATCCCCCCTACGCCACTGCAGACTACAAAGACATTTTCCGAGTACGTTTGATAGGGAGAATATTTTCGTACACGAAGTACAAAACGATACATGTGACGGCATTTTTGGCACAGCCGAAAAACTTTGAATTTTACATTAAATTTCTTTGCCAACTACGGTATGCAAACCGCATTGTAAAATTTCATTGAAAATTTTCTGCAAAAGAATAATACTCGTTTTCGTTATGACATCATCTTACTTCGAGACTTATTATATTTTTTTCTTCTTGGTTGAAATTTTTTTTTCTTTGAAGACAAATTGTGTTACGATATGGCGTATATTTGTACAGAAGAGTTTGCATGCTTTTCCAGAGAGGCTATGAAGAAGGGGATTGATTTTTTTGATAAATGAAAAATCCTCGGAATGTAAATCCTTTTCCCTAAATTCATTAAAATCACGAGATTGACTTGAATCATTTCCTTGACTTACAGGTTGGTATGAGGCTGAGCACTCATACTGTAAAGAGATGGTTCACTTTGCCAATGTCACCCCTGTTTTTGTCCAAAAATCATCTTGATAACATTTTATTTTTTTGTTTCCTCTCATCGATACCAACGAACATATCTGCATCGAAAAAGTGAAAGACACTTCGTTCTAGACGATCAACCACAAGGAAATCTTTAGAATTTCTAAACAATTTGGCTTGCATATCCATTCAACATTGCATTGAGGAATTGTTATGTTATTTTAAATAACATATTATAAAAAAACAATCCCGAAGTGTGCAGTGTGTGTTTGTGGGCCGAGCGGAGCCGAACGGTCACGGAAGCGGCCGAACTGCACCGTATGAACTAATCAGGCCGTCGTTCATTAGTTCCCGGCAAGATGTCAACCGACTAAGACGTCAGTGACCAAGCACCAAGCGGTGCAAGAGGGGGCACTACAATGGAGCTCCCTCCCCCCCCATCTACTTGGATTTCCTGCCAGCAAGGCACCCGCCTTGTGGACCAGAGGCATAGGAGCGCCCACCCAGGGGGCTCCAACGTGTGGAGGCGTCCGCCTCAGGAACCGCCGCTAGCCTGGGGCGCTGCCCCAGGCCTTCCGTGGAGCTCCAGCCAACAGAGTAGGGAGTGCTTAGTGAAAAGATGTAGGTCTGGCCATTCCCTTATTTCCCCTTTTTCTCCCATATTAGTACAGTAATAAAACCTTATTTGTTCATGTTAACTTTATCTTTTAATTATAAAACCCTTCCCAAAGTACAAGTGAGCAACCGAAAGAAAGACCCCCACGCCCTGAGAGTGATGCTGATGAGAGCTAGCCGGATGTAAGTATCCTGAAGGTATCCTGAAGATACCTTTTTAATCTAAACATAACACTGGCGCATCCAACTGGGATTCTTTCGATATTGCGAACTTGTATTTTGGGAATTGTTTTGTGAAGCTCTGTTTTTTTAGTGTATTTTTTTTTTGCTTTCATTGTGACGTCATATGTTTTCTTGCTTTGATTTTAGAATGAATTGTTTTTGTTTTGATTGCTTTTGCATTTTGCTGTAATGTCCTTTTGACGATTAAAAATTATGATAGAATTTTTATATCAATATAAATTGACATGCAATCTTTGAGAAGCCTGAAAAATAGATCATTAAATCTTTTATCATTTGCTAAGAAACCTCGTCATATTTTAATTTTTTATGCCAAATTTCATTTTTTCTTCAACATTTAGTATTTCTGTCTATTTTGATTCTAACACTATTTTGGTCGCTTCCTTTTTGTTTTTTGCATTTGCGTAAATGTGCTTTGACGATTTAAAATTCTGTGAAATTTTAATATCAATAAAATGTACATGCATTTTTGAGAATTCATTTGAGAAAGCATCATTATTTTGTTTTATTTTTTTCACAGAAATCTAGCTTTGTTTATTTTACATAAGTACTGTAAAGATCTGACTCCATCTATATTCGTTTATACATCCAAAATTTTATACAAAGTATTATATATCTTTCTATGGCACTTAAAAACTTGGAACAAAAAAAGGTACCCTTATAAAAAAAACCTTGAGCTGTCCTTTGACGCATTGCTGGGCTGTATTCAGTTTCGATCTGTTTCCTGGAGGTGACGCGTCTCTTCTAGATAAAATCTGAAAATTGCTGTTTAATATTTGATTTGTGGGTGTTTGTGTGAGGATGGAGCTGAAAATGGACCTGAGATGCTGCCGGGAGAAAATAATTAGGCTGATTGCATTAAAAATAACTAATGTCGCGACATTAATACAAACTTAAAACCAGTGGCGTGTTCCTGTCCGTGAGTAAAGCGGTTTGCACAATTATTTTTCTACCATTCGAATTTCGATTGGTTAAGGCATTATTTATGGGGATGTGGAAAGGTCTTTCGTAATCTGTACTTCGGGTCTTCTACCCATATCGGGAATTCCCGATATTGAGGTGCACCAGGAACAGGTTATGGAGTAGATATTTCCACAAATTATTGTTTTGCCAGGTTTTCTTTATTTTGGCATCTGTCTCGGGTCTACTTGGCCGGACTTGCTGAGCATCAGACGGTGCCATGGTATTGCGAATTTTGGTAGAATGATGGGGTAAATTAGAAGCTGTCTTCTCTAACAAAAGCCGCTTGGAATAGAGTATGGAGTAGGCGCGCGTTAAGTTTTGGTAACGGGAATGCTGAAATATCCGACCCAGTGGGGTAACACTTAGTCGAAGCTGGTGACAAGACTTCCTTTCCTTTTGCCAAGAATTAGCGTGCTAAAGTCCTGTGACGATTCTTTGGTAGAAGAGAGAGAGCGTCAAGCTTGTAAACCGATCGGTTAATCTCACTTTGGGGTCGCAAGTCCCCGACTTCTCCATTGGAGCTAGCAGGCAGATTTTCTACTTAGAGGTGGGATTTTAATTAAAATAATTATGGGGTGGGTGGAGGTAGATTTTTCATATTATTATAAATATTTTATACGTAATATATTTAGACGCAATGTAATTTATTCATATTGTTATTATAATGTTATTTTGTAAATTTATGTAATCTGTCAAATAAAAAGACTAACAAAAATTAACACATCAAGTAACTTTTCGCGATCTACGTCCCCCCTTTTTCCTTGTTCCCTATTTTGTATACGCCCTTGAATACGTTGACTGCCGTGTTTTTTTCTATACGCCGTGACCTTGCCAGGGCGGGTTCTAGTAAATTTCACAGAAAACAAAATCCCATTAAAAATGAAAGTCACTTGTTTTAAAATCGGATTTAATATCATGTAGTCATTTTACAATACACGTAACGTAAATCTCGTAAGCTTTTTAATTATAATTTTGAATTTACAATTTAGTTAGAAAATGCGTATGTTCCACACCAAACGATAACGAATTTGGGTTTGCCACTAAAGTAGATTTTGAAACGGTAAAACAAAAAATTTACACAACGTTCCGTTTCATTATCTTCCACACGACGAGGAGTCCTAACCTTAGCTAGACGATCACACAATTGGCCAAAACTACGACGACACCTGAGGAGGCAACGAGGGAATACCAGCACCAGCAGTACCAGTTCCAGTACGAGCAGTACCTGCATCCACAAGGATTCCAAGATCTTTGATCTACCTTCACTTTCATCATGGACCAAGGACTAAGGTCTTCAACAATCTCTCCGAGAGGGAAGATCTCACCATTTGGAGAACTATGGAGACCTCATCATTTAAATGTTATGGAGGCAGGAGCACGGCCTTTGGCTCGCCTGTACCACCATACCATAATACCTTTTCCAGAATACCTTGTCCGGTCTTCTCCCCATCTTTTCATCAGGGGGGGAACTCTACAGTACCTACCTTGAAATTGATGCATTATTTGTTGCTAGGCTAATAAACTTTAACTTTATGTTTTTTTTCATAAAAGCTTTTAACAAACTTTTTTCCACATTAAAGGATTCTCAGAAGTATTTTATTTAATGTAAGGATTAAGTGTTTGGTAATTCATGATGTTTTTTCCCCCATTTGGTTTTTTAATGTGCTATTCTCAAAAACATTTTACAATATTTATTTTTTCGGGGTAAACTGGTGATTAGGTCCTTTCGGAAATTTACTACGAACTATGGCTATTCTGTTGGCTGCCATTTGTAAATAATTTTATAGATTAGCTTTAGGTACTTTTGTGTGTTGTCAGGGAACATTGAAATCGTTCCAAGAACCCTCAAAAAACGATAGAGGATTGTAATTTTTGTAAAAAGGTAGCTTAGGATTCATTTTAGTTTAATATTTACGATGGTTTTATTTCTTGCAAGCCAATAGCATATCACTTTTGTGCGATGTTTGACTGATATACGGGTCACTTGGAGATTTAAACTTGAACGGTTCTCAAAAAACATCGGAGAATTTTTGTTTTATAGTGTACAAATAGGTAATTAAGTTAGAATTAGGATTTCTTGACTACATTTGTTTTTATGTATGTAAATATCTTCTACAGTTTTTTTTTGTAAAATTTCAATGGTTTTCCGAATTAACCCTTTGGAAAAAGATTGAATAATGAAGTTTCTTTATTCTTCTAAAAAATGAAGTGGCGCCACCGAGAAAGAGTGGGAAAATGTGGTCCTTTGGGAAAGGGAAGCCGTTTTCCGGGATTCTACTTTCGTAGGTCCGTGTGTGGATTTTCCACGGTATGTTGATGTAGGGATGAAATTATCACTGCTTTGAGTGGAAATTGATGTAAGGGGAAGAAATGCTGGCCTTTTTCTTGGAAAAGGGAGCGCATTTTCTTGAGATTTTACGTTTCGTAAATCTGGGATCTGAAATGCACTATTGTGTATAAGATGACACTTTTAAAGCCTTGTTCATTTTGTCGAAGGGGGAAAATGTCTGTGAGAACAGACGTGTTTGAGGCTCGAAAGAGCTGGTGTATTTGTAATATTTTGTTTGTGTATTCCATTATCACTTTAGGATGTTTTATATGGAATGTTCCACTCTTTTTTCGAGTGAGTTCGTAGTGGATTTTACGCACTAACATATTAAATATTTTGAGCGAGTCTTGGATGTTGTCTCTATATGTAATTTTTTTTTGTATTCAGCTCAGAACTTATTGTTATATAATAGTCGACTCCTGTAACGAGTTATGACTTGGTTAATATAAGTACCAGTGTAAAATATGTTTTGATTGCTGTGATTATTATTTATTGTTTAGAGTTTTCGACATGTTTTGGTGAAGAAAAAAGGCCTTGTTACAAGATCGCTTTTAATCCGCGTCTTGTCGGTTATTGGAACCACCTTGAAATTTCCCAAACCAAATCGATAATTCTCACAGCCACCAGTTTTCTTCTTCCTTCTTTCTGGTGTGTTGATAGGACAGAAGGATGTTCCTGTAAATCCCCTTTCCCTTTTTGTGTTCCCATAAAATTTTCAATTTTCTTAATGGCCAAAGACCTGGTGTTGTATGTGAAGACTGTTGTGTTGCTCCTGGTTTTCTTTCTTTATTTTTGTGAGAAAGGGGAATGTTATGTTATTTTAAATAACATATTATAAAAAAACAATCCCGAAGTGTGCAGTGTGTGTTTGTGGGCCGAGCGGAGCCGAACGGTCACGGAAGCGGCCGAACTGCACCGTATGAACTAATCAGGCCGTCGTTCGTTAGTTCCCGGCAAGATGTCAACGGACTAAGACGTCAGCGACCAAGCACCAAGCGGTGCAAGAGGGGGCACTACAATGGAGCTCCCTCCCCCCCCATCTACTTGGATTTCCTGCCAGCAAGGCACCCGCCTTGTGGACCAGAGGCATAGGAGCGCCCACCCAGGGGGCTCCAACGTGTGGAGGCGTCCGCCTCAGGAACCGCCGCTAGCCTGGGGCGCTGCCCCAGGCCTTCCGTGGAGCTCCAGCCAACAGAGTAGGGAGTGCTTAGTGAAAAGATGTAGGTCTGGCCATTCCCTTATTTCCCCTTTTTCTCCCATATTAGTACAGTAATAAACCCTTATTTGTTCATGTTAACTTTATCTTTTAATTATAAAACCCTTCCCAAAGTACAAGTGAGCAACCGAAAGAAAGACCCCCACGCCCTGAGAGTGATGCTGATGAGAGCTAGCCGGATGTAAGTATCCTGAAGGTACCCTGAAGATACCTTTCAATCAAAACATAACAGAATACAGAGGGATCAGAGAAATTCGCTCTCCCTGAGGAGACGCATTTTACATCGCTAGATCAAGATAAAAAAAAAAATCAAAGGAAATCCGTAACAATGTTTAGATCCCACAATCAGTGTCTTCTCAGTATGAGGTCCTTGGGGCTGGGCTATCTTAGCTTTTGTGTCACCTTTTGCTTTGCATAAATGAACTATAATTTGTTAAGTTAATGCACGGAAGACACCCAAAGGTATGACGGGGCACGCTCAGCGCTAAAACTAAGCGAACGCCAACCAATTACAGAAAATAGTCAAGTTCCGATGGCACATGAAAATTATCATCCAATTTTCAAATATGTAGGTATGTTGGAAATGAAACGGTTTTTAACTATACCAACATATCACCAAACTTTTGAACTTAAGCTCAGTGGGATTGTCCGTTTCCGCATTAAAGATTAAAAAATCAAAACACTTAAAAAAACTACAATCTACTCGTATATTCCCAAGGAAGCAATTTGCAAAAATGACCAAACACTCCCAGATGATACTTACTCGATATATGCCCTTGCTGCACCCTCCCTCCCCCCTCATACCCTCACACGATACCACCCTCAGCATGTTATATTGTATTTGGGCCATGTAGTATTAATTAAACAACATGAAAATGCATACGGTATGTTTGAGAAACCGTTTGTGTATATACTATTTTTTATCTTTTAATAAAAAAAATTATAACATTTATGAATCCAAAATCAATGTAATTGAAATATTCCCTATCTGGGTAGAAACATTTCATCTTTGTTTATCAAAGACCGGCCATCAAAGGTCCTTCTAGTCTTACAGCTTCTAGTCTTGCTTGCGAATTGACGCTTTGTACAGCGACAATCAAGCTTGGACCAAGCAAGTGTACAAAGAAACAGCACTCCCCAAATAAACAAACAATCCTGAATCCTAATAGCAAGAGTTTTTGTACATTTGTTTTAGTATCCAAGTAACCATATATCCAAAAGATTTTCGTACATCGTTTTTTTTTTTTTTGCAAAAAATAACTTAAACCAAATGCGCTTATAACATAAATAGATTTACTTTTCTCAAATGGCGGCGGGTTGAAAAGGTGCATCTTTACTGCTCCACTAGCCGGGCTATATCTAGCACCTGAGACCGCTTACAGTCTAATTGCGCTCACAGCTAAACACGCCATAAACTTTCTCTGCGCGGCGATAACTGCACCGACAACTGTGCAATTGCCGAATTAAAATAATCCCTTGCACACACTAATGTTGGACTGCAAAGTTATGCCGCCATCTTGGATGACGTAAGTTCAAGAAATGAGATTTCATACTGGTTGCTCAATGAGTATATATTTGTTCATCTATTACGTATCCAAGTTATTGTGAAGCAAAAAGAGATTTTGTGTCAATTTTCACACTGCGGAATTTCTTCATACATAATTTTTGATAATAAAATTTTGTTTCCATAATGACTATCTCCTCAATTTTGTTTTCCACCACTTAGTTTTTTTTGCAAAGGATTTATTCCCGAACGTAATTTCCCTGCAGCATATTTTTTTCGCAATTGAATTTTTCCACAACAGAATTTGCAACACAATCTTTTCTTACAACGAAAATTTACCATGTGGAAATTTTTCGCAGGTTATTATTATTTTTTTAAATATTGCGAAAATTCTGGATGTCAACAGTCAAATTTTTTTTTTGTTAACTGCAAAACCATTTTGTTCGCGTTTAAGTAAGGAGTCGTAACAATATTTTCTTGATAATTTCAGTCTTGCAATTAATATGTTGGGGCTCATTAAACTGCGCTATGGACCATTTCTCCGTCGCAGACATTACCCGCGAAAACTTGGGTTTCCTGAAACCAACGACCCAAAGCTTTATAATATTCTGGATATTATCTGTTGACCATTATCGTATTTAATATGAGAAAAGCATTTACAGAAATAAAAAACTTAGAAAGGGTAACTTGAAAATATTAATTCGAATTCGGTCCCTACAGTGGTCAACGTTTTTGCGTCTTAATCAGAACGTAGAAAAATTGAATGATTTAGCACCAAAAAAACGGTGCTTTTCTTTGTACCGAAATCCGAACTCCTTCCTTGAGAATTTCTACCACGACTACCGATATAGCAAAGGCCTCTTGACGTGTGATTCACAAATAAAAACGCTCACCAAATAAACAGTTTAATTATTTATTTACTTATCAAAGATTCTTAAAAACCTTACATCTTTCACAAGATCGTTCTTGTAAAGGATGATCAAACCTTGGCAGCACCACGACCATAGTAAGAAAAAACCCCTAAACAGAAAGTCATATCTAACAACTAATTACTTGAACTATTTTGTTTCGCTCATAAATTGCAATATCTACTAATCCAACTATTGGTCTGCCAATTATGTTATAGCGCAATCAATATTAACTCATGAATCATTATTAATTACTTATTATTCAGCTTTATTAAATCAACAGGAAATGGATTGTTTTGTATCGTTGATATTCAATCACCCATCATTTCACGCTAATGTTATGACCCGATCATTCCAGCTTATCTCATATATTGGTTTCTAAACAAAATAACACCAATGTGCTAATAATAGCTTAAACAAAATATACAAGTTATTTGATGCATGTTATTTTTAAATTATGGTTACGTATTAGTTTGTATGAAATTCCGTGAGCTTAAAAAATGCGCTTAATTGTCAGTATTTATTATCCGGTTATATTTATGGGCCGATCGATAGCTTAGTTGGTAGTCTTTGTCTTCAGAGGGCTCTTGAGGTGTGATACACACAAAAACAGCGCTCACCAAATAAATCATCCTAATATTATTATTATTATTATTATTTGAGTTCAATGCCGAAAGCTCAGGTTCGAATTCCAACGAGGGTGTCACAAATGGTTTCCCATTTCGGTTTTATTTCAAAGTCAAAATAAAATACCGACAAGGCTTACTCAGCCTTCTTACAAGAAATACTTAATTTCACATGTTTTATGTGTACCTACTGGACCAAAATGTCTTACAAATGCTAGAAATTCGATTTTGAAAACATAAAAAACCACTCGCACATTATCGTGGTGAACGTTTTTTTCTTTGCTCAGATGGTGCAAAATGTGATTTTTAAGATAACTTCATTGAAAGGTCATCTTTGAATCAAATGGTAGATAAGCCATATAAGCACCGAGGGGACGATTTAATATCTTGATATGGAATTTCAAGATTACAAAAAATTATTACTAATGAAACTTTCAGAGGGTGCATACTACTTTCCATGTTTCGGAACATTTAATTGCACTAATTGTAGTAATCTTATCGGATTTTTTATTTATTTATATCAATGCTCCAGATCTTACAGCTGTGTCAATTATCTTATTTTTTCTCACTCAGAGTACGGTAGGCAGTTGTACCTTCTCGATTCGAGATTTAAGATATAATATATGAGTTTAGACTCTGGAATAATTATACAGTGTTTATATGTTGGATGTTCACAAAAAAATCACGTTTGATTTACACAAAATAATAAACAATTTATTTATGTTAAGATTTTCATAAGGGTTTTTGAGGAAGTGATGAATTAAATTATTTATTAAGATTTTTTTTGTATTTGCTATTACCCAATTCCTACAACTTTAAATTCCTACAACAAATAATTTTCTACAACTCCTTATTTTAAAATTGTATCAACGCAAGAGAACATGCCAGATATAAAATATTGGATAAATTATTACCCCATTTTTATTTCACATGAGTGTACCATTTAAATATAGGTACCTCTTCATTCTGGAAGAAATTTTGCAATGATGAATTAAGTTTTTTTTCAGTTTGCGACTTATTCACCCATCACCGTGAAAGTTGGAATGTTTTAAAGTAGCAATTTGTCTACATTTGCCTCTCTTCACTGACTGGGGTCTAAATCTCCAGAGATCTCACCCAGATTTCCTATTTAACGTCTCAAATTCCCGAAACTTCCAGCGATGTATTGAATAATATAGCTTCGCTTGAACATGGGGTGGAGTTGGGATACTCCTATACAATCTCTTAGGAACTCTGCCATGTACTGTAAGCTCATATACTCGTGTATTTCATCCCCTATGAATCGTTGGGAACTTAACCTCAAGTGAAGTTTCATCTATATATTCTTCTCCTTCTTCCAATGGCACTACATCCCAAATGAAGTTCTGATTTACATATCATATCCCTCTAACACCATCATCATCATCATAATCAAGTTTACGAAAACCGGGAGTAGGTTTTGGCCCCTTTGATCAACTCCAGCCACCGCTGCCTGCTTCTTCGTTTAAGCTCGTTTAGTCGACATAGTTATGGCGAGACTCCAGCCAATGAAATATTTATTAGTGAATTTGCTTTTTAGTGACTAAGTACAGGTCTGGCCATTCCTTCTTTCTTCTTTCCCCTTTCCCATATTAATTTAATAAACCCTATTTTGTTCATTTCAAATCAAGTTTTAATATTCAACTTTTTCCAAAATAGAATAAGGAAAACCACTAGAAATTAATTTCCACGCCCTAAGTGATTATGATGATGAGAGCTAGCTGGAAGCAAGTATCATAGGTACATCCTGGAGGTATCTCTAAATTCTGTACATAGCAATACAGCTGAAAATTTCCCATTCGAAGATGTTAAAAATGCTTTGGTCATGCTTGGTCAGTGTTTAGATCTTGGAGACATGTGAAGACAGATTAAATCAGTGTTTTGTATTATTTGTTTATTTTGTCTTATTTAGTAAAAGTCACAATCACAATATATGGAATTGTGACTTTTATTTCGAAATTTTAATACCTAACGATGACTATAGATTGAAAACGTTTGTAGAAATTAAAAAAAAAAATGTATACGTGAAAATAAAACAGTGTTTAATTTGAATCCTAAAAATGAACAAATTATTGAATATGAATTTTCACAGTGTTAATCCACAAACAATACAAAAAATAATATATTTATTGTATATGGACATCAAAAACTAAACAGAAAACCAATTTTAAGAACCCTAGCCGCCAAAATTACAGATCCACCGCCATTTATTTTTGTCCTTACATACTTCTTTCATTTCCTCCAGAATCATAACCTTCTTCATAAAAGCACTCCTTTTATTATAAAAAAAAAAACGCAACTAAGCTACACATATAGTGTAACTTCTTGCCGCGTTATCCCCGAAGGAGTCGCATGTGGCGAGTTGAACCTATTTATTTTTACAGGTAAGGGGGCCGGCCTTACGCCAACCACTTCAGTTGAAGTGGGGGTTTCCCAGCTCCCGAGGGGGCTGGTACTCATTTCTTGTGAAGGCTGAGTAAACCTTGTCGGTATTTTTATTACGGGGTTTGAAATAAACACCGAAATAGGAAATCATTTCTGACACCCTCCTCGGTGGGATTCGAACCCGAGCTCACGGGGTAGAAGGCAAGCACTCTACCAACTGAGCTATCGACCGATTGTGACTCTGGATATTCCATTCATTCGCAATTTCGGAAATTTGGTCCATCCATACCTGATAAAACTGTCTGATAAAACAACACAGAAGTGTTGTTTTATCAGACTGAAGTTTGCACTATCAACTAACAATATTTTCGATTTGATTTTCCCTCACATTTGTCTTTACTATAAATCAATCAACAAGAATGACGAGTGGATAATACATTTTAACGATTTAATTTAGCATCTCATGAACAAGAGGGCCGGAAGCATTAACGAGTTTAATTTATTCCGTTCATCGTCCACCAAGGATCTTGATATGTTCTTGATCCATCAGTTATTCTTCCTGTAAACGCCTCTTGGCTGAACTGTCCGCCCAAAGCATCCTTGATGGACATTATTGCAAGACCTTAATCTCTGTTCATTTTAAATTAGAATTACGGTACTAAGGTTCCTTGACTAATAAGTTAGTATACGGCTTACTGTACCCGCATGCTGTAAAAACTTGATTCACTTTTGTAAATGCCAACCCGGTTTCAGAAAAAGGCTGTAGGAGAATGTTCATGTGAGGTTTGTTTTATTTTGAATGTAAAAATACAGCATGTGTAAGCGCAAACGAACATGTGCCTGCTTGTGCCTTAAATGTCAAGATATCTTTGTAACTTAGATTATATATTATTATAGACAATTTGAATAGAATGGAATAGAGATGATAAAAGAAAAACAGCTTTGTTTTCTTGATTGTAGAGGCATTAACTTTGTAATCGTTCATCATTAATGATAAAGGAAAAACAGTTTTGTTTTCGATTACGTGAGTATATTTTTATAAACCACAACCGGTTTCGCAAACATCCGTTCGCATCATCAGGTTTATCCACCTGATGATGCGAACGGATGTTTGCGAAACCGGTTGTGGTTTATAAAAAAAAAAATATACTCACGTAATCGAAAACAAAACTGTTT
This sequence comes from Agapetus fuscipes, assembly GCA_951799405.1. Classification (NCBI taxonomy): domain Eukaryota; kingdom Metazoa; phylum Arthropoda; class Insecta; order Trichoptera; family Glossosomatidae; genus Agapetus; species Agapetus fuscipes. The sequence continues at coordinate 17,610,001 of OX637334.1, forward strand.
TTCCTTTATCATTAGCTTTGTTTTCGATTACGTGGGTATTTATTTTGATCCACCTGACGATGCAAACGGATGTTTGCGAAACCGGTTGTGGTATATAAAAATAAATACTCACGTAATCAAAAACAAAGCTGTTTTTCTTTTATTATTAATGATGAACGATTACAAAGTTAATTCCTCTACAATCAATAAAAATGGAATAGAGATTATTACGATCAGTGGTGCAAAGAAAAACGGATGTTTCGACGAAGACGTATGTAACGTCATCAGGAGTCGTGTCTCTTATATATCAGAGAAGCACAAACTGAACTGTAAGAACAAGCTGTTGTCTTTTGTAATCGAAGATTATAGATACACGAGGTGAGTTTAAGTGATGTTTCGACGGTGATACCAACATTAAGAACCATTTGCGAGCTTTGCCGTTATTAGTTATACCGAACCCACATGATCCAGTTGCTGTAAGAATGGATCAGCACTCGTGATCGGTATTTGATGATGAAGATGAGTTTTTAATTAATTTTTTGTACGCTTCAAGAGTAAATTCATTGGCATAAGTAGTATTAAAATTAAACTTTTCACACTTAATAAAAATATCTATGTTTTCGTAATTTTTTTCTCTTACTGGTCATTTCATTTATTATCAATTTTCTTTCACTTTAAAAAACCGTAAATCTGCCCCATTTTCCAACCACTTCTCTTTCGTGAAAATCTTTTCACATTTTCAACTTTTTTCACATCAATTAACGTTTTATCTTTCCCTTAAGAAGCTGTCAAAATTTCTTGAAGACTCTCGAGTGAATCGACTTTTATTTTAACTGTCAATCATCCATAATTTGTAGGGGAAAAAAGATTTTTGAAAAAATCATTCATGTGTTTCAATGTTTTACAACAATACATTTTTTAAGACTTAGATAAATGTTGTTTTTTTAACGGAAGATAAGGGTTTAAAATTCACCGATATTGAAGGTTTACAATGTTTCTACGCAATTTATTTTACAAGAATTTTTTTTTTGGAAAAAAAAACTGAACAAAAATAATTTAATTTCTTATCAGTCGGCAAAACGCAATGGCATAGGTTTCGATTCTATGGAGAATCTTAGTTTTTAATCTGTTTTCAAAAGATATATTCACAGTTTCGATTAATTTTTTTTATGTTTTCCTTTTATCTTCCTCATCTTATCTATCCCTTTTGTTCTTATTTTTCTTTTTTTTTTCTTTCTTTTGATTTTTTTCTTTGTTTTTACGTAAGATGTTAGCTTTTACTTAATTATATTGTATGGTCATCTAAATCTAAGCTGCAAAGATTTGTATCATTTGAGATTCATATTAAATGCATTCCTACAAGCAGACACGCATAATTTCGCGCTCACACATGCCGCATGTGGACCTACAATATAAAAACCCAATCTCAAATGAATTTAAGCCCTGCAACTCTTGCCGTCCTTCCCTGAAACAGGGGTGACATTGGCAAAGTGAACCATTTTTTACAGTATGGATGGTCAGCCGCATACCAACCTATAAGTTAAGGAACAGTCATTTATCATTTAGTCATTATCTTTTTTATTTTTGTTAATTATCTTCTCACTCTTGTTAGTGAACTATTGCATGTTTTAAAAATAAATAAATAAATAACTATAAGTGGCTCTATATTTCATACACTTTCAACCTTTCTATGCAATCATGAGTGCTGTTTTTTTTCGTATAATATGTTTAATAAAAAATAATGTTGATTGTGTTGTTAGTATTTTTTGTGTTCATGTTTCAAAATTATACTTATTATAGATTAATATTATTTTAATGCACGATGAAACAAGGACTTCATAAAAAAGTTACTCAGTTAATTTTTGAAAAAAAATCTGAAAAATATTTCTGAATATAAATGTGTTCCTCTTTTTTCGTTTGACTACTACGTATATAGTACCATATAATAAATTCATTCAATATCTGAGTCATCCAATTTGTTTACCATTGTATTTTTTACTTATAACTCTTGTTTTTAGTATTTTCAAATGGAAAGCAAATTGTGGTGACTTTTTTTAGCTTGTTTCCTGTTTTTTAAGTTCTCTGTCGGCTCTTGTAGGTAGTATTTAAATGCCGGCATTTTCCCTAGACCTGAAGGGGCGGGTTTGCCGGCGTGGGAGGAGCCCTAAGCGTGCTCGTAAATCACGGGGGCGAGGAGATGCTATCTCACGGCTGCCCAAGTTAGGCTGAGGAAACCAGCAGATACATTACCCTACCAATATACGGTGCGCGTAAACACCAGAAAAAAAACTCCTATCGACGATTGAAGAGAGAAAACTGAGCATTATCATCTTTTTAAGGCAGTGCCTAGTTGCCCTAGTCATTTCGTCCCCTTAGCGCTTGCTTGTCTTATGTTCGTCAGAGGTAATTTCACAAAATAATGCTTGTTTGTGTACTGGACCAATGTGTCTTCTGAATGTTGGAAATTGATTTTAAAAGTATTAAAAAAAAAACTCTCACATTATCTTGTTTTACGTTTTTGTTTGCTGAGATTGTGAAGAATGTGATTCTATAGACAGTTTCATTAAAATATCATCTTTGAATCAAATCGTAGACAAGCCAAAAAATCACAATGATATGTCTCTGTTGGTCGCCATCCTCTTCTAAAGGCAGTGCCTTGTTGTGCTAGCCATTTGTCTTAGTTGGTTGTTTCTCTTTGATCTGAAAATGGGTGGTGACATGATGTCACCACCCATTTTCACTGACATCCATGAGCTGGCCTGAGTCTTGGAAGTATTCTGAGAAAGCTGGAATATACACGCTAGTAAACATATATATATATATACAGGAATATTAATTGTATGTCACAGAGTGATCGGGCCACCATCGAGTGAATCATACAACGCAGGACGCAAGCTATGAGAAAAATAAAGTGTACGAGAAGTTACCTTTGCTGTACTTAAGTCTACACAAAACATTGCGCCACTGTATATCTCAAAGCCTTGAGTTGTGGACGTAGTAAGGGACAGGTGGGGTACTGTGAGATCTGCACACATAATTGCTGTGATTAAGCTTAAAGCTAACCGCAGGTACAGTGCAACAAATTATTTAGATCATACCTTTTACATTGCCGCCCCTCTATTATGGAATGCCTTACCGTACGAGCTGTGGAGAGTCCAAAGTTTTTAACTCAAATATCCAATCAAAGTTTGTTCAGGAGATTATATGTCTCTCTATACTTGTAGTGAATTCACAAAATGTCATTTAAATATGTTTTTTAAAGGAAGAAAAATTATCTACAAGAAAATAGATCTAACAGTAAACGAAGAAGAAAAAATTGTTTCGGTGATTCCACATTTCTATTAAATGTTAACTTAGCTAGTACCTGATAAAGTAAATTATCATGTTAGACACACATAACCTAAATGTAATACCATTAAGTCTAATTAATTACCAAACTATCAACTAATTATAATTAAATCTGTGCAGGTGAGTTGTCCCTTCAACCAAACATGGCATCTCCTAATTGACATGTCATGGTTTTCGGGCTCACTAGATATGGTCTCGTATTTGCTTTCTGACGTTTAACTTATGTCTACGAAAGGCGTCTTCAAGTGATTTTCAATTTTATGGATACACGTGATGCGGGTATTTTAAAAAAAAATTGAATTCTATGCTTTCTCAAAAACGAGTTTATTAAAAGTATTGTATTATTTTACTATATAATATAAATTTGGCTTACAAATTATATTTGTTGTTTAGTCACGAGTCACGATAATGTTACCTTTTTGTCCTTTAATTGAACCTTGTGATTAGTATCAGAAGACTTGGATAATATGTTCATATAAATAGATGATTCAAAGCCAGCAGCAACAAAGCCTTAAATTAATAAGTTCAAATAAATCTAGAAAGGCGTGTGCAATAATTATTTGAAATAATAAAACTAGCAATTTATTTTTAACGGCATTTTTGCTAACTAACAAGGAGCATTGGCCATTTCTTCAAGTGGCTCTCAAGGAAACGTAGAGTCAGTTTCACAATCTCCAATGCAGTAACAGAAAGATGGCATGAAGCCAGTGGGAGCTCTAAATACAAATGGGCATTCGTGCTTGTCATTCTTGCACAAGGGGTTTTGTTGAAGTAGAAATATATAAGAATTAAATATAAGCCTAGTATTTTTCCCGTACTTACAATATATACCTTTTCCCTTAAGTTTCTAGAGTTTTAATCTTTTTTTAGTTATTTTTCAGTTAGCTTTTGAGCTAAAACGTTAGGCCATTTTTTACACAAACTTGAGAAAAACCAGATATACGTAAATTGCTTTCTATAATCTAGTTCACTTCAAAAATGTCACACCTGTTTCAGCGAAGGTCAACAATAGTTTCAAGGTTATGTTAATTTTCTGTTATGTTCTGTTATGTTAATGTTCATTATAATATTTGGATTTTAATTTTATGAGTACGCATGCGGCACTTTTAAGCGCAAACTTACGTGTGTCTACTTTTGGGAAAGCACTTAATGTGATTCTTAAATTTTTAATATCTTTCAACTTAGATTATAGATACTCTAATCATTGAAAAAAAAACACTCTGTTGTAATTTTTCTTCCATGGTGCAACAACTCGATCTTGGCTTTTGATTACACGCTTATCTTCACTTAGTCCGTCGATTTAATGTTTCGAGGCTCCTTAATCCAACAATGATCGAGGTGCCTCGACGACAAAAACGCCATTAATGTTCCGAGAGCCTGGACTTTCTATTGGTCGGGACAACAAGGATGAAGGACCGAAGGACTACCACTTACCTTGATCTGGGTCTTGGCCGACTGCAGTATCTGGTCCCAGGTGCTTGCTCCCGAAGTAGCAATTTATGTCCACACGCTTTTGGTCGCACTCCAAAAGCTTGCGTAAGTACATGTTTTATCTGTGGCTTGATTAGATCGGTCTCTTACGACAACCTTCTTCGACTGAAGGTTTTTGACAAGTCGCGCTCGACAACCTTCTTTGAGTGAAGGTTTAGGACAAGTGGCTTATAATAAAGGTAGGTAAAACTGATTTAGGGTAATTGTTTAATGGCAAAGATTTGGATATGGGAAATTGATTTAAAGGATGACCAATAGATGTCGCTTTGGCGCGAACAGCCTCCTTCAATTTCTTTGCCTGTACTCGTACTACGAGTACTGATATCCCACGCCGCTGTCTCATTCGCAACTTGTAAAGGCTGAGTTGTATCTTTTCCCACTTCGTCCCTCCATCCCAGTCTGGGCGTTCCTAATATTTTTCTACCTTGAGTTTGGTCATTTTTTGTCCTATCATTGATTGCCATTATTATTTGAATATATTTCTGGCACGCAGCGGAAGGACGCTACAACATCATGCATGCATGGCCGTGTGTAGGGGGTGGCCATTTCATTTTATTACTGTAATTTATTAATGAGAATTGCACTGTTCCCGGAGGAGAGGAATTTTATTAATTGTCACAAAAAAAACTAAGTGAAATAGATGGTATCGCCCGTTGTGAACTCAATGTAACAATTATCTTTCAAACTGTAAATTTTCTGCTGTAAAAATTGATGTTTTTTAAATTATTGTAGTTTTCGTATGTTTTGTCAATTGCCATCTCTGTTTCAGGAAAGATTGGCAAAAGTTGCAGAGTTTATGATCATGTTTGTATTTTAATTTGAAAGTACACATGTAGCATTTGTAAGCGTGAACTCACATGTGCCTGTTTGTACCCATGCATCAAATGTAAACCTTATATGTCAATTGATTTTTGCAACTTAGATTAAAGATTGTAGTTATTTAATATTTTTTAATGTTTAGACGTTTTCAGGTGTTAGACCACTCGGACGTCCCAGGATGCGGTGGGCAGACAACGTTGAAGCCGACGCCGAAGTTCTGGGAGTGAGGGGACCAAGGAGGGAAGCAGCACAAGACAGAGAGTCCAGGAGGATTGTGGTGCGGGAGGCCCTGCGCCTTCAAGGCTTATGAGCCGAAGAAAGTAAGTAAGTAAAGTAGACGTTTTCATACAATTTGAAAAAAAAATTTAGGTTTTGGAAAAACCTTTTTTAAAATAAATAACTGAGTCTGAGTTCTTGTTTAGGAATTTATTTATTTTCACAGGCATTTCGTCCAGCTTTTTGCTCTTGAGGAAGCTGTTTGTAATTGGAAAAACTTAGTAAACCTTCCGGTTGAATGAGTTAGGTTAAAGAAAACATCATATTGGGAAATACGTCATAATGCTAACGTTGTATCAAATGATGTAAGTCGTGGAGAACCGAAGTCGGCAATATAACTTTTATCTGAAAGTGAGATTACACAAAGAAAATGTATTTTTTTGTGTTTGCGAGAAAATGAAATTCGCTGTACTTTCATATTTTTTTCTTGGTTTTAAACAAAAATGCCTTTTTTGGTTAAACTGTTCTCACATACCATTTGAAATATTTAAAAACAAATGTTTCTCTAGCTTTCGAGCGTTAAATTTCATAAAAACATCATTTTATGCAAGTTTGCAATGTAATTTTACCAACCTATGCTGGCGAACTAGTTTAAAATTTTAAACCCATTTTTGAACCAGACGTTAAACCAAATATTCGTTCCGTGGATGGCCACGGTAAATGGTTTAAACCACACAGTTCAAAAACAGAGAAATTTTCCACACTGAAAATATAAAACCATAATTGGTTTAAGCCTGTGTAAAAACAATGGAGGGATTTTACATTTGGTACAAATGTAATGCATGTAATTTAATCAAGAAATACTAACTGATCATTGCCATTTACATTATGAATTACAGAGCTTTGACAATGAAGTCGGATTTAAAAAAAAAAAAACTTTTTTCTCGGCGAGCAAGTCAGTCTTTTGTGGGACTACCGTCGTTAGCAATCAATATCAAAATATTAGTATGCCTTTTCCATAGCAATCCGGACGGGTGACGGCGCAATACTATGTATGCCGATTCACGTACGGACCTCATTAAATAATGTGATTGTTCGCCATTAAAAATCTGATTGATCAGTCTTCAAAACTAAAGACCATAAATTAAAATAACCATTGAATATACTTTACAATTTTATGAAAAATAGTTGGCCAGTGTGGAAATTCATTCTTTCAGGCAAATCTTTTCTTGAAATTTACGTGAACTAATTTAAGTGAACCATTTTTTACAGTATGGGTAGTCAACCTCATACCCACCTATCAGTCAAGGAATACAAGCAATTAAATATAATAAATAAATTCCTTGACTTATAGGTTGGTATGAGGCTGACCACCCATACTGTAAAAAATGGTTCACTTCGCCATTGTCACCCCTGTTTCAGGGAAGGTCGGCAAGAGTTGCAGGGCTTATGTCCATTTGAGAATTGGGTTTTTATATTGCAGGTCCACATGCGGCATGTGTGAGCGCGAAATTATACGTGTCTGCTTGTGGGAATGCATTAGATATGAATCTCAAATGATACATATCCTTGCAGATTAGATTTAGATTTTTTAGAAATACATTCAAATACATACATAGCCCGTTTATTGTGAATAAAACAATTGGAATTTTTTGCAAATAATTATTCCTTATTATTTGTTATCATTATACTAACCAGATACATTTTACACTTTATACTTACTTGTTGAATTTTTTTCTAAGTTGCAAGCAATCTCTCCATTCTAATTTGACGTTCCTATATAATTGGGAGTTGACCTATGTAGGTACTGCACTGGTTATCTCAAACAAAAGTTATTTAGTTTGCTATATTTTTGTATGAAGCTCGGTGCACACACAATTTTTAGCGTTTGTTTTTCGTTTTACAATGCATAACATTGGTTTATTAGAAAAAATACCATACCAAGTACCATAGTGGTCATATTTAAGAGAATGAAAGCGTAAGGAATTCTTGGTTTAGGGTTCATATTGTTATGATTTTACTTGGGGTTCTCTTTTAATTAAACTGCAATTATTTATTCTAACCATGTTCTAACAGAATTTATTTCAATAAACAATATGTAGTTGATAACCTCTGCGTATATTGGTTTCACGGCAAAATGTTTGAAGCAACTACCTGCTGATGCCCCATTGCAGTCTATTTATATAGGCACAAAAGAGATATTTCTTGCATATTCCAGATTATTCAATTGCTGTTCTAGATCATACTAGACAGCTGTTTCACTACCATGATGGATTATACCAGACGGTTTTACACACACAATTGTACCTGTACAGGCGTGCGTAGGTAGTTCAAAGTTCGTAGCACTATCATCATCGTTCGTAGCACTATCATCATCGTACTAGTGCCAGATTGTTCTATGTATGCGTGCACGTAGTTACTCTAAGTTCGTAACAATTTGATTTAAAATATATGCACACATATTTTTAGAAAATGCTAGTTTTTTTCGGAAGGGATAAAAAGGTTCACAAATTAGGGGTCTCCCATGCCTGACGACAATAAATAAAGTCCAACCGTCCATGTAATTGAAACAACGTTGGAGTCTATCAATACATCACTGACTAGAGTGGACCCATGCTGTCCAACAAGAGTAGGTACTTTGTAGCATGGAAGAATATTCAATGGAAGGGCTATGAATGTGATTTATTACCAATAGACTTGATGCACCGTCTTTGACACCATACATTGTTAATAGTGCTGTCTCGCTCACGACATATGAAATGCTTTAGTTATTTTCTATGTAAGCAACGTGTCTCTACTCCGTCTTCAAACAATGTACATATCACCATGGAAACCCATGAAATCACTATGGTAACGTGTTTGTTACTAGTGTTGTTGAGAGTATGAAAATATCTGATAAATTCCGAATTCAAAAATGTTCCCACCTCATTATGTACTGGATAATTTTCACAAGTATCTATTACCGCGGGCATAGAAGTTACATCTTGAAGAAGCAAGTACCTTTATATTTGAACATCACTAATTCTAGAAATGGCTGTCACTTTCGCGAACAAAATATTTCGACAAACGAAAAATAAATTTTATCAACGTAATCATATAGAATAGCGATTAAAGTGAAATATTATTCCATGTTCTATAACACATTTACTCCCTTTTGTAGGCACGCTTAGAAAATACCCATTTTGACATTTATATGGATTTTTTTTCCAATTAGGTAGCACACCTGTTGACAGTTGGAAGGTTACCAATAGACTGAATTTGGATTGTTGTATGATGAGTGGGGTAGCGTATTTCTAATTCTCAAAGGATTGATTTTTTTAGCCCATCCAGTTCTATATATCGATGCTTAGTAGACTGCCACCCAAGTATACAACTCAAACACAGCGTTTTACCAAAGCTCTATGCAAACTAGAACGTTCGCTTCAAGCGGTGTTTGAATTTTCAAATGGTTTTGGTACACACTAAGGTTGCGTATACCTACACGTAAGGTTTTAAACTTGGTACTATTCGAATAGTGAGACGGCTCACACAGTAAATAAGGTTTAACTCCGTGGACGCAAAGGGAGGATGCAGTTTAGTTATGTACATCAGTTTTATGGACTTGGTGGTACTTATTCCTTGACTAATAGGTTGGTATGCGGCTGACCACCCATACTGTAAAAAATGGTTCATTTTGCCAATGTCACCCCTGCTTCAGGGAAGGTCGGCAAGAGTTGCAGGGCTTATGTTCATTTGAGATTGGGTTTTTATATTGTAGGTCCACATGCGGCATGTGTAAGCGCGAAATTAGCGTGTCTGCTTGTGGGAATGCATTTGATATGAATCAAATGATACATATCTTTGCAGCTTAGATTTAGATTTAGATGGTGACCCTGCAAAAATTGGTTGCTGTACAAATTGGTTCACTTTTGCCATCGTCACCCCCGGTTTCAGGGAAAAGCGGCAGGAGTTGCAAGGTTTATATTAACGTGAGTTGTTTTTATTTGTTTTTATTTTTATTTTACTCTGGAGGAAATGAAAGAAGTATGCAAGGATAGAAAGAAATGGCGGTTGATCTGTGATGTTGGCGGCTAGGGTTTGTTAAAGTGAATTTGGTTTTATGATTTAGTTTTTTATGTCCATGTATATATTGTTATTTTTATTCTTTGATTTTAAAAAATGTTATTTGTCATGTATGTTCCTTGACTTATAGGTTGTTATGCGGCTGACCACCCATAATATAAAAATTGGTTCACTTTGCCAATGTCACCCCTGTTTCAGGGAAGGACGGCAAGAGTTGCAAGGCTTATGTTCATTTGAGATTGGGTTTTTATATTGTAGGTCCACATGCGGCATGTGTTAGCGCGAAATTATACATATCTGCTTGTGGGAATGCATTTAGTATAAATCTTAAATGATATATATCTTTGCAGCTTAGATTAGATTAGATTAGATTGTCAAATATCATCAAGATGAAACGAACACTTGTACACAGAATTTAATAACAAAATTAGGATGCTTTATACGGTAAGCGCTGTTTGTGTGTGAAAGAGCCCTCTGCGAGCTTGGTCGTGGCCATAAAAAAGCATCAACTCTCAAGCAAGATCCACTTTCTGAAAGGCTGAATGGACCTTTGGTGATCGATCTTTTGGTAAAGGTACATGACTTTTTTGACCTAGCGCATATTTGAGCACATAAATAGGATTCGAACCCATGACCTTCCATCTAAGAGTCCAAAGCTCTAGCCACTAGACTTCGGAATAGACCTGAAGAAGAAATGCCTAAATGTTAACAGATTTTTAATTTTTTTAACAGAAAAAAAACATTCAATTCGCAGTAGTCGCCTCCAAAGAAAACAATAAGTTTTCGGAAAAAGCGTTAAGCGATACATTTTTTTTTCTAACATACATCTTCCGCGGACGTTCGGCTATTTTACCTAAAAACAAAACCTTCAAGTATTCAACCGCTGTCCGTTTAAGCGGGCAGGAGGAAAAAAGGTGGCCATTTATCTTCGTACAATTTGCCCACCAAAAGCAATATATATAGCGCCGAGAGAGTAGGCCAAAAGACACGGGATGCTGTTACGAAACTTTGCTTTTATCACGCGGTTAACTAAAATAGTAAAGTACAATTAATATTCTATAAGAAACTAAAAAAAAACAGCAAAGATTCTAATAAAAAAGAGTATTTGTAATTCTATAATCTATAATATAAGTTAAAAATATTTATTACATGTAAGATTATTATTAAATGTATTCCCACAACCAGACACGTTAAAGTTTGCCGCATCTTAACCTACAATATAAAATCCAATCTCAAATGAACATAAGCTCTGCAACTCTTGCCGACTTTTCCAGAAACACGGGGTGACATTGGCAAAGTGAACCATTTTTTACAGTATGGGTGGTCAGCCTCATACCAACCTATAAGCCAAGGAAAAACTGAATAAGCTTTAACAATGCAGAGAAGAATTTATTTGCCCTTGATCGGGTCATCTAATCTAATATAAACTAATCTAAGTTGCAAAGTTATGTTACATTGGAAATTCACATTATGTGCATTCTCACAAGCAGACACGTACAAGTTCGCGCTTGCACATGCCGCATGTGAACTTACAACATAAAAATCAAATCTCAAATGGATGTACAACCTGCAACTCTTGCCGTGCTTCCCTGAAACAGGGGAGACATTGGCAAAGTGAACCACTTTTACAGCATGGGTGATCAGCCGCATACCAATCTATAAGTCAAGGAACATACACAAAAAAATACATTTTAAAAATAAACAATTGTTAAAATTAAATAAACAGTGATTCACACAAAAACAGAAAGAAAATAATTCAGAACAAAATCTCATTTTTTTCGCTCCACCCTCGTACATCTCGCAATAATATCTCCTGTGTTTGTTCCTGCAGAATACAACAACCAACATATAAGTAGTGAGTACAAACTAAAGAGGATGATCTCATACAAGGAAAGAATCAAACTTTTTTTGTACCTCTATATCTCTTATATAAAAAGAAAAACAACATATGTAGTGATAACATGGATACATAAATTGCACATTTGTAACTAAAGAGACGTAAAACAGAATGGTGAATCGTTTTTTTTCTTGATCAATTTATAAACGAATATTTTATAATTTTATTGATTGTAGAGGCATTAACTTTGTAATCGTTCATCATTAATGATAAAGGAAAAACAGTTTTGTTTTCGATTACGTGAGTATATTTTTATAATAAAATTAAATATAAATATATTAAATATACTCACGCAATCGAAAACAAAACTGTTTTTCCTTTATCATGAATATTTTATAATTCTATAAATTATTTTACTGTAGTCTTTTTGTATTTGCGATGAGTGTTGATTCCTTGGCTTATACGTTGGTGTGAGGCTGACCACCTGCACTGTAAAAAATGGTTCACTTTGCCGATGTCACCCATGTTTCAGGGAAGGTTGACAAAAGTTGCAGGGTTTATGTTCATTAGAAGTTTGTATTTTAATTTGTAAGCACCTACACATTCAGCATTTGTAAGGGCGAACTACACGTGTTTGTTTGTGGGCATACATTTAATATGATTTTCAATTAATATATCTTGCTAACTTAGATTATAGATTATAGTTGTCCGCCATTTAGAAAAAATATGCCGACAAATCGTGAACAAAATAAAAACTCTAAAAGCAGCTCAGTGTGGAAATCAATGTAAAAAAGCTCCAGTTTAACGGCAACTAGGTCTTGCTTGAGTAATTGGTGCTTTGTATAGTGACGACCAAGCTCACAGAGGGCTGTTGATGTATGATTTGTAAAAAGTTATCACTCCTTAAAAAGAATTTTAAGATTTATTTTATAGGTGACTGGGAAAAATCCACTGAACATACTGTAACAATTAATATATTTTTTGCTTGTCCTCTTAGTATATTTAGAAGTTTTTCATATAATCAAAAGATGATAATAAATAAAAAAAATATGACGACAAAGAAAATATAAACATAACAACTAAAATATGCCAACTCCAGGCCATGAAGAGTTCAGCTGAAATTTCACTTGTAGGTAATGTATTTATTTGTAGGTATGAATTGATGTTGAGACAGTCTTTTCCCGGGTTGGCGATATATTTGGAAAGATTGTGCCCGCATGAAGAGGGAGGGTGGACTTAGACGGTATCGCTATTAAATAATGGCGCGAAAACTTTTTCCCGGTTTCCCGAACTTTTTCGAAAGAAACTTGCCTCGCAGGGCACAATCCGAGAATGCCAAGACTTTGTATCACATATTCTCTTCGGCGGATAGGGGAAAGAAGCAAAGTTTAATTTCGCTCTCAGAGACACAAAAAAAAGTTGACTCTGTAAACGGTCCGATGAGCGATTAAATAAATGCTGACAAAAACTCTGCAAACGTATTTCAAAACATCGTGAATAATTAAATCTTCCAAATTAAAGATAAGTATGAGGATTACCACTCGGTACACCACTCAACTATAGTACATATTCTTCTTCTTGTTCTTCTTACCGCGGGATTCCCGAACAGGGTCGCATGTGGTGAATGGAACCTTTTTTCCATATTTATATAAACCTTACGCCAACCATTTAAATAGGTGTGGGAGTATCTCTATTTCATAAGAGGTTTTCATTTCATGTAAAGGCTGAGCAAGCGCTGCCTGCTCCTTTATTTTGAGTTTAAAATAAACTCAGTACCTAAGGAGAAACACATTTTCGACACCTGAAGAAAAAAAAATGAACTAGATTTAGATTTTTGTCTATGAATAAGGGGTTGAAATATAATCACGAGTTTGAGTTTAAATGAAACCATTTAAGCTTTTATTTTCACATATTTTTCTGTATGAATAAGACTATAAAGCCATTCGTGCTGTAGGCTAGCGAAAGCCAAGGCTTTAGAGCTATTATAAGAAAAAAAATATAACCATGTATTGCATCTAATTATATGGTGAAACTATTGATTGGAGGGCAAATTTAAAATGAACATATCAAAGTCACGCAGGAAAAAATGACCAAGTGAGATTTTAGTCAATTTTATATCGCACTTTTGTAAAAGAGGTCTAAAAAAATAGTTCGAGGGCATACTCAGCTTGAAAATGCCCTATTTTATGCTCGTTACAAGTCAAGACCGGTTTATAGTGTAGCGATTAAAGCGACGGGTTAAAAATCGGCAGGTAGTAGGTTAGACTAACGAAGGAGCACCAAAAGAATGGTGCTCTTTACGGGGTTAAAAAATTCATACGCATTTACTAAAAATAAGACCCTATTTTTCGGCTACTTGTAGTCCAGATTATTTTTTTAGAATTGGCGCTTACCAAAGCGATGAACTTGCAGAAGGCTCTTGAAGTGTGATACACCTCAAAACAGCGCTCATTACATAAAGCGTCCTGTTAGCTGAGTACGAGTTGCAAAACCTGAGTAAAATAAAGTTTACGGAAAGTATTAAAGAGTCGTTTTCCCCAAAATCTGCCGTTTTTGTTTGTTTGAACTTGATTTTCTTCATCACTGTAACTCTTTTGCTAAGACCATAAAGTGTAAGAAACAAAAACGGCAGATTTTGGGGAAAATTACTCTTTAATCTAAATCTAAATCTAAATCTAAGCTGCAAATATATGTATCATTTGAGATTCATATTAAATGCATTCCCACAAGCAGACATGCATAATTTCGCGCTTACAAATGCTGCATGTGGACCTACAATATAAAAACCCCAATCTCAAATGAACATAAGCCCTGCAACTCTTGCCGACCTTCCCTGAAGCAGGGGTGACATTGGCAAAGTGAACCATTTTTTACATTTTTTCCGTAAACTTTACTTTACTCAAGTTTTGCAACTCGTACTAAGGGAACTCATAAAAAAAATAAGTTTAAACGGTTTGCTCTCCTGAACACTTAACATTCAGTGATTTGGTCACTTTTTCTGCTCAACTATAATTATATTACATTTTTGACTTGAAATGTGTATACTAATATACATCTATGACAAAAAACACGCAATCCAGAAGGCACGCACTTTGTCTTATTTTTTTCCTTTTCAAAAATATAAAAACTAACTTAACTTGAACTATTTTTCGGAAGAGAATATTGTTTTCATCGTCCTTTTTCTAGCACAGGACATGTAAGTAACGGTACCAAGATAAATACTGTAAGAATGTCGGAGAGTATTTTGCTCTGGAAGCTAGCAAGGACAGTCACATGCATCTACTTGAGTAAGTGATCGTTGGTGTTTGGAACCTGTTGAAATAGCTTCAAGTTTCTTTAAAGTATTACAGCTGCAACCTTACAGGTACATAATATGTAACCTGGTGTGGTGCAGTAAATATTATTATATTTAACAGAAAGATGCAGTGGACATCTAGCTATTCTCCCTTGACTTTCACCCAATCACCAATCAATCAAAGAAACACATAAATGACAATTGTATCCACATCGTGCTGGAGAAGCTCATAGCAAAAATGGATGAAACGTACAGAAGCTCCAGCTGCGCAGTCCACGGCAACAACCCTCAGGAATCAGTGTGCCCTACCAGTTTATACCTACAAAGTTGGAATATGGCGTCTCGCAACCAAAAAAACGCAGCTTAGCTACACATATACTGTAACTTCTTGACTACGTTATCCCCAAAGGGGTCGCATGTGGTGATTCGGGACCTATTTATTTTTACAAGCATTGTGGAATACAAGTATTCTACCAACTGAGCTATCGACCGGATTTTTTGTGAGCTTGACCGTCGCTACAAAATGTCAATTTTCAAGCAAGACCCAGTTGCTGTAAGGCTGGATGGACCATTTGATGACCGGTCTTTGGTAAAGGTTTATGTATTTTTAACCCAGCGAAGAGAAAATTTGAAAATATAAATAGTATTTTTTGGTGCTCCGCCCGGATTTGAGCCCACAATCTTCAATATACGAGTGCGAAGTGTAACCACTGGACTACGGTCCAAAAATTACAAGTTATAATCGATAAGTGAAAAGATCGACGTTTGGAATATCCTTAAGAGATGAAATTCGTAACGACTTAATACGTCAAAGAACAAAAAAAATAATGACGCTATCTTTAATCTACAGGGTGACTGGTAATTCGACCTATTCCTTGAAAGGGGTTATACTAGGGTCTATTTGCAACATTTTTGACTCAGTTAACTAGGGGTCGAAAATTACTCATTCTCGAGTTATTTCAATTTTTAGGTTTTTTTGAAAATTGACCATTTTTCGAACTAAAACTCATGATTGTGAAAATTTTTCTTAATTTTTTGCAACAAATAAGTGTTTTTCTTATAGTTGATAAATGAGCAACTACTGAAAACTGAAATTCATGTGAAAAAATCCCAAACCCTCCAAAATAAAAGGTTTTTAACCCCAATTTTTTTAAATGTTTTTTTATAATTTTTTCAATCCAAAGAGGATAACTCAAAAAAATGATGACACACTTGGCGTACAAACTGCAGGAATAACTTTCTCAACTCATAAGCTTTCAAAAGTAGTGTAAATGTTAGAACTTTTACAACAAATTTGCAAAAAAAACCTTTTTTAAACACGCAAAAGGGGAAATGTGAATTTTAATAAAAAAATTATTGGTCTGGAGAAAATAAGTAAACTCTTATAATTACTGTTAAATACGCTAAAATATGCTAAAATAAGTTAAAATAAGAAACTTTCAAAGTGTGCTTACATGGAAAAATCACAAATTTTGCTCAAATTGCCTTCCCGCGTTACGAATGCAAGCACGAAGCCTGCAACGGACTTCACTCAAAGTTACTCGCGATGAAAGCCCATCTTTTATCTGTTGGGCAGCTGCTACAATCCTCTCTCTAAACTCTTCTCAACCCTGAGTATCTAAAAAAAAATTTGTGGACCGATGAATCTAACTTCGACCGTGACGAAATTACAAATTTTCACAATCTGCATTTTTGGCCCCCTAAAGGTCAAAATCCAAGAAAATCGCCTATAATTTTTTTTTTCTAAGAGCTACCTTAATTTCCTGTTAGAGGATGCGCTTACCACAAGAATGGGTATGATTTACCAACACGATGGATGTCCAGCCCACTATTACCAGGACGTGCGACAGTGGATGGATGACAACTATCCACTGAGATGGATTGGTCGCGGTGGCCCGATTCCTTGGCCGGCAAGAAGTCCTGATTTAACACCATGTGACTTTTTTATTTGGGGTCATATGAAGGCATTACTCTATCGCACACCGATTTCATCTCAAGAAGAGTTGAGATAGAGGATTGTAGCAGCTGCCCGACAGATAAAAGATGGACTTTCAACGCGAGTAACTTAGAGTGAAGTCCGTTGCAGGCTTCGTGCTTGCATTCGTAACGCGGGAAGGCAATTTGAGCAAAATTTGTGATTTTTCCATGTAAGTACACTTTGAAATTTTCTTATTTTATCATTTTAACTTATTTTTAACTTATTCTAGCTTATTTTAGCTTATTTAACAGTAATTATAAGAGTAGACTAATTTTCTCCAGACCAATATTTTATTTATTAAAATTCACATTTCCTCTTTTGCTTGTTTAAGAAAGGTTATTTTTGCAAATTTGTTGTAAAAGTTCCAACACTTGCACTATTTTTAAAAGCTTATGAGTTGAGAAAGTTATTCTTGCAGTTTGTACGCCAAGTGTCTTATCATTTTTTGAGTTATCCTCTTTGGATTGAAAAAATTATAAAATAACAAAAAAAAAATTTGGGGTTGAAAACCTTTTATTTTGGAGGTTTTGGGATTTTTTTACATAAATTTTAATTTTCAGTAGTTGCTCATTTATCAGCTATAAGAAAAACACTTATTTGTAGCAAAAAATTAAGAAAACTTTTCGCAATCATAAGTTTTAGGTCGAAAAATGGTCAATTTTCAAAAAAACCTAAAAATTGAAATAACTCGAAGATGAGTGATTTTCGACCCCTAGTTAACTGGGTCAAAAATGTTGCAAATAGACCCTAGTATAACCCCTTTCAAGGAATAGGTCGAATTACCAGTCACCCTGTATAATCTAAGTTGCAAAGATATATTGACATCTAAAAGCCCTTTGGTGGCTAGTACGCGCTATATAAAATCGGCCAATTATTATTACTACTATTTATTTAAGGCTCATATTTAATGCATGCCGACATGCAGGCACATATGAGGCTTACATATGATCCGTGTGTACATATAAAATTTAACAATCTTCACATGAACATAGACCTTGCAACTCCTGTGGCATTGGCAAATTAACCTAATTTTTAACAACATGGGACATACGCGTCAGCCATTAAGAATATAAATAAACTAAGATAGCAGTGGGCGTGAAATGGACCAGAAAAGTTATGGAGTGGTAGCTGAGAGTTGAACTAGAACTGATGGAAGAAAAGTTATTGTTTTCCGCTTGATGGGTGGATGGCAGGCGCGTGCATACGGTATGGGCAAATACATTTCAGAATAAATATTTTCTCACATTCCTTTCAAAAAACTCATTTGACATTGACTGAAGTGCTCACGATGGCTCCAATCAAACATAATTATTTAATTGTACTCGTACATCTCAAAATCAAGCTTAAATGCGTTTCTTACCACATATTGCCTACCTATTAGGCGCATGTACCTGTTTGGGATGCACGCCCCTGATGGATGGCATACAAAAAGCTATCAGGATGACAGGTAAAGAATGCCCTAGCATAGGAGCGACTAGATGGAGTTCTAGATTCACGATTACTAAAAGCGGTGCCCAAGAAAAGGGTCATTCTCCGTCAAGTAAACATCTAATTTTTTACCCAAAATACGTGTTGTTTTCCAAAAAATAATCGCCATTAATCACTGAAAGAAAGGTTTTTACAAATTGGTCACGCGACCTGTATTTATACGCATGGCACCACGAAAATAAAATTACAAAAAAACAGGTCCCGCTGAAATCTCGATGCCATAAAAGGTTACATTCCCATTTACCTCTAGGCTAGGTCGCGTATTAATCAATCGAAAAGGTCTTACCTAAATCTGATGGGGTCACAACTCGACGGGTGACCTGCAAAAAACGCAAACACAATACCTCCGAGTTTACACAAAAATGCAAATACTCAACCATTGCGCAAAAAGAAAAAAAAACTAAAACAATCACAAGAAATGCTTTTGTATTTTCCATAAATTTTCTGGTAACTAGATTGTTCAGTATTTATTAAATGTTTTATACAAGAAGTACCTATACGTCACATTGTTTTTTGGGTTACATGATAGAACGACACATTGATAAAACAACACCTGAGAGAGCAACATATGACAGAACGACACATGACAGAACAACACATGACAGAACATCTTCAAATGAATCTTAACCCTGGCAATCTCGCCGATCTTGCTTGAAACAAGGGTGACGTTAGCAAAGTGAACCACTTTTTACAGTATAGGTGTTCAGCCTCATCATAACCTATAAGCCAATAAATTGTTTATAATGCCTGTGATTAATGGTTGCACCTTTTCCGTCATATTACCCCTTCATTTATTGTACCTTATATAGACGGAGAATTTACCTTTCAAAGATGCTTAGAGAGCAACGGTAACACTATATGTCAGTGTCTATGTTTTAAAGCCATGTATGAGGACAGGTTCCAGTAAATAATATCTTACCGTTTGTGTATCTTTAAAATAAAAATGTTACCCAGACATTCAAAATAAATGGTACATTGCTTAGGGGCGAGTAAATTTCAATCATGTACGACCGGTTTCGTTAAGAATGTTAACATCATTAGGTACTCCGTAACTAAAAATATTTTTTCGAATGATATAAAAACGAATGGTTAAATAATAAATGCTTTATTACTTGATGGTATTGTTAGCTAGACGTTTAGGAATGTTTTCAATACCAGCCATATGACTTTCATATGAACTTTCAGGTCATTGGGTCAAACATATAACATTAAGAAACACAAAAAGTGTATAACATTGTACAACACCATTCTTTATGTATCTGAAGTATGTAGTATTACGTATATTATTACAATTAATACCCTTGCATGTCGATAAAAGTGTTTTGACGTTATTTTCTCGAGGTCAGAAATCAACCTAAGTAAAATATTATAATATTTCAAATCAAGTCCGGTCGATAGCTCAGTTGGTAGAATGCTTGCGTTCCATGGTAGAGGACTAAGGTTTGATCTCCACTAAGGACGTCAGAAAATATTTTATTACAAGCTCAAAGGTTTATTCAGCCTTTCACAAATGCATGCGTTTGGAGCGCTACTTGATTTAAAGGTCGATGTTTCAGCAGCGTAGAGAAAAATGGAATAGAATGAACACATCTTCTTCTTCTTCTTCCTCAGCCTTTCTTAGTCAACTCCTGGACGTTTATCTCCTCCAATCCTCTCCATGTTTTTCTATCGGCTGCTGTGGTCAGCCATCCTCTGCCTGCAGTTCTCTTGATGTCGTCCAGCCCCCTCAGTTGAGGTTTCCCCACTTCTCACATGGACGTCCTGGGTCGCCACTGGATGATCCTTTACGGCCACCTGTCATGGTCTTGCTTTGCAACGCGACCAGCCCAGCGACACTTTAAGCTGGTCACTCACTGTATAACATCAGTGACACCAGCGCGTCTACGGATCTCCTGACTTGGAACACTATGTCTGAGACAGATTCCCAGCATCCTCCTTTCAATGTCTCTTTGGCACGTCCTCAATCTGTTGGTGCTTAACTGAGTGAACCTTTATGTTTCCAAGCCACAGGTGGGTACTGGAAGCACGTTTGATTAAAAAACCCTGCATTTAGGGTTAACAGGCATTTTCTTGACATTGAGGAGGTAGCCTAGATTTCCGAAAGCTGCCCATGTCAGTGCTATCCTTCTGGTGATTTCGGTTGCTTGATTTTCTTAACCTAATTTTATATTGTGACCAAGTTAAATATAGTCGTAAAAAACTTGTAAGTTTTAATTTTCTACCGAAATTTAAAATTTATCTGAACTTTTGGAGGATTGGAGGATTTTTGTTTTTTGAATGTTTTTTTTCAATCCTAACCTTGCCGACGCGACGCTTCGTGCTATGCTCAGCATGGTTTTCAGCTTTTTACTGCTGCTGCTTATCAGAACGATGTCGTCAGCAAACCTCAGATGATTGATATAAGTGCCGTCTATATTGATACCTTTCGTTTCCCAGGATAGGTGCTTGAAAATGCCTTCCAGTGCCAAGGTGAAGTTTGGGCGATATTGTGTCACCTTGTGTGACGCTCCTCTTAATTAGAATCTTATCTGTCGTGCTGTCACCTACTTTCACTTGAAATGTGGCATAGGTTTAGATGTATTAAATGATATTATTACAATTAATACCCTTGCATGTCGATAAAAGTGTTTTGACGTTATTTTCTCGAGGTCAGAAATCAACCTAAGTAAAATATTATAATATTTCAAATCAAGTATTAAATGAGATTGGAATATCGGGAGACAATTCTAGCAACATCTATGGCTGCTAGGATTGCCCACGTCTCAATTGAATCAACACTTTTTGATAGGTAACAAATGCCAGATGAAGAGGGATGTTGTATTATGTTGTCTTTTCAATCAGCATATTATGTATAACTTGGAGACGATCTACCGTGCTGTAGCCTCTTCTTAATCCCGCTTGCTCAACAGGCTGATAGAAGTTAAACTTATTTTGCAAACGGTCAGTGGGTATTCTGGGCAGCAGCTTGTAATAAACTGATAGCAAGCTTATAGGTCAGTAGTTCTTAATGTTTTTACTGTCACTTTTCTTAAAAAGAGGTGTAATTTCTGTATTTCTTCACGATGTGGGGATGCGTTTTTCTTGCCGGCATTTATCTATGAGTACTATAAGGGCATTTTCCAGGGATTTTCCTCACATTTCCAGAATTTTGCCAGTCACCCTGTCCTAATTTGGCGCGTTTCTGTTGAATGAACTCATGTCAAGCATTTATTTGTGCTATCTAGCCTTAATAAAAACTCTATTTTTGTGTTGCATAAACAATTTTGTATTGCAAAAATAAAAATACGAACCGTGTTGTAAAGAAGAGCAGGTTTCTCAACTTTTCTTTAGAGTCGTATCCGACGTAAGTATATGGAGGACAGCGATTCAATTTTGATAGCACCTCTAGCGGTGGTATTAACTTTCAGCACAATTGAAATTATGTATACAATGCAAACCGAATTGGAATCAGATTTTCGTAAAAAAATTATTCATCACTTTAAGACTTGCTGAACCATTTACCCACAAAAAATAGCACTTCAAAAGTTGAAAAAATTTATCATGCCCTCTACACAAACTTACCTTCTGAAGGAAAGCTCTACGCAGCGCTGTGCTTATTTGTATCAACAAGTCGGTTTGTGTACCGAGCCTTTTATTTGACATTACTTTCAGGGTTTTGTTTTCCCACTGCGGTAATTACTGAGGCACTTGGAGGCGCCTTTTCTCAATGGCCGTCATATACTTACTGTGCCTTGCGAAAGGCAATTATTTCACTTGCAAACTTACTTTATTTTCATCCATTTTATCTGAGATAAACATTTCGCTGTTTTATTTCCAAATTTTGCCTGATTTTTCATTCGACTTGTGCCTGAAAAACCTGCAGCAGTGGTTTGACAAAAGCACCAAATCCCTATTTCAAACCGCAGCATCTTACATATAAATAGCCATGATGATCGTCGATTTTCGTTAGAAATGACATGGAAAGAAAAATAAGAAGACTGTTTCTTGTTCTTTGTTACTTGACTTTTAGATAGTTATGAGTTTATGACTTTAATATTGGTATGAAACTGTCCACCTGTTCTGAAAAAAATGGTTTGTTTTGCCAATGTCACCTCTGTTTTAGGGAATGGTGGTAGGAGTAGCAGGGTTTGTGTTACTTTGAGTTTTATTTTACCTGTTTATACTCAAGCAGCATGTCTACTGTAACTGGAACTGTTACTCTGTCGCCATTTCGCTGGGGGCTGCCAGACTCTCTGCAGAGCTGCCTCTATTTTTTCCTATCCTTACATACCTCCTTCAATTCATTCATACCCATCGCTCTTTTACACTCAGTTTGTATATCCCATTCTTTCACAATCTCCTCAATCTGATCACCCCATACTTTTTTCGGTCGTCGCTTATCTCTTTTTCCTTTTACACTTCCTCTGTATATTCACTTTATCAATCTATCATCATTCATTCTTTCCACATGTCCAAACCGTCTCATTATATTATTTTGTATTGTAACTTTAACATCCATACATCAGAGCCGGTAAGAACATGCTTTTGTGTACTGCCATTCTCAGATCCATCGTCAATCGCTTGTTCTTTGCTATTCTTCCCATTGCACCGTTCACTTTCCCTTACACACCCTACTCTCAAGTTCCCTTGTCTACCTCCTAAGTATCTAATTCATCCTCAATTTCAACTTTCTTACCATTTAACATGAACGTGTATCCATTTATTACACATGAATGTGTAAATATTATGAATCTTAAATGGTACTATATCTTTGAAACTTTGATTATAGATAAATGTATTTATAAATGACTGATGAAAGTTTAGATTCTGGAAAAAACATGCATCAAGTGACACAAGTTTTAATCTTTTTGAGTAACTCTCATTTAAGGTAGATTTACAAAATAACTTTATTGCTTTCTCCATTCTAAAAAAGGTTCAACCTCAATTATCGTCGTTTTTGTAGAAAAATCCAGGCCGTTATTATACCACTTTAATATCAGAGGAAACCACTGTGAGACAGTACCGGAGAAGTTTTTTTATTAATTCATTTATTTTCTTTAAAGTGTAAACTATGTGGAAAACTTTGTTAAAGTAAAACAAAATTTAGTTCTAAACACTAAATACCCAAAATAATGGTCGTTGCTGTAGAAAGCGCCAATTCTCAAGCAAAACCTAGTAGCTGTAAGGCTGGATGGACCTTTTACGACCGGTCTGTGATAAAAGTTGTATGCATTTTTCCCCCAGCAATAGAATGAATGGTATTTTTTTGTGCTCCGCCGGGATTCGAACCCACAACCTTCGACATACGAGTCACAAATATGAACCACTATACTGCGGACCGGTCAAAATCTATGGGTAAAATACCTAATTGTGAAATAATTAATATTTAGCGTAAAAGAAGCTTCATATATTTAATTCATACAAAAAGCGTCGTTCTTCCTAGTCCAATCGATAGCTCAGTTGGTATGTATGTAATGCTTGCATTCCATACCGAGAGCGAGGGTTCGATCCCCACCAAGGAATCCCCACCTGGACTTCGACCGGTCCGTAGTCCAGGTGGTAACACTTCGGACTCGTAACTGAAAGGTCGTGGGTCGAATCCCGGCGGAGCACAAAAAATATACCATTTATATTTTCAAATTTGCTCTTCGCTGGGATGAAAAATTCATAAACCTTTACCAAAGACCGGTCATCAAAAGATCCATCCAGCCTTACAACAACTGGGTCTTGCTTGAGAATTGGCGCTTTCTACAGCGACGACCAATCTCGCAGAGGGCTCTTGAGGTGTGATACACACAAAAACAGCGCTCACCAAATAAATCAGCCTAACTTTAATTAATTTAAGGGTGCCAGAAATGATTTCCCGTTTCGGTGTTACACCGGCCTTCACAAGAAATAAGTACGAGACCCTTTGGAAGCTAAGAAATCCCCACTAAAACTGAAAGGTTTGGTCACAATCGCCATAATATGCCATCTCTTCGGAGATAACTACACTATATGTGTAGCTTAGCTACATTTGCCTACTTTCAATGCGTAGATATGATTCGATTTAATTTTTTTCATTATTATTTTTTTTCTTCTTGCTCAAGCACCAGAATTTGTGTTATTTTTTTAGTAGTTAAGTACCAATTGCTAGATAGCTAATATTACACTCGACCGTTACTCGGCAGATTTTCACTAAAGCAGTTTGCAGATCTTGCTAAGTGATCTCCCGCCGCAGACGTTTCCTGCAATCGAGGAAAAGCTAATTAGGTTTTGTTGGAAGATTGACGACCCAACCAGGAAGACATCCATTTATACTTTATACGGCTTCTTAATTTCGTTTGCAGATGACTTGACCCAATTAAAAGAAGAGAAAAGATAAAAGCAGAACTTGTCTGAAAAAGGTTATGACTCTGGATGAAATAAAAGAAGTATGCAAGGACCAAAAAAATCTGTAATGCTGGCGGTTAAGACTAAGGCCTTCAAAATTCTGATTCTCATTTTTTATAGAATATGTTTTGTAGGTCTTAATTTTTACTGCTTTACTGTTTAGTGATTGTTTGTTTTGTATACTCAACTGTAATTAATTGTTTATATTCCTTGACTTAGAGGTTGGTATGAGGTTGATCACCGATACAGTAAAAAATAATTCACTTTGCCAATGTCACCCCTGTTTCAGGGAAGGTCGGCAAGAGTTGCAGGGCTTATGTTCATTTGAGATTGGGTTTTATATTGTAGGTTCACATGCGGCATGTTTAAGCGCATACTTAAACGTGTCTGCTTGTGGGAATACATTTAAAATAAACCTTAAATGTAACATATCTTTGCAACTTAGATTATAAAAAGGTGTAGGTGAACTGCTCGAGGAGGTCAAGACCCACACCGGGCTGTAGTGACAATGATGATGATGATGATGAAGCCCCAAGTCATGATAGCAACATGTTAAAACAACTTATCTGACCAAGAGATTATTGCTTTTTGTTCCCTTGACTTTGACTGCATTGTTCCGCCGCAACGCAACGCAAATAAGAAGGGGTCGCATGTGGTGATTCGCGACCTATTTATTTTTACGGGTAAGGCCTCACACCAACCACTTTCAGTTAAAGTGGGGGTTTCCCTGCTCCCGGGGACCCCTTCCCTTATATTCTGTTGAGTCGGCGGAACGCTCATTCAAATACACGTTGAAGTATTACCGCGCAAAAATAATTGTATTAAATACTTAATGAATATATCGACGCGACGGTTAAAAGGCAGTATATAAGCGACATTTTGGTCAAAAATGAGTTATGAATGCTATCCTACTTGAAATTTTCCTCCCATAGCTCTACAATGTTTTTTGTGTTGTTCATGCCCAAGCAAACAACTGCGTTTTCGGAATATGGTTTTTGCGTAACCGACAAGATTTTGGCCTTTTCTGTCCTGAGACATTAAAAAACGTAAAACATCATAAAAACACATTAATAGGAATGCCAATAAATGCCTTTCTTTTTTAATTTTATAGCTGTTTCGATTTTAACGATATGATACAAAATAAAAAAGTTATGCCATTTTTCTGCAATCTCAAACTTTAAACAATTAAGTTTATGTCACTTATGCCCTACTGCCTTTTAACCGTCGATATGTATTTTGAGGGACTTACCATCTTTGTTTTTTTTTATTTATTTCAGGGCATAAAAGGCCAAAAACTATGTTTTTTCTTTTCCGTCTCTTTTGATGATTTACTTATTTTTTTAGAATTTCACGTCAAGTATCAAAAGTGAAAGGTTGCACACAGCTACTTTTATTTACTTTAAGATTTAAATAAAAAAGTGGCTCCTTTTTTAGATATAAATCTTATTGTTCCCTTTGGAAATCTAACGTTCGAATACGTGTTTTCTAAGTCGGGCTACCTTCTGAAAAAAATCAACCTTGCCACTGTCCATTGATACAGGTTAATATCCTTTTTTTAGCTTTATTATTTAAAATATTTGTGTTTTTAAAGACGAATACTTGAGTATCCTCCTAGGACATTAATAAAGTGGGTCAAATTCCATGCATTATTTTCATCCGAGACATTTTTGTGGATGAAAGCCTTGGTTTTAAAAATGCATACAGTGGTTGGCTGCGGTTCTCGTTTCCTCTACAGTCCATCAGTTACATTCAACATTCTTGCATGAGCTTCCTATCCATCATGCAGCCAGTGAAGCTTGTGGAGAAGAGGAGTAATGTGTGTAAATTTCGACTGACCAGCAATTATGCGAGCGCACGCATTTACAACCAATTGTAGCCTATTCAATTGTATGTAAGGAAGATTGAGATTATGTTTGTTTGATATTTGGAGATTTTTTGAAAACGCCATCTTGCACGCTTGTGGGCATGGTTAAATATCCTAATCTTCAATGTTAACATATCATTAAAACCAAGATAATGCAAGTATTATACACACATGTCGAAACACACCAAAATGTCACACCGGAGTGAACTTTGAATGAGGCCTGGCAACTTGTATCCCTCTTGGGCCACCTTCTTTTCCCTCACCCTTGTCTCTTTCCATTTTGTGACTCATTATGTGTCAGGCAAACATGAGATAAGGTACCGGGTCTCGTCAAGGCATTTAAGATGAAGATAGCTGACTGAGCTGAAATTAACCACAATATTTTTGCGAAATCTTTAAACTAAAATTTTAAATTTGGATTTTGACTCAAAATATAAAACAAATATGATTATTTCGTTTTCCACATTGAACCGGTTTCAGGCGTGCGCACTGTGCAATGGTAAACATATTTCAGGCTTAACATTTCTTCCTGCGTATTTATCTAATTTAATCTAATCTAAGTTGCAAAGATATGTTACATTGGAGATTCACATTACATGCATTCCCACAACCAGACACGTACAAGTTCGCGCTTGCACATGCCTCATGTGAACCTACAAAATAAAAACCAAATCTCACATGGACATACACCCTGCAACTCTTGCCGTCCTTCCATGAGACAGGGGGGGCATTGGCAAAGTGAACCATTTTCTACAGCATGGGTGGTCAGCCGCATACCAACCTATAAGTCAAGGAACATACACGACAAATTACATTTTATAAATAACCTTTAAAATAATGTAATTTGTAATTTTAATTCTAAGGCCGATTGCATGTTTCACTATAATAGTGTGCACTTTACGTGCACATTTGCCTGTATGAGATGCTCGCCCCTGGTCAGTTTAATAGAGACCACACTAAGCGTAAGCGTGACTCTCAGTTTGCCTTTTTAATACCATCCGAATATAAATTTGTTCCAATAAAGAATAAAAACAAATGTTCAATGCATGGAAAATATTATATTCTGTTTTTTTACTTTTCAGTTTCGTGCAATGTTGGTCTTTTAGATTCACATTTTCCGGCTATTGGTGAACAGCATCTTTAAAATCTTGAGAACATTATAGTTTTTTGTCATCCTTTTTTTTTGGAAGCTATAAAATGAGGTCTTTTAACTGAACTTGGTAATTTAGCGGAATTACTTCGAAATCTGACCGCCAGATGCTCTTTAGTCTCTCGTCCATATTACCTGCCAAATCTTTGAACTGATGTTGAACCAAAACTGACGTTGTAAGTGCAAAATAAGACAATCAACCTGCTAAATTGGTGAAATCTGCTAAATAATTTAAAGAGTTAGCACTTTTTCTTGAGTTGAATAAAATAAATTATTGTAATAAAACGATTTCAATTTGATGTTTATCCGAGTCAAGATCCAAGTGAATTTGAATATGCAAGAAATTCAGATTAAAAAGTAATATGACGTGGTTATTTCACAATAATAAATATTTTCTACAGTTAAAATCTGTATAAATGTGTATTTCTTGGTAGTATGTGTGACATCACATAGCTGAGGAATATTTTGAATGTTCGGATCTCCCTACACCGTTTTTTTTCATCAAAATATTTTTTTTTCTGCTTTAAACTTAAAAAAACTACGTTTGTAAGTAAACATATGATTTGAAAATGATGTTGAAATTCCCTGAAAGCGTATATTTTGCTTGCATCTTACATGAAAAAATGTAGACCTCATCTAGGGGCAAACTTAAAAAAAAAACTTTGTGTTTCGCAAACAATTTTGGGGGGCACATTGTGAGATAGCGGCTAAGTAAACATTTCCAAGGTATATCTCTATCCCAAGTATAAAGTATCACTAATTAACCCAAGCGTAGCTTACACAAGAATCATATGAAAACTAAAACAGTTCCTCTAAGGAGCGTTTAAATTTAAAAAGAAAGTGATACAACTCTATGGTTGAGTTTAAACGTAAAGGATATCTTGTATGTTTTTATGAATATAATATGAGACGCTAAGGCACAGCTTAGGTAAGCTTTTTTATGGAGGTCTTTTGACTCCAGAACCTTTAGAGCTTCATAAATTTACGTTTAAGCCTACAAGAGACGAAGACAGTATGAAGTGTTTTGGAAAATTTGGTGTAAATGGTAAGTAGAAAGAACTCAGTGTTAATTGATAAGTGATAAGTTGCTGAAAGAATCCAGGCATCAACTAGTAGCGAGTTCTTTGAACCTGCAAAAAATTTTTTGAAAGTTTTTCATATTTCTTACCTCAGTCATTTGAAACACTTTTCAAGTATAATTTTGATCAAACAGTATCCTATATGTCCACTTTCAAATGGCATGAAAGGTACACGGGTGAAGGACTTGGACATGCAAGGACATCATGGATAACGCAACTAAGGTACACATATAGTGTAACTTCGTGCTTGCGTTATCCCCGAAGAGGTCGCATGTGGCGATTCGGGACCAATTTATTTTTTACGGGTAAGGGGGCCGGCCTCACATCAACTACTTCAGTTGAAGTGGGGGTTTTCCAGCTCCCGGGGGGCTAGTTCTCATTTCTTGTGAAGGCTGAGTACACCTTGGGATCAGTAAGTACATCTTGGGATAGCCTACAAATTTTGGAATTAAAGCATCAAATATGTATTCAAAGCGGCAAGAAGTAAAGTGACAACCGCCATGATGATCGCCGATCGCCGAACTAACAGTAAAAACACTAAACACCAAAAGAAGAAAATAATGAACCAGTGAGTTTCCTTGAGTCCTGTGATGTGGACTCCCAGTCTTTCCATCTTTTGTGTTGTCTTCCAGGAGGAAGCTGTCAGATGGTTTTCCGTGCATGGCGACGTGTGGAAGTCTGAAACTACCCATCCTTCCTACTCGGCGAAATTGACAATACTCACTGTGACGACTGATTTTTGTTGCCATCTGTGTAGATTTGGGAACTGTGACATTTGTAGGAGAGACGTCGTGTTGTGAATGATGTCTTTTGACGTGTAGATCAACACCATCCTCATCCGTAGATATCTGCTACTTCGTAGATTCCTCGCATGCGGTCTTGGGAGAGTTTTTGTTGTTGTTAGTAAAGTAAATGCTACTAAAAAACGCTAGTAAGCTACACATTTAGTGTAATTTTTTGCTGCGTTTTCCTCGAAAAGGTTGCATGTGGCGAGTGGAACCTATTTATTTTTAAAGGTAAGGGACCAGCTTTATGCAAAACATTTCAGTTAAACATTTCTGTACTCATTGAAGTCACTTCTGTACTCATTGGGTACTCATTTCTTGTGAAGGCTGAGTAAACCTTGCTGGTGTTTTATTTTAGGCTGAAAACAAACAGTGAAACGGGAAATTATTTCTGACATCCTCGGTGGGATTCGAGCCCGAGCTTTTGACATGGAATACCAAGTGAGCTATCGACCGGACAAGTGGTATACATTATTACTATCTTGGTTTAAGCATGGCATTACTTTAAGGCTGCGAAAAGAAAGTTATACGTCGCAAAGCGTTTTGTTTCTAAACCAGCAGTAAAAGTTTTTTTACTTTTAATTTTCTACCTTTAAAAGAATTCATAAAGAAAATAATTTCGTGAAATTTTTAAAAACATTCTTAAAGCCGTTGGTAAGCCTGAAAATATCCGGAGGAGACGGAAGCAGCGGAAGCTCAACTTCAAGTCAAGCGGTTGGCCTTCTTACTTGTGAAAATAAATAGGTACCACTTGGCAAATGTGATGCCTTCACAGATAGAACGCCAACTAGTCACAATTAAAGCAAACATGCATAAAAAAAACACGAAGATTTTCCCATTGCGTCATTTTTATCATGAATATATAAAAACAAAAAATTCTGAAATAAATAAACATTGATTCGTGCGTACATTTTAGTGTGTCAATTTGAAATAAAAACATTTTGCATCATGATAACGACAAAAAATAAGCCTTGACTTCAATCAATTGATTCCTCATGGTTTTTCCTCCTGTTTTCGGTTGTGAAAGGTTATAATCGAAATCTTTAATTTTCTTTCGATTTATCATATATTATCTAAGTTGCGAAGATATATTGACAATTCAAGCGTATATTTAATGCAAGCCTACAGGAAAACATGTCTTAGATCGCGCTTATATATTGTACTTAAGAATAAATTTATAAAAATAATGATCCTAAGTTCAATATCCAACTCCACACTATTACATCTCCCACAGATCCCGGAATATAAAGAGATATGTTTTGTTTCTATTGCAGTATCAAAACCAGCTGTCACCGATTTTTCGGTAGGCGGAAACTAACATTACAATTACAATGGAAGCTAGCGCTTGATTGGTTCAAAAATTTCCAAATGCGATGGATAGAAAAAGCCTAAGAGCCATGAAATCGGGGTCGCTTACGACGTTTTGATCGCGAGTTTTTGAGCTCGCACTCATACACTCACACTCGGATAAAGAATAAAACACATATGTAGAGTTGTACAAAAATGATAATCTTTGCTAGCTATCGATCGATACTTGTTAATATCGATAATTCAATCTCTGAAGAAATACGTGTAAACATTTTATTATTCCTGTATATACAATAATTGTATATATCAAAACACACAATAATTTTACTTTCAATATAATAAATACTTAGCTCATATATACATATAATAACTATATTAGGAAGATTTATTTGATGGGCGCTGTTTTCGTATGAAACACACCCCAAGAGCCTTCTGTGAACTTGAACTTTGCTATAGAAAGCACGAATTCTTTAGTTTTGTATTTGCTTAACATACACAAAAAAAACAATATTTATTCTTCATATAATTATTAATATATTGGTCAAAAAGTGGATAGCACTTAATTGATTGTTTTGGAAGTCATAACGTAATAACGGCTTCTATTCTCTTTGACTGATAGGTTGGTATGAGGCTGACCACCCGTGCTGTAAAAATCGGTTCACTTTTGCCAATGCCAATTGCCAATGCCGCCGTTCCCCAGTTCAGGGAACGGCGGCAGGAGTTGCAAGGTTTATGTTTATGTGAGGTTTTGCTTATTTGTATGCACACATGTAGAATGTGTAGGCACGAACCTACATGTGCCTGTCTGTGGGCATGCATTTAATATTGAGCCTTAAATGTTAGCATATCTTTGCAGCTTAGATTATATAGATTATAGAAAGATTCAAATTATATTGTTACATTAAAAACATAATATAATTATCAAGTAGTTTTTGCCTTTTTTTGTAACAAATTTCAGAGGTATCGACATTCGACGAATACTACCGCGCAGCACATCTCTAGCGATGACGTAAACAAAACTGACGCAATAAACGACAAACGTCAAATATTTAAGTGCTTCAAATATTTAAAATCTTGGACCGGTCCATAGTCCGTAGTGGCAACACTTCGGACTCGTAAATGGAAGGTTGTGGATTCGGATCCCGGCGGAGCACAAAAATATACCATTTATATTTCGAATGTGCTCTTCGCTGGGTTGAAAAATTCATAAAAACCTTTACCAATGACCGGTCACCAAAGGTCCATCCAGCCTTAGAGCAACTGGGTCTTGCTTGAGTATTGGCGCTTTGTAGCGACGACCAAGCTCGTACACCTCTGCGGCACTACAACAAGTGTCATAGACCCCTAGAGTCTTTAGAATCTAGGGAGTCTCCCGCACAGGATTTCTTAAAAAAAAAAAAACGATTTAAAATGTGCAATGCGGGTGCAATAACGGAAAATAATAATACCATGATCCTTATACTCCTTATTATGACTGTTATTTTTACACGGTAGAACATAAAAATAAGGCATTTTGATAAAAACCGGTAGCAGTTGCTAGTACAGCGGTATATTTTTTTTTTGAAAAAAGTAATGCTTAATTTATTATGTAGGTACCTATATATAATGAATTTTCAATTGTAGAACTTTTTTTTTTGATTAACCCTTTCTCTGCCGAGATTTTTTTTTTATTCTTGGTTGGCAACCCCCAAAACAAAGAATATTATGAGGCAATAGTTATTGTTGTTACATGGCACTATTATATTGACTATAATCTATAATCTATAATCTAAGTTGCAAGGATATATTCATTTAAAGCTCTCAGATGTATGCCCACAAACCAACAAGTGTAGTTCGCGCTTACAAATGCTGAATGTGTACTTACAAATAAAATCCAAACCTCAAATGAACATAAGCCCCACAACTTTTGCCGACCTTCCCTGAAACAGGGGTGACATTGGCAAAGTGAACCATTTTTTACAGTATGGGTGGTCAGCCTCATACCAACCTATAAGTCAAGGAATATGAATAATAAATTACATTTAAATATAAAAAAGAATAAAACCTTACAAAGTCCTTATCTTTATTAATGATATCACAGATGTGCTGTTTGACATTGAATTCTTACTTTTTGCCGATGACATCAAACTATACAAAGCTATAAATGACTGTCTTTTGGTTCAGAATAATTTAAATCGAATGTCCATGTGGTGTGCACACAATAGACTGTTTATGAATGACAATAAATGCCAAGTTATAAGATTTGGTAGAAATAAAGATAAAATAGTATATAATTATTGCCTAAACAATAGTTCCCTTGAATCGGTTGAACTAATTCGAGATTTAGGCATAATCTTTGACTGCCATTTATCGTTCCGACAACATATTGCATTTATAACAAATAGGGCCACTAAGACCCTGGGTTTTGTGTGTCGCACTGTGAAAGATTTCTCGAACATATTAGCCATCAAACAGCTTTATATTTCCCTTGTACGCAGCCAACTTGAATACAACTCATACATTTGGTCTCCCGGGTACAAACTTCATTGTGATGCTATAGAGCGTATCCAAAAAAGATTTCTAAGATTTGTAAATTTTAAATTAAATATTCGTTTTGATGACTTGAACTATAGTTTTTTGTTAAATTTTTTGAATCTTGAAACTTTACAAAATCGCAGAATATTTCATGATTTTTTTTTTTTGTATAAAGTTGTTAATTCATTGGTGGACAGCCCTGAATTATTGAATGTCATTAATCTACACATACCGAGTCGAACAAGAAGTCGAAATATATTCCACTGCGACGTTGCAACAAAAACATTTATAATGCATTCTATGATATATCGGCTTCATCGACTCGGTAATGATTATCTAACCAATGATGATATAGATATTTTTGGTATGTCCATCGGAATTTATAGAAATTCATTAAAATCTGTTTTATCATGTAATTCTTCTTGATTTATGTTTAATTTCTCTTTTCTTACTGATCACTTATTTTTTATACATTTATTTTTAATCTTTTTATATTCATAATATGTATCTTGTAATAATCATAATATTTATACAATTTGTAAGCAACAAACTTCTGTACTACCTCTGTTAATCTAAAAATGTAAAAGGCTTCAGCCGTTTATTATAAATAAATAAAAAAAAATAAAAAAATAAAAAAATAAAAAATCTATACAAAAAAAGTCAAAAATTTCCTATGCAAAAAATGTAGCAAATGAATACACCAACATTAGAAATCAACATTGCAGATTAGCCGCCACTTCTTCCTGTCCTTGCGTACTTCTGACGATTGTACAAAAAAAATAAAGAAATCCTAGGAGCCGTTTTTGAGTATATCTCATTTGAAACTTTCAGCTGTTTGGGAGCTATTTGAATTTTGTAAAATTTGAAAATATTTCACCATGAGTTCTATTGATAAGGTAGTTGTTTCAATAGAAATTAAAATAAATTGCACAGAATCTGTACTCGACTTTCTTGCAAAAATTAACCCACTGTATGACGTATGTATAGCTAGAATCATCTACCAGCTTATGCCGTTTCAATAAAAATATAATATATCAATAATAAATCAATTTTATTCGATCGCGGTGTGTACCTGCATACTCGTACAATATGGATATAGCCATATAAATACTTAAATGAATATAAATATTTGGTTGATTTATTTGTTGAGCACCGTTTTGTGTGAATCACACCTCAAGAGCCCTCTGCGAGGTTGGTCTTCTCTGGAAAATGCGCCAATTACACAAGAAAGATCCTTGACTTATAGGTTGGTATAAAGCTGACCACCCATAGTGTAAAAAATGATTCACTTTGCCAATGCCACCCCTGTTTCAAGGAAGGTCGGCAAGAGTTGTAGGTTTTAAGTTCATTTGAGATTTGGTTTTAATTTTTAAGTACACATTCAGCGTTTTTAAGCGCGAATTTACACGTGTCTGTTTGTGGGCATGCATTTGATATGAGTTTTTCATTTTAATATATCTTTGCAACTCAGATTTTAGAATCTAGAATCTAGATTATTATAGATGGTCATTGAACCCTTTTGTATGCAAACTAGGACTTTGTATGGTGGGTAAACTTTTTAGTTATATTTTGAAATAGTAACGACTGATTATTATTGGTATTTATAAAATTTTAAGAATCGCAGCATTTTATCTAATTTTAACCCTTTGACTACCAAGAAAATTGCTAATACATTTTGTATGGAAAATTTTCACTTTGTATGGCGGCTATACTTCTGATTCACTTTTAGGAAAAAATAATGATGATAATATATAGGTTATTATTATTGTTTTACATTTGTGGTACATTATTTTTTTATTAACCCTCTAACTGCCGAGAATTTTTCCATTATTTTTTTCTTTTATATGGCAACTCCCTAAACCGAGATTATGATAAAGAAATGATTATAATTATTAGATAGCACTATTATATAAATGGATTCACACAAAATTTAAGAAAAATCGTCGGAGCCGTTTTTGAGAAAATCGCATTTTAAATTTTCAGCTCTTCGGAAGCCATCTTGAATTTTCAAAAAAGTAAAAAAAAATGATTCAGAATTAAAGTGATAAGCTTGTTCTTTCTATCAAATCTAAAACAAATTTAAATATCTTGCATTTTAATAGGTTTTTGTAATATTTTCGATTTAAAATTTCAGGTCGTGTAAACGGTGCTTTATATTTGTTTTTTCAAAAAAATTTTTTTGTCAGTTTGTAGAAATTTATGTTGTCCATAATATTGTAGAACATTATATTTTTGTTGATCCCTTAACTTTCGAGAAAATCACAATCGTTTGTTTTTTTCATATGGCAGCCCATAGACACAGATTAGTAAGAGTGTTGCCATAACTAATTTATTAAGTTAAAAATTAATTAGTGGCAACTCTGAAAATTTAAGAAAAATTCTTGGAGCCGTTTTTGAGAAAAGTGCAATTTTATGTTTTTTTTGTATGGCAGCCATCTTGATTTTTCAAGTTGGTGTAATGCCATGTTATTCATACTTAATATATGTCCAAAAAAGCTGATGTAGCCAAAATTTGGTATCTCTAGGTCTTATACTTTGGAAAGTGACACACACACATACATACATACATACATACATACATACATACATACATACATACATACATACAGACGGACGTTTTTGAAAGATAGTGTTTTTTGGCATGTCCTGCACCAGGACAACTCATTTCCGTGAAA
The DNA here is from genome assembly GCA_951799405.1 of Agapetus fuscipes. NCBI lineage: Eukaryota > Metazoa > Arthropoda > Insecta > Trichoptera > Glossosomatidae > Agapetus > Agapetus fuscipes. The sequence goes on from OX637334.1 coordinate 17,646,240, forward strand.
ACCTCGAATTTTTTTTTTCACACCAAATCATAACTTTCTTTATAGCCTTCGGCTATAGCAAGAAAGTAAAAATATGAAAGATTTTTGCGTTCTCACGGGTTTTTGTAACCTTTTAATTTCAAATTTTGATATCAAGTAAACGGTACTTTATTGTAATTTTTTCCAAATTTGTTTTTTGTTTCTTTATAGGAATTTATATTTTGTATAATATTGTGGAACATTATTGTTTTGTCAACGCTTCTGATAAAATCGCATTTTTTTTCGTATGGCAACTCTTAGACGCAGATTAGCAAGAGTGTTGCTATGGAAATGGTTGTGGGTTCGATTTCCGGCGGAGCACAAAAAATATACCATTTATATTTTCAAATTTGCTCTTCGCCGGGTTGAAAAATTCATAAAACCTTTACCAATGACCGGTCACCAAAGGTCCATCCAGCCTTACAGCAACTGGGTCTTGCTTGAGAATTGGTGCTTTGTAGCGACGACGATCAAGCTCGTAAAAAGGGTCGATACCTCAATTGGTAGAATGCTTGCATTCCATTCCGAGAGCAAGGGTTCGATCTCAAAGGTTTACTCAGCCTTCGCAAGAAATGAGAACCAGCCCCCCCGGGAGCTGGGAAACTCCCACTTCAACTGAAAGTGGTTGGTGTGAGGCCGGCCCCCTTACCTGTAAAAATAAATTGGTCCTGAAGCGCCACATGCGACCCCTTCGGGGATAACGCAGGCAAGAAGTTACACTATATTTGTAGCTTAGTTGCGTTTGCATTGCCATATAAAATTTTGATAACCGTATATCAAGCAACTACCACAATGAAAATTAAAAAAAAACGTTGGAGCCGTTTTTGAGAAAATCGCATTTGAAATTTTCAGCTTTTGGGAAGCCATGTTGACTTTACCAAATAGTGAAAAATGTTCCTAATTTTACATGAGCAATGTTTGCATGTGTTCTGGACCAATGTGTCTTATAAAAACAGGACATTGATGTAAAAAATATTTAAAACAACTCTTACATTATCGAGTCTTACGTTTTTCTAAGCTCAGATTGTGTAGAATTTGATTCTTAAGACAACTGGATTAAAAAGTCATATATGACAGAATTGGTCTATACGGAAAACAAGAACTAATCTAATCTAATCTAATCTAAGTTGCAAGGATATGTTACATTGAAGATTCACATTACATGCATTCTCACAACCAGACACGTACAAGTTCGCGCTTGCACATGCCTCATGTGAACCTACAACATAAAAATCAAATCTCAAATGAACATACACCCTGCAACTCTTGCCGTCCTTCCCTGAGACAGGGGTGACATTGGCAAAGTGAACCATTTTTACAGCATGGGTGGTCAGCCGCATACCAACCTATAAGTCAAGGAACACACACACACGACAAATTACATTTTATACATCATTAAATAATAATATTCAAATACAAAATATCCATTTACAAACAAAAACAAATTCCAATTTAATAAACCCTATTCGCCAACATTACAGATCAACCGCCATTTCTTTCTGTCCTTACATACTTCTTTCATTTCCTCCAGAGTCATAACCTTCTTCATACAAGCTCTTCTTTTATTATGACTCTGGATATTCCATTCATTCGCAATTTCGGATATTTGGTCCATCCATACCTTTCTCGGTCTTCCTCTACCACGACATCCATCTATTCTACCAACATATACTTTCTTCGTCAGTCTTTCCTCATTCATTCTCTCCATATGCCCAAACCATCTTAACAAACTTCTTTTAATCTTCACTTTCACACTTTCTCTTGCACCACATTCTTCTCTTACAAAATCATTCCTCACCCTGTCACTCCGTTTTTTCCCAATCATACTTCTTAGAAAGTCCATTTCAACAGTATGGACTTTACTAATTTCACTTTCATTCACCGTCCAGGCCTCGCTTCCATACATCAAGGTGGGTAAAAGTATGCCACTGCGTACCGCCAATCGAGCATTTTTTGATATGTTTTGATTTTTGGCGATACAAGCTGTGGCACCCAGTACACACCTGCCCTTCATTACTCTTCTTTCAAATTCACCGGTCATTCTTCCATCTTTTTCAAACTTACTTCCCAGGTATACAAACTCATTTACGACATCAACATTCATTCCATTAATTTTAAATTCATAATTCATACTTTCATCATCTCTTTCAAAAATCAATACTTTCGTCTTACTTGCATTCAACTTCAGATGGTTACCTAACAAAGCTTCATTCAATCTAGAGAGCATTGTTTGCAATTCTACTGCTGAATCAGATACAAGAACTGCATCATCTGCATACAGTAGAACACTCACTTTGCTCTCTCCTATCATCAATCCACAATCATTAAGTCTAGCATCTCTGACACACTTGTCCATGACTATGTTAAATAGCCATGGACTCATCACACATCCTTGCCTCACACCCTTATAAACTTCAAACCACTCGCTATACTCACCATCAATACGAACACATGCCTTACTATTTTCATAGTTGGCATGCACCGCACCTGGGGGAGCAATATAGACCTAAAATTGCTCACGTTATCATTGTCACCTTTTTTGAAGATACATGTAGGTACGATGTTACCAATTTTCCACGATGTGTGACAGGGACCAGTTTGAAGAGATATGTTAAAAATAATCGTTAGAAGAACTACATATGAGAGCATCAGCACACCTCTGTTTAAAAATGGGTGGTACATTATCAGGTCCAGCTGTTTTTATAATGTCAAATTTTAAAATATTCTTTGCTACACAATTTGCTTGTATTTTAAAGGGCAGTAAATCGATAAAAATTTGATAAGGGATGTGGGGAATTTAAATTATTATCGCCGGATTTATACACATTTTAAAAAAAATCATCAAAAAGGTTGACCACATCCTGCAAATTACTTTCTTTTTCGCTCAAGATACATCTGTCTGCAGAATAGCCTGGATTTGTATTGGCTTATGTGCTGCAAAATTTCCAAAGACTTCTGGAATCCACAGTGATTTCTTCCGCTCTTTTTATATATACATAAATTTTGTATTTTATATATACTTTTTATATAAATTGTTTTTTGATCAAATTTAATGATTAATTTATTATTATTTGTTTGTATTCCTTGACTTATAGGTTGATATGCGGCTGACCACCCATGCTGTAGAAAATGGTTCACTTTGTCAATGTCACCCCGGTTTCAGGGAAGGTCGGCAAGAGTTGCAGGGTGTATGTCCATGTGAGATTCGGGTTTTTATATTATAGGACCACATGCGGTATGTTTAAGTGCGAACTTGTGCATGTCTGTTTGTGAAAGTGCATAAAATGTGAATCTTTAATGTTTACAAATATTTTGCAACTTAGATTAGATTACATTAAGATTATTAATTGTAATCTTATAGGAAATTTTGGTGCTTGAAGACGTATATTTATGTTTTGTTACAAAGAAAAAGAAAACACTATTAAAAACGGTTTATTTTGGTCTGAAATTCACCCTCAAGTTTCTCACTAATATATACATCCCTTTCACACAGATATGAAAACAAGGAAAATGGACTCGATACAAAATCCTTAGATTTGTCAGCAGAATTGTCACTCGTCTTATTCGAATAAAGTCCTTTGCAACCAATTACAACATATTTGTTTGCCTTGTATCTAGGTTTTTGCTGAGAAAAAAATATATTTTAAAAAATTTGACGACACTTTCAGGAAAAAAATACTTAATCATTCATTTTTATTTTTTTGTAGATCATCTGAATCGCTTTTACAATTTTTGTCTTTTCTGTTCTTGATTACAGTGAGTACCAGAGCCAAGCACAGAGCTGCGATGTGGATCTTCAACGGCCAATATTCTATGGCTCTCCAGTATTTAGTGATAGACTCAAAGAAGAACAAGTGATATAACGTTAGCAAATTTCCGGTCCAATAGGTCTTCATACACCAAGAGCAAATTTTGTAAAGTGTGGATTTCTGAAAAAAAAAAAACATATCTTCATAAAAAAAAAAAAAATAGGCTGATTTATTTGGTTAGCGCTGTTTTTGTGTGTATCACACCTCAAGAGCCCTTTGCGAGCTTGGTTGTCGCAGAAGAAAGCGCCAATTTTCAATCAAGACCCAGTTGCTGTAAGGCTGGATCGACCTTTTGATTACCGGTCTTTGTAAAGGTTTATGAATTTTTCAACCCAGTAAAGAGCAAATTCGAAAGTATAAATGGTATATTTTTTGTGCTCCACCGGGATTCGAACCCACAACCTTCCATTTACGAGTCCAAAGTGTTACCACATAGCATACAATGAAAAGTAATGAAAGGAAGGAAACAAGTGTTGGTTTTGAGAATGGATGGATGTCGTGGTAGAGAAGAGCGAGAAAAAATTGACAGATAAAATTCGTAAAAAAGGGAATGCATGTGTTATCCAGAGTCGCAATACAAGAAGAACATAATTTTTTTTTTTTTTTTTTTAATATTTTGATTCTGGATGAATTTAATAAAACTAGGGACGTTGCCTCTGGCTGCTACGCAGCTCAACCCCTTAACATTTGGGGAATTTGTATATTGCGCATAGTTTCCTCGCGTTTTAAAATTCGAAAAACATGTTAAATAAAAACATGCAGTCTTTGTAAAAGAAAATCGACCACCCATACTTTAAAAAATGGTTCACTTTGCAGATTTCCCCTCTGTTTCAGGGAAGGTTGGCAAGAGTTGCAGGGCTTATGTTCATTTGAGATTGGGTTTTTATGTTATAAGTCAACATGCATTATGTGTAAGCGCGAACTTATACGTGTTTGCTTGAGGGAATGCATTTAATATGAATCTCAAATGTAATATATCTTTGCAACTAAGATTACAGATTTAAATCCATTTTTATTTTGTTTGTTTGTTGTTTTTTTGATTTGTATCAAATAAAAGAAAATAATATCGTAAAAAAAAAAACTTTCCAATTTTGCCGCTAGATGTCTATATTTTCTTCATACATTTTAATAAATTTCCATACAAACAAAAGAGGTCTTTAAAAAATTGAGCGGGCTTTTTTAAAAACTTTTTTTTTAGAAATTATAATTACTTCTTCTAAAAACTACTGTTAAACGAAAAAAAAATTTTTTTTTTGTTAATATTGAAAGAAGTGACATCATATTATGAGTGCATTTAAAGCTGCTTGTCAAACACATAAGTGAATGGTATTTTTTTGCAGCATATAATATTCAAAAATTAATTTGCCATAGATCAGGAATGTGTTTCATCTGCTGTGATGGCATTAATTTTGAAAATCGAAACTCCAAGCGATTGACGACCACAAAGGACAATATAATTTAGTAAAATTTTAAAAAAGACCAAAAAATTGCGATTGATCAACAATTTTGTTTAATTTTTTAAACTCTAATAATTAGTACTTTATTACACATTTAATTCAATTATACACTGCGTGATGCAGACATTTTATTTGTTTATCACTCAAACTTTTGGCTAGAATGAAGCTTACCGCTTATACTTGTATCTAGCTGCCATTCCGCTAGGGGTGGTCAGTACCTGAGAGATGTATCTCCACTTTGTTCTGTACTTGCTCAGTTCTTTATCTTCTCGCCGTTCATCCATTTTCTTCATGCATGCTCTTCTCTTTTTCTTACTCTGTTGCTTAATTCATTTTCCATCTCATTTAATTGATAAATCCATTCTTTCCTCGGTCTTTTTTCCACGTTTATCTTTGACATTCCATTTTTAAACTCAACGTTCATTTGTTCTTAATGTCAAAACTATTTCAAATTGCATATCCATACTGCAAACTTGTTTCACTATTGCCGTTCTTATTCCTGATTCAGAGGAAGGCGGCAAGAGTCACAGTGTTTGGGCGAACTGTTAGGTAGGTTTGTTATGGGTAGCTGGCCATAAAATCCTTGTCCTTGTGCCTATAATCTGACCTATCCGATTTGCCCAATCACCTGTCTCCAGCTAGTACTTCTTCATACGCGGCCTTGGATAGACGTGTCCATCGCAGTGTTCATCGCGCGCGACAGAAATAAAGGAGAAAACACACACAAAAACGCGACCAGTGCTCCGCGAAAGAGGCATCCATTGGAGATAAGGTGAGTCCAGACTTTGATTCCGTGATCCTTCCCCCTTGCTCCTTTGGTTGGCTGCCTAGACAGATTTGTTGGGCAGTTCGTCCGAACGCGATAATCGAGAACCAGAACGATTTTAAATCCTCCCCCTCGCATTCCACATGATAGCGCCAAACTTGGCGTTATCACACAGTATGTTAATTAGTTTGGGTTTATGTTCTAGAAATTAAATTACTATGATAAAAATGACGGTAAATGACAATGAAAAGGACTAATAGGTAGGAAAAGACTGCTGAATATTGTAATGTGTTGACTCACCCATCCTTTGAGATCTTTGCACAATTTATAAATCATATATTCTTGAACCATTAACGTAAAGCCGCCAAAGCCGATTAACCAAGCTGATATATATAGACTATGCCAATATATGCTTACAAATAATGTGACAAATACTCTGCAAACAAAAGAATAAAAAGATCCATGAAATAAATTGTTAATACAAGAGTTATACACAGATGGCCAGATTAGGTTTAATATGACTCTTTTCAAAACGTGATGGACAAATCAATGCGTGAGCCTCGCATCAATTATTACATGAAGTTATCAATAATGAAATAAGTCTCTTAAACGGTTTGTTCGGTCAACATTTCAGGTACCAGAGGGCTACGGCTCGATCTCCAGGGTGTCAGAAATAATTCGTTACAAAATCAAAACAACTGCAAGGTTAACTTAGCCTTCACTCTTGTGAATGAGAACCAACTGCGTCAGGAGCAGGGAGCCTCCAATTTCAAGTGAAGTGGTTTGCGTAAGTCCGATAGCTTTGTGAAAATAAATAGGTTCTATTTGAAAATAAATACCATCCATTAGTAAAACAGATGTACTTATACAACTCGCGAAAATATAATAAATGGCTGGTTTAGACGACGCATGCATGACAAGAGGGAACCTTTGCCAACCATTAAGCAAAGAAAATTGATGTACTTCAGTCACGATATGAGGAATGAGAAATACCACCTTCTCCATCTTACCATACAAGGAATGATGTAAGAAAAAATAACTCAGGGATACCGAAGGACATACGCAACGCAACTAAGCTACACATATAGTGTAACTTCTTGCCGCGTTATCCCCGAAGGGGTCGCATGTGGCGAGTTGAACCTATTTATTTTTACAGGTAAGGGGGCCGGCCTTACGCCAACCACTTCAGATGAAGTGGAGGTTTCCCAGCTTCCGAGGGTGCTGGTACTCATTTCTTGTGAAGACTGAGTAAATCTTGCCGGTATTTTATTTTGGGGTTTGAAATAAACACCGAAACGGGAAATCATTTCTGACACCCTCGGTGGGATTCGAACCCGAGCTTTCGGCATAGAATGCAAGCACTCTACCACCTGAGCTATCGACCGGACATCTATAATCTATAATAATCTATAATCTAAGTTGCAAGGATATATTCATTTAAAGCTCTCAGATGTATGCCCACAAACCAACAAGTGTAGTTCGCGCTTACAAATGCTGAATGTGTACTTACAAATAAAATCCAAACCTCAAATGAACATAAGCCCCACAACTTTTGCCGACCTTCCCTGAAACAGGGGTGACATTGGCAAAGTGAACCATTTTTTACAGTATGGGTGGTCAGCCTCATACCAACCTATAAGTCAAGGAATATGAATAATAAATTACATTTAAATATAAAAAAGAACAAAACCTTACAAAGAAATCTATACATCGTGGTTGAAAAACCTGCAACAATGGTTTAACAAAAACACAAGTCCCTATTGCGAGACGCAGCTTACAAGGTGAAAATAACAATGATGATCGCTGATATTCATTTGAAGTGGCACCGAAATAAAAAGTTTGATTTACTTTATTAAATAGGGGTAGTTCCTTGGAATATTTTTGTAAATATAAGTAAACAGCCAGTATTGCACCGGCATGTTATTGTGCCAATGGGTTTGGGTAAGCGTGTGGGCCAATTCAGTCTTCATCCCATCATGAACTTGTACTGTCCTGTAGTCCAATTCTCGTCTATTGACTTCATCTAGGGAACTGAAAAACAACATTTATTTTACTGCATATCCTGCTTAGAATAAAATAATAGTATAAATGTCAAATTTGCAACCAAACACGCTTTGCAGATATAAATCAATACCTTAAGGAAAAACTGAATGAGTGACAAATGAAACTACTATAGATTTGCAGCTAAATGCACCTTTTTTCCTATGTGTATTATATTTATGTTAGTATTTATTTTAGTTAATAATTAATAAAATAGTTTTAATAATTAAATGGTTTATTAATGTGCTCTTTACTTGGCGTCCGCCGTACAAGTGATACTTATATATCTCTGTATCAATATAGTCATCATTACAATATTATATTTAAGTACAATACAATCTATGTAGGTACAATACACTATGTTTTTACGAGAAAAATACACTAAAAAGGTGTGAAAATCCTGTAGTTTAGCCATGAGCCTTACCTTACCTCACTTACCTCCACTTTTAACTAGTCGATTCACTATGGGAAGTTACGCCCACAAAAAACTTTACCACAATTTCTCAAATCAATAAATCAGCACGGCGATATGCAGATTAGTTATGGATCTACAAAGCTTTAAATGATTTAAAAGGCAACTAAATAGAGGCGCTGCTTTAACTTAACGGCCTTCAAACTTCTAAAATCAATCAAAGCTATTAACAAAAAAATGATCCACGGTTCATCTACGGATCGTCGTTTTTTGGTATTGAAAATTTACTATAGGCTGCCGATACGCCATGGCTTTGTTGTTTAAGAACAACGAATGTGTTTTATGTTATTAGTTAAAAAAATATATAACCAACTTTGTTTTGGTTACGTTGAGTGTGTAAAGTTCCACGATCAGTTTCGCAAACAAACCGTTTGTATTATCAGGTGGCATAATAATAACATCACTAAATGGCCGTGAAGGGTATCATCGTGTGAGGGAGGGTAGGGATGTAGGACAGGCATGTGTCAAGTTAGTATATTCTGGGGGTGTGTTAGTTACTGGTTAGTTCTTAGGAATTGTTTCCCCGGGAATATGGTTAACAAAGGGGATGAATTGGGTACCAGGATGTCATTGATGGAATAAAAAGACCGCCGGATAGGATTCCTGGGAATCCGCTGTGGATGAAGATTTACAAAAGAAAGCGAAAAACCACAAAACTGATCAAAGGCGGAGATATAAAATTGAGAAGCAACATAATCTGCGTTAATGATTGGGAAATCGTGCGGTAGAAACGTGAGACTGAATGAGGTAGGCGTTGGACAGGCAGCGATGGCTGCGGTTCACTGAGGACGCCAAAAATCCGCCTCCGGGCTCTTATTTTAACGATAACGATGAGATGATAATTTATTTGCAAAACAAACGTACATATTTGTTAAATGGCTAATATCTTTAGTTGGTCCATGGCCAGGTTGGTTGTTTCCTTCCACGGGATATGCGCCGAATCCTGAGGTGTTGCAAAACATTGCGTAGCCACACGTTGCAGCATGGAAGTACAATCTGTGATTCATAAACAACATGATAGCATACAGGTTCTTGTATACAATATGCCTCATTTGAAATTCATCCGTGTAAACGTACTAAAAGTAAAAAAAAATATCAAAAATAACAACGAAAACACATCAGTTGCATATTGCATTTGAAACTTATTATATACGATATTCACAGGTAAAGGGCTTAAGGTTTTACGACAACCATTTTTCACTTGAAGTGAGGGTTACAATGTAGACAATATTTATTTTTTCATGAATATTCTTCTTCTTTCTCTTGTTATAGATCTATAATTATATATTATATTATAGATCTGTTTATAGTGGAGCCCCCTCCTGTAATGCAGAAGACCAGCTGTTTTTCCATCTTTTGGGAGGGTGACCTGGTAGACGCTGACCGTCCGGGATCTCCTGTGCCACGACTCGGGCTATCTTTCTTTCGTTCATGCAGTCTATATGGTTCCTCCAGAACCGTCTCCTTTTCCTGCTCCATCTGACTATATCTTCAGTATCCCATATGATTCTGATTTTGCATGCATCAGAATACCAGCCCACGAATTTGCTCTAGCATGTTTGTCTTTTCCACTGTATATCAGGATGTAATTGAAATATTTTAAAGTGTCTTTTCCCTTTTACTGGGTCTCTGAAAGCTTTGTTTGTGGTTGTTTAACCTGATTATGATTTCTTGGTCTCTGTTGTTCCAAAATGTTATATTCCAGCATGCTATTCTAGTCGTGTCCAGTTTTCCAAATCGTGTCCTTTTCCTTTCCTTGCATAACTATCCTTGTAAAATGGCTTTGTATGAATGGCAGTGCCAAGATTTTGTTGGTGGCTAAATAAGGAACTACAAGCCAAGCTCCAGCCGATTGACATTCATTTATTTCCCCCATTTTAAATGTGTCGAGTCCAATTCAGGTATAAAATTAATTGTAAAACAGTGTTACTTACCCATAGCGGCCAAAATTGTGATGAAAGAACTAAAACACAATAGAATGAAAATACTTTCACGCAATTCTTGAATGCCAGCATGTAAAAGTGTGAATTTTTGGAGTATGGCAAGTGGATGTAATCATAATACACCTGAAATCTTGTGTAAGCACCTAAAAAATTAAGAAAAACTTGTTACTTTCTGCTTGAAACATAGAGACTATGAATCATGCGTGCTTTCAGTATACACACAGGACCTGAAAACAAAAGGGCTCATTCATGCAGCGCCGACAGACTCAGGGTGTGCCAAAGAGCCATTGAAAAGTGCAAAGAATCAGCTAAAGGAATAGAGATCTTTATAAAGGGATCCGTATACGCAATGAGATCACAGATATTGTACTGGCTGGTCACGTTGCAAGACAAGAATTGTCTAATTTTATAAAGGACCCAAAACTATTTTGCCGCAAATAGGTACTATGTCCGTTTAAATCCACATCAACACAAATCTTTCTTAGTTAGAATGAGAACAAAGACGTACCCGATGTGACTTCGTTGTAAAAAGGGATGCATGGGAGAAGCTATAAAATTTATTTGCAAAGTTGGTTTAACTCAACGACATGTCTGCGTGGATTCTGATTTGTTCATAAAATTTGTCCATTTAAAAAATATAAATATTATCAGACATCACGGCATGAGTAATTATTGTGTGTCGAACAAAAAATGGAAATAAAGAAAACATAAGATTTTGAGGACCTTTTGTGTTTGGACCTGACATATCTTGTTGACAGTTGTGTTTCATAATTTGCTTTAATTCCATAACCTAGTTTTAGGTCCCTTTTATTTTATTTCAATGAGAGACCGCAAACGAGCTGACAAGAGGACATCAGAAAAGAAGACAGAAGAAGATCAGCGACAAATGGAAAGGCATGGAAGAAGCCTGCTTTTTATATAATCTATAATCTAAGTTGCAAGGATATATTCATTTAAAGCTCTCAGATGTATGCCCACAAACCAATATGTGTAGTTCGCGCTTACAAATGTTGAAGGTGTACTTACAAATAAAATCCAAACCTCAAATGAACATAAGCCAACGTCAACGAACATATGTCAACGACGTTAGCCATGTTGAAAGCACCGGTTCCCATAGATCACAGAAGTTAAGCAACGTTAGGCGTGGACAGTACTTGGATGGATTACCGCTCAGGTACACCGCGTATCGTTGGCATCTTGGACCGGTCCGTAGTCCGTAGGGGCAACACTTCGGACTCTTAAATGGAAGGTTGTGAATATACCATACCATTTGAATATATACCATTTATATTTCGAATGTGCTCTTCGCTGAGTTGAAAAATTCATGAACCTTTACCAAAGACCGGTCACTGAAAGGTCCATCCAACCTTACAACAACTGGGTCTTGCTTGAGAATTGGCGCTTTCTACAGCAACGACCAAGCTTGCAAAGGGCTCTTGAGGTGTGATACACACAAAAACAGCGCTCACCAAATAAATCATCCTAATATTTATTTTTTATTTTTATAAGCCCCACAACTTTTGCCGACCTTCCCTGACACAGGGGTGACATTGGCAAAGTGAACCATTTTTTACAGTTTGGGTGGTCAGCCTTTCAGTAGTAGAATATGATCAGAAGACGCAAAAGCTTCGTACCCACAATCTCCGATCTTGAGCGACAACATATTTTGACTGTTCAGTTCTTTCTACTTTAATGAACGAGAGGCACATCAACTGATGATAAAAATCTGCCTTTTGTTGCACCTTTATATGTAAGATATTTTTTGTTGTAAATTTTATAAAAAAAACGTTTTACAACCACAATTATAATTTAAAATCTCTACCTGACATGCTGGTTGTTAAAGAAAATGTGTAATGAAACATATCAATGATGCTGAGATTCTCAATTTTTACATTGTCTTTTGGCGCATCTGACACTTTGTTGTGTTCATTTTTCTCACTCAGCATTTTCTTCTTTTCCTGATTGTACATTTCAAAAGCCAGTCCCACAACCTTTAGAGCCATATACATGGATACACAAATATAAATCTCAGCTTCAAAGTTAGTTGTTAGTGTCACATACTGCCACACTAAGCCACTGTAGGTTAATTCGATGAAGAGCAAAATAAAAGCAATGTATCTGAAACAAACAAAAAAATAAATTGTACAGTGGACTGCACAGGACTTTATAGCACAAATACGGGCATGTTTAGGTCATAGCCAATTTTCATAACAAAACATTTAGTTGTGTGTAAGTAATGAAGCTAATCTTTTTAAGCAATCGTCTTTTTGCAGTATTATCATTGATCCCGTTTGTATCAAAACTAAAACTTTGTTTGGTGGGTACCTATACTTTTCATTGATATTTTGGAAAGTTATGATTGATTAATTATCATATGGGTACAACTTACTATTTTAAGACTCGTAGCCTAGTATTTTATATTAGGCGTTTTAGTACCAAGAATATTACAATTATTTTTGTATTAAAATTTGTCACTTTGTATGGTGGCTACACCTTATAATATTTATTTGAAAAAAGTAATGATAAATGTATGTAGGTATATATAAGAGCTTTTCAATTGTAGAACATTATTTTTTAGTTAACCTGTTCTCTGCCGGGAAAATTTAAAATATTGTTTTCTCTTGTATGGCAACCCCCAAAACAAAGAGTATTAAGAGGCAATGCTTATTGTTGTTTTATAGCAATTGATTGAGCGAATTGTTATGTAGGTTTATTTATGGGTATTAGACGTTTTGCTACCAAAAATATTACAATAATTTTTTGTATGAAAATTTGTCACTTTGTATGGTGGCTATACTTTATAATATTTTTTTGAAAAAAGTAATGATTCATGTATGTAGGTATATATAAAAGCTTTTCAATTGTAGAACATTATTTTTTAGTTAACCCTTTCTCTGCCGAGAAATTTTAATTTTTTTTTTCTCTTGTATGGCAACCCCCAAAACAAAGAAAATTATGAGGCAATGGTTATTGTTGTTACATAGCAGTATTATAATGACGATTATGCAAAAAAAATATAGAAAATCGTAGGAGCCATTTTTGAGAAAATCTCATTTGAAATTTTCAGCTGTTTGGAAGCCATCTTGAATTTTCTAAAATTTGAAAAATGTTTCACTATGAATTATAGTCATAAGTGAGTTCTTTCTATTTATTTTTTAAAATGTAAAAGTTTTTTGCGTTCTGATGAGTTTTCGTAGCCTTTTAATTTAAATTTTTGAAATCATGTAAACGGCACTTTATGTTTTTATTTTTTAAAAAATTATTTAATTTTTATATAGAATTTGATGTTGCGTAAAATATTGTTGAAAATTATTATTTTGTCAACGCTTTCACTTTTGAGAAAATCACAATTGTTTATTTTTTTCATATCGCAGCTCATAGACACAGATTAGCAAAAATGTTGCCATAACTAAATTTGATAAGAATGTATCAAGCGATTACTTTACTGAAAATTTAAAAAAAATCGTTGGAGCCATTTTTGAGAAAATCGCATTTGAAGTTTTCTCCTCTTTGGAAGCCATCTTGAATTCTCAAAATAGTGAAAAACAAATTATAGTGCAAAAAGTTTATAAATTTTTCTTTCTTGTGAACCTAAAAAAAGTTTTACAAAATTGCGTTTTTATGGGTCTTTTTAATATTTTCGATGAAAATTTTGAGATCGTGTAAACGGTACTTTAAGCAAATTTTTTTTAAAGTATTCTTTAAATTTTTGTAAAAATTAATATTGCGCGTAATATTGTAAAACATTTTTTTTTTTGTCAACCCAGCCATTTCCGAGATAATCACAATTGTTTTTTTCTTTCATATGGCAACTCATAGACGCAGGTTAGGAAGAGTATTGCCATAACAAATTTTCTTCGCGACAATTTAAGCAACGACCACACTGAAATTTTAAAGAAAATCGTTAAAGCCGTTTTTGAGAAAAGTGCAATTTTATGTTTTTTTTGTATGGCAGCCATCTTGAATTTTCAGGGTGGTGCCATGCCAGTCGGCCCATCAAAATCTGTGGTTGTCAATTCTCTAAATCCAAAAATTGGTGTCTCTACGATCAGTAGTTTCGGCTGGGACATACACTCATACGGACGGACGGACGGATGGACGGACAGACAGGTTCGACAAATTAGGTTTTTACTTTATAGCAGTCCGAAGGACTGTTATAAAGTATTGTATTCGCCCGAAAAAAAAAAAGTGAGGTTTCAACGGAAATGAGTTGTCCTGCACCAGGACATGCAAAAAAACCTAATTTGTCGAACCTGTCCGTCCGTCCGTCCGTCCGTCCGTCCGTCCGTCCGTCCGTCCGTCCGTATGGATGTATGTATGTCCCAGCCGGAACTACTAATTGCAGAGACACCAATTTTTGGATTTAGAGAATAGACAACCACAGATTTTGATGGGCCGACCGGCATGGCACCAACCTGAAAATTCAAGATGGCTGCCATACAAAAAAAACATAAAATTGCACTTTTCTCAAAAACGGCTCTAACGATTTTCTTTAAAATTTCAGTGTGGTCGTTGCTTAAATTGTCGCGAAGAAAATTTGTTATGGCAACACTCTTCCTAACCTGCGTCTATGAGTTGCCATATGAAAGAAAAAAACGATTGTGATTATCTCGGAAATGGCTAGGTTGACAAAAAAAAAATGTTTTACAATATTACGCGCAATATTAATTTCTTCAAAAATTTAAAGGATACTTTAAAAATTTTTTTACTTAAAGTACCGTTTACACGATCTCAAAATTTTCATCGAAAATATTAAAAAGACCCATAAAAACGCAATTTTGTACAACTTTTTTTAGGTTCACAAGAAAGAAAAAATTATAAACTTCTTTTCACTATAATTTGTTTTTCACTATTTTGATAATTCAAGATGGCTTCCAAAGAGGAGAAAACTTCAAATGCGATTTTCTCAAAAACGGCTCTAACGATTTTTTTTAAATTTTCAGTAAAGTAGTTGCTTGATACATTCTTATCAAATTTAGTTATGGCAACATTTTTACCAATCTGCGTCTATCAGTTGCCATATGAAAAAAATAAACAATTGTGATTTTCTCAGAAGTGAAAGCGTTGACAAAAAAGATATGTACTACAATATTATACGTAACATCAAATTCTATATAAAAATTAAATAAATTTTTTGAAAATAAAAACATAAAGGGCCGTTTACATGATATCAAAAATTGAAATTAAAAGGCTACAAAAACCCATCAGAACGCAAAAAACTTTTATGTTTCTTAACTTTATCAGAAAAAACTTTTTTATCACTATAATTCATAGTGAAACATTTTTCAAATTTTAGAAAATTCAAGATGGCTTCCGAACAGCTGAAAATTTAAAATGAGATTTTCTCAAAAACGGCTCCTACGATTTTCTTTATTTTTTTTGCATAATCGTCATTATAATACTGCTATGTAACAACAATAACCATTGCCTCATAATTTTCTTTGTTTTGGGGGTTGCCATACAAGAGAAAAAAATAATTTAAAATTTCTCGGCAGAGAAAGGGTTAACTAAAAAATAATGTTCTACAATTGAAAAGCTTTTATACATACCTACATACATGAATCATTACTTTTTTCAAAAAAATATTATAAAGTATAGCCACCATACAAAGTGACAAATTTTCATACAAAAAATTATTGTAATATTTTTGGTAGCAAAACGTCTAATACCCATAAATCAACCTACATAACAATTCGCTCAATCAATTGCTATGTAACAACAATAAGCATTGCCTCTTAATACTCTTTGTTTTGGGGGTTGCCATACAAGAGAAAACAATATTTTAAATTTTCCCGGCAGAGAACGGGTTAACTAAAAAATAATGTTCTACAATTGAAAAGCTCTTATATATACCTACATACGTTAATCATTATTTTTTTCAAATAAATATTATAAGGTGTAGCCACCATACAAAGTGACAAATTTTAATACAAAAATAATTGTAATATTCTTGGCACTAAAACGCCTAATATAAAATACTAGGCTACGAGTCTTAAAATAGTAAGTTGTACCCATATGATTATCAATCATAACTTTCCAAAATATCAATGAAAAGTATAGGTACCCACCAAACAAAGTGTTAGTTTTGATACAAACGGGATCAATGATAATACTGCAAAAAGACGATTGCTTAAAAAGATTAGCTTCATTACTTTCACACAACTAAATGTTTTGTTATGAAAATTGGCTATGACCTAAAAATGACCGTATTTTGTGCTATAAAGTCCTGTGCAGTCCACTGTACAATTTATTTTGCATGTCCTGGTGCAGGACAACTCATTTTCGTTGAAACCTCAATTTTTTTTTTCCGACGAATACAATACTTTATAACAGTCCTTCGGACTGCTATAAAGTAAATAAATTGTACAGTGGACTGCACATGATTTTATAGCACAAAATACGGTCATGTTTAGGTTAAAGCCAATTTTCATAACAAAACATTTAGTTGTGTGTAAGTAATGAAGCTAATCTTTTTAAGCAATCGTCTTTTTGCAGTATTATCATTGATCCCGTATGTACCAAAACTTAAACTTTGTTTGGTGGGTACCTATACTTTTCATTGATATTTTGGAAAGTTATGATTTTTTGATAAAGTTAAGAAACATAAAAGTTTTTTGCGTTCTGATGGGTTTTTGTAGCCTTTTAATTTCAATTTTTGATATCATGTAAACGGCACTTTATGTTTTTATTTTCAAAATTTTTACTTAATTTTTTTCTATAATTTGATGTTATGTATAAAATTGTAGAACATATATTTTTTGTCAACGCTTTCACTTCTGAGAAAATCACAATTGTTTATTTTTTTCATATGGCAACTCATAGACGCAGATTAGCAAAAAATGTTGCCATAACTAAATTTGGTAAGAATGTATCAAGCAATTACTTTACTGAAAATTTAAAAAAAATCGTTCGAGCCATTTTTGAGAAAATCGCATTTGAAGTTTTCTCCTCTTTGGAAGCCTCTTGAATTCTCAAAATAGTGAAAAACAAATTATAATGCAAAGAAGTTTATAAATTTTTCTTTCTTGTGAACCTAAAAAAAGTTTTACAAAATTGCGTTTTTATGGGTCCTTTTAATATTTTCGATGAAAATTTTGAGATCGTGTAAACGGTACTTTAAGTACAAAAATTTTTAGAGTATTCTTTAAATTTTTGTAGAAATTAATATTGCGCGTAATATTGTGGAACATTTTTATTTTGTCAACCCAGCCATTTCCGAGATAATCAAAATCGTTTTTTTCTTTCATATGGCAACTACTAGACGCAGGTTGGGAAGAGTGTTGCCATAACAAATTTTCTTAGCGACAGTTTAAGCAACGACCACACTGAAATTTTAAAGAAAATCGTTAGAGCCGTTTTTGAGAAAAGTGCAATTTTATGTTTTTTTTGTATGGCAGCCATCTTGAATTTTCAGGGTGGTGCCATGCCAGTCGGCCCATCAAAATCTGTGGTTATGAATTCTCTAAATCCAAAAATTTGTGTCTCTGTGATCAGTAGTTTCGGCTGGGACATACACTCATACGGACGGACGGACGGACGGACGGACGGACGGACGGACGGACGGACGGACGGACAGGTTCGACAAATTAGGTTATTTTGCATGTCCTGGTGCAGGAAAACTTATTTCCGTTGACGAATACAATACTTTATAACAGTCCTTCGGACTGCTATAAAGTAAAAAGAGTAATAGAAGCCTAAAACTGTAAATAGTTAGACACCTTGAAATTGTGCTTCGATAATTCATGCCATGAATCGGTGGACACTAGCCCAGTGGGTACTTCGATAGGTGAATAACTGCCTTTGAATTGTAAATATAAATATATATGTTCGTTCATATTATCGCATGGTCTGTAGTCTAGTGGTAACGCCTTGGTCTCGTAAATGGAAGGTCGTGTGTTAAAATCCCGGCGGAGCACAAAAAATAAGGCATTTATATGTTCAAATAAGCTCTTCGCCTGGTATGTGCAGTTGTTACGGGTTTAAAAATTACGTTTTTGTTGTTTAGTTTTCTCTTTAAATAGGGAATAAACAATGAAAAAAGTACACAAACCCTACAAAATCTAATGAAAAAGTACTTACTTTGATTTTAAAAATCTGATCATCAATATTCCAAGCATTGCTATCGAAAAAAAGTGCCAAATATGTATTCTTAATATACAAGTTAAATATGTTAACCCGAAAAGAGAGTCAACCCGTTTTTTAGTTTCAGGATTTGTTATGTTCTTCAAAACTAAAGCCCCAATCAATAACAACGTGAATCCGGAGATTCGATACGCGTAATCTATAAATATGTCCCATTCATACTGCCTCCACTGTATTGAGCTGAACATTTTAAAAATAAATATTAAATATATATTTTTAAATTTATCAAACAACTTCCCGCGCGCACTTTATTTACTCAAATGAAAATTTAAACCAAATCATTTAATTTTATATGCTCATGTTATATGTCATGTGTACTTATCACATAAAGATGTGATAAGTACACATGACAAGTATAAATGCGTCTTAAAATAGATAAAATCTGCGCTGGACTTTCTCGCTCCGATATGAATTAAGGTGACACGCAAAAACGCAACTAAGCTACACATATAGTGTAACTTCTTGCCGCGTTATCCCCGAAGGGGTCGCATGTGGCGAGTTGAACCTTTTTATTTTTACAGGTAAGGGGGCCGGCCTTACGCCAACCACTTCAGTTGAAGTGGGGGTGTTCCAGCTCCCGAGGGGGCTGGTACTCATTTCTTATGAAGGCTGAGTAAACCTTGCCGGTATTTTATTTTGGGGTTTGAAATAAACACCGAAACGGGAAATCATTTCTAGCACCCTCGGTGTGATTTGAACCCGAGCTCACGGCATGGAATGCAAGCACTCTACCAACTGAGCTATCGACCGGACACGATCATAAAATTTGATGCATTTTTGCTTTAAAGCAGTCCGAAGAAACTATAAAGTATTGTATTTGTCGGAAAAATGGGTTTCGACAGAAATGAGCTTTCCTGCACCAGGACATGCAAAGAAACCTAAATTATCGAACCTGTCCGTCTGTCCGCTCGTCCATATTTATGTATTTATTTATGTCTCAGCCGAAACTTATGATAACAGAGGCACCAATTTTTGGGTGTAGAGAATTGATAATTTTGATGAGCCAACTGGCATGGCGCTAACCTGAAAACCTGATGGCTGCCATACAAAAAAATATATAAAATTGCACTTTTCTCAAAAACGCCTCTAACGATTTTCTTTAAATTTTCAGTATGATCGTTGCTTAAATTGTCGCTTATAACATAAGTTATGGTAACACTGTTGCAAACTTACGTCCATGGGTTGCAATCTGAAAAAAAAAACGATTGTGTTTTTTTTTCAGAAATGCTATTGTATTAATTGACTTATAGGTTGGTATGATGCTGACCACCCATACTTTAAAAAATAGTTCACTTTTCCAATTTCGGTCGGCAAAAGTTGTATGGTCTATGTTTATTTGACGTTTGGATTTTAATTTGTAAGTACTCATGCAGCATTTGTAAGCGCGAACTACACGTGTCTATTAGTAGGCATGCATTTGATATGAGCTTTAAATGTTAATATCTTTGTGCAACTTAGATTATAGATTATATAAAGAGATGTATAAAAATCTAACGTTATACAATATTTCCCGCAATATAAATTTCTATAAAAAAATTTAAAATACTTTGTTTTTAAATTGACATTATTTACCGTTTACACGATCTCAAAAAATTTATCAAAAAGATTTACCAAAAAAACATAAAAACCCAACATACTATTTGATTTGTTTTTTTAAAAGAAAGAATATGGTATTTACTTTAACTCGTAATGGTTTTCTTTTTACTTTTCATAAAGTAACAGATGGCTTTCGAAGAGCTGCAAATTTTAAATGCAAGTTTCTCAAAAACGACTTCAACGATTTTATTTTTATTTTCAGCGTGGTAGTTTATTTATTTATTTATAACTTTAGCGACACATTGTGCCTTTTACAAAACATACTTAAAAATAGTATTATAATAACAAAAGCTATTAATATTAAAAAAATAGTATTATGTTGAATTCTAGAATATGAAAAGCAGATGGAGGAAACAAAAGAATGGACTGCCTCAAGGAAGCGTTTTGGCCCCTATCCTGTTTAATATGTATACGAACGACCAACCACTACCATCAGGCACACAATCATTTATATATGCGGACGATGTCGGACTGGCAACTCAAAATACATCGTTTGATGAAGTTGACCATACTTTAGAAAAAGGATTGAACCTGTTGTCCAAATACTACAAAGAAAACTACCTTTTAAACCTAACCCATCAAAAACCCAGGTCTCCTACTTCCATTTAAAGAATAAGTTTGCATCAAGGAAACCAGTAATCAGATGGGAAGACCAAGTGCTGCCTCCCAGCGATAACCCCAAATACCTGGGAGTTACCCTTGACCGGTCGCTCACATATAGAGCCCACTGCAACAACACAAAAATGAAAGTGGCTACCCGTAATAATCCATCACAGAGTAGGGTTCTTTTTGACAGCTAGTAAGAACGCCGTAGCATTCCATTTTTGCTATACTGTGTCAAGGGACAGACTATGTTTGGATTGTGAACCAATGCTATGAAATGTCAACTCCTTATTAGGGAAGTGTATTAGGTTAGTATTGTTACTAAAGGCAGTGTTGGCCATGAATATGGGAGTAACACTACCTAACGACAAACATCTAATCGTTTGCTTAGTTTGTTTAATATTTCAATTTGTACAAGCCATGAAATTTCCATCTTCATATTCATTGCTGGCACGAAAACCTGTCTTGGTCTCTTTGATCTATTGCCACTGACAGTGCTGCATACCCAAAGTACTCCTACAATCCTGCAGTGTATACTGTACGTCTGTGTTTTCCAGGTTCTGATAGTCTATTCACAGGATGTGACCTTGCCAATGCAGTCCGTTGACTTTTCTTGAAAGGACATCAGCGTTTTGGTGCATTTCGGTTTTCAATTAATCCAAAGTTGTTTGACCTTCGCCGTACGTTCTCGTCGTTTGCTCCTTGTTCACGATACTGAATTAATGTTTTTCTTTTTCATGAAACCAAGACTTCTTCATGATTATTTGAAATAAGATAAAGATGTCCTACTTTGTTTTGTAGGAGGAAAATTAACTCATTTTAAGAAAATTCAAGAGTCAGTCATGCACCTTTAAAAAAACGCATTTTTTGTCCCTTTCTATATTTTAAATTCCACCACTTTTAGAGTTTGTCCTCTTGAAATCGACGTAAGCAAGTCGACAATTCTTGAGGTGAATTCAATGCCTTATTTTTTCAAATAGAATTCTGTTTTTTTTTCAAGGAAAAATATATCTTCCATGTAAGTGTGCACTGGTGCACGCCGATGGCTGTGAGGGTCTCCTGATGCATTATGATGGCTGTGAGGGTGCACTGATGCTGTTGATGGCTATGAGAGTGCCCTTATGTATGTTGATGGCTGTTAGGGTGCTTTGATGCACGTTGATGGCTGTGAAGGTGCTTGAATGCACTTTGATGGCTGTGAGGGGGGGCTTGATGCATGTTTATGGCTGTGAGGGTGCCCTGATGCACGTTGATGGCTATATGGGTGCCCTGATGCACGTTGATGGCTGTGAGGGTGCCTTGATGCACGTTGATGGTTGTGAGCGTGCCTTTATGCACGTTAATGGCGATGAGGGTGCCCTTATGCACGTTGATGGCTTTAAGTGTGCACTAATGCACGTCGACGGCTGTGAGGGTGCCTTGATGCACGTTGATGGCTGTGAGGGTACCCTGATGCACTTTATGGTTGTGAGCGTGCCTTGATGCACGGTAATGGCTGTGAGGGTGCACTGATGTACGTTGATGGCTGTGAAGGTGCCCTGATGCACGTTGATGGGTGTGAGGATGCCCTGATGCACGTTGATGGCTGTGAGGGTGCCCTGATGCACGTTGATGGGTGTGAGGGTGCCCTGATGCACGTTGATGGGTGTGAGGATGCCCTGATGCACGTTGATGGCTGTGAGGGTGCCCTGATGCACGTTGATGGGTGTGAGGGTGCCCTGATGCACGTTGATGGGTGTGAGGATGCCCTGATGCACGTTGATGGCTGTGAGGGTGCCCTGATGCACGTTGATGGGTGTGAGGGTGCCCTGATGCACGTTGATGGGTGTGAGGATGCCCTGATGCACGTTGATGGCTGTGAGGGTGCACTGATGCACGTTGATGGCTGTTAGGGTGTACAACAATTAGAAAAACTTGTTGTGCACCAAAAAATACGCCAAAGAAGGCCGAAGAAGTGCGAAATTTGATGGCATCTTGATATTTCCGTTTAGGTAAGAGAAATATCGCAAATATGAAAGTAATTGTTCTCAGTGTCACCTCTATTTTTCACGCACACAGTCATGAAATGTTTTTGCTTTTGTGTTTTACAAGGTCAGTGCTTAAGATGTCATGATCATCAATGACGTCATGAATTTAAATGTCATTTGACAGAGCATATCAAAGTCAATTTTTAAGTCAATTTCATATGTATTTCACGATATTACAAACATTAAATTCACTCATTATTTTCCTCTTTTTTTATAATATTTATTTCTTAATATGCTGATTAACAAAATACACACCTTCTGGAAGGTTTGGTGTACATACTTTTTTTTCTTAAGCAGATTATTATTTCAATTTATGGAAAATTATGAGTTTTGCAAAGATGGCATCACTTCAGGTATAATTAACATTGGGATGATTTATTAACAATGTACATGATACATTCACACTTTTTCCTTCTTTAAACTGTTGATTCACTCACAAACATTCTGATAATGCGAACAAAGACTGAAACACCTAACAATGCACCGTTCAAAGATCTTATTTGTATTTTTAAATATTTACTTGACTTTGGTTGGTATGAGGCTGACCACCCAAACTCTTAAAAATGGTTCACTTTGCGTAATAGTGAAACAGTGGATGTTGCCCGACATTGGGCAAGAGTAGTGTAGTGTCTGACACGAAGAAGAAGAAGAAGACTTTTCCAATGTCACCCCAGTTTCAGAGAAGGTTGCCAAGAGTTGCAGGGCTTATGCTCATTTGAGATTATGTTTTTATATCGTAGGTCCACATGCGGCATGTGTGAGCGCGAGTATGTTATATGAATCCTTAATGTAATATATCTGTAAAACTTAGGTAACAGATTACAGAACTTATAGAAAACGTTGAGAATATTCATTCGCTTCATTTCTACCTACATTTTAAGTTCGTGGCTTGCACATAATAGTTACAATTTATTTGTTAAAGTCATTTAAGTCGTTGCTGAGTCAATAAATATTTGACAAATAAAGTCAAGACCAGTGATAAATACATTTTTTACATTCCTAAGTTTTAAAGTTACTTTGTTATTATATATTATACTTTATGTTACTTCTATCCCTTAACTTAAAGGTTGATATGAGGTTGACCACCTATGTTGTTAAAAAATACTTCACTTTGCTAATGTCACCCCTATCTCAGGAAAGGCCGGAAAAAGTTGCTGGGTGTATGTTCATTTGAGGTTTGGTTTTTAATGGTTTTTAATTTGCAAGTACACATGCAGCTTATTTTGTAAGTGCGAACTTACACGTGCCTCTTTGTGGGCATGCATTTAATATGAATTTGAAATGTGAAGGTGTTTCTGCTATTTCGATTATAGATAGATTATATTATAGACTTTGGAATCGTTTTTTCTATTTTTTTTCACAAAAAATTTGCCTCTAATAAAACATAATAAATAATTCCTTCCTCATCTCACAACTATAAAGTCCAAAACGTTTTATTCAGTGCCCATTTAGCTATATAGCGTAGTAGTTGTTGAATTTTAATTTTGTTACTTTTGTACGTTAGGATCGTACTTAGTGGCTTGGACATCATGCTCGGGATATATTTCGGCCCGTGGGAACGGGAGATTTTGAAAGACTACTTGCACGTATTAGGAGTACTTTTCTTCATGGGAGCAATAAGCGTCGCTACAAAAAAAGTGTCAAATCCGCGATTAAGAAAATGGATCGGTACCCTGTCTGGGATTCTGTATATTTATTTAATGGCCGGCCCACATCTGTTGCATCTCAGTGCTATGGTATTATTAGGTATTCTAATGGTTAAATACCTCCCGCTAAAGTGAGTACTGCTTGATTTTTCTCATTCAGTGATTTATCACAAACCAACACTATAAATGTCGTTCTTTTTATTGTTTTATTATTACAACACATGCATTTTCCTTGACTTACAGGTTGGTACGAGGCTGACCACCCATATTGTAAAAAAATGTTTCACTTTATCCATGTCACCCTGTTTCAGGGAATGGCGGCCAGAGTAGCAGTACTTATGATTATTTGAGATTCTATCGTTTTATATATTGACTTATAGGTTGGTATGAGGTTGACCACCCATACTGTAAAAAATGGTTCACTTTGACAATGTCTACCCTGTGTCAGGGAAGGTCGGCAAAAGTTGTAGGGCTTATATTCATTTGAGGTTTGGATTTTATTTGCAAGTACACATTCAGCATTTGTAAGCGCAAACTACACGTTTTGTCTGTGGGCATGCATTTGAGAACTTTAAATGAATATATCCTTGCAACTAAGATTATAGATTATAGATATTTTACATTCCACGGCTGAAAACTTTTTACAAATTATAGTTTTACAAATTTATAATAAAGATTTCATATTATGTATGTATAGACATATAAAGAGATGACTGTGTGTAAATATATATTTGTATATTATGTAAGTATAAAATATTGGGTTAGAAAAATAAATCAAAACACAGTGCAATTAAATAAAGTCTTGTTACGAAGTACAAAACAACATGTCCAACTGTCCGCCATCTTCACACTTACAGTCACATGCTTCTTCCGCACGACAAACCTGGCCAATCACTGTCCATCATCTTCATACTTACAGTCTCATGCTTCTTCCGTACGACAAATCTGTCCAACTGTCCGCCATCTTCACACTTACACTTAGGTCCGGAAGTACACCCATCCATATAAAGAAACAAATGTCTAAATGATAGTTCATTTATATTTTGTTGTTTACAAATTATCCATTGCAGTGGTCTTTAAGTCTTTTTTAAGCAGTCTGATGATTTCACCATTCTTTCCGGTGTTAGCATTTGGTCTATCACAATCGATTGCCATCAGGGTACGTTGAGAAATATTTCATCTGAAAAATGTCTCGCTGAGCCCATCTTAGGTACTAGGTATCCCCCGTAAATAGACCCCGTCTCTTAAATTAGCATAATGTGCTCTTAAAATCTATTTTTTTGTAGCATTTACCTTTTTTTCAGGAATATTTCATGTTTCTTTCTTACATTCCAGTACAATGCTGATATTTTATGAAAAACCTCTTCCATCAATGTATGACTTTCCTTACAAAGTTTTCTCCCTTTGTCTTGTGTGTCTTATTAAATATAGGGGCATCAGCCTTAATATCAAACGAAACATATTATACAATTGCAGTTATTGCCCTGTTTGACACTCCATACCTGTAACGTTTCCTCAATACTGTAGGGAGGTCAAAAAGTGATTTTTTTTTTCAGAAATTTCTTCCTTATATGAACGTTTCAGAAATTATGAATTAAGCAAATATAAATAGCAAAAAATATTTTTTAACAGCGTCAAACATGAGCTTAAAATTACTTTTTTTACATAACATTCGATGGCGTTGTGCGGGAAGATCCTCTTATTTTTACTTAATTTGAATAAGTAAATTTGATCCTAAAAGGCACCTTTTCTACGCTATTTGTGTTCGATAAAACGAAAAAATACATTTCACTCCACTTTAATGTACAATGTACATTACCCAAATGTAAAATCTTCTGAACCTTGTTAGTTGACAACAGATATCTTTCAAAAGTAGTTCGCATCAGGACTTGAGTATTAGAAACCACGTTTGTTTGGAAATAATTTATTAGTGTTGAATATGACATTTAATTATGTTTTTTTGTTTCAGACACAGTCCATTGATAACCATGCTAGTTCTATTCACTTACAGTGGTGCAGTGTGGCATGCATTTGATTTTGTATCATTCTTTAAAGCCGAATTTTCAATAGTATGCTCCATGACTATGGTTCAAAAAGTTGTTGGATTGGCTTTTGAAAAGTACAATCAGCACAATAAGAAAATTTCGAAGCAAAATAATGACGACAAAAAAGCAGCAGGAGTACAAAACGACGATGTACAAATAGAGGATTTGAGCATCATGGACATGATTCACTACGCGATGTTTTCGATAACGATAATGACCTGTAAAGTATTTTTCAGATAAACATTTTACTTTTAAATGAACCGCCACAATGCCAATACACAAATACAACCCTTAAACTTTTATTTTATCCCCATTATATTCACGCAGGTCTGCATAGACTTTTGACACTTAAAATAAATTGTACAGTAGACTGCACATGACTTTATAGCATAAAATATGGTCATGTTCAGGTTACACTCCATTTTCAAAAAAAAAAAGAGTTTCCATTTTAAATGAAGATGATCTGTAAATTTAAATTTGTTTGATCATTGACCCATTTGGTATTCAAAGTTTGGAAAAAGAAATGATTGACTATTATGGGAAGTTATAAAATTTGAAGAATCTCTGGATGAAACGAAAGAACTATGTAAGGACACGAAAAAATGGCGGCCAATCTGTAATGTAGATTTGTAATGTTGGCGGCATATTTATTCAAAATTTTATGTTTTGTTTTTTTTTGTATACACTTATTGACTACTTTTTGCATAGATTTATTTTTAAGATTTTGATGTATTTATTTTTTATATTCCCTGACTTATAGGTTGGTATGAGGCTGACCATCCATACTGTATAAAATGGCACTCTTGTTTCAGGGAAGGTCGGCAAGAGTTGCAGGGCTTATGTTCATTTGAGGTTTAGTTTTTAATTTGTAAGTAACTACACATTCAGCATTTGTAAGCGTGAACTTACACGTGTCTGTTTGTGGGCATGCATTTGATATGAGTTTTTTATGTTAATATATCTTTGTACATTAGATTATAGATGCAAGCGGTACTTTAAATTGTTTTTTTTTGTTTTTGTATGGATATTTATATTTTGTGTAATCATTGTCCGGTCCTTAGTCCAGTGGTGACAATTCGGACTCGTGAAAAGAAGGTTGTGGGTTTGAATCCCAGCGAAGCACAAAAAATATACCATTTAAATTTATATTTTCAAATTTGCTCTTTGCTGGGTTGAAAAATTCATAAACATTTACCAAAGGCCGGTCATCAAAAGGTCTATCCAGCCTTACAACAACTGGGTCTTGCTTGAGAATTGACGCTTTGTAGCGACGACAAAGCTCGTAAAAAGTCCGGTCGATCGCTCAGTTGGTAGAATGCTTGCATTCTATGCTAAAAGCAAGAGTTTGATCTCAAGGCGTACTCAGCCTTCGCAAAAAATGAGAATCAGCTCCCCTAGGAACTGGAAAACCCCCAATTCAACTGAAAGTGGTTGGTGTGAGGCCAGCCCCCTTACCTGTAAAAATAAATAGGTCCCGACTCGCAACATGCAACCTGTAAACGATTACGTAGTGGTCATTACGTAACGGGCTGTAGAAATGTATGGCATTGTGATTGCGTTAGCCGTTTTGTATTTAGTGAATTACCTAACGGGAGCAGAATTTTTTTATTTCCAAAACATCCCTATTTAAATATTGTTGTGTAATTTTATGTTATAGGTAATTGTTTCTGATTCTGTTTTCTTTTTTCAGCTACTTACGTGAGATATCAAGTGTATCACGACTATATTTATTTAAATTGGTCCAGAAATTTCAAATTTGCACCGGGCTTGTTGATGCACACAATAAAATGTTTTGTATGTATGACAATATTAGTAATATCTTCACAATATTGGCCACAATGGGTAAGTTGTTTCAAAACTAATCTAATCTAAAAATATATAAGTAATATTAGAGATTCACATTATATGCATTTTCACAAAACAGACATTTGCTCAAACCCTTCTCGTACCCGTCCTGTATGTATGTGTCAGAAGGACCCACAGCACATGGACGCTCATGCAAAGCTATATATTTTCTCAAGTGGCGCAAGGCTTTCCCGTGAAGTAAAAGCAACGGCACGACAAAACAAGAACCTCTAGGTCAGAGGCGTGCCCATAACTTTAAAAGTAAAATAATCAAATAAACAAAGTTGTAATTCACTTTTATAATTCTTTATTTATGTCAAGTACTTTCGCCTACAAGGCATCATCAGGACAATGACAATTCATAATTATCAATTAAAATTCTTTTCATCATCTCCCTTCAAAATACATAGACAATATAATTATTTTAGGTATAAATTTAAAGTCAAAATTAAATAAAA
Organism: Agapetus fuscipes; assembly: GCA_951799405.1. Taxonomy (NCBI): domain Eukaryota; kingdom Metazoa; phylum Arthropoda; class Insecta; order Trichoptera; family Glossosomatidae; genus Agapetus; species Agapetus fuscipes. The sequence goes on from OX637334.1 coordinate 17,675,107, forward strand.
ACAAATATAATAGTTTGAATAAAATTGTAAAATGTATAATAAAAATTGTAAATTCTATAATTATTTGTAAAATTCATAATATATATTGTCAAATGTATAAAATCACTTATAAAATGTATATTCTAAATTGTTCAATGCATAATATAAATTAAAAAGCATAATTTCACACAAAATAGTGATTTTATACATTTGACAATTTATATTATGAATTTTACAAATAATTATACAATTTACAAGTTTTATTATACATTTTATTTAAACATTTATATTTGTTTTAATTTAATTTTGACTTTAACTTTATACCTAAAATAATTATATTGTCTATGTACTTTGAAGGAAGATGATGAAAATAATTTTAATTGTTAATTTTGAATTGTCATCGTCCTGATGATGCCTTGTATGCGAAAGTACTTGACATAAATAAATAATTAAAACTTTGTTTATTTGATTAATTTACTTTTGAAGTTATGGGGTGTTGTGATCGATGAAAAAAAAGGTGTTGTGATCGATCATGTTTATTTATTTAAAAAATAACAATTTAAAATCTTTTAATGATGAGGAAGCACATCTGAAGTTCTGAACAATATTTGTTGTGAATATGATGTGCATCTGTTCCGGAGTTCTTCAGTTTTTCATCCATTAACGCACATTTATTTTGTATGGGGAGGCCGTTGAATTTGATAGAATAGTAGATAGAGAGATAGTAGATAGTAGATAGATAGATATATAGATAGATAGATAGATATGGACATCAAAAACTAACAGAAAACCAATTTTACTTTAATTTAAAAAAAAACCCTAGCCGCCAACATCACAGATTAACCGCCATTTCTTTCTGTCCTTACACACTTCTTTCATTTCCTCCAGACTCACAACCTTCTTCATACAGGCTCTCTTTGTATTATGACTCTGGATATTCTATTCCATCCATACCTTTCTCGGTCTTCCTCTACCACGACATCCATCTATTCTTGCAACATATACTTTCTTCGTAAGTCTTTCATCATTCACTCTCTCCATATGCCCAAACCATCTTAACAAACTTCTTTTAATCTTTACTTTCACACTTTCTCCTACACCACATTCATCTCTTGCAAAATCACTTCTCACCCTATCACTCCGTTTTTTCCCAATCATACTTCTTAGAAAGTCCATTTCAACAGTATAGACTTTACTTATTTCACTTTCATTCTCAGTCCAGGCTTCATTTCCATACATCAAGGTGGGTATAAGTATCCCACCGTGTACCGCCAGTCAAGCATCTTAAGATATGTTTTGATTTTTGGCGATACAAGCGGTAGCACGGGTAGCACCCAGTACACACCTGCCTTTCATTATTCTTCTTTCAATTTACCTGTCATTGATGGAGTGATGCCTTCCGGGATCCGTTGCCGTGGTTTGTGGGAGCTGGAGCTTCCGGACGTTTCGCCAATTTCTACGATGAGCTTCTTCATCATCATACTTCACGCTGAAGAAGCCCATCGTAGAAATGAGCAAAACATCCGGAAGCTCCAGCTCCCACAGACCACGGCAACGGATCCCGGAAGCCATCAATCCAGCATCGTCAGCCGGCCGTGTAAGCCTAAAACTCTTATTCACTGTCATTCTTCCATCTTTTTAAAACTTACTACCCAAATATACAAATTCATCGACAATTCCGACATTCATTCCATTTATTTTGAACTCATAATTTATACTTTCATCATCTCTTTCAAAAATCAGGACTTTCGTCTTACCTGCATTCAATTACAGATGGTTATCTTTTAAAACATCGTTCAGTCTAGAGATTATTGTTTGTAGTTCTATTGCTGAATCGGATAGAAGAACAGATACAATAACAATTTAACTAAAATTATGTGGTCCTAGCATCTAGAAATCTGTTGAACCAGGATTAAAGTTATGGTCAAATGACCCTGGCAGGGACCGAACCAGCGTTATTCTATTCCAAATACGTGAGAAAGATAAACCACTTGAACCCCTAAGCCATAACACCTATAAAGATCAAATAGTGATTGCAAGTGGCAGTGGATGAAACACATTGCTTGAAGAGCCAATGACTGATGGGTGGAGAACGTTGTCGACTGATGGGTGGAGAAGATTGTCAACTGATGGGTGGAGAAGGTTGTCGACTGATGGGCGGAGAAGATTACCAACTGATGGTAGGAGAAGGTGGTCGACTGATGGGCGGAGAGTTGTCGACTGATAGGTGGAGAAGCTTGTCAACTGATGGATGGAGACAAGTGTCGGCTGATGGACGGAGAAGGTTGTCGACTAATGGGTGGAAAAGGTTGTCAACTGTTACCATTATTACAATTGTTATTACCAAGTAAAAAACAATTGTTGCTCTATTTCCGGCCATTTCTGTTGAAAACGTTTCAATAAACTGATATCTGGTCCACTACTAGATCCAAACAATGATTTGAAAACATCAGAGAGGATCACTTCGAAAACATGGTGTTGACAAGCAATCCAAGCAAAATCTTTCCCTAGGGTTTTTTCAATCAAAAAGCATGCGCCCATATTCAACCCAGTGTTAGAAGCAGTCGTATCAAAGCAAAGTCCATGTACTTGAGTTTTTAATTCCCACTCATTTAGAACTTTCAAGCAACCGTCAGCTTGTTCTTATTCAATACCCTGTTTGATTTGCGGTACTGCTAAAAATATTTCCGTTCCGCCGCCAGTGACAAGGACGGCCACTCTGTCAACTTTTTCAGTTCCACCACTATATTAGGCAATAGTTTACTATGTCAATGCAAAACAAGAGGATTTTTCAGAGAGAATGTTGCCATATCTGATTCCAAAACAACCTGACGTACCTGACTTCTCTTACGGTGAAATGTGCTACATGATAAAGATATATCTGCTACTTGTGTGCCCGAAGCCTGAGCCACGGACCCGATTACAAACATTGCATTCCGATCAGATAGATTGACTCGATAAATAATTGTCATAACATCGTCGCTAAGTAAAAATGAGACTTTCTTAGGCTTTTTGATGTCAGTGCAAGTAGACGTAGAAGAAAGGTGAACTCATAATTGATTATAAAAATAAAAATTCAGCAATAGCTAAATAATTGGTAATTTTGCTATATAAATTTTTCGTTAATTCATCGCGACCTCTAAATGTGCTTCTATGAATCTGAATTTTGGTACACTTACTTTTTTAAGATAAAGGAACAAAAAAAGCCTTGTGGAGCGGGTAAAATGATTATTTTTTTTGTTTTCATACTAGCTTGGACCACCCTAGTATACATATTGATTGATTTCAGAAGTAGTAAAATCAATAAGATAATTAAGGATAGATCATTGATTAGCATGTCCAAATATATTATTGTTTATTGATTTTAAAAATGTAATTTATTGTGTATGTTCCTCGACTTATAGGTTGGTTTGCGGCTGACCTTTCATGCTGCAGAAAATGATTCACTTTGCCAATGCCACCCTTGTTTCAGGAAAGGTCGGCAAGAGTTGCAGGGCTTATGTTAATTTCGGATTAGGTTTTCATATTGTAGGTCCACATGCGGCATGTATAAGCGCGAAATTATGCGTGTCTGCTTGTGGGAATGCATTTAATGTGAATCTCAAATGATACAAATCTTTTCAACTTAGATTTAGATCATTGTGTATATACTCCTTAACTTATAGGTTGGTATGCGGCTGACCACTCATGCTATAGAAAATGGTTCACTTTGGCAATATCACTCCTGTTTCAGGAAAGGTCGGCCAGAGTTGCAGGGAGTTTGTTCATTTGAGATTTGGGTTTTAATGTTGTAGGTTCACATGCCTTATGTGCAATCGCGAACTTATACGTGTATGCTTGTGAGAATGCATATAATGTGAATCCCCAATACCTTTGCAACTTAGATTCGGAAAAAATGTAATCCTTTTTCCATGATCTATTGATGATACAAACTTCATATTTTCTTAATTTTGTTCATTTTAGCTTTGATTTGTTACCTCGTATGAACCATTCGAGCGAAAGTTTGCACATCCAAAATTGAATATTTAGGAAGAAGATCGAGTATGTATTAATACTTGGTTCACTTTTGCCAATGCCCCCCCGGTTTCAGCGAAAGTTGAAGGAGTTGCAAAGTTTATGTACACATGCAGCATGTGTAAGCGTGTACTTATATGTGCTTGCTTTTGGGCATGTATTTAATATGATTCTTAAATGTCAATATATCTTTGCAACTTAGACTATATATTTTTGTATCTAGGAAATGTTGAAAAGTGGCTTGCTGACACATTCAATATTCTAATTTGAAACTGTGCATTCAGGTTATCCGGTCAATGAAAATCTTCGATGTAACTTTTCAAAATAAATTTTTTACGACCTTTCCTTTTAGCCAGGCAAAAAGAACAACATCTCCCATATTTATGAGTAATCTGATTCGCATCAAATTTCACACGATCCATCGCGAAGGTAATTTACATGTTTTCTAAGAATTTGGCCAATGTGTGATAAGTATTTATTATATTACAATGTTACATATCTTTGCAACTTATTTATAGTTAGTTATATGTAGTTATAGTTGAATAAAAAAACCGGCAAGGCTTACTCAGCCTTTAAATGGAATGATCTAATTAGATTATAGATTAGATTTTAGTACCAGCCCCCTCGGTATCTGAGAAACCCCCACTTCACTGAAGTGTTTGGTGTAAGGCCGGCCCCCCTATTTGTAAAAATAAATAGGTTCACTCGCAAGAAGTTACACCAAATGTGTAGCTTAGTTGCGTTAGTGTTAGTTGAGTAAAAATTCCGGTCGATATCGCAGTTGGTAGAGTTCCTTCGTTGCATGACGAGTTATCCAAAAATAAAATCCCGACAAGACTTACTCAGCCTTCATAAGAAATGAGTACCAGCCCCCTCGAGAGCTGGGAAACCCCCATTCTAAGTGGTTGGCGTAAGGCCGGCTCCCATACATTTTTTAGAGAAGGCCGGCAAAAGTTGCTGGGTTTATGTTCATTCGAGATTTGGATTTTAAATTATAAGTAGGCACATATGCAGCATTTCTAAGCGCGAATTTACACGTGTTTACTTGATGGCACGCATTTTATATGATTTTTAAATATTAATATGTCCTTGCAACTTAGATTATACATTATACAATCTATTAGAGAAGAATATTATGGTCTTCTTCTATCGAGTGGTTTCAAAATTTACCGACTTTGTTGCTGAAAAATTAAGAAAAGGCAACCTTTATTTATTTGATCACCATCAAACTTTACAGGAACCATTCGAAGAATATTTGACATGTTCCCTGAAAATTTCGTCAAAATCGGATTAGCGGTTTAGGAGTCTATAAAGGCCATACATACATACATACATACATACTTGGACCGGTCCGTAGTCCGTAGTGGCAACACTTCGGACTCGTAAATGGAAGGTTGTGGATTCGGATCCCGGCGGAGCACACAAAATATACCATTCATATTTCGAATGTGCTCTTCGCTGAGATGAAAAATTCATAAATCTTTACCAAAGACCGGTCACTGAAAGGTCCATCCAACCTTACAACAACTGGGTCTTGCTTGAGAATTGGCGCTTTCTACAGCGACGACCAAGCTCGCAGAGGGCTCTTGAGGTGTGATACACACAAAAACAGCGCTCACCAAATAAATCATCCTAATATTTATTTTTTATTTTTATAAGCCCCACAACTTTTGCCGACCTTCCCTGACACAGGGGTGACATTGGCAAAGTGAACCATTTTTTACAGTATGGGTGGTCAGCCTTTCAGTAGTAGAATATGATCAGAAGACGCAAAAGCTTCGTACCCACAATCTCCGATCTTGAGCGACAACATATTTTGACTGTTCAGTTCTTTCTACTTTAATGAACGAGAGGCACATCAACTGATGATAAAAATCTGCCTTTTGTTGCACCTTTATATGTAAGATATTTTTTGTTGTAAATTTTATAAAAAAAACGTTTTACAACCACAATTATAATTTAAAATCTCTACCTGACATGCTGGTTGTTAAAGAAAATGTGTAATGAAACATATCAATGATGCTGAGATTCTCAATTTTTACATTGTCTTTTGGCGCATCTGACACTTTGTTGTGTTCATTTTTCTCACTCAGCATACTCAACATTGCAATAAACAACGGCTACAACCAAAACACAATTAAAAATATTATTAAAAAGAAGAAAAGAACATTCACCATTCAAAAATACATCTATTATAAAGTGCCTGAAAACGGTGAAGAGACGAAACCATGGAGAAGGATTTTATACACAGGGAAGCTCACAACAGACCTTGTAAAGATATGTAAAAAAGACAATTTTAAAGCAGCATTTTACACTAGCTCTAATATTAAAAAGTACATCCTTAATAACAAATCAAAACTGCCGCAAAAAGACTGCAGTGGAGTTTACAAAATAAAATGTAATGATTGCGATATGTTCTACATTGGCCAATCAGGTAGAAAAATATCTGAAAGGTTTATGGAGCATAAAAAAGCAATCAAAAACGTTTTGATTCACTCTGAAATAGGAGAACACGCGAGAGAAAAAGGACACAGTTTTAATATAGATAATTTAGAATTAATAAATAGCTGCCAAAAAGGGAGAAAGTTGGACATATTAGAAATATTAGAGATAAATAAACATAGAAATAAAAGTAATATGCTAAATATTCAACTTCCCGCCATTACGTCTCCTCTCCTAACAATATTAGCTCCGCCCCAAAACTCACCATCTCCCTCCCACATACCTACCTTGCTACCCCCTCCCTTACCACCAATAGATCCCACACCCATGTCTTAATTTTTAAGTTTGATTTTAGTAATTGTTGTTACCCGATGATGGAAGGTATTCCGAAAACGTTTGTAACATACTCAAAAACAATAAAAGTGGAATAAAACAAAGTTTTTAATTTCTTTTATTTTTTAATTTTTTATTGAAAAATAATCAATTTTTAAAAGAGTTATGTTTGGTAAAGGCTGTTGATGAATAATATCTTTTCTTCCATTTTCAAATTTTGTACCTACCAGTTTATTTTATTAATTTGATTTTGTTTAACCTCTCACAATATTTTAAACCGAACACATTTTAATGAAATTTGAATACGGAACAAAAATCTGTCAACTGGATGAAGTTGGAAATGATCAATCCCCCTATAAAAAAGGACGTTAAGCATTTCACAATTTAAACATGTTCTGCGATATTTTATCAACTTTTTTGTACGCTAAAACCTTTCCCAGATTATATACTTTATTCTGAAACGAAAGACAGCCAAAACTGTATAGTCCTTCACCATTTTATCGCATTACTAACGAACAGTTTTTTGGTTTTATAGTATAGAGAAGAGAAGATGAATGACAGCACAAGGAGAGATTCACGGGTCAAAATCTAAACTAAGCTTATTTATCCAGTGACAAATACCGAGAAAGCCAAATGACGTCAAACTTTTATCGTGATGAAAATGTGCACACACTATTGATTTCAGTACATTTACTTCGATGAATTTCCGACCAGGCATATCGTCTACAGGAACTTGTACGCCGTCATAATGTTTATCAACCACAGGCTGTATTATCATGGATCCGCTTTCAATCACATGATGATCAATCATGCCTCAGGACTTGGTGCGTACCCAGTGGAAGCAAAGTGCTCACCTGGCCATGGGCCGACTAAGGATATAAGTCATCTAAAAAAACTGTACGTACTATTGAATTGTATTTTTGTTGGATTTGTTTTAATTGCTCAAACATCCAAATGAAACTTCCATGGACCACCGAAGCAGAATCCAGACAACAAGAATAAATAAATTGCACAGGATCTGCACTTGACTTTCTTGCATAAATTAGCCCACTGCGGGAAAGCTAGAATCATCTACGAGCTTGTGCAGTTTCATTAAAAATATAAGAAATCAATTTTATTCCACCGCGGTGTGTACCTACATACTCGTACAATACGCAAACAGCCATATAAATACTTAAATAATACAAACATTTCGATGATTTATTTGGTGAGCGCCGTTTTGTGTGAATCACACCTCAAGAGCCCTCTGCGAGGTTGTTCTTCTCTGTTAAAAGTGCCAATCATACAAGAAAGATCTTTATAAACCCTTTAAATGCCAAGAATTTTTCAATTAAATTTTTCTTTTGTATGGCAGCTCCATAAACCGAGATTATGATGAAGCAATGATTATAATTTTAATAAAGCACTATTTTGAAAACGGATTTACAGAAAATTAAAAAAAATCGCAGGAATAGTTTTTGAGAAAATCGTTTTTAAAATTATCAGCTCTTCGGAAGCCATCTTGGTTTCCAAAGAGCTCGGGTCCGAAGCCCACCGAGAGAAATGATTTCCCGTTTCGGTGTTTATTTCTAACCCAAAATATAATACCGGTAAGGTTGACTAAGCCTTCACAAGAAAGTGACTGGCGTGAGGCCGGTACTTTTATCTGTAAAAATAAATAGGTTTCATTTGCGATCACATGCGACCACATCGGGAAGAACGCGGCAAGAAAATACACTGTAAGTTTAGCTATGTTGCGTGGCGATGATTTTGAGGGAGTTGCCAATAAGTCACCACATTTTCCTGACGGGTTGGTGACTTCCTTTTGGTCCGTGAAGACCAATTTATTTCATCCATACCCTTCAGGCAAGCCTTGCGAGCATTCGCCTATTCGCGAAACGCACTGTTTAAGCTTACAGGTTCCTCTGACAGTTAATTTGTGTATTTTTTTAAATTTAAAGTTCAGATACTCATAGAGTAATTGCTACTGATGACTTTGCTTTATTCTCAGCTTGTGCATGATTAAAGTTTGTGAGAAAACAAGAAAAAGTAGCTCATCCTAGTTATCGAATAGTGTGTAAACATTTTAAATGAGCAATTTAACTTCATTCTTGTATCTTTGATGATTGTATTTTGTTTTCAGGTCTCTAGAGGAAGTTGAAAAGCATGAGCTGGACTATAGGACAATTCAATTTCATGACGGAATAAAATTTGAAACCGAATACACATTTTTCAAAGCTAATTTATACAATAATATGCCAACACAGTACTGGCTGGCTGTGTATATTTACAAAAATATACCAAAAACCTTCCATAGATTGATAAGGTAAGCCAATGTAGGTACTATATATATTTTTAATAATAAGTTTCCACAACTGACAGAAGATTAAATTGAGTTTTTTTATGTTCAAACATCTACCATTGGTATATTTTGGTTTCTTTTCATATTTGGTTTCGTTTTCAACAAGATTCTTATCTGCTGTGACCATCGCTTAGGCAGGTGTCCTGTCAAACATCCAGGCTGCGCTTCTGCCAATGATGACTGAAAAGAAAACTTAAATTATTACATCTCCCATCTCATCAAGATCCCCCTGGTCAGGGCCAAAGAAAAAATATACTTCTTGCCTTAAAGGTTTAATATGAGGCTGAATTCTATGTCGTAAAAACTTGGTTCACTTTTGCCAATGTCACCCCAGTATCAGGGAAGGATGGCAGGAGTTACAATGTTTATGTTCATGTGAGTTTGTTGTTTTTGTAAGAGATATGTAAGCGCAAATTTACACTTGTCTGCCTGTGAGCGTGCATTGAACATAAGCCTTGAATATTAATATATCTTTGCAACTCAGATTAAAAATAAAATAAATATTAACCTGAAACGCAGGGTCTATGAGCTGTTAACAAAATAATCTCACCCAGTATACCACTACTAGATTGGGGATGTGGCAAAGAATTATTGAAATATTATGCTGGAAGTTAACCTCAGGGAGAGATCCGCAAATGCACTGGTGTCACCAGGGTCGTATAGCGCACACATACGACCTATTTAAAGTCACTGGGCAGGTCACGCCGCAAGACAGGGCCACGACTTGCGACCAAAAAGGATCGTCAAATAGAGACCCAGGATTTCCAAGGAGTAAGGAGATCCCAACTAAGATAGTGCACGTCGGGCATGGCTGAACACAGCAGCTCATAGGAAAGCACGAAGAGTCCTGGAACTCACCGGAAAAGGAAGTTGCTGTCCATTGTTACACTACTTTAGACATACACACTCAAGCTTAACGTGGATGACAAGTGCAGAAGGGCGATGTTTTCATATTAGGGACTCCAAGTCCGTAGACCGGTCCGTAGTTCAGTGGTTACACTTCCGACTCTGAATGGAAGGTTGTGGGTTCGAATCCCGGCGGAGCACAAAAAAATATACCATTTATATTTTCAAATTTGCTCTTCGCTGGGTTGAAAAATTCATACACCTTTACCGATGACCGGTCACCAAAGGTCCATCCATCCAGCCATATAGCAACTGGGTCTTGCTTGAGAATTGTCGCTTTGTAGCGACGACGACCAAGCCCTTAAAAAGGTCGATAGCTCAATTGGTAGAATACTTGCATTCCATGCCAAGAGCAAGGGCTTGATCTCAAGGTTTACTCAGCCTTCACAAGAAATGACAACCAGCCCCTCCGGGAGCTGGAAAACCCCCACTTCAACTAACAGTGGTTGGTGTGAGGCTGGCCCCCTTACCCGTAAAAAATAATAGGTCCCGAATCGCCACATGCGACTCCTTCGGGGATAAAGACAAGAAGTTACACTATATATGTAGCTTAGTTGCATTATTACAACCTGATACAAAGCATAAGACATATTTCGTTTCTTTAATATCGATTTATTCCTTGACTTGTAGGTTGTTACGAGGCTGACCACCCATACAGTTAAAAATGGTTCACTTTACCAATATCATCCCTGTTTCAGGGAATGTCGGGAAAAGTTGCAGGGCTTATGTTCAATTGAGTTTTAGTTTAAATTTGTAAGTACACATTCAGCATTAGTAAGCGCGAACTTACACGCGTGTACTTGTGAGCATGCATTTGATATGATTTTTGAATGTTTATATATCTTTGCAACTTAGATTATTATAGACATAATATTAACAGATATATATTGTTCCATGTGTTTCAGAGTGTTGATAACCATGTTGGTAAGCGTATATTGGCATGGCTTCTTCGTGTCTACTTGGTTGATCGGCATCGCTGTTTGCTCAGTAATTGTTCAAGAAGCTCTTTTTTACGAACTTTGCAAAGATTTCACAGGATGGGTGAGTCGTACAAATCATTTTCTTCGGATTTTTCTGTCATGACAATAAATAAATAAACAGTAGGAAGAGTGGCGCAGTTTTTGTGTGTATCACACCACACCTCAAGAGCCCTCTGTAAGCTTGGTCGTGTCTTTAGAAAGCACCAATTGCACGCGCAAGATACTGCTGCTTTTTAGGCTGGATCTATATATTGTGTTTTTTAATGACAACTAACAAATAACACATTTGAAAATACATAAATACCAAATGCTTATTAAAGCTGCAGAACCCTAAGTAAAAATATCCAAGATGATCATTTCAAATCCCAAAATAAAATACCGGAAAGGTTTACTTTTAGCCTTGACAAGAAATGAGTAACAGCCCAATTAGGAGCTGGGAAACCCCCACTTCAACTGATGTGGTTGGCGTACGGCCGGCCCCCTTATCTGTAAAAATAAATAGGTTTTACTCGCCACATGCGAAACCCTTCGGGGATAACCCGGCAATAAGTTACACTATATGTGTAGCTTAGTTGCGTTTTTGCGTTTATCACATATCTTTGTAAGAAGTGGAAATGAAAGAAGAAAAAGAAAAAAAACATATTTCGTAACTTGTTTTTGTTTTCAGAAACTCACAGCTTACAAAACTGTCTCGTTCATCCTGAAGACCTACGTCATGTCTAATTTTTACACCTTGTACCACATCTTCTCGTTGGAGCACATCGCCAAATACTGGGCAATCATAGAGTACTGGCCTTTGAAGGTTCACATAGCTGCTTTGAGTCTGGGTGTGCTCGTCACGATCATCAAAAACAAGAGCAACAAAAAGAAGAAGAGAACTGAAGATGATTCAAATATTTCAGAAAAAAATAAACAAGAATAATCGTTGTACTAACGCGGTATAGTACAACGGTACGGCGGTACGCAGTGGCATACTTTTACCCACCTTGATGTATGGAAGCGAGGCCTGGACGGTGAATGAAAGTGAAATTAGTAAAGTCCATACTGTTGAAATGGACTTTCTAAGAAGTATGATTGGGAAAAAATGGAGTGACAGGGTGAGGAATGATTTTGTAAGAGAAGAATGTGGTGCAAGAGAAAGTGTGAAAGTGAAGATTAAAAGAAGTTTGTTAAGATGGTTTGGGCGTATGGAGAGAATGAATGAGGAAAGACTGACGAAGAAAGTATATGTTGGTAGAATAGATGGATGTCGTGGTAGAGGAAGACCGAGAAAGGTATGGATGGACCAAATATCCGAAATTGCGAATGAATGGAATATCCAGAGTCATAATAAAAGAAGAGCTTGTATGAAGAAGGTTATGACTCTGGAGGAAATGAAAGAAGTATGTAAGGATAGAAGAAAATGGCGGTTAATCTGTGATGTTGGCGGCTGGGGTTTGTTGAAGTAAAAAATAAATTGTACAGTGGGCTGCACAGGACTTTATAGCACACAATACGGTCATGTTTAGGTCATAGCCAATTTTCATAACAAAACATTTAGTTGTGTGTAAGTAATGAAGCTAACCTTTTTAAGCAATCGTCTTTTTGCAGTATTATCATTGATCCCGTTTGTATCAAAACTAAAACTTTGTTTGGTGGGTACCTATACTTTTCATTGATATTTTGGAAAGTTATGATTGATTATTATATGGGTACAACTTACTAGATTTTAAGACTCGTTGCCTAGTATTTTATATTAGGCGTTTTAGTACCAAGAATATTACAATTATTTTTGTATTAAAATTTGTCACTTTGTATGGTGGCTACACCTTATAATATTTATTTGAAAAAAGTAATGATGAATGTATGTAGGTATATTTAAGAGCTTTCCAATTGTAGAACATTATTTTTAGTTAACCCGTTCTCTGCCGGGAAAATTTAAAATATTGTTTTCTCTTGTATGGCAACCCCCAAAACAAAGAGTATTAAGAGGCAATGCTTATAGTTGTTTTATAGCAATTGATTGAGAGAATTTTTCTGTAGCTTTATTTATGGGTATTAGACGTTTTGCTACCAAAAATATTACAATAATTTTTTGTATGAAAATTTGTCACTTTGTATGGTGGCTATACTTTATAATATTTTTTTGAAAAAAGTAATGATTCATGTATGTAGGTATATATAAAAGCTTTTCAATTGTAGAACATTATTTTTTAGTTAACCCTTTCTCTGCCGAGAAATTTAACTTTTTTTTTTTCTCTTGTATGGCAGCCCCCAAAACAAAGAAAATTATGAGGCAATGGTTATTGTTGTTACATAGCAGTATTATAATGAAGATTATACAGAAAAAATAAAGAAAATCGTAGGAGCCGTTTTTGAGAAAATCTCATTTGAAATTTTCAGCTGTTCGGAAGCCATCTTGAATTTTCTAAAATTTGAAAAATGTTTCACTATGAGTTATAGTGATTACAAAGTTCTTTCTGATAAAGTTAAGAAACATAAAAGTTTTTTGCGTTCTGATGGGTTTTTGTAGCCTTTTAATTTCAATTTTTGATATCATGTAAACGGCCCTTTATGTTTTTATTTTCAAAATTTTTATTTAATTTTGATATAGAATTTGATGTTACGTATAATATTGTAGAACATATTTTTTTTGTCAACGCTGTCACTTCTGAGAAAATCACAATTGTTTATTTTTTTCATATGGCAACTCATAGACGCAGATTAGTAAAAATGTTTCCATAACTAAATTATAAGAATGTATCAAGAAACTACTTTACTGAAAATTTAAAAAAAATCGTTAGAGCCGTTTTTGAGAAAATCGCATTTGAAAGTTTTCTCCTCTTTGGAAGCCATCTTGAATTCTCAAAATAGTGAAAAACAAATTATAGCACAAAGAAGTTTATAAATTTTTCTTTCTTGTGAACCTAAAAAAATTTTTACAAAATTGCGTTTTTGTGGGTCTTTTTAATATTTTAGATGAAAATTTGAGATCGTGTAAACGGTACTTTAAGTAAAAAAAAAATTAAAGGATTCTTTAAATTTTTGTAGAAATTAATATTGCGCGTAATATTGTAGAACACTTTTTTTTTGTCAACCCAGCCATTTCCGAGATAATCACAATCGTTTTTTTCTTTCATATGGCAACTCATAGACGCAAGTTGAGAAGAGTGTTGCCATAACAAATTTCTTTCGCGACAATTTAAACAACGACCACACTGAAATTTTAAAGAAAATCGTTAGAGCCGTTTTTGAGAAAAGTGCAATTTATGTTTTTTTGTATGGCAGCCATCTTGAATTTTCAGGGTGGTGCCATGCCAGTCGGCCCATCAAAATCTGTGGTTGTCAATTCTCCAAATCCAAAAATTGGTGTCTCTACGATCAGTAGTTTCGCTGGGACATACACTCATACG